>CM059428.1:12915567-13515567 GCA_030390025.1 Squalus acanthias
AATGACTAAAATTTCCATTTATTTTTCAGTTAATGCTTTTGCGAAGCTGATTAATTTGCAATTCCTGTTTTCACAACAGACTTTTTAAGAACTTGCGGATTCATAGTAATTGGCGTTCTCTACAGAGAATGGCGAAGAGGCAGGAATCTGTAAGACTAATGCTTAAATCACCTGAAAAAAGCAAACGGCTTCCATTTAAATTTGAAATGAGTCAATGCTGTGCATGAAATTGTCCTGCATTTTTCTTGATTTAAATTCTAGTTTTTTTTTATTGAATATTTCAAAAGCGAGAGAGGGAGAGAAGCAATCCATCTGTTGTCTACATTCATTTGCACTTGACAATCAAAGCCCTGCAATAATACAGATTGTGCTTATATACCAAGTCACTCAAGAGTTGATTTATCTGACCTAGACTTTGTAAAGGTTTCATACAAAAAGCTAGCCTTAATGAGATGGCAATATTGCTAAAAAAAATTACAGCAATTTACACTGGAACATTGTGAGGTTTCGGTATAGAATTTAGACTGGGCCAAATAGCAAGCATTCTGAATTGTTTCACGGTATAATCTCTACTTCTTTGCATTTAGAGAGACATTCTGTCCATGTGTTTCAATATTTGAGATGAACTGGAAAATCAATAGACTGTGATCTACAGGAGATGAAAATCCTTTTAAAAACTAAAAAAAAACTGCTCATGAGAATCTCAAAATTGGCTCTATGGTAATCTCACCTGCAAATTCACAAAGAGTTTTGTTAAAAAAAAACATTATAGCAAGAATGTTGTGGAAGCTATGTAATTGGATTTGCAGCACCCATTAATGTCTGCTTACTGGAAACTACAATGACAGGATGTTTATGAGGTGCAGTGAGCTCGAACACTGCTCTTTCAACTCAGGGACTTGGGCTCAAATCCAGCTTGGATTAATGGGATAAAGATCTGATTCATCTGAAGGATGTAAGGGTATTAAGTAAAATCAGTAGCTCCTAGTGGGGTGAAGTCCACCGCACAAAATTGATCTTGTTAGCGCTAACGGGGATTTAATCAGCAATTTTGCTCAGAATGATCACAAAGGTAGCCATTATGAGAAATTGAACAGCAATGATGGCTATTAATAGAAACAGAATGGGGAGTAATGGGTGCTCTTCTAAGACAAGAGACGGGACGCCTTCAAAGGCCTCAGTTTTATATATACATATAGTCAAATGGATAACAGAATGGCTGCACTAGAGTGTACATGGTGACTGTGCTAGAATCTTTAGAGACTGGTGGATTCAGGAGCACTTGGACAGAATTATACACAGGTTGTATGGAACTTCGAATCGATTATCTAAGCAGCTCTAAGGGTAGCGTTTGCTGAAACTGGTTAAATAGATCAATGCAGCCTTGAGCTTCTACAGAACCTCATTGTGTATGAATATCATAGTAAGGACGCTGTCTCTGACTGTGATAACTCAAAGCTGTTTGCTCATTTAAAGGTATTAATTCTTCACGGAACCAAGTCTAGCAGTCCCATACGCTGATTCCAATTTCATAGTCATATGTTATTGATCCCCATAGCACTCCCACATCCCAAAATGGACATCTACATCTTCTGCCACCAGTATTCCTCATATCACAGTGCAGTCACTGAGGTCACAGACAGACACTGAGAAGTACAAGAATTTCACAGGGCAGATAGTACCTTATACTTTTTCTTACCAAGTGGCTAATGTAAATTTCAAAGGCTACAACATGCAAATCGTGACAAAAGCACAATGAACCTCGGAAAATAAATTTGGATTTTTTTTTTCCATGGAAGAACAACTTACGAAAGCTAAATACAAGAAGCACATTTATTCCTCTAAACACAATCACAGTTAATGGCTAATAAACAGAGCTGTTAATAAATGAGGTAAGCCCTATTTAACGACATTTGACATAACATTACTGGCAATAGGGTATAATTAATGATATAGTTGGTATAGCTAATGGCGCAGCAATTAGACAATACTCTTAATAAAGTGGATTGGAGCTGCCCCTGAGAATTGCTTCAATCAGTGTTCTCTGATCATTTACAGTAAGCTCTTACCACTGTGTTAGAGCCATATTGACAAATGCAACATGGATATTCAAGCAATCCTAAACACCAATTGTTCCAATTGGCAGAAATTCCTTGTTAAATTGAGCAGCATTCAAAAAATAATCCAGACCCTGTCTGAACAATCTATGTATATATTTTTTGTTAAAAGCCTAAACGTTGAGTTCTTTAAAAAATCGATTGTATTGACCTGTGCCCTCCTGTTTTGTTGGTATCAGGTCTCCAAGCAGTTTGACTTTCCCATCACGCCCGTTTATAACACTGTAGTAATCTACATCTACAAGCTTGCATCTACAGATGCTCGCTCAAACCTTACAAACTTTCTAATAAGATAACTTTAATAGTTTACATGAAATGGAATAGCCATATTTCAGAAAAATACACCATCCTATGAACGGATTTCTGATATTATTAATACATGACATACTGGGTTTAAAAGTCTGGAAAGCCTCGGCGACACAGGCTGCAAATAGAATACAGGCTTCTGAGATAAGATCAGTTGATAACACAAAAGTTGTAAACACCACAAGCTTTGAAATGGGAAATGGTTATTGACACTAACACAATGGCCTATTGGAAAAGCAAAGGCTTTCTTCCGAGATGTCTGTAGTTTGGAACCAAAACAATAGCAATGCCCAAGTAAAGTGTTAAAATCTAACACTTCGAACAAGAAACACAGAACATTAAAAAACCATGTGCCTTTGTAAAAGTAACATCAAATGAAACAGGAAACACAAATATATATATAACCAACTAAGATGGCTAGGAAAACAAACATCCTGGATGAAGTGTTTTTGATTTACAAATTGTAAAAGGTACAAACAGAACACTTTGAAGATATAATATCAACAGATGACACCAAGCAATCACATTGTGTTTGTATTGAAAATGGAATAGTTAGGAGACATGACGTATGCTAACAAGCAACTAAAGGGAGTTCGATTAGAATGGCATCAAAGAGATAAATCGATAATAACCATAAAAATGATAAGTTTTTGAAACACCTAAAGGTAGAGACAGAATTCTAAAAGTTGGCAGCTGAAATGACAGTAAGAATAGAAAAGAATTCAATAAAGAATCACTAGAGATAATTAGCTTACATCAGCAGAAAACTTCAAAGAATAAACCACAAAAAAAGGTATAAAAATAGAGCTTTTCAGATAGAGCGTCAGAAGTTGCTGGGAAGGGACAGAGTGATTCTTCCCTTCAGAACCACTCTGTAGGCCTACAACTCTGAGACTCGAGTAATCAAGGTATTTGATTTTGGTGGATATTCTGGATTAAGAAATAAGTAGAAAGGTGGAAATGCAATGAAGTTAAGATTTGAGAATAAGGATCTCTGATAAGAAATGTAAGCTATTTGTATTTTGAACGGTTAAAGATGCAATGAAATCAACAGCTGTTGAACTAAAAGTCGGTTCTTTAATAAATCTATATATTTTTAAAATTGTCTCACAGAGTATTTCTGTATCAATCTCGCGAACTCAATTTCTGTACACTCTTTTGTGAGGAGTTGCAGAATTCTGGGGGGTTTTCCGGACCCTCATAATATCCGGAAGGTTACAGTCTAGTTAAACTTGTTAAAAGTGCTATCCGGAGGACGGTAAAATCTTTAGGCCATTCCTTTCCTTTAGGGAGAGATAGTCTGAACCTTTAGACCCAATTAAACGTCTCTAGGATTCGGCTACCGCTAACTTTAGTTGAAGGTGAACGTCTGGGGAATACGCCTGATCTGGGGTAGCCCAAAAAGGGCTAGGACTTGTAATTATCCCTTCATACAAACATCCTGAAACTCACCATACACTGTATTATAGAAACAGTTATTGTGTAGAATGCATTTATGAAAAGGAATTATTTAATAGTCAATCACTTATCCTGATTTGACTCCACCCAATAATTACTGAAATATTTTAGGTTTTCAAGCTTTAAGACATGATAAATGTACAAGTACATGGACTGAATTGTCAATGAGACAGCAATACATGAAAAAGGAGCAATTAAAATCCTACTACAGAGTCATTGCCTGGCCAATTGCTTTCCATATATATTGACAAATTCATGACTTAGCCAATACTTTCTAAGGCATGTTATTCAATATTGTCAGTAATTCAAGGTATGAATGATCTGAAACTTTCCATCTCTTCTCACCAGAAACGACTCACTATAAAACAAGGCTAACTGTAAACCAGTTCTTTTTTTTAATTCGTTCAGGGGATGTGGGTGTCTCTGGCAAGGCCAGCATTTATTGCCCATCCCTAATTGCCCTTGAGAAGGTGGTGGTGAGCCGCCTTCTTGAACCGCTGCAGTCCGTGTGGTGAAGGTGCTCCCACAGTGCTGTTAGGGAGGGAGCTCCAGGATTTTGACCCAGCGACGGTGAAGGAACGGCCGATATATTTCCAAGTCAGGATGGTGTGTGACTTGGAGGGGAACTTGGAGGTGGTGGTGTTCCCATGCGCCTGCTGCCCTTGTCCTTCTAGGTGGAAGAGGTTGTGGGTTTGGGAAGTGCTGCCGAAGAAGTCTTGGCGAGTTGCTGCAGTGCATCATGTAGATGGTATACACTGCAGCCCTGGTGCGCCGTGACGAAAGGTCACGACCTGAAACGTTGGCCGGAATTTTCCGGAGTTGTAGCGGGCGCAATCGGTGGCGGGTCGGGTGGGAAGGTTGTTATAGAAACATAGAAACATAGAAGATAGGAGCAGGAGTAGGCCATTCGGCCCCTCTAGCCTACTCCGCCATTCAATGCGATCATGGCTGATCATCCAAATTCAGAACCCTGCCCCTGCTTTCTCCCCATATCCCTTGATCCCTTTAGCCTTAAGAAATATATCCAACTCCTTCTTGAATATATTTAATGAATTGGCCTCTACTGCCTTCTGTGGTAGAGAATTCCACAGGTTCACCAATCTCTGGGTGAAGAAATTCCTCCTCATTTCTGTCCTAAATGGCTTACCCCTTATCCTTAGACTGTGACCCCTGGTTCTGGACTCCCCGACCATCGGGAACATCCTTCCTGCATCTAGTCTGTCCAGTCCTTTCAGAATTTTATAAGTTTCAATGAGATCCCCTCTCATTTTTCTAAACTCCAGCAAGTATAAGCCCAATCGACCCAATCTCTCCTCATACGTCATTCCTACCATCCCAGGTATCAGCCTGGTGAATCTTCGCTGAACTCCTTCCATGGCAAGAACATCCTTCCTCAGATAAGGCGACCAAAACTGCACACAATACTCAAGATGTGGTCTCACCAAGGTCCTGTACAACTGCAGCAAGACATCCTTGCTCCTGTACTCGAATCTTCTCGCTATGAAGGCCAACATACCATTTGCCTTCTTAACCACCTGCTGCACCTGCATGCTTACCTTCAGCGACTGGTGCACAAGGACACCCAGGTCTCGTTGCACTTCCCCTTCTCCCAATCTATTGCCTTTCAGATAATAATCTGCCTTCCTGTTTTTGACACCAAAGTGGATAACCTCGCATTTATCCACGTTATATTGCATCTGCCATGCTTCTGCACATTAACCCAACCTGTCCAAATCATCCTGGAGTTTCTCGGCATCCTCCTCACAGCACACACGCCCACCCATCTTTGTAACAGCGGGTCGGGAACCCGTTGTCATCTGGCTCCCACGTGCCTTTCCCCCAGGCGTGTCTGTCATCGCGGAGTCGACCTGACCGGCAGTGGCGGGGGACCCAATTAAGATGATTATCAGGTAGTTTACAGGCACTTAAGAGCTTTTTTTCACTTACTTTTTAAATTTCCCTGCATGGCCGCGGGATTCATGCAGCTCGGGAACCACGTCTTTCAACCTGAGGCGGGAGTGCAGTGGTCATTGCTTCAGCTGATTAATTGACAGCATCAAATGTAGAGTAAAAGCTCCCACCTGACTGATGATCACTTTCCTCGGGCAGAAGCTGTTGCTCAGACCATTTCCAGCACAGATTCTGCAGGCTGCAAGTCTTTCCAGCAAAGTCTCCATCCAGTGTCACCACATTGGAAGAACTCTCTCACCACTAACAGAATGCTTGTGTCATCTGTACTTCACCTGCCATCTATTCCATCAACATGGGTGCCCTTTATACTGTCTCACCTTGGTCCTCAGAATCGGACCACGATGAGCCCCAACACCAGCAGCAGCACCAACAACAACACCAACCTTCTCCGCAATCACCTGATGCTGCACAGGACACAGGGCCTCAGCACCCGACCACATTGCTGCCTGGGATGCCAGGGATGGCCTCATCATGGCCAGACTTAATTAACTTTACGCTGTACACCCATATGGCTGCCACATAATGCGCCAAGATGGCCCCACCCCACACCAACACCATAAAGCATCCCTACAATGCCCAAGCTATTCCTTTCACACTCACCACCATTGCGGGGGGTATCGTTATGTTTCACCATTCACTGCAACTCACTAAGCCACTTTAAAAGGTGCACACAAATCTGTCCAAGAACGCAAAGTGTTGAAAATAAAGATTTTTATGTTTACGCCACATTAACAGAAACTTTACATAAACATTGGATAAAAAACCCAAGTGGATATCCTTGTGTGTTGTTACTTGGTATGATTGCACTAGGATGAGGGTGAGTGTGAGGGATGGCTAGTGAGATGGGGAAGTGACAATGTAGATAGACAGAGATGGGTGGACGTGCAAGGTAAGTTGGTGTGAGTAAGGATGTGCAGGAGTAGGGTAGGAAGGCAGAGTGATGGGTGGCACAGCAGGATGAGGTTGAGTGTGGCTTTGCAGTAATGTTTTGTGATCTACTGAGATCATTGAAAGGTTTGTGGCACTGCACCCAGGTCCTCCTGACCACATCCTCTGCAATCTGCAACCAGTCTGTCTTGGTCTCCTGGGGAGGTCTCTTCCACCCATCAGAAGGGAAGAGGACCTCCTTGCGTGCTCTGACTCCCTCCATAATCAATGGATACTAGCTAGGGAAGCTGTAGGGAAGCTACAATTAGGGTAGGAACATAGGAACAGTAGGAGGCCAATCAGCCTCGCGAGCCTCTTCTGCCATTCAATTAGATCATGGCTGATCTGTATCTTAACTCCATCTATCCGCCTTGGTTCCGTATCCCTTAATACCCTTGTCTAACAAAAATCTACTAATCTCATTTTTAAACTTTTCAATTGACCCCCAGCCTCAACAGCTTTTTGGGGAGAGAGTTCCAGATTTCCACTACCCTTTGTGTGAAGAAGTGCTTCCTGACATCACCACTAAACGGCCTAGCTCTAATTATAAGGTGATGCCCCCTTGTTCTGGACTTCTCCCACCAGAGGGAATAGTTTCTCTCTATCTACCCTATCAACTCCTTTAATCATCTGAAACACCTCAATTCGATCACCCCTTACTATTCAAGGGAATACAAGCCTAGTCTCTACAACCTGTCCCTATAATTTAACCAATTTAGCCTCGATATCATTCTGGCAAATCTGTACTGCACCTCTTCCAAGGCCAATTGGGTTCAATGACCATGCCATTGTGGGGGTGGGAAATCAGAAAATGACAGAAATACACGGCCGATCAGTCAATATCGGTGAAGAGAAAAAAACTGGTTCTGAAGGCGTGGGGCTTCCACGTGTCTGATGGAGCCCACGTCTCCAAAGTGTGCGAAACTTTCTTTTCTCTTTACATATGCTGATTGACCTGCTGTCTATTTCCAATATTCTCCAGTTTTTTTTATTGCAAATTTCCAGCATTTGTCGATTTTTCTTTTTTCCTTTGATGGGAGACATGTGCAGACTTCCACCTGCTGCTGTTCAGCGACACCCGCTGAAAGTGAACTTGTGTGGACAGCAGGTGAAAGGTTCACCATGCTCAGCTGTGACGTTTCGACCAGCGAAATATCTCATTAGCACGCACCACCTCGGCTCACACATGACAACGACAACAGCTACAAGTACAGCTACAACACTGGAATCCACCCGACAAAGTGGAAAACCGCCCAGGTATGTCCTGTCCACAAAAAGCAGGACAAATCCAATCTGATCAATTACTGCCCCATCAGTCTACTCTCAATCATCAGCAAAGTGATGGAAGGTGTCATCGACAGTGCTATCTAGCAGCACTTACTCACCAATAACCTGCTCACCGATGCTCAATTTGGGTTCTGGCAGGACCGTTCAGCTCCAGACTTCATTACAGCCTTGGTCCAAACATGGACAAAGGAGCTGAATTCCAGAGGTGATGTGAGAGTGACTGCCCTTGACATCAAGGCAGCAATTGACCGAGTGTGGCATCAAGGAGCCCTAGAAAAATTAAAGTCAATGGGAATCGGGGGGAAAACTCTCCACTGGCTGGAGTCATACCTAGCACAAAGGAAGATGGTTGTGGTTGTTCGAGGCAAATCATTTCTGTCCCAGGACATCGCTGCAGGAGTTCCTCAGGGCAGTGTCCTAGGGCCAACCATCTTCAGCTGCTTCATCAATGACCTTCCCTCCATCATAGGGTCAGAAGTGAGGATGTTTGCTGATGATTGCACAGTGTTCAGATCCATTCGCAACTCCTCAGATAATCAAGCAGTCCATGCCCTTATGCAGCAAGACCTAGACAACAGTTAAGCTTGGGCTGATAAGTGGCAGGTAACATTTGCGCCACACAAGTGCCAGGCAATGACCATCTCCAACAAGAGAAAGTCTAACCACCGCCTCTTGACATTCAATGGCATCTCCATCATTGAATCCTTCACCATCAACATCCTGGGGGTCACCATTGACCAGAAACTTAACTGGACCAGCCACATAAATACTGTGGCTACTAGAGCAGATCAGAGGGTAGGTATTCTGTGGTGAGTGACTCACCTCCTGACTCCCCAAAGCCTTTCCACCATCTACAAGGCACAAGTCAGGAGTGTGATGGAATACTCTCCACTTGCCTGAATGAGTGCAGCTCCAACAGCACTCATGAAGCTCGAAATTGTCCCGTACAAAACAGCAGCTCATCCACCACCTTAAAAATTCACTCCCTCCACCACTGGCACACCATGGCCACTGTGTGTACTATCTACAAGATGCACTGAAGCAACTCGCCAAGGGTTCTTCGGCAGCACCTCCCAAACCCGTGACCTCCTCTACCTAGAAGATAAAGGCAGCAGGCGCATGGGAACACCATCACCTCAAAGTTCACCTCCAAGTCACACACTCCAAGGCAACATGGTGGCATAGTGGTTAGCACTGTTGCCTCACAGCGCCAGGGACCCGGGTTCGAATCCAGCCACGGGTGACTGTCTGTGTGGAGTTTGCACATTCTCCCCGTGTTTGCGTGGGTTTCCTCCGGGTGCTCCGGTTTCCTCCCACAGTCCAAAGATGTGCGGGTTAGGTTGATTTGGCTATGATAAATCGACCCTTAGTGTTAGGGGGATTAAATACGTGGGGTTACGGGGATAGGGTGGGATATGTGTCGGTGCAGGCTCGATGGGCCGAAATGGCCTCTATCTGCACTGTGGGGATTCTGTGATTCTGTGATCATCTTAACTGGGGCATATTCCCTGTTCCTTTATTGTCACTGGATCAAAATCCTGGAATTCCCTAGCTAACAGCACACGGACTACTGCGGTTCAGGAAGAAGGCTCACCGCCACTTTCTCAAAGGCAACTAGGGATGGGCAATAAATGCCGGCCTTGCCCACATCCTGAGAAGGAAGAAAAAGGATATACCTCAGAGGACTGATTTTCAGGATGCATGGAAAATCGCAGGGGACATGCTTGTGATTTCCCATTGTTTACTCCTGAAAGGTGAGGCTATTCACCAGGAGTGGGCACTCATCACATAAGCTGATAACCGTTATCTACTTATTTTTCATTTTGCTTGGCATTCATTTTAAAAATGACCAATGGTTAAAAAAAACAATGAAATTATGTACCATAATATTGCCAGTGAGCTACTGATTGGATTATCCACATTTAGGGAATTGTGGCTGATTCAGAATTTGATCCAGAATTTGGGAGAAGATTCCCTAGGCATCAATTTCTTAATTTTCATCAAACATTTGTCCTCAAACAAACAAACAAAGGTTCTTGACAAAGATAATTCCTCATTTCAGAGGACACCCTTCAACAGCAACACCATTATTGCATGGAAACTATGGCCGGAATTTTATCTTGGAGTTGGGTAGGGAGCAGGGGGGTGCTGCAAGGCGGTCGTGAAACCCGGGAGAACTGATTTCCCTCAGGCCTTGCTGAATTTAACGGCAGGGCCTGAGTAACACTTAGCTTCTCTGTTTCCCACTCTCAGTCAGCCAGGTTGACAGGCCAGCTGGGTGTCGGGTGGGTAAGCCTGCGGCACCAGGCCACAGAGAGGAGGGAGGGAGGGAGCGAAGAGCGGGGGGGGGGGGGGGTCAAAGGATGGAGATCGTGGAGGCGTCGGAAGGCTGGTGGTTGGAGGGGAGGCCTGAAGGGTTTCGAAGGCCGGAGGGGGCATCAGAGGCTGGAGGAGGGGTTTGGGCTAGAGGGGTGGTTGGGTGCCGGAGGGGGGCTTGCAGGCCGAGGGGGGCACGCGGTCAGGGGCCGGGTGCCAAGGATTGAAGGCCAGAGGAGGGGGTTCGGACATTGGAGGCCTCATAGGGGGAGTCGGAGACCTTGGTGAGGGGTGTTGGAGGTCGGGGGGGGGAGATCGGAAGGGTCGAGGGGGGTGTCCGATTACCAGGGGATGGCGAGGCAGGAACGCTGGATCCAGCAGGTAAGTGGAAAGGCACTTGCCTCCTGGATCCAGCAGTCCTCGCCTCCCTTTGGCTGATGGGTTTCCCGAGGCCTGGGAAACCCGGCCGCCCACAGGTACATTTAAAATGGAACTTCAAAATGAGGCACGCAGCTTCATTATAATATTTAAATGGACGACCCGCCTCCTGGGAGAGGTTTGTCCGCCCGCCCATGTTCCGCCTGCGTTAAAACTGGTAGTGGGCGGGTTGGAGGCGGGTTTGGGGTCGGGATTCAGCTTTTCAAAACTTTAACCTCCCATCCGACCCAAACCCATCTGTTTTTTGGGGATTAAAGTTCCCCACCTATATCACAGGGCGTGACTTTAACCTATTTTACACCCCATTTAATTTTACTTTCCATTGAATTTGTTTAAAATTACCCCAACCAATCCAATGCTTCAAAGTGGATTGATAATCATTCCAGACATTTAATCCTGCTGCCGAAAATAGCCCATTTCTGCCGTAGACAATAAAACATACTTGCTCGGAAAGCTGATGGGAATTAAATTGATCCCACGACATAATTGCTGCTTAATTAGTTTCCCGTCATCGTTTCACCATGCCGGCATGTGATCAATACTCGAGTATTCTGAGCGCTTAGAGAAACAAGGGGCCGCGCAAGGTGTCAGCACATTACCCGTGACTTATGCTCACCTTTGCATCTTCAGAAGTAGCATTTCTCTGATAACCTGGGGCTCTTTGTGCTGTGGGATCTGCCCCTTTACACTGCAAGGCAGAGTCCAGGAACAGACAAGCCACTGAGCAGGCAAAAAAAACCTGTGCCAACAAAATGGCTTGAAAACCCTGATGTGCAACTTTATTTTTTTTAGCTGCCGGATGTTTCCCAGTGACTGGCGGAGGTTTGTAGAAGTGAGTGATTAGGAAACTGTACTGACAGGCAGAGCATTCCACTATCCCAATATGCGTACCCACACACAATACTGAGGTGACCTAGACTGATCTGTATCAATCTGGAACGAAAGAAATAATGGCCTCCCCTGCCAGCAACAGCATTTATAATTGCTGCCAGTGATGCCCTTCCCTCTATGAGAACTATCGCCTCAGGTTGGTTCCAGTGAGATGCAGCACGTCATCCTATTCACCTTGCGTAAGGACATAGGAGCAGCAGGAGGCCATTCAGCCCCTCTAGCCTGCTCCACCATTGAATTCGATCATGGTTGATCTGTATCTTAACTCCTTTGATCTGCCTTTGCTCCATATCCCTTCATACCCTTACCTAACAAAAATCTAAGGGGGAAAAATTGGGTAGCGCCCCCTTTGGGGCGCTACCTTTGCCGGGGCGCTAATTTTAGTGCCCCGAAAAAGTTAGCACACCCGCGGCCTGATTTTCCCAGGTGGGCCCCGAGAGGGAGGAGGAGCACTACTGGAAACGCCCCGCGTCCCTCTTGGGGCGCTGCGAGCCAATATCGCGGCACATCGCGCCACGGTACTGCAGGCCTTCCTCCCTTTATTAAAGGGGAGGGGCCTAGCGCAGCACGTCCCGGTGCCCAGCTGGGCCACCAGTGATCGGGAGTGCCGGCAAACGAGCCTGGCACTCAAGAGAAGTGCCGGGCTCATGGAGAGCAGCTGGCACTCCGCGGGGGGGCTGCACAGAAGGCCGGGGACAGCAACGGGGGCAGGTACTGGCAGGCGGCCAGCAACAAAAATGGCCGCCCACCAGCTCCCCTTTAACTAGCGCCGCCCCGGTCGCAGGTAGGCCCCCCTGACCCCGGCGGACATAGCGTCCGGTGGTAAGTCAGGGGGGTGCCACCCAATATTAGAGCTGGGGCGCGAGCGGGGCGCTGCGCACGGCGATGACGTCATCGCCAGCGGCGCTAACAGTTAGCGCCACCACTAACCTCCCGCTGAATTCCGCGGGAGGCGTTAGCAGCGCCACGCCCAGGCACTCGTTGATTTGAGCAAATCAACCAAATTTAGCCCTCTAACAGTCTCAGTCTTGAAAGCTCCAATTGTCCCCCCCAGCTTTCCTAAACTTTTGGGGGAGAGAATTCCAGATTTCTACTACCCTTTGTGTGAAAATATGCTTCCTGATTCCCACCCTAAATAGCCTAACTCTAAATTTAATTAATTATGTTCCTCGTTCATGATTTCCGCACCAGAGGAAATAGTTTCTCGCTATCTACTATATCAAATCCTTTTAACATTTTAAACACCTCAATAAAATCATCGCTCAATCTTCTATGCCAAAGAGAATACAAGGCAAGTCTATCCTAACCTGTCATAAGAACATAAGAACATAAGAAATAGGAGCAGGAGTCGGCCATACGTCCCCTCGAGCCATTCAATAAGATCATGGCTGATCATCGACCTCAACTCCACTTTCCTGCCCATCCCATATTCCTTGATTCCCCTAGTGTCCAAAGACCTATCGATCTTAGTCTTGAAAATACTCAATGACTGAGTATCCACAGCCCTCTGGGGTGGAGAATTCCAATGATATTTCTCCTCATCTCAGTCGTAACTTGCTGACCCCTTACCCTGAGACTGTGACTCCTGGTTCTCGACTCTCCAGCCAGGGGAAACAGTCTCTCAGCATCTACCCTGTCAAGTCCTCGTAATTTAGCACACTAAGCCCCAGTATCATTCTGGTGAATCTGCGCTGCACCCCCTCCAAAGCTAATATATCCTTCTCGAGGTGCGGTGCCCAAAACTGAACACAGAGCTCCAGATGGGGTCTGCCCAGAGTTCTGTACAGCACGGATGGCAATGTTGGAGCTGTCATCGACAGAAGCATTATGAGGTAAAGGGGTTTAGGGTGAATATGTCATTACTGGTCAGGGCCATGATACCCGAGAATCAACAACAGCAGGTCTCGCAAGACTGAGTAGCTGTTAACTTTACGTGACAATTTTTATTACTTTTAGAAAGAAATAAAGGGGGAGAAATTCACTATCGCCTCGTTTGGGATGCTAACTTTTCAAAGTTTGAAAAGTTAGCGCCAGGGGCTAACAATTTCAAACTTTTGAAAAATTCCCCGTTTGCGCTCAAAGAAGGAAGGGGAGCGCTAAATCAAGTTCCACTTCCTTCTTGGAGTGCAATCGGCAGCAGGCGGGGTGGAGACTTCAGCAAAGCTGTACACTGGGCCGTGCAGCGCTGCCACGTTCAAAGGTTCCTTCCCTCCCTTAAAGGGAAGGGCCATCGCTGCAGGTTCTGCAATTTAAAAAGTACCTACCGGACCAGCGAGGCAGCCGCGATCCCGCGCGATCAGTCAGGCACTCAAGCAGAGTGTCAGGCTGATCGATCGCGGGCAGGAACCTGCGAAAAAAACTGGAACAAGAAAGGTATGTTTTTATTCCACTTACCTCGGCCACCTCGCCTTTAATTATCGCCCCCTGAAGTGGCCGGCCGCCCGACGCACGCCTCCTGCAGCTGTCGGTGTTTTCGACCGGCGCTGCTGCAGGAAGTCAATTTCGGGTCTGGGACGCTACCAGGGCAATGCGCATAGTGATGACGTCATAATCTCCGGGCGTAGGAGATCGGGGCGCAACACTGTTGCGCCACCGCAAAACTCCCGCCGAATATGGTGGGAGTCAATGTCAGCGCCGTGCCCGGTCGCAAAGCCATTTGCGACCCACATTAGCGCCCCCTGGGGACACTAATGGGAGGCACAAAGGCACCCAATTTCACCCCCAAAGACTTGCATTTATACAGCGCCTTTCACAACCAGCGGATGTCCCAAAGCGTTTTACTTTTGTAATGTAGGAAACGCGGCAGCCAATTTGCACACAGCAAGCTCCCACAAACACCAATGAGATAATGACCAGATAATCTGTTTTTGTTATGTTGATTGAGGGATAAATATTGGGCAGGACACTGGGGATAACTCCCCTGCTCTTCTTTGAAATAGTGCCATGGGATCTTTTATGTCCACCTGAGAGAGCAGACGTGGCCTCGGTTTAATGTCTCATCTGAAAGACGGCACCTCCGACAGTGCAGCACTCCCTCAGCACTGCCCTGGGTGTGTCAGCCTAGATTTTTGTGCTCAAGTCTCTTGGAGTGGGACTTGAACCCCCAACCTTCTGATTCAACAGTGTGAGAGTGCTACCCACTGAGCCACGGCTGACACCTAATATTGCCTTTTAATTCGGGTGTTAGAGATATATGTATTTTTAAAATCCTATTTTATCTATCACAACGATGATAGCGATTTAATTTGGAGGACAGCGCCTTTAAATTATCGGCATGAACTGCTTTAGGCACTGAATTCTGTCGTGCTTCGGATCATGGGCCAGGCTACAGCTACCAAAGTTTAAATCAAATCTGTAACAACTTTATGAATGGAGACTTCATTACATTACCTGCACTATGTGGAAGCTGAACTTTAATATTCACTTCGGCGAACAGCAGTCACAGTTCAGAGTGATGTTTGCAACAGTCTCTGTTTATAGTCCCACAGAACAGGGCGAATTTCTCACACCCAAGATTAGAATCAGTGTCACTTCCATAAGTGTACATGATGTATGACATATCACCCTGTCTTCTGCTGCTAATACGCTTTCCCAAGTAATACTTCTTGCAACACTTGGAAACACACGGGCAATGCATGGATATAAATCAGATTTTGAAGGATGCTGGTCGAGTCTCAGTGACAACGTTCATTCTTTAGTGTACGCACACCTTCAATAAGCATTAAAGAAATGACATTGCCAGCCATTAAGCTGGCTGTTTATTACACTTAAATGTGTTGAATATTTACAGAGCACAAAGGTACGAGTTAGGAAGATAATGTTGGAGTTTAGTTCCAGATACAATAAAGCAGGAATGTTCAATTCGTTTGACCGGAGCTCCACTTTCACAAATGAATCTGAGGTACGGAGCCCCCGAGTAAATATATATGTGTTGGAATTGTACTGTGTGATATTAATAATTAATATGCCAGCATGCTTGTAAGAAATTCTTTGCCTGCTATGGCTTATTTTGAATTTGTCGGTGCTGCATTAAATCAGCATGCGAAGGATTTTCACATGAACATGTTAATGAGGTTATTGCTAATTTTGGACAGTGCGATTTCAAACCAAATGTAGACATGCTCTTGTGATGCAAGCAACATGATTGTTGACAAGTTTTTCTTTCAAAGAAACATATGATTTATCAAGTCACCCCATTTTTAAGACTTTTATTAGGCAGAACCACGTCTGACATTTAATCCTTTACCAGCTCAGACAGGATGGGCCGAATGGCCTCCTTCTGTGCCATAAATTTCTTTGATTCTAACTAAGCAACACTGTTTTACAAACCCCATGAGGCTAAAGGCAACAAATTAAGTGAATGTGTTTTAACTGCTTACTAATTCAATTAGAACTCTTTTAAATAAAAATTAATTTCTCTCCAAATTGCTCTGTTCGCAGTTCCAGACTCACCCGGGGAGATTTTTAAGTTGACTTCAGTGGAAATTAAAATCAGGCAGGGTGTACACCCAGCTGCCAATCCGTTACCGCTCGTCTTGCAACCCCGCCGAAAGGGAATTTCACCCCCATCATGTCTTCTTTATCCCACTTCACTCTGTACTGGTGGTCGCTTATTACGCCCAAATGTGTGATTCACAGACATTCGCATGCTGCAGTCCAGAGGTAATGGCTTCCTGGGTTGGATGTGACTGCAGTCAGTAACCATGTATTAAAGGGCACAGGAGAAACAATGGCCGCCATTTTACTGACCTCGGCGGGTCCATGGCCGGTGACATCGGTGGCGGGGTGCAACCCCGCTGCTAGCTCCATCTCGCTGTTTGAAATGAATTTCCCCTGATTGGGCTTGTTAAGCCCGCCCAGCGAGTTTCCCGGCCAATTGAAGGAAGCGGGTCTGGTGATGTCATTTGATGACACGTCATCAGCCGGTTTCCTTAAAGGAACCATGCGCAAATTTGCTATGACATTTGTGCTGTCAGTGTTCTACAGCATTGAGGTGCTGCAAACACCGACAAGCCCTGCTCAGAGGTGCACGTCTGTACCCAGGCTCTCCCATGACTCCCTCCTTATGCTTATGGAGGGAGTCACAGCACACAGGGAGGTTCTCTTCCCTTCCCATGGGCGGAAGAGACCTCCCCAGGAGATCAACGCAGCCTGGTTGCACATTGCCGAGGAGGGCACAAGCACTGATGTCGTCAGGAGGACTAGGTTGCAGCGGCACAAAACTTTCAATGATCTCAGTAGATCACGAAACATTGCTGCAAAGCCACACTCAACCTCATCCTGCTGTGCCACACATCACATCCGCATCACTGCCTTCCCTACCCTACTCCTGCACATCCTTACTCACACCAACTTACCTTGCACCTCCACCCATCCCTCTCTATCTATATTATCACTTCCCCATCTCACTAGCCACCCTGCACACTCACCCTCATCCTAGTGCAATCATACCAACTAACAACACACAAGGGTAGGCACTTGTGTATTTTAGCCAATGTTCATGTGAAGTTTCTGTTAATGTGCTGTCAAACATTGAAACCTTTATTTTCAACACTTTGCATTCTTGGACAGATTTGTGTGCACCTTTGGAAGTGGCTTAGTGAGTTGCAGTGAATGGTGAGACATAACAGTACCCCCCGCAATGGCCATGAGTGTGAAAGGAATGGCTTGGGCATTGTAGGGATGCTTTATGGTGTTGGTGTGGGGTGGTGCCAACCTGGCGCATCATGTGGCAGCCAGGGTTTACAGCGTCAAGTGAGTAAATCTGGCCATGGTGAGGCCATCCCTGGCGTCCCAGGCAGCAATGTGCTCGGGTACTGATGCCCTGTGTCCTGTGCAGCCTCAGTTGATTGCGGAGAAGGTCGGTGTGGTTGTTGGTGCTGCTGGTGTGCCTGGTGATGCTGGTGTTGGGGCTGATCGTGGTGGGATTCTGAGGACCAAGGTGAGAGAGTATAAAGTGCACCCATGCTGATGGAATAGATGGAAGGTGAAGTAGAGATGACAGAAGCGATCTGTCAATGGTGGGAGAGGTAATGAGGTCAGACTGGATGGAGACTTGTGTTAAGACTTGCAGCATTCTGAATCTGTAGTGGAAATGCAGTTTAGAGAAGCTAGTGGTTAAGGGAACATTTCTCAATCAGCTGAGAGCTTTGACTTGACACTGAAGCTGTCAACTCATCAGCTGATTCAATGGCCACTGACCTCCCACCTCAGCTTCACAGACGAGGTCTAAGCACAGCGGGAAACTGGTGGGAGACCTGTGAAAGGTAAAAAGCAGTGAAAAAAAGCATTGTTAAGTGGCTGTAAACAAGCCACCAATGGTTTGAATTGGGTCCCCCGCCGCTGCCTGTCGGGTCTGCTAAGCACTGGCAGACCCGACATCAGGAAATGCAGATGTGCGCGCTTTGATCATTTTAAATTTCACAGCTGACCACCAATCGGGTCTGCTGAGCGCTGGCAAAATTGCGGCCAAGATGCTGCAATGGTGTTCCAGTCTATATAACGTCATTGTCACTCTCGCTAATTTGAGTGATTTAAAAGCTGAGGTGTTTATTTTCTTAATATAGTATACAAGATGTGTTTAGCAACACTGGGGCATCGTTGGAGAAATGGCATAGCACCACATACCTGTGCTCCACCTAAAATATATATATATATATGGGCTGGATTTTGAATGACCCGTGGAGTCGGGTTTGGAGGCATTGGGGGGTTAAATTTGTGGGGTCGGGGGTCCTGACCCCATCCCGACTCCAACACGCCTCCATGCAATTTTGACAAAATCAGTCGCGGGGTTCCCGACTCAGTCCCGCCTCCAATAGGCGGGAGAGGCCATTAAAGCCCTTAACAAGCCCTAAATTGGCTCTGTAATGCCATTTTGAAACGTTTTAGCTAGTTTCACCCTTTTCCGATGTGAAGTACGCCTGGTGTGAAACACTCCAGTGAAACCTGGCGGGAGCACAACTGGATAGCTGACTATCAGCTGCAGGTCCACTATTACAACGGAGATGTGATGAAGGTAGTATTAGGTATGAAAGTCGCCTCTGATGCTGCTGCATTGAATGTCTTCAGAGACTGTATGGCATTTGGTGTGAGAGGACTTGGATCTCTCTCTCTCTCTCTCACATATCCAGGTCCACTCACAGCAAAAGCCAGACAAGTCCTCTCTCACCAACAGCCAGGCAGCCTCTGAGACCAGACAGTCAGCAATGATGACATCATCAGAGGCGACTTTCAGACTGAAACCACTAATTAGTTCATGGGTTCCTACATGCTGGAACTCAATTGCCCAATTAAGTGAAAATTGCATCATTCATCCACATTAATCTGGAGTCGGGGGGAAACACGAAATGCGGATGACACGACCCCAACCCGATCCCAAGACAAAATCCAGCCCATATATATTACTGTGAGAGAGGTGCTGCCCTGTGTGTGTTTGGAGGCAGTTCATACCATATAGTAAATGCAGTATTATCCGCAACTTACCATTTTAATAACACAAAATGATGAAAATGAGATAAACAGAACAAGGATAAATTGTGCATGACTTGTTATGATGCTGCTGCATATCCATCTGTCTGCATTCAGCTTTCTGTTTGGTTGATTTTGGAGATAAATGCACACCGATAATATCTTAGACATTGCAGGCGGTTGTAGGGAGCTAAGTGACTTGCACCAAAAGACATCAAACAGGAGCATCATTACTGATATGGGACTGTTCAAAAACACAAATGAGACAGCTCTTTCTCTCTCTTGCGAAGATCTTGCCTTTCTCTGTATTGTACATTACTTTCCATCAATTAGCTCAATTACAAAGCTGTAATATTTTGGTTGCCTCTTTTGAGCTCAGAGCCTCCTACAGCTAGCTAATAAGAACATAAGAATTAGGAGCAGGAGTCGGCCATATGAACCCTCGAGCCTGCTCTGCCATTCAATAGGATCATGGCTGATCTTCAACCTCAACTCCACTTTCCCACCCGATCCCCATATCCCTTGATTCCCCATGAGTTCAAAAATCTATCGATCTCAGCCTTGAATATACTCAATGACAGAGCATCCACAGCCCTTTGGGGTAGAGAATTCCAAAGATTCACAACCCTCTGAGTGAAGAAATTCCTCCTCACCTCGGTCTTAAATGGCTGACCCCTTATTCTGAGACTATGCCCCCTAGTTCTAGACTCTCCAGCCAGGAGAAACAACCTCTCGGCATCTACCCTGTCAATCCCCCTCAGAATCTTATATGTTTCAATGAGATCACCTCTCATTCTTCTAAACTCCAGAAAGTATAGGCCCAATCTACTCAACTGATAAACTCTTGTGTCTGAATCAGAGGATTGTGCCTTCAGGCCTCCTTACACACTTGAACATATAATTAGGCTGAGGCTTCAGCGCAGTGCTGAGGGGATGCTGCATTGTCAGAGGTGCCGTCTTTTGGATGAGACAAGGCGTGCTCAGGCGGAGGTGAAAGAGCCAAAGCAATATTCGAAGAAGAGCAGCAAGCTCTCCCAATGTCCTGGCCAATGTTCCTCCCTCAACCAACACTGCCAAAAACAGATTATCCAGTCATTCATCTCATTTGCTGTTTGTGGGATCTTGCTGTGTGGAAATTGACTGTCTACTTAACAACAGTAACTGCAATTCATTGGAATCCATCGTCTGCAAGGCACTCTGGGACATCTCGAGGAATGCACGGAGAGTTGCAGAAATATCTTCGAATGAGCTAATCACACGTTATTATCAAGTGAGGTCACTTTATTTGTGGACAAAAGTGAGAAGTCGCACAACATCAGGTTATAGTCCAACAGCTTTATTTGAAATCACAAGCTTTCAGAGCGGCTGCTCCTTCGTCAGGTGAAGTGAAGAAATACATATGGGCACAGCATATATAGTCAGAGAACACTGCCAGACGACTACAGTTAATCTTTCTAACTGCCCTTTATCACACCTCGGCAGAGAGACAATCACAGGCAATCAAAGGTGTGGATGGTGTCCAACCAGGTCAGTCAGGAAAATATTACATCAAAGACGATAGCAAAATACAACAAAGACAATGAGGTGGGGTTACAATGGGTCAAATGCGGCAGATGCTGGAGTCTGTATGGAAAGCAAAAAACTTTAAACTTTTTACTTTTTTTGCTGTAAATCACAGAGGGTCTGGCTGCATCTGTGTAGAGAGAACAAGCCAACGGCATCTCCGCATCATTACTTTATTTGTGGGCAGACATGCACCAGTATTCTGTGTAGGAGCAGCATAAACTGCACCGAACCAACAACTACAGCCAGGAGTTTTCATTTCAGTGCGTCTGGTACATACCGGGCGCGCCTATCAGGAAATTCTGGACCTGTCACCCATCATTGCTTGCTAATGGTCAGTAAATCCCAGGCTGAGTTGTGCATTCCTGGAAATCCAAGACTGCATTGACAAATTTAGTCATCTTCCCCCCCCTTATTCCCGAATTATCTTGGGGTTATTGAAGTCCCCACCAGTAATGTCTTCCTTTTCTCACTCATCATGATACTATTGTTATAAGGTGATGATTCATGCTTCTTATTATGGCACGACAGTCTGCAGTAAACCCAAAATATTGTCCAAACATCTTTCTTGTTGAACTCATCCTGCTAGAGAATTTTCTATCATGGTTTTTCGTGCAGTGTTGGCTTGAGTACTTTAACCTTAAGTGTTCCTTCAATGCAAGTCATCCCACGTACCTTCCAACGTACCCTCCCATGTACTTTTCCTATCTCAAATGAATGCACTGACGCATCCTGAATGCCTTGTCCCCTGAGCATATTTGCTTCCATCGCCATTGGTTAGCCATGACATCATATATCTGTTGTCACCAGTGCCTCCACTGAATGTTTTTGGTCTTTCCTCACTTGAACTATCTATCCAGTAATTGTATATGAACCTTTGTAGGGTGTGGTTGTGGTAGGAGTCAGCCTTTCCCCTGACTCAGTGAGCGGTTTGAATCGCTCCCACGCCCCAGGTTCAAAACTTGGACTTATTTAGGGGTTGTGAATAAAGATGCAGTAGACCACAGATTCCAATGAAAAGAACTATAACTTTTATTAAAGTTAGAAGGTAACAAACTTAAACATACTTCACACTTAAACAGGTTTGGGGAACACACGGTTACAGGCGAGAAAAATGACAGTATACAAGAAAAATAAAAACCTTTATCCCTCCCGAAAATCCCACTTCTAGCTAGGTTTCGGTTTCAGGAGATCTGGGATAATGCTCACCAAACAAGGGTATTAAGAGTACGAAATCCAGCCAGGTAAGTCGATGGTGATTCTGGTCATCGAACGTCTTCCTTTACCATGTGGCTTCTGGGCAGTGCTGAGAGGGAGAGTGGTGCCAGCGTAGTCGGCGAGTTGAAAAGAGAGAGAGCTCTTGGGTCCTGCTATAGATATAGTCCTTTTTTTGCCCCCCCCCATAAAACTCCTCAAGAAAAACTGGTTTTGTGATGCAGTGAGTTTTCAGGTGAGGCCTGTTCATTGTCTTTGTTGAAATTTTGATGGGCTTTCAACTATGCTAAACCAAATCAAATGGCTTACATCCTGTTGCGCTGCTGTTCCATGGAAGCTTGCATTGTTCTCCTGCTTTGGGTTCCTTGCTGGTCCTAGTATTCCTATGGGCTCTGTGTTTTGGGTGGGGCGGCCTTTCCCCAGGGCCTATTGTCCAAATGTTAATGTTTGCTGGGGTTTGAATTCCCAGACCATCCACGTGCCGTACATGTCCAGGCATGTTTCCTTTAAAGTTCCAAAGTCCTTATTTTTTCCTTTCGATATATTTTTGGGGATCTGCAAATTTTGGAAATCTTACACCTTGTTACAAGGTCCATTGTTAGTCCTGTCCTGTCTTTATGTATGGTTCAGACAGAGCTTGGAGAATCGCAATCAGAGTGGATCACAAGCAGAGTGGAAGAATTTGGTGATAGTAGGAATTCGGTGGAGAGGAGGAAGGCGGTTTCTCACATCCAACTCAAAAGGAGGAGTGGAGACACAGAACCTGAGGACTCTAAGTTAAGTATCTAGATATCTAATATTTAGGTTCTTTGGGGGAAAAATTCAGTTGGTTGCGCCTCCCGTTAGCGCCTTAAGAGGGCGCTAATGGGGCGCAAAGCATCTAGCGCCCAGGCGCGGTGAAGTTTGCGCCGCTCGCGAAATTAACTAGACATTTTGCGGCAGCGCTAAACACTACCGCCACGATCTCCTGCGCCGGCAGATCGTGACGCCAGTTGAGTGCGCAACGCCCCGGTATCGCCCCGGAGCGGATATTGAGTGGCGCCCCCTGCCTTACCGCCTGAGGCAAGCAACGACATGTTGAGGGGAGCGTTCTGCAGTCCTGAAGGGAAAGGGGGAGCGCTATTTAAAGGTGACCGCTTCCTGCCTTTTATTGTTGGTGCCATTTTTGAACTATGCATTCTGAGAGAGAGAGGGAGAGACTTCTGGAGAGATTCAACGCTGTGTGAAGGAGTTTTGTGTACTGAGCAGCACTTTGCAGGTTCATTTTGATTTGCCATTCCTTGTATCGATTTAGAAGAGACTGTGGGGGCTGCACTCTGAGCGCTTTGCCTGGTACTCTCCATTGTTCTTTCCAGCAGATTTGATGTGCAGGTCACTCCAGGCAGAGATTCAAGGCTGCAATGAGCAGGATGTGGATGGAAAGCAAGATTAACCATTCCCTTTAAGAACTGGCCCGTGCCATTGTGTGTGTGTTCCATTGCTGACTGACATTACATGAGCTTCGCCAGCGCTCTGAGGTAGCGCCTCGCTCCTCGGCCTTTGCGCCTTAAGACAGGTGAGAAGCGCCTGATTTAGCGCTCCAATCACCTCCAGGGGCGATAAAAGTCAAGTTTGCAGTCGGTGGCGATAATTAGCGCCAGGCGCTAATTTTTGCGCCCGGCCGATAATTGCGCCCCAAATGGGTGATACTGAATTTCTCCCCCTTTGTGTTTAGTATCTCAGTGGTTCCTGTTAAACTTGGGTAAATAATTTTGTCTTTTTTCTATCTAAGTTAGGGCAGTGGGTTAAACTAAGAAGTTTAGTTAGTAGTCTTCTAAATAGAGGCATGGCAGGGCACCTCAGTCCCATCGAATGCACATCCTGTGCCATGTGGGAATGATCTTTTTTTAAAGTTTGTTTATGATATTTCAACTTCTACCTTAATCCCATGTGTGTGTGTCCCAATCTTTATTTCACTCTCTGTAAAATGATTAAAATGTGAAGGATAATCAGTGTTTTTTACTTCCTGGTTTGCTGTCTGTGATAATTCTTCAATGTGATTGGCTGCTTGGCCTGCTTGATGACATCACCGTTGCTGGATGCTGGAGATCCCCTCGACATGGCGCTAGGGTGAAATTAATGTTGGGAAAGGTGGAATCCATGCCACCGAGATCGCCAAATACTTGTGGGCAGCTTTCTTTGAGGCCAGCGGCAAGCGCCGTCCCTTCGCCGCTGACCGCAAAATCCGGGCCATAGTATTTCCATGTTTTGTGCACCAAAATTACAACTTGGAGGTAGTTTGAGAGCTGATAAATCAGCCTTGAAATCGAGCATTTTGAATATCAGCATACCAATTCTGAACCGGTTCAGATGAAATTACTTTTTCTGCTATTTTAGTCACTGTTAAGTTTACTGCCTTTGTTGAAATGATGGACAAAGACAATTCATACAAATGCATGAGGAACTCTCCATGCTGTGACTTCACAAAGTCATCCAGAGGTCACCACCTCAGAGTTGAGAATGTGCTTGAAAGAATGAAGGTGTTTCATTAAACATTACTGAAATAATTAGTGCAAATCGTTCGTCACAGTCAAGATCCGACAAAAAGCAAAATGAGCTCAATGACCAACATGAAAAAAGATGCTTGGCCAGAAATCCTGATTTTTTTTTTGGGTGCAGAAGTGGAGTAATTCTTGCACAGAGGACTGGAATTCGAGCCGTCAGTCAGATACACCGGAGTTACAACTGTTCTGAAGTATGCGATAAATTGCGGTTAAAATTGGTTGATGGCGGAAGACGTAGCCGATCCCGGAATAGTGCAAGTGTGCAAATAAAAGGATAAGGAGGGCGAGCGCTGCTGTTCCAGAAATTCTTCCATTTACACCAGAATTGCACCTGACTTGGGTTAAACCTGGAGAACGAAGGGGGATTAACCTGCACGACTCGTCAAACCAGAAAGTGGCTGAGTTCTCAAGCTTTCAATGTCGACAAACTTTGTCTGAAACATTGGATTTGACTGAAGCCATGAGAAAGATAACGGGGTAGGAATTTGTCTTGGGTGGTGACTGTACTTTGTGACTAAGGAATTGTACAGATTATTTTAGCAATGTTTACTTTGATCAAAATAGCTTTGTCCTTTCAAGCATATTTTGGCCTCCAGATGACCATACTTTGTGATATCACAGCATAGGGGAGTTCACACATGTTCACATGGAATTCCTCTTTACGCATCATATTCATGGAAGCACTAACCTGTTAGCATCTATAAAATGAAACTTGGTTGCTATTTGTGGGATTTTGCTGTGCTCAGCATTTCTGCTGTCTTCTTCCTAAGTCGCTGCACTTTAAGGTAGCTCATTGGAATGTGAAATGTCTTGAAACATTTCTGAGCAACATGATAAAAGCAGATTGTAACATGTCTCCTGCGGTCAGCTGTGGCTCAGTGGGTAGCACACTCGCCTCTGAGTCAGCAGGTTGTGGGTTCAAGTCCCACTCCAGTGACTTGAGCATATAAATCTAGGCTGACACTCCAGTGCCAGGGGAGTGCTGCACTGTCTGGAGGTGCTGTCTTTCAGATGAGAAGTTAAACTGAGGCCCCGTCTGTCCTCTCAGGTGGATGTAAAAGATCCCATGGCAATCATAGAAAGTTACAGCACGGAAGGAGGCTATTTCGGCCCATTGTGTCCGCGCCAGCCACCAAAGAGCTATCCAGCCTAATCCCACTTCCCAGCTCTTGGTCCGTAGCCCTGCAGGTTAGAGCATCCCAAATGCACATCCAAGTACTTTTTAAATGTGGTTAGGGTTTCTGCCTCTACCACCCTTTCAGGCACTGAGTTCCAGACCCCCACAACCCTCTTGGTAAAGAAACTTCCCCTCATATCCCCTCTAAACCTTCCCCCAATTACTTTAAATCTGTGCCCCCTGGTTTTTGACCCCTCTGCTAAGGGAAATAGGTCCTTTCTATCCACTTTATCGATGCCCCTCATAATTTTATACACCTCAATAAGGTCTCCCCTCAGCCTCCTCTGTTCCAAGGAAAACAGACCCAGCCTATCCAGTCGTTCCTCATAGCTAAGATTCTCTACTCCCGGCAACATCCTTGTAAATCTCCTCTGTACCCTCTCTAGTGCAATCACATCTTTCCTGTAATATGGTGACCAGAACTGCACGCAGTACTCTAGCAGAGGCCTAACTAGTGTTTTATACAGTTGAAGCATAAGCCTTTCAAAGAAGAGCAGGGGAGTTATCCCCAGTGTCCTGGCCAATATTTGTCCCTCAATCAACATCACAAAAACAGATTATCTGGTCATTATCAAATTGCTGTTTGTGGGAGCTTGCTGTGCGCAAATTGGTTGCCGTGTTTCCCACATTATAACAGTGACTACACTCCAAAAAAGTACTTCATTGGCTGTAAAGCGCTTTGAGATGTCCGGCGGTCGTGAAAGGCGCTGTATAAATGCAAGTCTTTCTTTCTTTCTTGTGTTGCACTTCTACTATCAACTATTATTGTTTGTATGCCACACTCTTGTCCCAGTTTTTAGGCACCCATCTAATTCTCTTTCATAGCAGCAGATGAGTAATGAGATCGCTGGCCCTTTTAGCCAGGGAGCAACATCTGTCAAGCATAATTCTGAAATGACAATTCATGTACCATAACAAAAAGATTGAAGGCACCAACAGCACTGTGTTTGGTTAATAGCCACCACTCAAAGGAACCCACCCATAAGCAGAGAGAAAGTGCAATCAGCCATAACGTTGTGCCTTAGGTACTGATTTCATCAAGAAATATCATTCTCCTTGACAGCTTCAGCCACTGGGAAACTTAAATGGTTGGAGGGGTTTTTTTTTCCAGTTCATTTAACAATTTTTTTTTCTCTTTCAAAGGGCATCGAAAGGTTTGATACGGATGTGAGTTGCAGGCTTCATTTATATGGCTCACCTGGCAACAGTGCAATACGACTGTAAACCTACAGTAACGAAAGTTGCCTGTTGCTGTTTGGATAGCAATGTATTACTTCATCAAATTTGATTTAAGTAGGAGTGATATTACACATTAGTTTTTATCAATCTGTTACACACACACACACACAAAACAGTGATCATATTTCTACAGACTTCAATTGTTGACAAGTCATTTAAGACTATGTCAGAAACTGCTATTTTTATTTGTAAAATTACCTAAGAACATAAGAATTAGGAGCAGGAGTAGGCCATACGGCCCCTCGAGCCTGCTCCGCCATTCAATAAGATCATGGCTGATCTTCGACCTCAACTCCACTTTCCCGCTCGATCCCCATATCCCTTGATTCCCCGAGAGTCCAAAAATCTATCGATCCCAGCCTTGGATATACTCAACGATTCAGCATCCACAGCCCTCTGGGGCAGAGAATTCCAAAGATTCACAACCCTCTGAGTGAAGAAATTCCTCCTCATCTCAGTCTTAAATGGCCGACCCCTTATCCTGAGACTATGCCCCCTAGTTCTAGACACTCCAGCCAGGGGAAACAACCTCTCAGCATCTACCCTGTCAATCCCCCTCAGAATCTAATATGTTTCAATGAGATCACCTCTCATTCTTCTAAACTCAAGAGAATATAGGCCTATTCTGCTCAATCTCTCCTCATAGGACACCCCTCTCATCCCAGGAATCCATCTAGTGAACCTTTGTTGCACTCCCTCTAAGGCAAGTATATTTTTCCTAGGGTCAGGACAACAAAACTGTGCACAGTATTCCAGGTGTGGTCTCACCAAAGCCCTATATAATTTCAGGAAGACTTCCTTACTCTTATACTGCAATCCCCTTGCAATAAATGCCAGCATACCATTTGCCTTCCTAATTGCTTGCAGTACCTGCATGTTAATTTTCTGTGATTCGTGTACAAGGATCCCCAAATCCCTCTGACCAACATTTCCTAGTCTCCCACCTTTTAAAAGATATTCTGCTTTTCAGAGTGGTGGTGCTACATGCCACTCCTCCTGCTGGCCGGCAGATTGGGGAAGTGCTGCTGATTTGCCATTAGAGGTGTGATGCCCCTGCTCTAAATATACTAATGACCCCATCCTCAGGATTTGGGGCAGGGCCGATGACCATGGCTGCAGGTGGCCAGAAGTCCCACTCTGCCACTCATCCGGTGCCTAGGCAGGGACCCTGGAACTTTGACCCCTACAGTACTGTGAACAATGTGCCGGATCCCTAACTGGATTGAAATCATGATGCACGGTCGGAACATAGTGATGGAATTTGACAGCTCCTAGGCTACTTCAGAGTTGATTTTTCAGTGAGATACTGCATTTTTTTTTTATTCGTTCATGGGATGTGGGCGTCACTGGCAAGGCCAGCATTTATTGTCCATCCCTAATTGTCCTTGAGATAGTGGTGGTGAGCCACCTTCTTGAACCACTGCAGTCCGTGTGGTTTACATTTGTAGCAGTTTGGTACAACTGAGTGGCTTGCTCGGCCATTTCAGAAGGCAGTTAAGAGTCAACCACATTGTTGTGGGTCTGGAGTCACATACAGGCCAGACCGGGCAAGGACGGCAGATTTCCTTCCCTAAAGGACATTAGTGAACCAGATGGGTCTTTATGACAATCCGGTAGTTTCATGGTCAACATTACATATGCTAGCTTTTTTTTAAATTCCAGATTTATTTAACTAACTGAATTTAAATTCTCCAGCTGCCGTGGTGGGATTTGAACTCAATAGTCCACTATGCTACCATACCCCTGAATTGCCTTTTGCATATTGTAAATCATTGCATACAGTTGAATTACCAATGAAATACTTATATTATTCTAAAATTTATTTTTATATTGTATTATTATTTCAAGGGGGTGCTATGCAGATTCACCACAAAGACACCAGGGGGGGAAAATTCAGTCGCGCCCCGTTTGGGGCGCAAATCTCGTCCAGGGCGCAAAAATTAGCGCCTGGCGCTAATTATCGCCACTGACTGGAAACTTCACTTTTAACGCCCCGGGAGGTGATTGGAGCGCTAAATCAGGTGCTGCACACCTGTCTTAAGGCGCAAAGGCCGAGGAGTGAGGCGCTAACTCAGAGCGCGGGCGCAGCGCAGGTGATGTCAGTTAGCGATGGAACACAGACACACTGGCGCCGGCCAGTTCTTAAAGGGGAGGGTCGATCTTGCTCTCCAGCCACACCCTGCTCATTGGAGCCTTGAATCTCGACCTGGAGAGACCTGTACATGAAATCTGCTGGAAAGAACAATGGAGAGAACCAGGGAAAGAGCTCAGAGTGAAGCCCCCACAGTCTCTTAGCAAGCAAAGTTATGAAGGCCAAAAACCAAAGTACCAGCGAAGTTATGATCAGTAGCCAAAACTACCTCACACAGCGTTGACTCAATGCAGAAGTCTCTCTTTCTCTCTCTCCGAATCTCTCTCTCTCTCTCAGAACGAGTGGTGCAAAAATGTCAACCACAGAGAAAGACAGGAAGAGGCCCCCTTTAAATAGCGCCCCCCCCAGCCCCACAGCGATTGTTAGCGTTCCACTCTTCCGGTCATTGGATGCGCCAGGCGGTAAGGATGGGGGCGCCACTGAAATTCTGCTCCGGGGCGCCACAAGGGCGTTGCACTCTCGTATGACATCACAATCTGCGCGCGCAGGAGATCGCGGCGATAAAGTTTAGCGCCGCCGCAAAATGTCTAGTTAAGTTCGCGAGCGGCGCAAACATCGCTGCGCCCGGGCGCTAGCTGCTTTGCGCCCCATTAGCGCCCTCTTAAGGCGCTAACGGGAGGCGCAACCAACTGAATTTTTCCCCCCAGGTCGAAAAGGGTTAAATTATGAGGACAGGTTGCATAGACTAGGCTTGTATTCCCTCGAGTATAGAAGATTAAGGGGTGATCTAATTGAGATGTTTCAGATGATTAAAGGAGTTGATAGGGTAGATAGAAATAAACTATTTCCTCTGTTGGGGGGAGTGCAGAACAAAGGGGCATAACCTTAAAATGAGAGCTAAGCTGTTCAGGGATGATGTCAGAAAGCACTTCTACACACCAAAAGCTAGTGGAAATCTGGAACTCTCTTCCCCCCAAAAAGCTGTTGAGGCTGGGGGGTTAAGTGACAATTTCAAAACTGAAATTGATCAATATTTGTTAGGCAAGGGTATTAAGGGTTAGGGAACCAAGACGGGTAGATGGAGTTAAGATACAGATCAGCCGTGATCTAATTGAATGATGGAACAGGTTCGAGGGGCTGAATGGCCTCCTCCTGTTCCTATGTTCCTATTAGATATATAAATGTCACTTTCAGGAATCCAAGTCTTTGTCACCTTAAACAGGATTGAATAGAAAATGTGGATGTTATTATTTGTATGTGTTCAGATACCACGGATGAGGATTCCCTGCATATTATACCAGAATAGAGGTCACGTTATGAAATCAAAATGTTTGCCCTCTATCTTGTCTCAGGCTTCATTCTACCTTCATTTTTTCTCATTTTCTTACAGGGTTGTAAGAAACAGTTGGATTCCAATTATCATTTTATAGTTTCTGGTTTTGCATTAATAATCTTGTTTGATAAGTATTAATTTTTATCAGTTAGCTGTGATAATTGGCTTCATTACATATTGGATTGAATCACTTAATAATGATCGGGAGCCAGTGTGGTATTCATTGACCACATTCTTTCTTGGAAAGGGAGTACTTCAAGGCTGATGGATTGGATTCTGTCAATGTTACCTCTCTGGATACCGTCCCTCCTTGGGGAGCGGTGGTTTGCTGTGGGACATTGGAATTTCTTCGTCCTCATTGCAGCTATATTTTTGAACGTGATGTACTTTTGTTCCTTTACAGTTTGAGTTGACTTTTCTTTCACATTATTCAAGGTTCCCTTCTCGTCTCCCCTTCCATCAGTGTCCTTTCATTAAGTTTTTTATTAATGTGCTTTTATCAGTCGCCCTTTGCAAAATCAGTTCTGGTTAATCAGTTTTGTACGACAATAGAAAAGCTGAGGATACCAGGGAAGGTTGGAGTAAACTAACACGCTAATTATAATTTAGGCATTTGCCCGGAATTTGCGGTCAGCAGCGAAGCAAAGGCGTTCGTCGCTGGCCCCGAAGTAAGCTTCGCACAAAGATCTCGCGATCTCTGTGTCGAGAAATTTAGGTTTTCCGACGTCCAGTTCAAATCAACGAAGCATAGTGGGGATCCCCTTGTGTGAGCTGCTGTGAGGTCAACAGGCTGCCTAAGCAGCCAATCAAAAGGCAGAATTCTCAGAGACAGTGAACAAGGAAAAAATTCTAACTTTTTAAAAATGTTAGAGAGAGCAAAACAAAGATTGGGGCTCTCACATGGGGAAAAGGCAAACCTGAAATAAAGATGAACAAACTTTCATTAAAACAAATATATATATTTTAAAGTTTCTTAAATTTTAAGTTGACACTGCACAAAATCAAAATTAGTTTTTCAGGGCCATAACCTTTGTTTAGCAGTCAATACGCTGTTAAAACCCTAGTTACACCTAATCTCTTTAGGTCTAACTTTTAGTGGGGTGTTGAACAGTGTAATTACCGCGGAAGAGCCAAAGTTTCCGTCAGTTTCCCTGATTTGAGAGATTTCACTGATTGCAGCCAGTGGTAGAGCAGTGAATGACAGATCGCAACTTCAGGATTTCCGCGTTAGGCTGCACATGCACATGTTTCAAAGGCGGAACGGCGGCGAACGCTATCAGTTCGCTGTCATCCGGGCCATTATATTTAGGAAGTGCCAGGCTGGCTGTGATCAGAAAAACCAAGTCTACATGTGGCCTAACCTTGGGCATCATACTTCAAACTTGAGTGTTACACTTCAATAGTGTTCATCAGATCTTAGGCCGCTGCACCTTAGAGCATCGTGGGCTGGATTTTCCTCTGGGTCAAGGTGCGACTTCTGCCCGCAGCTTCGACCCCGCCATGACCCTGACCAATTTTCAACAGGTCAGGTGCATTTACCATGCAGGGTAGAATCCCCTCCATGCAGAAGGAGCTTGCCATGTGCTGACTAGCAAACTGCTGCGGCACTGCAGTGGGATCACCGGCTGCGATGCCACGAAGAGAGGGAGAACAGCTTAAAAGGGACAGAAGCGCTTGAGAGACATTTCCAGCTCTTTAGTTCAATGCCTTGGACTGGGCTCAGGCCTTCAGGTGGTGAGACTTTGGGGCCAGAGGAGAGGAGGTAGCTACCAGCAGGCCCTCGCCTCAAATAGCAGCGCCAGCGGGTTTATCCCTTCTGCCCCAGGCACACCATCATCCCTCTCCTGGCAATCCCTGTGGACATCCGTGGGAATAGTGGTAAGCAGGGAAATCAGGCAGGAAAACCGGCTCCTCCTCTCCGCCCTCATTTACACGCAGCAGGGCACTCTGGGTTCAGGTGAGTTACTTCCCTGAGGGGAGTAATGGAAGCCCAGGTTAGCAGGGGAAAGGCCAGGTGAAGGCCACCTTTCCCCAATTTTCCTTCAAATTCCTCCACTATATTTCCTGGTCTAGCAGAGGAAAATCTAGCCCCCTACCTTAAAAGTGTCTGTAGAGTAAAACAAAGTCATGGTTGACTCAAATTTATTGTTAAGAACCACGCAAATACAAAGAACTAAAGGTTAAAGTTGTTGGGTGGGCAATCAGGAGATGGGAAAGTGGTGGTCGGCAGTGGCCCATGGTTTTAATGTGGAGCCGGGAGTGGTCCCTTCAAGGACTGCTGGTTAGGCCGCTTGTAGACCTGGTTGTCCTGATCACAGCCAATCCAAAACCGTGGCCACCAAACATCAGGTGCAGATCAGGCGTGTTCATAAAGTTATTGGTGTTCCAGGATGGAGGTAGTAGAGAAATTGGATAGAATAAGCATAGACAAAGAGGAGGTACTTAAAAGATTGGCTGCGCTCAAAGTAGAAAAGTCACCCAGGCCGGATGGGATGCATCCTAGGTTGCTGAGGGAAGTAAGGGTGGAGATAGTGGAGGCTCTGGCCACAATCTTCCAATACTTCTTAGATATAATGGAGTGGTGCCAGAAGACTGGAGGATAGCAAATGTTACACCCCTGTTTAAAAAAGGGGAGAGAGATAAATTCGGCAACTACATGTTAGTCAGCCTAATGTCGGTGGTGGGGAAACTTTTAAAGATAGTAATCCGGGACAAAATGAATTGTCACCTGGAAAAACATGGGTTAATCTATGACTGCCAGCACAGATTGGTTAAAGGCAAATCGTGTTTGATTAAGTTGAATTCTTTGAAGTAATGGAGAGGGTTGATGAAGGTATTGCAGTTGATGTGTATATGAACTTTCTGAAGGTTTGATAAAGTACCACATAATAGACTAAACTGACAAAATTGAAGCCTATGGGGTTAAAGGGGCAGTGTCAGCACGGATACAAAATTAGCTAAGGGACAGAAAGCAGAGAGTAGAAGTGAACGGTTGTCTTTCAGACAGGAGTAGGGTATAAGAACATAAGAATTAGAGGAGGAGTAGGCCACATGTCCTCTCGAGCCTGCTCCACCATTCAAAAAGATCATGGCTGATCTTCGACCTCAACTCCGCTTTCCCGCTTGATCCCCATATCCCTTGATTCCCTTAGTGTCCAAAAATCTATCGATCTCAGTCTTGAATATACTCAACTATTCAGCATCCACAGCCCTATGAGGTAGAGAATTCCAAAGATTCACAACCCTCTGAGTGAAGAAATTTCTCCTCATCTCAGTTCTAATTAGCCAACCCGTTATCCTGGGACTGTGACCCCTAGTTCTAGACTCTCCAACCAGGGGAAAAAGCCTCTCAGTATCTACCCTGTCAAGCCCTCTAAGAATTTTATACATTTCAATGAGAACACCTTTCATCCTGTGGCTCAGTGGGTAGCACACTCGCCTCTGAGTTAGAAGGTTGTGGGTTCAAGTCCCACTCCAGAGACTTGAGCACAAATATCTAGGCTGACACTCCCAGTGCAGTGCTGAGGGAGTGCTGCACTGTTGGAGGTGCCGTCTTTCAGATGAGATGTTCAACTGAGGCCCTGTCTGCTCTCTCTCAGGTGGATGTAAAAGATCCCATGGCACTATTTCGAAGAAGAGCAGGAGAGTTCTCCCCGGTTGTGAAGGAATACGCCATATTCAGAAAAATAGACCATCCTATAAAAGAATTCTGACTTTATTAAAACATGACAAACTGGGCTTGAAAATCTGGAAGCCTCAACAATCTAAAGCTATAAACAGCATACAGGCTTTTGAGATAAGATAAGTTGTTGACACTGAAACAATATCCTTGTTGAAACAGGAGGTTGGAGGTCCCTAAAGTCTGCAGCCTTGGAAAGAATACAATGGAATACCCAGTTAAAGTGTCTTAAACCAACACTTTGGAATGAATCACAGAAAATTAAAGAAACATATGGCTTCGTAAAAATGACATCAAATGAAACACAGGAGACACGATTATGTGTTGCAACTAACTGAGGTAACTAAGAAGACAATGGTGCATCTGACTGACTGTTCTAAATGCAAAAGATACAAACAGAAGACTTTGGTAAGAATGGCATCAAGTGGGGGAGGCATCAGCCATCACATTGTTTTTGTGTTGAACTTGAAACACCTAAAGGTAGAGACGCGAGTCTGCATGCTACCAGCTGAACTAACTGTAAGAATAGAAGGGGTCAGCAGAAAAATGACTAGAGATAATTAGCTTACATCAGCAGAAAACTTCAAAGGATATACCACTGAGAAAGGGTATAAAAATTGAACTTTCAAATGGGAAGACAGATTCACTGAAAGGGGCAAAGCGATTCTCAGGCTTCAGAGGCAAGCTCTGTAAGTCTACAACTCTTTGAGTCTCGGGGATCAAGGTACTTGTATTTGATTTTGGTGGATATCCTGGAATAAGACTCAGGGGGAAAAATTCAGTTGGTTGCATCTCCCGTTAGCGCCTTAAGAGGCCGTTAATAGGGCACAAAGCAACTAGTGCCCGGGCGCAGCGATATCTGCGCCTCTCACAAAATTGAACAGACATTTTGCGGTGGCACTAAACACTACTGCCACGATCTCCTGTGCCGGCAGATTGTGACGTCAGTCGAGTACGCAACGCCCCAGTAGTGCCCCGGAGCGGATAATGAGTGGCGCCCCCTGCCTTAACACCTGCCGCTAGCAACGACAGGTTGAGGGGAGCGTTTTGCAGTGAGGAAGGGACTGAGGGAGTGCTATTTAAAGGCAAACACTTCCTGCCTTTTTTTGTTGGTGACATTTTTGCACCACACATTCTGAGAGAGAGAGAGAGAGAGAGAGAGAGAGACAGAGAGAGACTTCTGGAGAGATTCAACGCTGTGTGAAGGAGTTTTGGGCACTAAGCAGCACTTTGCAGGTTCATTTTGATTTGCCCTTCTTTGCATCTATTTAGAAGAGACTGTGGGAGCTGCACTCTGAGCTCTTTCCCTGTTTCTCTCCATTGTTCTTTCCAGCAGATTTGATGTACAGGTCTCTCCAGGCCAAGATTCAAGGCTGCAATGAGCAGAATGTGGGTGGAGAGCAAGATCAACCCTCCCCTTTAAGAACTGGCCGGCACCATTGTGTCTGTGTTCCATTGCTGACTGACATCACATGAGCTTCGCCAGCGCTCTGAGGTAGCGCCTCGCTCCTCGGCCTTTGCACCTTAAGCCAGGTGTGTAGCGCCTGATTTAGCGCTCCAATCACCTCCAGGGGCGATAAAAGTCAAGTTTGCAGTCAGAGGCGATAATTAGCGCCAGGCGCTAAACTTTGCGCACAGCTGATAATTGCGCCCCAAACGGGGTGATACTGAATTTTTCCCCCTAAGAAATGTAAAAATGTAATGAAGTTAAGATTTGAGAATAAGGATCTCTGATAATAAGATTGTAAAAGCTTACACTTTTTGGAATTGTTAAAGTTGCGATTAAAACACCTACTGTAAATTACATGTCGGTTCTTTAATAAATCTATATATTTTTAGAATTGTCTCACATAGTACTTCTGTATCAAACTCGTGAACTCAATCTCTGTACACTCTTTGGTGAGGAGTTGCAGAATTCTGAGGGAGTTTTCCAGACCAACATAATATCCGGAAGGTTACAGTCTAGCTAAAATTATTAAAAGTGCTATCTGGAGGACGGTAACATATTCAGGCTGTTCCTTTCCTTTAGGGAGAGATAGTCTGGACCTTTAGACCCAATTAAGCATCTTTAGGATTCGGCTACCTCTAACTTTAGTTGAAGGTGAACGTCTGGGGAATACGCCTGATCCGGGGTAGCCCAAAAGGGGCTAGGACTAGTAATAATCCCTTCACGGTGTCCTGGCCAATATTTATCCCTCAATCAACATCACTAAAAAAAACAGATTATCTGGTTATTATCACATTGCTGTTTGTGGGAGCTTGCTGTGTGCAAATTGGCTGCCGCGTTTCCCACATTACAGCAGTGACTACACTTCAAAAAGTACTTCATTGGCTGTAAAGTGCTTTGGCATGTCCGGTGGTCATGAAAGGCGCTAAAGAAATGCAAGTCTTTCTTTCTAAACTCCAGAGAAAAGAGAATATCGACTCGTTCTACTCAATCTCTCCTCATAGAACAACCCTCTCATGCAAGAATCAATCTAGTGAACCTTTGTTGCACCCCCTCTCATGCAAGTATATCCTTCTATAGCTAAGGAGACGCAAAGTGTACACAGTATACAGTGGTGTCCCCTAGGGGCTGGTATTAGGACCACTTCTAAAATGGGATAAACAAGGTTGCAGTTCTCCCCCATGGCAGGTGAAGTTTTCTTCTGTGTGCAGAGTGACAGGTCTCTGAACATGTCACCCATTGCGTACTAAAGAAATCTTCACCCATGGTGGCAAATATGCCTGACATTGACAAGATAAAGAACAAACTAATGGGTCCAAAAATAGTTCTAATCTAAATTATTGAAAATAAACAAGATGCGTGTCAGAAGTGAGTGGAAAAATGAAAAAATAAACCTGTCATTTCCTGCTGCTTTGAAAAAACACCTGCTGATAGTATCTCTGTGGTTCAAGCATAAACCTACAAGCATAAACTGAGTATGAAGCTAAGATATGTCATAGACATCCAATTCAATTATGACATTCAGGGAACGATCTATCTAATGATCAAGTTCATAATTTATTTTTAACACTTCTTAACCAACATGTCTCTAAAAGCTGTAGAGTTCCAGCCAATTTAACACTAAAAGGAAACCATTTATTGTTAAGCTAAATGTAAAAGTTATGAACCAAAACTAAATGGACTACTTGCAGATGACATTTAAAATGGTTTATTGGTGAATGTAAATTTTGCCATTTAGTTTAAAAACGTGTGCACACAAATATAGCGGTGCCAGCTTTTAAAACCATCATGGAATACCGATAACTTTATGAACATATATCATCTTGTCAGATGCCAAGACTACATAACCTTGTACAATATTGCAATGGGACTTCAAATAAAATTGGAATAACAGCTGATGTGTCTTATAATAAACTTTCAGCCACACCAATATCATATTTTTTCTGCTGCTGTCCCCAAACTGACAGCACTATTCAGTCTAGAGAAACCCAAATGATGGAGATCGAGTCAATCCGTATTGCAGGACTGTTCATTCTGCGACTCCATTCGGTGCTGCTGAATTGCCTTGGCTTGAACAATCACACAGAGGCTCCACTCTCAGTCGTGTGGGAAAATGGAAAGCCAATATAAAATAAAGGATACGCTCGTCACCTGAACAAGCAAAGAAACTGAGAAACTGGATTGAAAGAAAGGCAATAGCATTTTAGCATATACTCACAGAAATATCAGTATAATTCATTGAGGACAAGGAACAATCAAGTAGGCTATGAACCCAGTATATTCAGAAATGAGAATCATTTACTTCTTTACTGCATGACCACTGGGGGCGCAATAATCATTGGCAATATGTGAACATCAGCATGTAAATGCTTAATCAATCGATAGATTTTTGATTGACAGATTTTGAATATTAAGGGAATCAAGGGATATGGGGATAGTTCAGGAAAGTGGAGATGAGGTAAAAGATCAGCCATGATCTTATTGAATGGCGGAGCAGGCTCGAAGGGCCAAATGGCCTACTCCTGTTCCTATGTTCTTAACGTGTTCATATGCAGTTCCTTCATTTGCTATTATAATGGTGTTTTGATAAAAGACTGAAAAATCCCCCACATTGTTTCAGCGGCAGATCCAGCTTTCTCAGTAACATTGGATTCAGAATATTGAATAATATTTTGTCAGGAAGAATTAGTACATTGCATTTATTTGTTTTTAAATAATGCGGATATTCTGCCACAGATGCTGACTATGGACACCAGTATGTAATCGGAGAATTACACACTACATCCAGCCCATGTTTTATCTGAACTAACGTCGAATCATACAGGACAGAAGGAGACCATTTGTCCCATCATATCTGTGCCAAACTTGAAATATTTCATGTTGACAATGGAGTCCAAAATTGGAAAGTTTGCCAGCATTCCCCCTTTTTGCTCAGTGCACAAATCAACAGCTCAAATATTAGTAACAATCGGTTCAACAGGAAGTCAAACCCATTCAAATCCAAAGGACAGCTCTACCCTCCAGTACAGTTTCAGTTTTTGGACTACAGCTATTCATGGCTATATTTGGGTTCATCAACCAATATACAGAGATGTAACAGCTGTCACTTGCAGTTTATAAAATCCACAAAAATAGCTGGCGTGCATTCTTATTCGGAATATCACACCAACATATGTATTTATCCCCCTATCTCTGTAACCTCCTCCAGCCTTCAACACTTTGAGAGCTCTGCACTCCTCCAATTCTGGCCTCATGCGCATCCCCGATTTTAATCGCTCCACCATTGGCGGCCGTGCTTTCAGCTGCCTAGGCGCTAAGCTCTGGAATTCCCTCCCTAAACCTCTCCGCCTCTCTACCCCTCTCGCCTCCTTTAAGACGCTTCTTAAAACCTATTTCTTTGACCAAGCTTTTGGTCATCTGTCCTAATATCGCCTTATGTGGCTCGGTGTCAAATTTTGTTTGATAATCGCTCCTGTGAAGCGCCTTGGGACGTTTTACTATATAAATATATATTGCTGTTGTTATTGAAATTTGGCAATATTTCAGCCCACTGCCTGCAACTTTCCGCTTGCGGTTTGCAGCTTGCACAAGGATTTAAAAATTGACCCTATCATGTCATCTGCAACCGATCTCGTATTCTAGACGTTATTAGCGAGAGTGTTTCCATGAAATTTTGAGTTACCATTTAAACAGACACCTAAGACCCCTTCTGGGTTCATTATTTTTACAGATAGTAAGGCAATAATTTCAAATGACTTACTTCACAGAAACAAATAGGAAATATTTTTAAATGATCCAAAATCCCAATGTCCTTATGTCAGCAAGACTGGCATATTAAAAATATGATTTTTTTAAAAATCCGTCATAAGAAACATCCTCACCGTTTCTCATCCAAATTCGAGCCAATAAGCAAACTCAAAGCATGCTTCAGGACACCTCATTAGAGTCTAAAGAATTATAATTACGATTAATAAAACCAAATAAAAGTACAAGATTGGATGATAAAGCGATACAGTTGAGTCCTAAATATGCTGAAATAATGCCTGCCAGTTTAATTGCAATCTGATTTTATAAAGAAATATGCTGAACCACAGCTGGTGAGATGTTGGACAAAGGGTGAAGTCTTTAGGATTCCTCATTTTCGAGAAATATTTAATTGGAAAACCAAACCAGAACCCAATTTGGCTGTAGTTCACTATATTTTTGTAAGAAAGTGAATGAAATATTAGAGATCTTTATTTCCCCACACAAAGCACATTTCATTTTGGAGTTACGCAGCCAATAAGATGATCCAGTGAAAACCAGGCAGGTTTAGGACAGTAATACGGTCATGGATGCTTACTTTCCAAAGGAAAAACAAGTGCAGTGTCTTCAGACGAAAGAGCTGTATATGCTTTTCTGTATTTTGCTCCATGCCTTAGTTAGTTTTGCTGGATAGTCTGCCATTTTTGCATTCATTTTTTCCTGTCATTACTTTCCTTCATTATTTTTGGTTGCTACTAGCAGGTACATCGCAATGCACAAAGTGGTGAGCATAATTATTCCTTTGAGGATTCCGGACACAGGGCATAATTTAAAGGAGGGAGAGGAATTCTGGGGCGCCAACAAATGCAGATGCAAGTACATTTGTTAAAGGCAAATCGTGTTTGAGTAACTTGGTTGAGTTTTTTGATGAGGTAACAGAGAGGGTGGATGAGGGCAGTGCAGTTCATGTTGTGTATATGGACTTTCAAAAGGCGTTTGATAAAGTACCACATGTTAGGCTTGTTAGTGAAATTGAAGCCCATGGGATAAATGGAGCAGTAGCAGCATGGATACAAAACTGGCTAAGGGGTAGAAAACAGAGAGTTGTGGAGAATGGCTGTTTTGTGGACTGGAGGAAGGTATACAGTGGTGTTCCCCGGGTTCAGTACTAGGACCACTGCTGTTTTTGATATACATTAATGACTTGGACTTGGGGATACAGGGCAACATTTTAAAATGTGCAGATGACACGAAATTTGAAAGTGTACTAAGCAGTGAGGAAGATAGTAATAGACTTCAAGAGGACATAGACAGGCTGGTGGAATGGGTGGATACATGGCAGATGAAATTCCACGCAGAAAAGTTTAAGTTGGTACATGCTGGTAGGAAGAATGAGGAGAGACAATATATATTAAATAGTACAACTTTAAAGTGGGTGCAAGAAGAGAGAGACCTGGGGGTGTTTGTGCACAAATCTTTGAAGGTAGCAGAACACCTGTAAATAAAGTATCTGGGATCCTGGGCTTCACAAATAGAGGCATAGAGTACAAAAGCCAGGAAGTTATGCTAAATCTAAATAAAACACTAGTTCGGACCCAGCTGGAGTATTGTGTCCAATTCTGGGCACCACACTTTAGGAAGGACAAAGGCTTTGGAAAGGGTACAGAAGAGCTTTACTAGAATGGTTCCAGGGATGAGGGCTTACAGTTATGTGGATAGACTGGAGAAGCTGGGGTTGTTCTCCTTGGAGCAGAGAAGGCTAAGAGGAGATTTGATAGAGGTGTTTAAAATCATGAAGGGTTTAGATAGAGTAAATAAAGAGAAACTGTTTCCAATGGCTGAAGGGTCAATAACCAGAGGGCACAGATTTAAGGTAATTTGCAAAAGAATCAGAGGCGACATGAGGAAAAACTTGTTTAAGCAACGAGTGGTTAGGATTTGGAATGCACTGCCTGATAGGGTGGTGGATACAGATTCAACAGTAACTTTCAAAAGGGAATTGGATAAATCCTTGAAGGAGAAAAAATTGCGGGGATATGGGGAAAGAGCGGGGGGAGTGGGACTAACTGGATTGCTCTTCGAAAGAGCCGGCGCAGACTCGATGGGTCAAATGGCCTCCTTCTGTGCTGTACTATTCTGTGATTCTATGATCTGTGGCATTTTGTCCACATACATCACTCACTACCTTGGCACTCACTTTTATAGAATCCTCCATGCATCTTTGCTGCCTCTATTTCACAAGTCAGACTGTTGCAGAATTGTACTCTCTGCTGCTGACAACATCTGGAACACAGATGGCTCTTCCCATAGAAACGATGGCCATCACAGCATGAAGCATTCATGGCTCCTGGATCCTTTGGAATCACCCAGAGGACATCTGCCACCTAAGACGGTTTGCAGTGCATGCAGCTATCAAGCAAATGCTACATTTGCAAGGTGCCAAACCTTCATCACTTTCCCTGTGAAAAGGAGCCATCAGCAGGATAGGGTGTAGAACTTTCAGCTGGTAGCAAGGTACAAGTAATTGCAAGGTGTCGCACATGGCACCTATGTGGGCATCACAACTTATCATGTCAACCCAAGGCACTACATCAACAGCAAGTTTTGAATTCTGTTAATGCTGCATTGACATCTGACCACTGAAACATCATCATGCTCCTCAATAGCCATCCTGCAGGAAGCAGTGGTAGCACTCTCACCTCTGAGTCAGAAAATTGTGAGTTCAAGTCCCACTCTAGGGACTTGAGTACAAAATCTAACCTGACACTTCAGTGCAGCACCGAGCGAGTGTTGTTAAAAAATAAGCTCTTTTTTCTTTCTATGCAGCAGTCCACAGTGCCTGCCTTTTTGGAATGAGAAGACACAATGGAGAGATGGCTCTTAAGGTCAGCTCCTGCTTCACAACTGCCAACTCCATTCAGAAAACTGCTACTATTCAAGGATATTGGGCTGGAAGCCTGTACATCTATTTGCTGTTCTACATCTGCTACCTCCACCTACAAGAAAAGTGTGTTGTCCAACTTTGGCACAATTAAATAGTGTGTGCACTTGATGCTTGTGCAATGCTTAATCAGCCCCACAAAAAATGTGTGCACAAAATGAGGGGCACCCTTAACTTCACATTCCTCCTGATACCAGCAAGCATTTTCCTCGTTTGCAACTCGATACAAGGGATATGGGTGAATGAATTAACATGGCTGGTAACCTCAGTCCATGCAGCTTGCACTTGCACTTGGAAAATGACTTTGGGCTGGATTTTCATTGACCCGTGGAGGTGGGCTTGGAGGCGTGTGGGGAGTTAAAATTGCAAAAACTGGCGGGCGGGCACAAGCCCGCCTCCATCCCGCCTCCACGCAATTTTCATTAAATCGTGTCTGCTGGTCCCGACTCCGTCCCGCCTCTAAGAGATGGGATAGGCTGTTAAGGCTCTTAACAAGCATTAAAATGGCTCTATAATGCCATTTTGAAAGGCCTTTCTGATTTTAACCCTTGTTCTCCGTGAAGCACGCCTGTTCTGAAACACGATTGTGAAACCTGGCGGGAGCACATTTGGATAGCTGACTATCAGTGACTGGGGCTGGCAGGCATTTGGGATTGAGGAGCCGTATCTGGGAGTGGTGGTGCAAAAAAAATTCTCTCTCTCTCTCTCTCTCTCTCTCTCCTCTGCTCATTTTGCATCCAGGTCCTCTCACAGCAAAAGCCAGGCAGTCTCTGACCTTCAGTGCAGCAGCAATGATGACATCATCAGAGGCGACTTTCAGACTGAAACCACTAATTGGTTCATGGGTTCCCACATGCTGGAACTCAATTGCCCAATTAGGTAAAAATTGCATCAATCTCCCACATCCAATTGCAGTCGGGTGGATAACACGAAAAGCGGATGACACGACCCCAACCCGCCCCAGTATCAAAATCCAGCCCTTTGAGTCCCAAATAGAGACACCTTCCTTTGGTACACCTCCTGTAAGAGGACCTCCAGCTCTTCAGCATCGAAGGGAGCGGAGCTGCCCAAATGTGACATTGTGAAAAATTAGTTAATTTTTTCTGCCCCTATCACAGCCTTCCCTTTAACGGCAAGTTGCTGCCTTGATGGGTGTTGGTGGATGCTGCACTTCAGCCAAGTGTGTGCTATAGGCCAAGCTCCCTCTGCCAGCTTTTCATGTGCCAATAGACTAGTCATATTATGGAAAGGGAGTTCCATTGCAATATTTGGCCCAACCTCTGGGCTGCTGGCCCACGCAAGCCTGTGCCCTGGATTCTTTTAATCACAGACGCAGAGATGGGATTTGTAACTAGATGCACTCCATGTGCGAATGCCCCGTGATTTTGTTTATATATTCTATAGGAGAGAGCGTAATTACTAGTTCCATTCTCAGTTAAATTTGATGCTTGATCACTTTTAACCGGACCCCAAAAAGAACGCCGGGTTGATATTAGTTAGTTCGCAATTAACCAAGCTACCTAATGTCACTGAAATGTCATATCAAAATTCATGGTGATGCGATTTCACCGCAGATGTAAGTATGGACGAGCATTGTTAATGGGCCAAAATGAAATGTAGAGAAGTATAACTGAGTTTGGAGATTTCTGCAGGGAATATTAGGGTATTGAGTGCAATTGTAAATGAATTATAAGACTAGGTTAGCATCATGTCAGTGAATGGTAATCGTTATCACTCAATTACAATGCAGTAATTAGATTATGGGATGATGTGACATGGGAAGTAAAGTGGTATGACTAATATCGCTGCCTTTAGCACCAAACAATTGTTTTCATTTTTCAGAGCAAAACAAAAGGGAAAAATTGTTAGCATTTTATTGGTTTCTTACTTGCAATAGATTCGGATGCATTTTGACCTCCATTGGAACCATTTGTTAGAAAAAATGCTACTGCAGTAAATTAGCCGCTTCTTTAGCAATGCCAAGCACTTTATAATAGCAATAATAACTAACCCTGTGTTGTGCACTTACAATAAATTTCTGATGCACTCATCTTAAATGCCTCAGTCTCTGGATTTGACTTTTAACCATGGTGTGTGTGATGTTTTTATTCTGTCGCACACTTCACAAACTAAGTATCACTTAGAAAGAAACATTTCCCAAATACGTTTACAAATGGTTATAAATTGGTCTCTTAAATATATGCTTAAAGGGCATTTTGAAAGGGCATTTTGAAACATGTTAAAAAATCCATGAATCATGTGTCAAGACGTACGATGTTGACAGCTGTGGCTGAGTGGGTAGCACTCTCATCTCCTGAGCCACAAGGCTGTGGGTTCAAGTCCCACTCCAGGGATTTGAGCACATAATCCAGGCTGACACTCCCTGTGCAGTGCTGAGGGAGCGCCGCACTGTCGGAGGTTCCGTCTTTAGGATGAGATGTTAAACCAGCGCCCCATTCTTCCCTCTCAGGTGGACATAAAAGATTCCATGACACGATTTCGAAGAAAAGCTGGGCGTTTTCCCCAGAGTCCTGGACAATATTTATCCTTCAACCAACATCACCAAAACAGATCGTCTCGTCATTATGACATTGCTGTTTGTGGGAGCTTGCTGTGCGCAAAATTTGCTGCCGCTTTTCCTACATTACAACAGCGACAACACTTCAAATGTACTTCATTGGCTGTGAAAGTGCTTTGGGGCGGCCTGAGGTCATGAAAGATGCTATAGAAAAATGCAAGTTCTTTCTTTATGTCCCATATGCATTTGTAAGCAGGGTTGGAACAATGTTCTGTGTCATCCTTGAGGGAGCATTGGTAAATATTGTGGGGGGACAAATATTGCTGGGAATGCAGGCAGTTTCAACGAGGAAGGAGATAAGAAAAAGAAGCTTCTGTAGGCCAAGCGCGCAAGCATTCCAGATGCCCTCAAGCATCATTGGGGAAGAGCTGACCTGAACCCTACGTGCAGCGAAATCAAAAATATTCTTTTTGAATGCTTCTAAGATGCAGCTACTCACTGACCAGAATAATTAGGCATGGTTTAATTATTGTTGGATAGACTACAAGGCATGATGTAATTATTGTGGGATAGAGTATTGGGAATGGTGTAATTATTGTGGGATAAAATATTGGGAATAATGCAATTATTGTGGGATAGAGTATTGGGAATGGTGTAATTATTGTGGGATAGAATATTGGGAAAGGTGCAATTATTGTGGGATAGAGTATTGGGAATGGTGTAATTATTGTGGGATAGAGTATTGGGAATGGTGTAATTATTGTGGGATAGAGTATTGGGAATGGTGCAATTATTGTGGCATAGAGTATTGGGAATGGTGTAATTATTGTGGGATAGAGTATTGGGAATGGTGCAATTATTGTGGGATAGAATATTGGGAATGGTGCCTGACATGAATCTTGTCATTCATGTATGAAGTAATACTGAGCGGCCAGCTGGTGGTGCTGTCCGGGGAGAGTATAAATACTCAGGCATGGGCCCAGCTTGCTTAGGACATTCCTCAACAGGAACTAATAAGGACACAACTAGATCACCATGTTGAAAAACAGTTGATTAAAGCTTTGTTTAACGCTTAGACCAAGTGTCTAGTAGTTTTCTTATGTCAGTGCAATTATTCTGGGATAGAGTATTGGAAATGGTACAATTATTGTGAGATAGAGCATTGGGAATGGTGTAATTATTGTGGGGTAGAATATTGGGAATGATGTAATTATTGTGGGATAGAGTATTGGGAATGGTGCAATTATTGTGGCATAGAATATTGGGAACAGTGCAATTATTGTGGGATAGAGTAGTGGGAATGGTGTAATTATTGTGGGATAGAATATTGGGAATGGTGCAATTGCTGTGGGATAGAGTATTGGGCATGGTGCAATGATTGTGGGATAGAGTATTGGGAATGGTGTAATTATTGTGGGATAGACTATTGGGAAAAGTGCAATTATTGTGGGATGGAGAATTGGGAATAGAGCAATTATTGTGGGATAGAGTATTGGGAATGGTGTAATTATTGTGGGATAGAGTATTGGGAATGGTGCAATTATTGTGGGATAGAGTATTGGGAATGAAGTAATTATTGTGGGATAGAGTATTGGGAATGGTATAATTATTGTGGGATATATTATTGGGAATGGTGTAATTATTGTGGGATAGAGTATCGGGAATGGTGCAATTATTGTGAGATAGAGTATTGAAAAATAGTGCAATTATTGTGGGATAGAGTAGTGGGAATGTTGCAATTATTGTGGGATAGAATATTGGGAATGGTGCATGACATGAATCTTGTCATTCATGTATGAAGTAGTACTGGGCGGCCTGCTGGTGGCGTTGTCCAGGTAGAGTATAAATACTCAGGCATGGGCCCAGCTTGCTGAGGACATTCCTCAACAGGAACTAGTAAAGGACACAACTATATCTGTGGGTTATTGTGGGTTAGAGTATTGCGGTGGTGCAATTATTGTGGGATAGAATAATGGGAATGGTGCAATTATTGTGAGATAGAGTATTGGGAATAGTGCAATTATTGTGGGATAGAGTATTGGGAATGGTGCAATTATTGTGGGATAGAATATTGGGAATGGTGCAATTATTGTGGGATAGATTATTGGGAATGGTGTAATTATTGTGGGAAAAGAATATTGGGAATGGTGTAATTATTGTGGGGTGGAATATTGGGAATGGTGTAATTATTGTGGGATAGAGTATTGGGAATGGTGCAATTATTGTGGGATACAGTATTGGGAATGGTGCAATTATTGTGGGATAGAATATTGGGAATGGTGCCTGACATGAATCTTGTCATTCATGTATGAAGTAATACTGAGCGGCCAGCTGGTGGCGCTGTCCGGGGAGAGTATAAATACTCGGGCATGGGCCCAGCTTGCTTAGGACATTCCTCAACAGGAACTAATGAAAGACACAACTAGATCACCATGTTGAAAAACAGTTGATTATAGCTTTGTTTAACGCTTAGACCAAGTGCCTAGTAGTTTTCTTACGTCAGTGCAATTATTCTGGGAGAGAGTATTGGGAATGGTCCAATTCTTGTGGGATAGAATATTGGGAATGCTGTAATTATTGTGGGATAGAGTATTGGGAATGGTGCAATTATTGTGGGATAGAATATTGGGATTGGTGCAATTATTGTGGGATAGAGTATTGGGAATAGTACAATTATTGTGGGATAGAGTATTGGGAATGGCACAATTATTGTGGGATAGAGTATTGGGAATGGTGTAATTATTGTGGGATAGAGTATTGGGAATGGTGTAATTATTGTGGGATAGAGTATTGGGAATGGTATAATTATTGTGGGATATATTATTGGGAATGGTGTAATTATTGTGGGATAGAGTATCGGGAATGGTGCAATTATTGTGGGAAAGAGTATTGAAAAATAGTGCAATTATTGTGGGATAGAGTAGTGGGAATGGTGCAATTATTGTGGGATAGAATATTGGGAATGGTGCATGACATTAATCTTGTCATTCATGTATGAAGTAATACTGTGTGGCCTGCTGGTGGCGCTGTCCAGGGAGAGTATAAATACTCAGGCATGGGCCCAGCTTGCTGAGGACATTCCTCAACAGGAACTAGTAAGGACAAAACTAGATCTGTGGGTTATTGTGGGTTAGAGTATTGCGGTGGTGCAATTATTGTGGGATAGAGTATTGGGAATGGTGCAATTAGTGTGCGATAGAGTATTGGGAATGTTGCAATTATTGTGGGATAGAGTATTGGGAATGGTGTAATTATTGTGGGATAGAATATTAGGAATGGTGCATGACATGAATCTTGTCATTCATGTATGAAGTAATACTGGGCAGCCTGCTGGTGGTGCTGTCCAGGGAGAGTATAAATACTCGGGCATGGGCCCAGCTTGCTTAGGACATTCCACAACAGGAAATAGTGAAGGACACAACTAGATCTCCATATTGAAAAACAGTTGATTAAAGCTTTGTTTAACGCTTAGACCAAGTGCCTAGTAGTTATCTTATGTCAGTGCAATTATTCTGGGATAGAATATTGGGAATGGTCCAATTATTGTGGGATAGATTATTGGGAATGCTGTAATTATTGTGGGATAGAGTATTGGGAGTGGTGCAATTATTGTGGGATAGAATATTGGGATTGGTGCAATTATTGTGGGATAGAGTATTGGGAATAGTGCAATTATTGTGGGATAGAATATTGGGAATGGTGCAATTATTGTGAGATAGAGTATTGGGAATGGTGTAATTATTGTGTGATAGAGTATTGGGAATGGTGCAATTATTGTGGGATCGAGTATTGGGAATAGAGCAATTATTGTGGGATAGAGTATTGGGAATAGTGCAATTATTGTGGGATAGAGTGTTGGGAATGGTGCAATTATTGTGGGATAGAGTATTGGGAATAGTGCAATTATTGTGGGATAGAATATTGGGAATGGTGCAATTATTGTGGGATAGAGTGTTGGGAATGGTGCAATTATTGTGGGATAGATTATTGGGAATGGTGTTATTATTGTGGGATTGAGTATTGGGAATGGTGTAATTATTGTGAGATAGAGTATTGGGAATAGTGCAATTATTGTGGGATAGAGTATTGGGAATGGTGTAATTATTGTGGGATAGATTATTGGGAATGGTGTAATTATTGTGGGATTGAGTATTGGGAATGGTGTAATTATTGTGGGATTGAGTATTGGGAATGGTGTAATTATTGTGGGATAGAGTATTGGGAATGGTGCAATTATTGTGCGATAGAGTATTGGGAATGCTGCAATTATTGTGGGATAGATTATTGGGAATGGTTTAATTATTGTGGGATAGAGTATTGGGAATGGTGCAATTATTGTGCGATAGAGTATTGGGAATGCTGCAATTATTGTGGGATAGAGTATTGGGAATGTTGTAATTATTTTTCCCAGATGATAAAAATCTAATTCTGAAATCAGTAAGAAGTACATGGAAGAGGCTTGTTGACTTATCATCATTCGGTTCCTGTCCTCAACACATCCTCTATAAAAATCAGCTCATATTGGTACTCACTTTATGCAGATTTGAATGCTTGAAGTAAGATCCTATCAACCAATGACACTGTGCTTTGGGTAACAGTTACCATATATGGGCCTAGGCTTTCCGCCCCACTTCTGCTCATTTTTAATTGGTGTGAGGTGGGCGAGACAGAAATCTATTCAAAGACGTGTTCTACCTCTCTGCAATTTTACAGGTGTAGGTCCCATCATGGCAGAGTACACCCACCCATATATCAGATGGCATATCTTAATCTCATAAAGATGAGGGAAGACAGCCTCTGTCATGCTTCCTGCATTTGCCCAATTGAAACACTAGATGCAGGGGCTGCCTGTTAGGTAGTGTTCAAACGACAGCAGAGGGGGCCTTGGGGCATGAAGAGAAGAGGAGTATGTGCAAGTGCTCCCATTGCTTGGCTGTGCATAAACCCCGACTGTCCAAAATGAAAAATGTTCAGGACCAAAAAAGTTTCTTTCAAGTAGCTTGGCGGTTGCCCCTTCTCCCCATTGTGCTAAAGGTCCCCAAAGCCTACCCCAACAAGGCTCCAACCCCCCCCGACTGACACCACTCCACAGTAAAGACTGGAGCTAACCCCATAATTAGTAAGTATAGGCCACAGTCTTCTTCTTCTTCTTAGGCAGTCCCTCGGACCCGAGGATGACTTGCTTCCACACTAAAAAATTAGTTCTCAGGTGACTGATGAGTCTCTGTCACAGGTGGGGCAGACGGTGGTTAAAAGGGCGGGTGGGTGGGGTGCTTGGGTTGACGTGCGCTCCTTGCGCTGCTTGCGCTTGGCTTCCGCTTGCTCCCGGCGAAGAGACTCGAGGTGTTCGGCGCCTTCCCAGATGCTTCTCCTCCACTTTGTGCGGTCTTGGGCCAGGGATTCCCAGGTGTCAGTGGGGATGTTGCACTTTTTCAAGGAGGTTTTGAGGGTGTCCTTGAAGCATTTCCTCTGCCCACCTGGGGCTCTCTTGCGATGTCGGAGCTCCGAGTAGAGCGCTTGTTTTGGGAGTCTCGTATTGGGCATGCGGACGATGTGACCTGTCCATCGGAGCTGATCAAGCGTGGTCAAAGCTTTGATGTTGGGGATGTTGGCCTGAGCGAGAATAGGCCATAGTATCCTGCAAAGAACATTAGAACCAGAACATCTATCTCGCTTAGAAAAATACCACTATAGTTTGCGCAAATTAGCTTTAAATTATTCAGCCAACCACATTCTTAGGAAATCTTTTGAACGATCTCAGCTCCGTCTTCATATTGTCAATATCCTATCAACAAAATATACCACCAAATACAGGTAAAGATATTTCTTACTATAGTGTGAGCTGGGATAGGGAGAGTCAAGAATTGCGAGGTAGAATCCTTAATTCATAAATAATATCCTACCTGGAGAAATTGCATTTTATGAGTGACTGGTTAATTTCTTTTCCATGACAGTCTTAGAGATTAAACCAACATTCACACTGCACAGTTGAGGAACGTTTAACTGTTTAGGTGGCAGGAATCCTTTGCTCCATCTTCTGGTACAAATATTGAAATACATCCAAGTTCTCGGGTACACACATAAAAATAGATCTGACCAGTATTCAAAGAATCGGTTATTTTCGTCAATCTACCGGGCACATGGGAGGCATTTGACTTGATGTAAATATTGTGCTCTCAATCTATAATCAGAAAAGAGCCTGTGATTAGTTCAAGCGTGAGGTGGGAGAGTAGGGAAAGATAACATATGGGTTCAAACAAAGGGGGGAGGGGGGAATTTTAACCCCAAAAAACGGGTGGGTTGGGGTCGGGTGAGAAGTTAAAGTGTTAAAAAACCTGAATTCCGACCACAACCCGCCTCTAACCCACCCACTTCCGCTTTTAATGGAGGCAGGATGGGGGCGGGCAGCCAACCTGCTCCCAGGAGTCTGGTCGTCCACTTAAATGTTATAATGAGGCTGGCGTGCCTCAGATTTAACCAGCATGACAAATGTAACTGTGGCTGGTCGGGTTTCGCAGCCCTCGGGGAACCCGCCAGCTAAAGTAAGGCGAGGACTGCTGGATCCAGGAGGTAAGTGCCTTTACACTTACCTCTTGGAGCCCGTGTCCCTATCTCACCCGCCGCCTATGATCGGAGACCCCTCACGAGGCCTCCGATCCTCCGCCCAGGCCTCCGATTCCGCCCCGCCCAGGGCCTCTGATCTCCCCCAAGAAGCCTCCGATTGCCTTCCCAGAATCCCCCACTCCCCCACCGATGATTCTCAGGCAGTCCAGTTCTACTCTCCCCCACCAATGATCCTCAGGCCATCCCATTCCTCTCTCCCCACCACTGATGATGCTCAGGCCGGCCCCGACGTTCTCTGCCCCCCCTCCCCTTGTTGCTCCGGCCCAGATATTCTCTGATCTCTCCTGCCCCCCTGATGCTGCGGCCCCAATGATCTCTCCCTCCCCCCACCCCCCGACGCTCTGGCCCCAATGTACCCTCCCTCCCCCCCAATACTCCGGCCCAATGTTCTCTCCACCCACCCCGCCACCCTCCAATGCTCCGGCCCCGATCTTCTCTCCCTCCCCCTGATGCTCCAGCCCCAATGCTTCCCTCCCTCCCCCCCGATCCTCCTCCAGCAGGGCCTGCGGGAAACCCGTTCTCCCGTGCTTCCTGACCGCTTCCTAGTTCCCCCGCTCCCAACCTGCTTCCCAATTAAAATTCCGGCCAGGATATCAGTAGCAAGATGAATGTAATAAGAACATAAGAACATAAGAAATAGGAGCAGGAGTTGGCCAATTGGTCCCTCGAGCCTGCTCCGCCATTCAATAAGATCATGGCTGATCTGATCTTAACCGCCAATCTACTATCACAGAACCATCTCCTGAACCTAACAGAATTGGACACACGAAATAGGAGCAGGATCAGGCTACACGGCCCCTGGGCCCGCTACGCTACCCACAGGGCCATGACCGATCCGAACCTAGACTCATGTCCAAATTCCTGCCCGCTCCCCGTAACCCTTAATTCCCTTTACTTCTAGGAAACTGTCTATTTCTGTTTTAAATTTATGTAATGATGTAGCTTCTACAGCTTTTTGGGGCAGCATATTCCATGGACCTACCACCCTCTGAGTGAAATAGTTCCTTCTCATCTCAGTTTTGAAAGAGCAGCCCCTTATTCTAAGACTATGCCCCCTAGTTCTAGTTTCACCCATCATCGGGAACATCCTCCCTGCATCCACCCGATCCAACCCTTTCACAATCTTATATGTTTCAATAAGATCGCCTCTCATCCTTCTGAACTCCAATTAGTAGAGTCCCAATCTACCCAACCTCTCCTCATATGTCCATCCCCTCATCCCCGGGATTAACCGAGTGAACCTTCTTTGTACTGACTCGAGAGCAAGTATGTCTTTTCTTAAGTATGGACACCAAAACTGTATGCAGTATTCCAGGTGCGGTCTCACCAATACCTTGTACAACTGAAGCAATACCTCCCTATTTTTATATTCTATCCCCCTAGCAATGAAAGCCAACATTCCATTGGCCTTCTTAATCACTTGCTGCACCTGCATACTAACCTTTTGAGTTTCGTGCACCAGGACCCCCAGATCCCTTTGTACTTCAGTACTCTCCAGTTTCTTGCCATTAAGATAATAACTTGCTCTACTATTTTTCCTGCCAAAGTGCATAACCTCACACTTTCCAGTATTGTATTCCATCTGCCAAATCTCTGCCCACTTACTTAGCCTGTCTATGTCCCCTTGCAGATTTTTTATGTCCTCCTCACTCACTACTTTCCCTCCCATCATAGTATCATCTGCAAACTTTGATATGTTACACTCGGTCCCCTCCTCCAAATTGTTAATATAGATTGTAAAGAGTTGGGGACCCAGCACTGACCCCTGTGGAACACCACTAGTTACTGATTGCCAGTCTGAGAATGAACCATTTATCCCAACTCTCTGCCTTCTGTTAGATAGCCAATCCTCTATCCATGCCAGAATATTACCCCCAATCCCGTGATTTTTTGTATTGTTACAACTGGCTCTTTGAAGCCCATAAAAGTGGAACAGATCTCCAGGAGCCCAAGTTTAGATTTGCCCAGTTGGACAAGGTACTACAAATAGACCTCTTCTCTTCATTAGCAAAAAGAATTATATAATTATGCAAAATTATTCTAACAAATACATTTCAACTGAAAAAATAATTCTGTGAAATATATACGCAGAGACTAAAAAAGTAAATTCAATAAATAAAGGATTTTCTCTGAAGTGTGTAGTATTTTCTGTTCTTAGCACTATTGTTTTCCTAGCATATATTTTGCAGAAGTACAATATCCTGTTTTACAAGAGAATTCAACAGAAAGCAAGTGCATCGAAAGCAGCGTTGCTAGCTCTTTTTTAAGCTGTTCAGTTGAATTCAGTTGCCACCTTTAACTGTTCCACTAATCTAGATCTCACAAGTTAAGAAAACGTGCCAAGAGGTTCTGGCAAATTATGTTTCAAATTGAATATCAATATAATGCACTTGGTGAAAAATTCGGTCAGGGAACGCTGCTTTGAGAAAAAGTTAGCGCCCCTGTGCCCGAAATTCAATGGTAGCGCCCTCTTGGGGCGTTCCCATGGAATATCACGGCACTACGGACTAACAGGACTAGACAGACTAGATGCAGGAAGGATGTTCCCGATGGCGGGTGAGTCCAGAACCAGGGGTCACAGTCTAAGGATCAGGGGTAAGCCATTTAGGACTAAGATGAGGAGGAATTTCTTCACCCAGAGAGTGGTGAACCTGTGGAATTCTCTACCACACAAGGCAGTTGAGGCCAAATCATTAAATATATTCAAGAAGGAGTTAGATATATTTCTTAAGGCTAAAGGGATCAAGGGATATGGGGAGAAAGCAGGGACAGGGTACTGAATTTGGATGATCAGCCATGATCTCATTAAATGGCTCAAGGGGCTCAGGCTCGAGGGGCCGAATGGCCTACTCCTGCTCCTATCTTCCATGTTTCTATGTTTACGTGCAGCAGTGCCACACATGCCAGCACGTAGCGCCGCAGTACTGCAGGCCTCCCTGATTAAAGGGAACGCCCCCCTGACCCTGTCGGACATAGCGTCTGCCGGTAGGTTAGGAGGCGTGAGCCAAGTTTGTAGCCAGGGTGCGAGCGGGGTGCTGCGCATGGCGATGACGTCATCGCCAGAGGCGCAGCACCACGGGGCGCTACCGGCTACCGCCGCCGCTAACCTCCCGCTGAATTCAGGGCGCTAATGGGAGGCACAAAGCAACCCAATTTTGCCCCCTAAATATTTGTGACAGTTGAGATGAAATATGAGTAAACTGGGAACCTTACAAAGCAAATCCCATAGTCAGTTACAGTTCCTAACAATTTAACAGTTAAAATGATTATTTTTCACTAACATTTATTTTCATGTATAGATCTCAGCTCTTTCAGTTTTGCATATTTTGCATTTAAAGCGCAAGAGCTACTGGCCCAAAAATTAGTCTCAGTACGCGAGAGTACGCACTGTGTACTCTCGCGTATTCTGTCTCCAATTGCCGGTTTTCTGCATGCACTGCGCATGCGCTGAAAACCGGCACTTGGTGAACTCAAAAGGGGGCGGTTCCTAAGTGAACCGCGTGCGTGTTACAGGCTGCGCGCACGCAGTGCACTTAGTGCTTTGAACGCGCAGGTAAGCATGGAAGATTTTGCACATAAAGAAAGGAGGCGTAAGACCCTCTTTTAACAAGGTAAGTAGTTAATTAAGTATTATTTTAAAATTTTTTCAACAGGTTTATCGTTTTTAGAGACTTTAAAGAAAGGTAAGTTTATTTTTATAACTTTTAAAAAGATTTTAAATTTTTTCAAAAATTAAATTTTTTGTTTAAAGTGGTTAATTTATTTAACTATACTTATTTTATTAATGTGATGTTTTTTTTTAATTTAATTGAGGTTTAGCTGTTCTTTTGGGGGGGTATAGATTCATAGCTTTGACAGCCCTTGCTGTCAAAACTATGAATGAAAGATGGTGTGCTGCCATTGGCTCTAACTGAATCACGTGATCCCAGAGTTCGCACGAACTAACTCCGTCTCTGGGATACGCAAGCACTGCACAGCTGCAGCCTTGAAACTAAAGTTCGTGCGAGCTCGGAGGGAAAAGGTAGGTGCGCAGTGAGATATCGCGGGGAAGCCTTACCCCCGCAGGAAGGCTCCGTCTTTAATTTCTGGGCCATTGTAATTCAGAAAAACTTACGGCGTATGTGTTATTAGCCTGATAGTGTGAGGGAGTTAAAGTCAACATCAGTAGATCGAAGAGGTCGTTCCAATACTTGTAAAGAATGCGGGTTAGAGATTATGGGCTCCAGTGTTGTAGCTCCACATCTGGTCCAAGCTCCCTGCATCTACAGCTGCACACGGGGCGAATGGGTCTTTGGAATGGCCCCTAAAGTCCCAACAACAGGGTGCTGGTGTGAACTTTGCCTGTGAACTGTATATATGAATTTAGATCCCTCAAACTGTTGGGATTAGTGAATCCACCCATCCAGTAACCCCTATGATGTGAATAATACCCACTGGTCAAACAAAAGATATTCAAGCAAACACCAGGAAATGCAAGAAAGTTAAAATGATTCACTATTCTGAGCCACTAGTTGGTTTTCAAATTGGACGTCGATGTCGAGACTCTGAAATTCCATATTTCCCTGGAGGTTCTCGACAATGTTTCCGTGGCGAATCCAGAGAAACACTGTGGAATTTCAGGGCCTCTGTCTTTAAGATGTAAAATCAGATCATCTGTTACGACTGCGGTGTAAAATGATGCACACTGATTGAATAAGGGCGATCCTCCGCTGCCGAACTCCGAAACATAAAAGCAAAACGCGAAATTTTAGCAATCTCAGGGCCGGCCAATGTGCTCGAGGACTTCCACCCGACTGCTTCTGCACAACCATTCCCACCTGAACTTCTGAATTGGCACCTAATGAAATACACAAGATCAGTTCCTAACTTTAGTGTAAAAGAGGCGTTCCGAGATCAGCTGCCGTTACACATCTTACCGATGTTCCCTTCCATTGACTTCCATGGGAAATGGGAAGAGGTGTATAATGAGCAGCCAATCCGATATTGGCTGTTTTACAGTATCAGGAAAAGTTGAAATGACCTCAGCCGTGCGACAGGCTACCTGTGGGAACACACACACACACTCACACACCCACTCACACTCTCACACACACACTCACACACACACTGGTGGGATTCCAGTGCTGCTTAAGGGGCAACAGCAGCAAAGTAAACAATACTTTATTTTGAGGTTTTGAACAGCAAAGAAAATGAGGTAGGGGTTCATGTGGACACTAGTGGCACAAGACAGTATAGGTGACACACCAGACAGGGGTAGAAAGCTTAACTCAGAAACCATCAGAACATCAAGACTCCGTACTTTCCTATTGGTCAGAAATAGTGTGTATCAGAAGGACCTAACGATGGAAAGCAACTTTTTAAAAAGGGGAAGCATCAGACTCTCCGAGGACAGGATTTGAAATGAACTACAAAGCCACTCATACATTACCTATAAAATATGTTTAAGCTAAAGGCCGATTCCCTGATCGGGCACTGCCAGCAAGAAGCAAAATTGTGGGCTCACAGACCAGGATGTTCTGCCCAAAGTGGCAGTTTTTGAAGCGGATTTTGAAAGTGGGGCAAGGAGCAGCAATGTGGAGGAGGAAGAGCGTTCCAGTGTGTGGTGCTAAGGAGTTAAACGTTCCACTGGCAAAAATAGAGTGGAGGGAGAGCAAGATGGAAAGGTCAGAGTTGAAAGAGTGGGGAGCACATGCTGGACATGGTAGGGAGGGGTGAAGCTGTACAGGGATTTATAAACAAGGAAGATTTTAAATTCAATGCTTTGGGAAAAAGGGAGCCAATGAAGTTAGTGAGGACAGAGCTAGTAAGGGAGCAGGGGTATGGTAGCATAGTGGATATGTTACTGGACTAGTAATTCAGAGGCCTGGAGTAATGGGCTGAAGGGCCAAAGGGCCGAAGGGCCTCTTTCTGTGCTGTATAACTCTATGGGGGAAAAATTCAGTTGGTTGCGCCTCCCGTTAGCGCCTTAAGAGGGAGCTAATGGGGCGCGAAGCATCTAGCGCCCAGGCGCGGCGAAGTTTGCGCCGCACACGAAATTAACTAGACATTTTGCGGTGGCGCTAAACACTACCGCCACGATCTCCTGCGCCGGCAGATCGTGACGTCAGTTGAGTGCGCAACGCCCCGGTATCGCCCCGAGCGGATATTGAGTGGCGCCCCCTGCCTTACCGCCTGACACTAGCAACGACAGGTTGAGGGGAGCGTTCTGCAGTCATGAAGGGAAAGGGGGAGCGCTATTTAAAGGTGACCGCTTCCTGCCTTTTATTGTTGGTGCCATTTTTGAACTACGCATTCTGAGAGAGAGAGAGAGAGAGAGACTTCTGGAGAGATTCAACGTTGTGTGAAGGAGTTTTGGGTACTGAGCAGCACTTTGCAGGTTCATTTTGATTTGCCATTCCTTGTATCGATTTAGAAGAGACTGTGGGGGCTGCACTCTGAGCTCTTTGCCTGGTACTCTCCATTGTTCTTTCCAGCAGATTTGATGTGCAGGTCTCTCCAGGCCGAGATTCAAGGCTGCAATGAGCAGGATGTGGATGGAAAGCAAGATTAACCATCCCCTTTAAGAACTGTCCCGTGCCATTGTGTGTGTGTTCCATTGCTGACTGACATTACATGAGCTTCGCCAGCGCTCTGAGGTAGCGCCTCGCTCCTCGGCCTTTGCGCCTTAAGACAGGTGTGAAGCGCCTGATTTAGCGCTCCAATCACCTCCAGGGGCGATAAAAGTCAAGTTTGCAGTCGGTGGCGATAATTAGCGCCAGGCGCTAATCTTTGCGCCCGGCCGATAATTGCACCCCAAATGGGGCGATACTGAATTTCTCCCCCTATGACTCCATGTAATGATCCGGGGACACGAGTTCACAATCCCGCCATTGGGAATTTAAATTCAAATTAAATAAATCTGAAATTTCAAAGAAAGCTGGTATCAGTAATGGTGACTATGGAAACTGCCACATTGTTGTAAAAACCCATCTGGTTCACTAATGACCTTTCCTTACCCAGTCCGGCCTATATGTGACTCCAGACCCACAGCAATGTGGTTGACTCGTAACTGCCCTCTGAAATGGCCCAGCAAGCCACACAGTTGTATTCATAGAAAGCAGCTCACCACCACCTTAGGGATGGGCAATAAAATGCTGGCCTTGCTGGTGACACCCACATCCTGCGATGTATGTGGTTGAGTTTCTTTCCCCCACTCTGCAGAGGGGATTTGTGGTTTTTATGGTTCAGGCACTTCACAACTCTAGTTAATGTTTTTCAATTGTAGTTTCTTGCTTCATTAGTAATGAAGAGTTTGGGATTATAGAATTCGCCAATAGTCATTTGTTACAGCGCTTCATAAATATGTCAATCCTTCAGTGAAAGCGTTAGGCCTAGAAATTCAGCTCAGGTGGTGGCTCAAAGCAGACGGAATCGGCTCGGCCGCCCGTTACACGCAGTGCCTGGTATTCAGTTCTATTGCAGTCAACGCAACTGAATCTCAGGCGCTGCTTATAACGGGCGTCCGATCCCATACCGCCCGCTTACCACCACCGCCCGAGATGAATTTCAAGCCCCTAAAGTTTGACTTATTTCAAGAGTCGGATTTGGCTGTGATTTCTGAGACCGTCACCTCCCCATTAGTATTTCTACATAGAACATAGAACATAGAACAGTACAGCACAGTACAGGCCCTTCGGCCCTCGATGTTGTGCCGAGCATTGTCCGAGACCAAGATCAAGCTATCACACTCCCTATCACTCTGGTGTGCTCCATGTGCTTATCCAATAACCGCTTGAAAGTTCCTAAAGTGTCCGACTCCACTATCACAGCAGGCAGTCCATTCCACACCCCAACCACTCTCTGAGTAAAGAATCTACCTCGGACATCCCTTCTATATCTCCCCCCATGCACCTTATAGTTATGCCCCCTTGTAACAGCTGCCTCTACCCGAGGAAATAGTCTCTGAACATCCACTCTATCTATCCCCCTCATCATCTTATAAACCTCTATTAAGTCGCCTCTCATCCTCCTCCGCTCTAAAGAGAAAAGCCCTAACTCCCTCAATCCTTCCTCATAAGACCACCCCCCCAAAACCAGGCAGCATCCTGGTAAATCTCCTTTGCACTCTTTCCAATGCTTCCACGTCCTTCCTATAGTGAGGTGACCAGAACTGCACACAATATTCCAAATGTGGTCTCACCAAGGTCCTGTACAGTTGTAGCATAACCTCACGGTTCTTAAACTCAAACCCCTTGTTAATAAACGCTAACACACTATAGGCCTTCTTTACTGCTCTATCCACTTGAGTGGCAACCTTCAGAGATCTGTGGATATGAACCCCCAGATCCCTCTGTTCCTCCACGTTCCTCAGAACCCTGCCGTTGACCCTGTAATCCTTATTCAAATTTGCCCTACCAAAATGAATCACCTCGCACTTATCAGGGTTAAATTCCATCTGCCATTTTTCGGCCCAGCTCTGCATCCTATCAATGTCTCTTTGCAGCCTACAACAGCCCTCCACCTCATCCACTACTCCACCAATCTTGGTGTCATCAGCAAATTTACTGATCCACCCTTCAGTCCCCTCCTCCAAGTCATTGATAAAAATCACAAACAGCAGAGGACCCAGCACCGACCCCTGTGGCACACCGCTGGTAACTGGTCTCCAGTCCGAAAATTTTCCATCCACCACCACCCTCTGCCTTCTATGAGATATGATGCGGAGATGCCGGTGTTGGACTGGGGTGGACAAAATTGAGAGGTCGCACAACACCAGGTTATAGTCCAACAGTTTTATTTGAAATCACAAGCTTTCGGAACTATCGCTCCTTCCTCAGGTGAAGTAAATTGGATACAGAATCGTCAGAGCATATATAGATGGAAAAAAAAAGCATGTGTACTTTACAATTGCAGACCAATAAATTAAATCATCCTGACTATCTGCCGAGGTGTGATAAAGTTAATTAAGTCAGCCAGGAAGGTACCACATCAAAAGACATAGCAAGATACAACTGAGACAATGAGGTGAAGTCGCAGGGGTTCTAACGTGTCAAAAGCTGCCGTCTGTATGTAAAACGAAAAGCTTTAAAAAAAAACTGGGAAAATTTTTACTTTTTTACTGGGAATCACATCTGTGAACAAGCTAACGACAACTCGAGTCCGGATCACGTCATGTATCGTGACATAAACCCAAGATCCCGATTGAGACCGTCTTCATGAGTGCAGAACTTGGCTATCAGTTTCTGCTCGATGATTTTGCGTTGTCGTGTGTTTCTAAGGTTGCCTTGGAGAACGCTTACCCGCAGATCCGAGGCTGAATGTCCTTGACTGCTGAAGTGTTCCCCGACTGGGAGGTAACAATCCTGCCTGGCGATTGTTGCGCGGTGCTCGTTCATACGTTGTCTCAGTGTCTGCATGGTCTCGCCGATGTACCATGCCGCGGTGCATTCTTTCCTGCAACGTATGAGGTAGACAACGTTGGCCGAGTCACATGAGTATGTACCATGTACCTGGTGGGTAGTGTCCTCACGTGTGATGGTGGTATCTGTGTTGATGATCTGGCATGTCTTGCAGAGTTTGCCATGGCAGGGTTGTGTGGTGTCGTGGTCGGGACAACCTCACGATGCTCCACTTCTCCAGCTTCCACCCTAACCATGTTAAAGAAGCCATCCCCTATGGACAAGCCCTGCGAATACACAGGATCTGCTCAGACGAGGAGGAACACGATGGACACCTACGGACGCTGAAAAACGCCCTCGTAAGAACGGGATATGACGCTCGACTCATCGATCGACAGTTCCGACGGGCCACAGCGAAAAATCGCATAGACCTCCTCAGAAGGCAAACACGGGACACAACCAACAGGGTACCCTACGTCGTCCAGTACTTCCCCGGAGCGGAGAAACTACGCCATGTTCTTCGCAGCCTTCAACATGTCATTGATGACGACAAACACCTCGCTAAGGCCATCCCCACGCCTCCACTACTTGCCTTCAAACAGCCGCCTAACCTCAGAAGTACCATCGTTCGCAGTAAATTACCCAGCTTTCAGGATAACAGCGACCACGACACCACACAACCCTGCCATGGCAAACTCTGCAAGACATGCCAGATCATCAACACAGATACCACCATCACACGTGAGGACACTACCCACCAGGTACATGGTACATACTCATGTGACTCGGCCAACGTTGTCTACCTCATACGTTGCAGGAAAGAATGCACCGCGGCATGGTACATCGGCGAGACCATGCAGACACTGAGACAACGTATGAACGAGCACCGCGCAACAATCGCCAGGCAGGATTGTTACCTCCCAGTCGGGGAACACTTCAGCAGTCAAGGACATTCAGCCTCGGATCTGCGGGTAAGCGTTCTCCAAGGCAACCTTAGAAACACACGACAACGCAAAATCATCGAGCAGAAACTGATAGCCAAGTTCTGCACTCATGAAGACGGTCTCAATCGGGATCTTGGGTTTATGTCACGATACATGACGTGATCCGGACTCGAGTTGTCGTTAGCTTGTTCACAGATGTGATTCCCAGTAAAAAAGTAAAAATTTTCCCAGTTTTTTTTTAAAGCTTTTCGTTTTACATACAGACGGCAGCTTTTGACACGTTAGAACCCCTGCGACTTCACCTCATTGTCTCAGTTGTATCTTGCTATGTCTTTTGATGTGGTACCTTCCTGGCTGACTTAATTAACTTTATCACACCTCGGCAGATAGTCAGGATGATTTAATTTATTGGTCTGCAATTGTAAAGTACACATGCTTTTTTTTTCCATCTATATATGCTCTGACGATTCTGTATCCAATTTACTTCACCTGAGGAAGGAGCGATAGTTCCGAAAGCTTGTGATTTCAAATAAAACTGTTGGACTATAACCTGGTGTTGTGCGACCTCTCAATTCTATGAGATAGCCAGTTACTTATCCAATCGGCCAAATTTCCCTCTATCCCACAACTCCTTACTTTCTTCATGAGCCGACCATGGGGAACCTTATCAAACGCCTTACTAAAATCCATGTATACGACATCAACTGCTCTACCTTCATTTACACACTTAGTTACCTCCTTAAAGAATTCAATCAAATTTGTTAGGCAAGACTTACCCTTCACGAATCCGTGTTGACTATCCCGGATTAAGTTGCCTCTTTCCAAATGGTCATAAATCCTATCCCTCAGGACCTTTTCCATTATCTTACCAAGCACCGAAGTAAGACTAACCGGCCTATAATTACCAGGGTCATTCCTATTTCCTTTCTTGAAGAGAGGAACAACATTCGCCACTCTCCAGTCCTCTGGCACCATCCCCGTGGACAGTGAGGACCCAAAGATCAAAGCCAAAGGCTCTGCAATCTCCTCCCTTGCCTCCCAAAGAATCCTAGGATATATCCCATCTGGCCCAGGGGACTTATCGACCCTCAGGTTCTTCAAAATTGCTAAAACATCTTCCCTCAGAACATCTACCTCCTCCAGCCTATCCACCTTTATCACACTCTCATCCTCAAAAACATGGCCCCTCTCCTCGGTGAACACTGACGAAATGTATTCATTCATCACCTCTCCTATCTCTTCTGACTCCATGCACAAGTTCCCACTACTGTCCTTGACCAGCCCTACCCTCACCCTGGTCATTCTTTTATTTCTCACATGAGAGTAAAAAGCCTTGGGGTTTTCCTTGATCCGACCCGCCAAGGACTTCTCATGCCCCCTCCTAGCTCTCCTAAGCTCTTTTTTTAGCTCATTCCTTGCTACCTTGTACCCCTCAATCGACCCAACTGAACCTTGTTTTCTCATCCTTATATACGCTTCCTTTTTCCTCTTGACTAGACATTCAACCTCTTTTGTGAACCATGGTTCTCTCACTTGGCCATTTCCTCCCTGCCTGACAGGGACATACCTATCAAGGAGATGATATTGATATTCTACTGAGATGATATTGAATTTTGACTGTTTAAGTATTTCTTTCTTTTCATTCACGTAAAGCCAAGATACTTTCTAAGTGTTTAGATTATGGTGAGAATTTTTGTTTCCTTTGCAGCTTGTGAAAAATAGTCTAAATCATATTGAGGCACTCTCTTTATCGATATAGGAGACTAACATAGTTATCACTTTGTCTGCAAATCAACCAGGTCATCAGGGGTGAAACAAAATCAATGATGTTGTGTGTCAATAAACAGACTAGGCTGTAAAATGTGCCACTGTCTACTTTTGTTAACGTCAGTGTTACAACTCTAACCTCTATCAGCTGCAGTATATCCATGCTTTCTTACCAAGCAAAACCTCATTGACCTTTATAGCTGTGACATGTATAAGAGACAGTGGCGGTGCTAATTCATACCTAAGTAGTTAGCTGGAGAATGATCTCAGGCAGAGCATTGACAAGTTGTAGCAATACCCGAAAACCATTGTCAATGAACATCGGTCGATTAATAAACAAATGTTACTGCAATAAAGTCAATTTGATATGTATACCAACATAGTACGTCCACATATAATGGCCCGGAATTTGCGGTCAGCGGCGAAGCGACAGCGCTCGCTGTTGACCACAAAGAAAGCTGCCCGCAAAGATCGAGCGATCTCTGTGGCGTGAATTTCAGCTCTCCCGACCGCTGTTTTCTTCTGGTGCCAAATCAAGCAAATTTCCAGCATCCAGCAACAGTGATGTCATCAGCAGGCTGAGCAGCCAATCTCACTGAAGAATTCTCACAGACAGCAAACCAGGAAGTAAAATGCGCAGATTATAATTTACTTTTTATAAACTTTTAAAGAGTGTAAAATAGATACACATAGGATTAAGGTAGAAGCTGAAACATCATAAACAAACTTTAAAAAAATACTATTTTAAAAACCATGTAATTTCTAATCATATTAATGGAAAAATTTGACATTCCACAAATATAAAATTTGTTTTTCTGGGCCAGAACGGTTGTTCAGCAGTCAGTACGCCTTTAAAAACCCAGTTACACCTCTTTCAATAAGGTTTAATATTTTTGGGTGGGTGGGTGGGGGGTGGTGGTTTAGCAGCATTATTCCAGCGTAAAAGGGGAAGTTTTCATCCTTCAGTGTGATTTGAATTGATTGCCGGCTCTGGGGAGTTCCGCAGTGCAACCTCTTTCGGAGCAGGGAATGACTGACCGTAACTTCAGGATTTCCGTGTTTATCTGCACATGCGCTAAATCCTGAAGTTGCGGTCAGCTTCAGCGGGGTAATGACGGCAAACGCTGACAGTTTTGCCATCATTAAGATCCTGAGGGGTCTGGACAGGGTGGATGTGGAGAGGATGTTTCCTCTTGTGGGAGAATCTAGAACTAGGGGTCACTGTTTAAAAATAAGGGGTCGCCCATTTAAGACAGAGATGAGGAGACATTTTTTCTCACAGAGGGTCGTGAGTCTTTGGAACTCTCTTCCTCAGAGGGTGGTGGAAGCAGAGCCTTTGAATATTTTTAAGGCAGAGGTCGATAGATTCTTGATAAGCAAGGGGGTGAAAGGTTATCGGGGGTAGGTGGGAATGTGGAGTAATCGGATCAGCCATGATCTTATTGAACGGCGGAGCAGGCTCGAGGGGCCAAGTGGCCTACTCCTGCTCCTAATTCGTATGTTCGTATGTATGTGCGTATTACCACCGCATAATCTGGGCCATAGTATGTAAAAGAGCAATTGCATGCACACATAATTCTCTCTCTCCTTTTATATATTGCATAGTTGGCACATTGATGGATTCGCATGGACAGGACAATTTTAGAAATGAAAGAAAAGGAAAGTGTAGGAATTACGAACATAGGAGATTGGCGGGCAGGAAATGCCAGCTGGTCCATCAAGCCTGCCCCACACCATGAGGACCAGAGCATCCCGACTAAACACTTCCCTCCCTCCCTCCCAAATATGAAGTAAAAATTTACAAACGGAAGAAAAGCACAGGCCAGTCAGAACCTCAGATAAAGGGTTGCACTGGGAACATTAGAGCCCCAATTTCACAAGGCAGCAAAAGTGGGGCCGCGCTCCCCATTGAATTTTGCAAGATTAGCCCGTCCTCCGAATTTCTATGTACTCCCTGTGCATAGAAAATATCAACAGGAAGGCTGGCCAGTAGCTCAATTAGTTCGACGATGCATTATCTGGTTAGGCAGAAGATCTTAAAGGGCAACTGCTTGTCAATAAAGAGGGCATGACTGCTTGTTATGTTAAAATGGCTACAGAAGGACAGTCATTTGGAGGATGCTCGGACACCTGAAATAAAAGGACTTACGAATTTAAGAGTGGTACCAACAGCTGCTCAGATTGGGCACAGGGCATCTCACTGCTAAATTGGTCTGCTTTGCATTCATTTCAAGCCTGAAAAATGGGCACATCGCATACCAATTTCTACCACTATATGTATTGTTATCCTACCTTTCTTTGAAGGCATTGCCTTTAGGACCTGTTGTCATTTTTATTTATTTTCTCTTCCCATAGGATCTTCCCAAGACGGTGGCCAAGGTATACGGAATCAGAGCTGCCTGTGCCAACACTCCACCTGTCCCAAGCTTCAGCACAGATCCTAGCAGTTTGTGGAATCTAAGTAATGAGTTTGAGGAAGGAACTTTGGGTGATGCGACACTCACAAATCAGGAGGAGCAAGTGGAGGTGCCAGGTTCGGAGATTCCAAGGCATTTCTCTACTGTATGGACAATGAATTGATAACCTTTTGGGCCTCCATTCAGTTAGGAGTTAATGGAAGAGCTGAAGGATTTTCTGTCATGAGCAGCCTGTAGCAGCTGGCAGACAATGTGCAGCAGTACAGCTCCGACATTACTGCAGTCGTTTGTGAGAGATTTACTCAAAGCTAGGGCAGTATGTGGCATCTCTACGCCTAACTGCAGGGTTGTCCCAAAGCAAGCAAACAAGTGCCGATCTACTTTCTCTCACCGATGCTGCTGCCATGATTGACATCGTGGGCATTCACTCACAGGGGTCTGTTGCTGTCCAATTTGACAGGCTCGGGAATTGGCTGAGAATATGACAGTGGGCCTTGGAGACACCATACAGACTGCGATCATGCAGTTTGTTGTTCATCCACCAGTGAGGCTTAGCACCTGAGGCATAGCGAGAGAAGGGGTAGATGAGATGTCTTCTTCTTAGAGCTTCCATAAACCCACCCACTCTGCCCATCCCCTCAAAAGGGTTGTTGAAGTACCATAGAGAAGGAAGCCACTCTATTGTCAGACTTGGATCCACCTGTAGTCGGGCCACCCCACCAGAGGTTTAATGCCATCACCATCTGTTATGCAGCAGCAATATGCACCATAGTTCTGTAAGGGATCCTCTCCTGACCCTGCGTGTCTCGTAGCCTGTGAGATTCACGCGGCTCTGTGCAGCCTGTATGTCAGTGCGGGTCTAGGCCTGGTCTCCAGCCAGTCTGGGAACACTAGACACCCCTGTGAGTGGTTCGAATCACTCTCCCTTACGGTTCTAGACACTGGACTTAGATGCGAGAGCAGTAATGGAGATAAAACTCATGTAGACTTGGTTTGAACGGTACGAAATGGAAAATCTTTATTGCATGATACTTAAAATTATGAAATACATGTCATACGCACAGATTAATGACAGTACAATCTTACAAACGGTTATAATCACTCTTAGGGAAACGAGGAACGACCAGCACAACGTAAATAGGGCACACATTACAAATATCCTTAATCTTTAAACCCTCCCCTATCAATATCTATCCTAAAACTAGCTTCGTAGGATCTCGAGACTCATGCTCACCACTCGTAATAACTCGGAGAAATCCCGAATAGCTGATCGGATGTTTTTCACCGCAGCACCCACGTGTTGGTCAGGAGATCTCCTGGTCCCACTTGTTTACTGCTTCTGCTGCTCGGTCAGTCGGCTGGACCGTCCGCTGTAGTGAAGACCTCTGTTGGTTGGATACAAGGTATGGTGGAGCACCGTTGTCAATATCGCTGATACGATGTGTTTGCACAGTCCAGTTATCGTCGATGCAATATGTCTTGTTAAAGAAGAAAACTTCCTGTCGAGAAGACTTGGCTGATCGACCTACAGGCGCGGTCGGGATCTACTGACCGTGGCGATGGATAAGGTCTTCTTCTCTTCTCCTCTCATCTCATCTCATCTCATCCCGGGCCTTCGGTTCCGCTGCCAGCTACCAACATAGGTCTTTGCAACAGTCTTTTACCCAGGAGCAGCCACGATGATAACAGCAACAAGCGGCAAGAGTCAAGAACACGAGGCAAGAGCAAGAGCAAGAGGCCAGAGCGAGAATGGACGGTTTGGGGCCTGCAATTATAGTGCACAGTTCTTCCGTTTCCCGCCCAACTACAATGTCCATTCTTTTGTTTAAGGTTTGGCGCCCAAAATGTCCTGTATGGGTGATCTCTGTCCTTAATGGGTTTCGGGGCTACTCCTGAATGTTTGAGTACCTGTTAATATTTCTCCTATTGTTAAATCGGTCGGTGTTCCCCCTGGAGGGGTTTGGGGCTTCCAAGTGTCCTGTATAACTACCTGCTAACGGCTCTCTCATCGTAGAGCCGTTGGGAGTTTACATATTAATGTCCTTTGGATGGGCCCTTGATGGCTTTCCTTTGTACCTGGGAGACCGATTCCAGTATCGATGTTTATACTGTAAACCCATAATGTCCTGTGTATTGTCTTCACTGTGCTGAATCGTTATCGATCCTGCAAAAATGTTTATTGGAACGCCATCTTGTCTGCCTGCTGAAAAGTCTCGAATGTTCTGTCACGAGGTGCGGCGGCCATTTTACAGGCTGCTTGTGTCCAATTTAAACCTGACAGCATTCCGCTGAAATAAAAGCTGTTTTGAACGAAACTTTGTGTTTTCTCCTTATTAAAATGAAATCGCGATAATTGCGAATTCTACAGTCCCTCCTGTTGATGCGAATAACTCCGCTTATCGTATCAAAAATCTCAGTGGTGAGCAATCTTATCTCGATTTCACTCCGAATCCAGTGAATTAATCCCATAAATTTTAACTTAACTAGGGTCTCTGTGTCGTCCTTATTTCCCAAGAAAATCACATTTTTTTATCACCGTAGGCATCATTTGCCCTTAAACTTACACCACTTGTTTTCCTTCCCGGCGTAACCAGGCCGATACCTCACGCATCACCTGTATATTTGTCTTTTATTCAAGGGAAGGAAAAACAAAACCCAAAAACCAAACAATCAACACCATCACCAAAATAAACAAATCCCGACTCTTAAACATGTCGAGTTTCCAACGTATTTACAATGAGTACAAACTTCCGCGGCGCACGTGGCGAGCGGGAGTGACGCCATTTTCCCATTACACTGCGCTCTCATCGTGCACGCGCACGTAACGTTCTCGCCACTCTCCCGTGTTCTCATGCTTGGTGAGGCGCTTGTCTCTTTTACAATGTATGAACAAAAGGTATACTACAATAAACACTTGACAGACGACTAAAATGTGGGAGGCTATTCTGACCCATGAGGGCACTTCAATATTCGTGAACAGATTCCACCACGGTGGAACCACTATGTCCAAAATGTCTGTACCTATCTCGACAGTTTTCTGCTCTAACGTATAAAAATGCTTCTGTGAAACCGCGACGGCTTTCAGAAGTTTGGTTAAATGCTCAGGGAGAGGGGGAATGAGGTACCCAAAATGTGCGACAAATCGCTGCAAGTCGGTAAAATTCTCTTTTACTGTGAGATGAACAGTGGATGGTTCAGGGATTGGGATAATTCGCTGTTGTGCTACTTGAACTTCAGCCCTGGGTTTAAAACAGAAACTGCTGTCACTCACCGGACACCGGCTACGGTTTCCATGCTGGTAGTGTTGCGCTGCAGTGGTAACACAATATGTTCCACCCCCGATGTATGCTACCTGCGGAGGCACATGATCTTGTGCCATTGCCTCCATGGTGCAATTCATGGACTTGGCGCCAGCCGTTCTGAACCCGCACTGTGGTGTTAAAAAGGCATTCAAGTGCTGGGGGCACAGTATTATGTGTGCTCCCCTGCCACGACAACCAGAGAGATCTGTACCTGTCATCGTTTGCTCCCAGCGGATGACGTAAGGTGGAACCGCTGCATAACGAATGTGGGCTCCCCCCTGAATGACACCAATGTTCTCTACCCGATACACCGGGGCGGGCTTTGCTGTGTTGCCCAAAACCGGCATGCGTAATACTATTCCCATAATAGTATGGTTTGAACGTCCGCAGTCCACGGGGACTGGGTAAGCTTCTGAAGCTAGCCTGAGCTGGCACGGACTTAATGCGTTCTGAAAAGGGTGGAGCGCCCGCAGGTGTTTGTTACTTATCCAGGACGGGACCAAACCTTGTTTTAAATCCTCCAAATTACTGCGGCCCTCGCCCAGTAACCACGCCCCGTAAAGCACGCACACCTCGTTCTGCGCAGCTTGATCGGATGCATTCCGATCTTCCCTAATCAGGGCATTTACCGTACGCGCATGTTTCTCCAGCTCTGCTATGATTTCCTTTAAGTGGAGTGTCATGGCTTGGTCCTCGTGCAGACCCGACCCTACCACTTTATTCTCATCTGTAAGAATATCCTTTAACTGTGTTTTTAAACCATTAATCTGGGTCTGCAGCTCCACACTGTCTAGAGCGTTGACCACAGATGTCCCTGTGTTAAAAGCAGTGAACGCATCGTTCACCAAACCCCTTCTTTGCCTCCCTACTTGGTCCAAAACTTCCTGCGGTGCGGTGTATAAACTTGTCTTATCAATTTCTGCAAAATCAAACTCGTAAAATTGCCTGAACATCTTGGTCAACAGGACCTGGTACAACTGTTCCGTCTTTTTGGGGCACCACTCTGGTAACCGTACCTCAGTGAGATTTAAAATCACCGAGGCCACCGCGTAATGCACTCCCTGAAATAGTATCTGGTCCGTGGGGACCAGTACCAAACCGTTCCCGGGTCCCTTACTAGTTTTAGGGCACCCTTCTTCCTCAGTTAGAACTACCGGAATCGTGGGCGGGGCTTTGCGTGGGCGCGTAATGAGCTCAGTGGCATTTACTGGGATCGGAGAATATGGGGCTCCGCACCCCCTGGTGCTCGCATCCCACCTCATCCCCTGTCCGTTATCCTGCCACTGGTTAATAAAGAATATGGAGATGCCTTTGGGGCAAACGTACTTTGACCCCCACATACAAACATAAATCCCCTCATCTGGTTCCCACCATTTGTCCCAACAGACTTTCACTTGTCCGTCTGTCCCCGTAATTGTCCGATGGGTATTATTACCCAGTCGCTCCCACTCAACCGAAGAGTTCCTCATAGTTTTGCTCAGCTTTCGCAGCCACCACCATCGGCTCAATGGGACATTCCCACTGCAGGTCAAACAAATCCGTTTGCCGACGGTGACGCTGATCCTGGGTGCGATGATCCGTACTTTGGGGCACATTAAAGAAGTCTCTTTATAGGCGAACCCCGATGTGCTGGAATACTCCGTTGAGTTCGTTCCCAGCCATCCTGGCCACCTTCCCTTGTGGAAATAGGTGCTGGTCCCTTCTGCCTTCCGTCTCCCGGTCCCATCCACCGCGATGGGGGCCGTGTCCCCGGAACATCCAAACACCACGACATCCTTGGTGAGGCCCCGATAGGCCAATCCACATCCGATTGCCACGAGCAAAACTAGAAGTCGTTCCATCCTTCCTTGGTTCCTGTGATCAGATAGAATGAGGTAGCCAGCCTCGCAAAAAGTCTCTGGCTTTTGTGAAGGGTGAGCGGGTCCCCTGACCTCGCCTCACGTAAACTTCAACGTTTGCTAAATAGACTTCCTCTAAACCTAGCCTTAAAACTCCCATCATTATGTCGTCATCTGTTAAAAACACTACAAACTTAACCTTATTAAAACTACTTAAAACTTTAAACTAAAACTTTACAATGCCGCCCGTTCTCAGGGCGGCCCCTTTAAATCCTGAGAAGGCTGCTGCGAGCTCTTCCCGACGGTGGGAGGGCACTGACCCTTCCCTCTGATCTGCCGCAGCCTGTTGCTGCGCTGACCCTTTCCTCTGATCTGCCGCAGCCCGTTACTGCTTCGATGTGGCCTGTCTCTACCCGGGTTATCTTAACCTGAAACTTACGCCCTGGGGCAGCCTGTGGACCTGACCACATCTTCCTGGGCTGGGGTACTCTGCTTGACCTACGGGGAATTGCTATGGGCGGGGGTTCCGTGACGGACGGACCGGGTCCCGAGACCTTCAACGGGATGACCTGGGGTTCCATCACAGGCGCCAGCCCCGCCTCCGCTGACTCCGCCTCCCTAACCTCGGGGCTGGCAGTTCGGGGCCCCGCCCTGCTCGGCCCAGCAGGCGGCCCTTCACTCGCGAACTCTGCCTCCCCTGAGGACTGGACGTTCAAAGCGGGCGGCCACACCTCTGGGAACCACATAGCGGCTGGCCCGGCCTCCTCTAGCTCCTTCCTCCTGCTGTCGGGACCTGCAGCTTGTGTGTCCACCCCGTATGGATCTCTACCTAGCGGCCCCAATCCTCCCAGACCGTTCCTCTGAAACCACCCGTCATCATCACTATGCTCATCTGCACTATCCTCATCTGACCAGGGTACCCTGGGGTCCTCGTCATCTAACCCCCAACTCCAGAAAAACGCTGCATGATCGTCCGGGATGTCCCTTCCCCTGATGCAAGCTGCTACGCCTGCCTGTGTGCCTTGTGGTCCTACCTGGGGCTGTGTTTTCCCATTGGCGGGATTTACCCCTGTAGTTTTCCCTTGCGCACCCGGCTGGTACAGTTTACATTGGTTTATGTGGAACCACTTAGTGCGCCGAGGTACTTTTACGGCGTAAACCATGGGACTTGCCTTGTCTACAATGTTGTAGGGTCCCATATACAGTGGTTCCAGACTCCCTACTCTGGCGTAGTTTCTGACCATGACCTGGTCTCCTACTTCCCACTCCCGCGTTTTGCGGGGTTCCAGCAACAAGCGATTGCCCTGGTGCTGCCTTCCCATGTTCCCAGCCGCCTGCTCATAAACTTGCTTCAGGCGCTCCAAGAGAGTCTGGGCGAACTTGTCCCTGCTTATCTCCTGGAGCTGACCCTCAGTGAGCACCGGGGCTAGCACATGGGTGGGGGTTCGCATGAGCCTGCCGGTCATTACCTCGTGCGGGGAGTACCCCGTACTTTTTGACTGACTGGCCCGGACCCCCATGAGGACTAAAGGCAGAACTTCCGCCCATTTTTGGGGCGAGTTCCTAGTCTCTTTCCTCAATTTCTCCTTCAGGGTCCGGTTCATACGTTCAACAATCCCGGATGACTGGGGATTGTGTGCTACGTGCCACTTCCCTTCAATGCCCAAAAGCATGAGGGTGTTCTGCATCACCTGGCCGGTGAAATGACTCCCTTGGTCTGACTCCACGAAACGGGGGAGTCCCCACCGCGAGAACACTTCCCGGACCAAGATTTTTGCTGTACCCAGTGCCGTAGCTGTTCGACAAGGGAAGGCTTCCACCCACTTGGAAAACACATCCACCAGGACGAGGCAGTACTTATAACCTCCCTGGGTGGTGGGCAGGGGTCCTATATAGTCGATCTGTATCGACTGCCATGGTCCCTCTACCCTTCTTACGTGTCCCATGGGCACCTTCCTTTTCTGGGGGTCTGGGTTGTTTGCAGCGCACACAAGACAGTTAGCGCAGAACTCGCGGACTTGTTCCCTGAGCCCTGGCCACCATCCCGCTTGCTCTACCCGTTGCCAGGTAACCTCGGGCCCGGGGTGCCCTGCCCCTGGTCCCTCGTGAGCCAACTGGAGGAATTCCCTCCTGTGCTGCTGCGGCACAACCCACTGCTCCTCGCGGAACAGCATGCCTTCCTTAACTGAGAGGGTTGCCGTACTGTACGGACCTTCTACCTGCCTCCCCTCAGCAATCGTTTTTAGGACTGCTTTTAGGGCGGGATCCTGGGCTTGGACGGTCTTAAGGTCTAGGGGCAATGCTACCCTGGTGTTCCCGGTATTCCCGTCCCCACCTCGGACCGCTGCTATGGGTCCGGTTCTATAGGGGTTCCAGAAAGTACCGTCGCGGGCACCCTCCCTGGCTAGCGCATCCGCCTGCCGGTTGCCCTCCCCACGGGGCTCTGTGGAGGAGTGAGCTTTCACCTTATGGATGAAAATCTCCCCTTCCTCCCCTACTGCTGCTGCTAAGATCTTCTCCAGCAAGGGCTTTACCGTTAAAGGTCGCCCGTCCGCGGAGGTGTATCCACGGCGGGACCAAATGGCCAGGTATTCCGTACACGAATTGCAGGTGAACATACTGTCCGAGCAAATCGTGTATGGGGTTGGGAAAATGTCTGGGTGGGTTACCACGTACACCACGGCAGACAGCTCAGCCTGCTGCGCGCTCATGGTGCTAGGGAGCTTGATCGCCAGGGCAAGGTCTGCCGCAGGGTCATAAACTCCACACCCTGTGAGTCGCTCGCCAGCAGATACTGTGCTAGACCCATCAACATAAATCTCGCGCCCAGTGGGATGTATCCCGGCCCGTAAACCTATGTTGACGTCCCACACCCCCTCCACCGAACACCGGTGGGCTGTACCGGGGTATACCAAATTGGCCGCAAGCCTGGGCTCGCAAAGACCTTTTACTCTGATGTCCAACTGGGAGAGAAGAAGGGTCCAACGCGCAATGCGTGCGCTGCTTACGGTCCCGTCTTTAATCCTCCCATCCAGAAGCATCTTAGTTGGTGTGTGATGTGTGAGGAGAGTGATGGGAGAGAGCCCTGTGAAGATCGCTGATCTTTTCACAGCCCAATGCGTGGCTAAAAGGTGCCTTTCGCAATTGGAAAAACTTCTCTCCACATCCGTTAATACCCTGGATGAATAGACAACCGGCCTCAGCTTGCCGTGACGCTCTTGGAGCAGCACGGCGCTTAAGCTGTCTCCGCTGGCAGCTACCTCCAGGAAAAACTCCTTCCCCCCATCTATGGCCCCTAAGGCTGGCGCGGTCTGCAGATCCCTTTTTAACTTCTCGAAGGCTGCTTGGCAGCCCTCGTCCCAAAGCCACTCTACTCCCTTATGGAGGAGTCGGAGGAGCGGCGCCGCTGTGGCCGCATAATCCTCGATAAAATCCCTGCAGTAACCGGTCAGTCCCAAGAAGGACCTCACACCCCTTACGTTGTTGGGAATCGGTAATTCTTGCACCGACTCCCTCCTTGCTTTGTCTATGGCTCTTTCCCCAGCGCGTAGGGTCAGTCCCAGGAATTTTACTTCCTGCTGACCGATACGTGCTTTCTTTGGGTTTACTTTAAAACCCTTTCTCGCTAACAGCTCCAATAACTCGTCCAGTAGTGGTCCGTGCTCCTCCCTTGAGTCCGTAAATAGGAGCAAATCATCCACATACTGTACTATCTGATTGGGCTGACTAAACTCCTTTAAACTTCCTGCCATACACTGGTGAAAAATACTGGGGCTATTGTGGAAACCCTGTGGCAAGCAGTTCCACGTGTACTGTTGCCCTTTAAACGTAAAGGCAAACTTGTACTGGTCCTCTCGCCGCAGCGGGATGGACCAAAAACCGTTCGAGATATCCAGCACCGTGAACGTGGTCGCGGACGCTGGGATGCTCCCTATTAGGTCAGCAACTGCTGCTACCGTGGGCGCGCAGGCGGCAATGTTACTGTTAAGGACTCTGTAGTCCACCGTGGCTCTCCACGAATTATCCGGCTTCCTAACCGGCCATAATGGGGAGTTCACGTGTGTGGCTATCGGCCTCAACACGCCCTGCTGCACCAAGGAAGACATTGCTGCCTCCATATCGGGTTCTGCTTCTTTGGGGAAGTTATACTGCTTTTGGGGTCGGGTCATGGGGTCCCCATCTACGCTGACCTCAAACCCGACCACCCTCCCACAATCGTGCTTGTGGGTTGCAAACGCGTGCATATTATCTGTCACGTACGTTTGCATGTCCGTTGGGACATCTGCGACCATAAGCCTGAGGTCGTAGCCTCCGGATGGCTGTACGGTACACAGGACCCCTGTTTCTTCCTCCCCTTGAATTACCATTACCTCGCCTTTTTCACCTTTAGCCCCCCAGAGACAGTGATTTCTGAGGTCCACGAGGATCCCGTGTCCCGCTAGCAGATCGGACCCGAGAATACCTCTTCCACCCCCCTTTTGCCATGCCATCAGTATACACTTCCACTTAAGGCGAAGTGTCCCTAAACGAATGGATAGCGGGAGGGAAAACGTGCCAGCCTGTTCTTTCCCTGTGAACCCTGCTAGCGTGAATGGGACCTTGGTAGATAGCGGCGAGTCAAAAGGGTCATCTGTATGGATTATGGTGCAAGAAGCTCCCGTGTCCAACAAATAACTGCCCTTTTGTTTCTCTACCTCCATCTCCACCACAGGTCGCCTCCACGCATCATAGCTGAGCGGACACAGGTAGACGGGCTGTGCTGGTTCTAGTCATGGGGCACTATTAGACGGTCCTGCGGCACCTACGGGGCCGGTTGCGACCGCCACCTGTCCACGCGCATTCAAAACCATCTTGCGCATGACTCCTAACACTGCTTCGAGGTCTTCGGGAGAGGTGGGTGCCTTTGCTTCCTTAGCCGGGACAGGCGCCTGGGTTCGGACCGCGGGATTTTTATCCTTGGAATCCTTCCAAGGGTTCCTGCAGTGCTTGCGCCAGTGCCCTGTCTTCCCACACCCGTAACAGGCATTACTTGCCTGTGGGGCGCGATTACCCTCCTGATGCCACTCTCTTTGAGTCGGGGCTGCGGGTCGTACCTCATGTACTCTTCCCTTAAAGGGACGTGTCGTCATACCCCTTATGTTACGGTAACCTAACGTGAGTCGATTCAAGACCGACTCTTCCGTAAGGTTGAGGTCATTGGGATCGAACCAGGCTTTTGCCTGCTCTCTAACGGCTGGTAAACTGTTGGCTATTATGCACCTAAGCCAATGAATTAAAGCGGCGCCTTCCACATCTTCGCGCTCGGGCGCACCTAGACAGCTGCGCTCATATACTGGCCACAGCCTGTCGGCAAAAACCTTCGGGGGTTCTCCCTCCATCTGCACTGTCTGTCCCACTCTAGCAAACGGACCTCCGTCGTTCGCTCCCACTACTTCTAGGACCTCATTTTTCAATTCCTCATAACTTTTATTACCCCTCTTGCTATCGCCTGAGAGACACTGAAGGACCGAGCTATCTAACGAGAACAGCAGCATTTTTGCTGTCTCCCCATCATCGCAGCCGTTAATGGCTGCGGCTTGCTCAACTTCCCTAAAATGTACGGAAGGGTCGTCTATCTCGGTCAGCTTCCTTACGTGGTTTATCATGGCCCTCAGCTGATGTGAACTGTGAGGCAACACCAGCTGTCCGAGGAGATCCCCCGGTTCTTCCCCACCGTTTCTGCTTGGGCCCCTTTTAATCCCCGTTACTGGATACAACGATCCCTTTTCTACCTCTTTTTCAACGGGCTCTTTTGCTTCTTCCGTTGCTTCCTCCCTAACCCAGGTTTCTGAATAGCTGGGTGGCGCGGAGGGCGCACTGGCTACTACTTCTTCTGCTTTACTTGGTGGGGAATTTCTAAATCTCTCATGTACTAGCGGCTGGCGTGCCGACGGATTAATAAGGCACACCATGCCGTTCGCATTATTCACGGCCTTTTTGAGGCTCTCTATCTCTTTTTCGCAGGCGCTATGGTCGGCTCCCTGAAACTTATCCTCAAGGGCCAACTTATACGCCGACCTAACCCCCATTAAGCTCTCTTCTTGAGTTCTTATCTGGGCAGCTTGACGGTTACATCTTTCCTTCATCCTACTCTCGTTTAATTTTGCTTCAGTGATCTGGCACTCGAGATACTCTACCCTTGTTTTAAGGTAACTGGAGACTTCCTGGCTTTCCTGGCGTAACTCATTTAAACTCTTAATGAGCGCCTCCCCTCCAGAAACCTTCTCCTCCATTTCCTCCTCTAGATGCTTGATTCGAGCGGTTAGCGCTGTATTGGTCTGGTTTGAAATCTGAACCTGCCTTTTGTAGCACATAAGCCAGACTGCTTTCTCAACTGCCTTTTTATGCTCCTTACTATCCGTCCACCTTTCAGCTGCCTCTAGTGGGCTCTTATCCGCTAACAATTCGCTTATCCACTTTTTCGTTAGATTAACCTTTCCAAATACGTAATCCGCTATCTTTTCCTGCATCACATTTCGTACAGTCATTCCAAAATCTAACACACTACCCTCTCGCTGCCAGTGTCCTGCCGCGGTCGCCATTTTCTGTAAGGGATCCTCTCCTGACCCTGCGTGTCTCGTAGCCTGTGAGATTCACGCGGCTCTGTGCAGCCTGTATGTCAGTGCGGGTCTAGGCCTGGTCTCCAGCCAGTCTGGGAACACTAGACACCCCTGTGAGTGGTTCGAATCACTCTCCCTTACGGTTCTAGACACTGGACTTAGATGCGAGAGCAGTAATGGAGATAAAACTCATGTAGACTTGGTTTGAACGGTACGAAATGGAAAATCTTTATTGCATGATACTTAAAATTATGAAATACATGTCATACGCACAGATTAATGACAGTACAATCTTACAAACGGTTATAATCACTCTTAGGGAAACGAGGAACGACCAGCACAACGTAAATAGGGCACACATTACAAATATCCTTAATCTTTAAACCCTCCCCTATCAATATCTATCCTAAAACTAGCTTCGTAGGATCTCGAGACTCATGCTCACCACTCGTAATAACTCGGAGAAATCCCGAATAGCTGATCGGATGTTTTTCACCGCAGCACCCACGTGTTGGTCAGGAGATCTCCTGGTCCCACTTGTTTACTGCTTCTGCTGCTCGGTCAGTCGGCTGGACCGTCCGCTGTAGTGAAGACCTCTGTTGGTTGGATACAAGGTATGGTGGAGCACCGTTGTCAATATCGCTGATACGATGTGTTTGCACAGTCCAGTTATCGTCGATGCAATATGTCTTGTTAAAGAAGAAAACTTCCTGTCGAGAAGACTTGGCTGATCGACCTACAGGCGCGGTCGGGATCTACTGACCGTGGCGATGGATAAGGTCTTCTTCTCTTCTCCTCTCATCTCATCTCATCTCATCCCGGGCCTTCGGTTCCGCTGCCAGCTACCAACATAGGTCTTTGCAACAGTCTTTTACCCAGGAGCAGCCACGATGATAACAGCAACAAGCGGCAAGAGTCAAGAACACGAGGCAAGAGCAAGAGCAAGAGGCCAGAGCGAGAATGGACGGTTTGGGGCCTGCAATTATAGTGCACAGTTCTTCCGTTTCCCGCCCAACTACAATGTCCATTCTTTTGTTTAAGGTTTGGCGCCCAAAATGTCCTGTATGGGTGATCTCTGTCCTTAATGGGTTTCGGGGCTACTCCTGAATGTTTGAGTACCTGTTAATATTTCTCCTATTGTTAAATCGGTCGGTGTTCCCCCTGGAGGGGTTTGGGGCTTCCAAGTGTCCTGTATAACTACCTGCTAACGGCTCTCTCATCGTAGAGCCGTTGGGAGTTTACATATTAATGTCCTTTGGATGGGCCCTTGATGGCTTTCCTTTGTACCTGGGAGACCGATTCCAGTATCGATGTTTATACTGTAAACCCATAATGTCCTGTGTATTGTCTTCACTGTGCTGAATCGTTATCGATCCTGCAAAAATGTTTATTGGAACGCCATCTTGTCTGCCTGCTGAAAAGTCTCGAATGTTCTGTCACGAGGTGCGGCGGCCATTTTACAGGCTGCTTGTGTCCAATTTAAACCTGACAGCATTCCGCTGAAATAAAAGCTGTTTTGAACGAAACTTTGTGTTTTCTCCTTATTAAAATGAAATCGCGATAATTGCGAATTCTACAGTTGTTCCTTCCACTTATGGAGAAGTTGAATGTAGCATTAACGTGCAGTCGGACAAGAAAGAAAGACTTACATTTATATAGCGCCTTTCATGACCATCGGATGTCTCAAAGCGCTTTACAGCCAATTAAATACTTTTTGAAGTGTAGTCAGTGTTGTATCGTAGGACACGTGGCAGCCAATTTGCGCACAGCAAGCTCCCATAAACAGCAATGTGATAATGACCAGATAATCTGTTTTTGTGATGTTTATTGAGGGATAAATATTGGTCAGGACACCAGGGATAACTGCCCTGCTCTTCTTCGAAATAGTGCCATGGGATCTTTTACCTCTACCTGAGAGAGCAGACGGGGCCTCAGTTTAATGTCTCATCCGAAAGACGGCTCCTCCGACAGTGCAGCACTCCCTCAGCACTGCACTAAAACCCGGCACTTGCGATCTGTCAAGAATCTTCTTGACACATCCTCCACATCCCCAGGAAAAGGGCCTCTGTGGGTGGAGAGTTGCGCTGTTTGCCCAACTTCCGCCCGCTAAAAGGCCGTGTAGTTCTTACGCCTGGGAAAAGTAAAAGCCTCCGATCGCAAATTCAGGCCCACTCCACTCCACTCATCATCTGCCAGGATGCAAAGTAGGTATCATGGCTTTCACATTTGTATCAACTCCTCAATGTTTGTGCAAATATTTCTTTAGAATAAACGTTGTATTTTAAGATGTAAGTTCAAATCATTAGACTATTGGCAAAACACTGGAAGATTTTCTATGATGATAAATGGGGTAATTTGAAAATTTACATACTTTCTGAAGCTTTGTTCTTATTCTATCAAATAAAAAGTCCAGTTGATATAGTTAGCTTTCCAAATACTCACTAATGCCTACATGAAAAACTACTTTATTCATAAAAAGAGCTTTAACTCCGTAATTCAAGGTGTGTGCGGTCCTGCGTGAACAATTCATGATAAGGACTTTGTATTTGCGTCACCGGGTAGCTTTCAAGAGAGTTCCTTTTGTTGGGAACCTTTCCCACTCACAGTCAACCTGATGCTTATCTCTAAAAGTTCCCATAGCGATATCATGGTTTTACCACAAAGGACGTTCCCATTGCCAGAAATACAGATATTACTAATGTCAGGTGTTTGGTTTCCTCGTCCTTACAAGGGTTCTTTGACTCTGGGTTTTACAGGAACAAAATGGTAGACGACACAATGGTTTAGGTTCAACCCAAAACTGTTAGTTTATTAAAACCAACAAAACACGGACAAAACCCTGTCGAGATTTGGCTGAAACGTTCAATCACCCATCCGGCCGGTTGTTCTCGTTGTGGATTGTAGGCCTGGATCGGAGATGACCTGTCCCCGTCCTCCTTTATCTGACTGCAGCTGCCTACACAGCGCAAACCCCTTGTAGAGTCAACTGATACTCACAATCACCCGTCCGCTGGTCGTGGCCGACGTCGATTGCAGGCTGGGAGCTGGAGATGACCGTCTTCCCTTCCTTCTTACACCTGGCTATAGTCAGAGCTAGCTTCCCAGAGAGAGCTTCCGAGCGAAAGAGAGAGAGAGCTGTGGTGTGTTTCCTTCTTACAGCTCTTCCGTCATGCCTTTTCGAGTCTGGGCCTTCCCCCAACTCTTGTTTTCCAATACACACCTAGTAATCCAAACCACAGGATGTGTACAGGGCTGAGGGATAGAAGACAATTCCTTATCTGGTCTCCCCCGCCCTGTGATACATATTTAATGTGATTTAGTCTTACTGCTGATGGGTTTTGCCCAAGGTTAAAGTGTTTTCCAGGAAGTCCATTGTTCCAGTGAATCTGGCATCGTTGTCTTATCCATTGAAGATCCATCGAAACCCATTAAAACACGAAGTCTCATTGTCCAAAGTTAAATCACCTATTCACCGTTAAATCACCTATCGAGGCGTTCATTGTTTCAGTTAAACTCAGGGCATTGTCCAGATGTTAATTTTTCCCATCGAAACTAATCATGATTCAAGGCCTCACAGTTCAATGTCAATGTCCTTTCCAGAGTTCATGATGTGGAGATGCCGGCGTTGGACTGGGGTGGACAAAAATGAAAAGTCGCACAACACCAGGTTATAGTCCAACAGATTTATTTAATTTTACAAGCTTTCGGAGCAGTTCGCTCCTTCGTCAGGTAAGTTTAGCAGTGAGAGAATCTCCCAGAATTCACAATTTAAACACAGACAAAAAAGCAGCCAGGGGCATTCAGCCTCGGATATGCGGGTAAGCGTTCTCCAAGGCGGCCTTCGAGATACACGACAGCGCAAAATCATAGAGCAGAAACTGATAGCCAAGTTCCGCACTCATGAGGATGGCCTCAATCGCGATATCGGGTTCATGTCACGATACAGAACGTGACTTGACATCATGGCCGGTCTTCCCAGGTGTTTTTTTAAAAAAAAGGCTAACACAAGAACCTACACAGATTGACAGGATATGCAGCCAGCAGGTGGTTTGACACGTTGGACCCCCTGGGACACATCTCATTGTCTTGGCTATGCTCTTTGATGCAGGGAAAGATTTGAATATATTTTGTCTGTGTTTAAATTGTGAATTCTGGGAGATTCTCTCACTGCTAAACTTACCTGACGAAGGAGCGAACTGCTCCGAAAGCTTGTAAAATTAAATAAATCTGTTGGACTATAACCTGGTGTTGTGCGACTTCTCATTCTTTCCAGAGTTAATCAAGAGTCAAAGCTTCCATTGTCCAGCATCAATGTGTTCTCCAAGAACTACAGACTTTAATGACTGGCACCTTTTCTGTGCCTCGAAGTTTAACCATTTCATGCCCTTACCACTGGGCCAAACAGGCTTGCAGCATTTTAAAATCTACACTAAGTTTCAGAAGCGACAACGGGGGCAATTGTAAGAAGCTCGGGGTAGGTGCAGCCAGGCTCCCAGGTGGACAGGAAGCCATTAGCCACCCCGCAGCATGACATCTGAGAGATTCTAATCCCAGTCTCCTGCCTGAACCTGGTGCGAAGAGATACGTGGCAGGCAGACCGGCCGGGAGCGAGATTTTGGGCAGCAGGAGGCCGTCACCGGCATTAAGGTAAGTGGAGGGAGGGCCAGATGGGGAGCGAAGCCCGGGGCAGAGGTTTCCTTGCAGGGCACGAAGGAATAATCCTGGTGCACAAGGAGACAATAGCAGCTTTCCGGGCCTCGGCTCCTGTTCCCCCATCTTTGGTTCTAGCGGGGAAGCCACGAGGACTTTGCCTGGGTCTAAGATTACAGTCAGTTCCCGATGACATTATCAGGACACAATCTGCATATTTAAACAAGGACCCCGCCAGCTTCGGGCGGCTGTCCTTGGTGCCTGTAATTTAAACTACAATTGGTAGGATCAGGGTAGGAGGCTGGTGGATAAGTCTCCTGCTCTAGTGTAACTGCTCCCCACTCGGTTTCTGATTGAAAGTTAACATTTTCTCCTATGGCTTTATTCCCCTTTCCTTGCTCCTTCTACTTTTCCTTTTACATCTGAGAGCTGCCTTGACATGTTTTCTAATTTAAAAGCACAATATATAAATATAAGTTTGTGCATGTCTCTTTAATACAGTCTGAGAGGTAGGGTGGAATTATACTGTGCGGTACCAGTATTGTGATGAAGGATCCCATCTGAAGCATTAACCCATCTTTCTTCTTTCACATTCACAGAATCATAGAATCATAGAAATTTACGGCACAGTAGGAGGCCATTTGGCTCATTGTGTCTGCGCCAGTTGAAAAAGAGCTGTCCAGCCTATTCCCACTTTTCCAGCACTTGGTCCGTAGCCTTGCAGTTTACGGCACTTCAAGTGCATATCCAAGTACTTTTTAAATGCGATGATGGTTTCTGCCTCGACCACCCATTCATTGCATTTCCAGCATGTTTTGTTTTATTTCAGATTTCTATCATTTGTGATTATTATTTTATATCTCAAACAATAAATCATTAACCAACCTTGGAAAACAGGCCCCCTTGTTGCTTCAGTATGACATTGCCATTCTATGTACCTTCAGATATGGGACTGGCCCATTTGGGATTAGACTGGCGGACGATGCATATGGAAACATTTCTGTGCAATAAATTAATGCACACCAGGGACTAAGGCAAGAGTGTCAGAATTTGATTTAGTCCTGAACATCTGTCAGTGAAAAGATTCCTTCATTTATGTGCCCAGGGCTAGTTTGCAACCTTGTTCTCCTAAGGTGAAGAGCAAAGATGGGAACCATGTTTCAGTTAGTTGTGCCATTTAGCCCCAAGAACTTGCTCTGATAAGATTGTTCAGCGAGTGGCACATGTTTTAGTCAGGTTTGCAGTCTAACCTCTTCAATTCATGCAAACGCTGGCAGAGTGAATGTGACAAACTCTACCAAGGAGAAGAAAATCATTTCATTTTCCTCTTCTCCCATGCAGAAATACAAGTGGTGACAGAAGATAAGTAGGCTGAATTATCTCATGGTCGGTATGAAACAGTGAGAGATTAAGGACATAAATCAACTGTCATCAACTGCTGCTCCAGTGCGTTTGAAATGTTGCTGAATTTCACATTGTCACCACAGAGCAAACTGAGCCTTGCGTTCAGTCCTGTTGTGCATCCAATTGGAAATGTTACTGTTCAAGGATGGCCATGGACAACTACTCTTCAGCAAAACATAGCAGCTTGGCGTTGCAAAAGTAAACGTGGGAAGTACTGACTTGACAGCAACACTTGCTATTAATAAAGATGATTCATCAATGAATAAGAATGGCCTGCTTCATAAAGTAACTGTGCAGAGTTAACAATAACTGAACCATGTTAATGAGAAACGAAAGATGGTTTAATCTAAATCAGCTCATTTCTAGTCAATAAGGAAGTAATTCCTAAATCACCGAAGGTTTGATATCTAAATTTTGAAGCATGTGATTTGACCTGTTTGGGGTTTTACAGGTTTGTGGGCGACATTAATTTAATTTTAAAGGTCTGTGTTGACGCAGGGGAAAAAAAATCATACTTCTGTTTTCATTAAAAAGAGATTAAAGCTGTTTGGTTTAAATAATGTTTTCGAAACAAAACCAACATTTGTTAAATTTCACATTCTGTGGGAATTAGTCGATGGCGGTTTGAACGGAATTTTATTTGATCTTAAAGTTGCTGGATGGTGAAGCTTTGCTGTCAAGCTTTCGGTTAAGTATCTCCTAAACAACAGATGCTGCCATTAAAGGAACTGCAGTTGGTTAGATCAATGAATTTAATTAAGATGCATCGTGTGGGTTAAAGGCATCCTCGTGATCATATGGCTAAACAGATGCTAATGACACACCTTACCTGAAATGCAACATGCCTCCAATTAGTTCTGTTTTACTATTTTCATTCGGAGCTGCAGATGTGCCATTTTGTTGAACGTTGAATCTTTCCATTTGGAGCTCTGCAAGATGTGCAATATAAACAAGCATCCTTTCCACTAGAGTGAGTTATTAACCTTTTGAAATGTGTTTTATTCAACAGCTACTGTGGAATGACTTTGTGAAATCAAAAACCTTTCAGTTCTGAATACCATAGCAGTTGCCAAAAATATGCAGTGGTGCAGAGATTAACTCAGCTCCCTGGCCTTTCAAATAATCAGGATCGAGTGCAAACCAATATGGTGGGTATATTGTGTTTAATCGGAGTTTAGGACGGAATATAACACACTAGTTATACAGCAGAAACATACGACCGTGACAAGCAGCTGGTACCCGACCCGATCGGACAGACGGCTGGTGTGCACGAACAACTCTTATTCATTCTCCTTCTTGTCTGACGTGACTCTCTTTCTAATTCTGAGCTACCCAAGAGTGTTAGACTAGGGTCAGCATGGGTCCACCCTCAGAAGAGTGTTAGACCACCGATCTCACTCTTGGGAGCCCTCCGCTCCACGGTCTGAGCTAAGGTTTCTCTAGGTCTTTCTTTTATTCTCTTTTTAGGGGTGGGCCTGAGGTAGGATATGGACAGGACCATTTAACCTATAGAGGTTCCCCTTAAAACAAGGTGCCCAATGGCATGTCGATATCTTTGTCTAAACTTACAGATGAAGACCCTCCCTCAAGGGGTGGTCTTCACAACCATTACACATGCTTTCCTGTTTGTACGTTTTGAAGACTAATCCATCTGGATCCCTCTTATCTCGTCCAGCCCTTTCCCTCTAAAGCTATAGGGGGTGAAATTCAGTAATGCCCCGTTTGGGGGTGGTAATCGAATTATCGACAGACATTTAGTGCTCGGGGCGGGAGTACCACCCCGGCCGCTAAGTTGGGCTTACCGCCCCGGCGAGGAAGTGCAGCGCTATCACGGGCGCTCCACGTCCTCTCAGGGTGGTGCCTGGGGCGCAAAGCGCAGTAGCGCCGGAGCGCAACACAGCCGCTCCACGTACCGCTAACGCGTTTCAGTGCTCCTCCCCTTCCGTTAAAGGGAGGGTCGCTGTGCACGCTGCAGGCTGTTTGACAGACTCCGCTAGCCCACCAGGGCGGCGTGGTGCTGTGGCCACAGCCGGGCACTGAGACGCAGTGCCGGACGGCGTGATGGCGTCCACGGACCACGCCAAGGGCTGCCAAGAGGGGCCAACCTGGAGGTCGGCCAAAATAAAAAAAGTCATAATTTTAAAGACCTCTATTAGGTCACCCCTCAGTCTTTTTTCAAGAGAAAAGAGACCCAGCCTGTTCATCCTTTCCTGATATGTATACCCTCGCATTTCTGGTATCATCCTTGTAAATCTTCTCTGCACCCTCTCCAGTGCCTCTATATCCATTTTATAATATGGCGACCAGAACTGTACGCAATACTCTAAGTGTGGTCTAACCAAAGTTCAATAAGGGTTTAGCATAACTTCCCTACTTTTCAATTCGATACCTCTGGAAATAACCCTAGTGCTTGGTTTGCTTTTTGTTATGGCCTTGTTAACCTGTGTCGCAACTTTTAGTGATTTGTGTATTTGTACTCCGAGATCCCTTTGTTCCTCTACCCCATCCAGACTCGCACCCTCCAAGTGATAAGTGACCTCCCTATTCTTCCTACCAAAATGTAATACCTCACATTTATCTGTGTTGAACTTCATTTGCCAATTATATGCTCATTCTGCAAGTTTATTAATATCCTCCAAATCTATTGCAGTCCTCCTCAGTATTGACCATCTCCCCCAATTTGGTGTCATCCGCAAATTTAGAAATTGTGTTTTTGATTCCAAAGTCTAAATTGTTAATATAAATTGTGAACAACAGTGGTCCCAGCACTGATCCTTGTGGAACACCACTACCCACCTTCTGTCACTGTGAATAGCTACTCTTTACTCCTAATCTCTGCTTTCTGTCTTGAAGTCAGCTAGCTATCCATTCTGCTACTTGTCCCCTGACTGCATTCTCTGACCTTGTTCCTCAGTCTATTATGGGGTAACTTATCGAAGGACTTTTGAAAATCTACATAAATTACATCTACTGCATTATCATTGTCTACTCTCTCTGTTACCTCTTCAAAAAATTCAATGAGTATGGTCAAGCAAAACTTTCCCTTTTGAAATCCATGCTGACTATTCATTACTATGTTATTGATTTCTAGATATTCTTCTCTTTTCTCCTTTAGTAGGGATTCCAGTATTTTCCTACCACCGATATAAAGCTGACTGGTCTATTTTTCCCTGGACATGTTCGATCCCCCTTCTTAAACATAGGTATTACGTTAGCTATCCACCAGTCCTCTGGTACTACACCTTTTTATTTAATACTTCTACCATCTCTCTATCGTTACCTGTGGTATTATCCTGTCTATCCCTTAATGGCCCTATTCCCATCCCAACCTTCCTTTTTTTTAATGAGATGCCTGTAAAATATTTTACTGTTTTGTTTTATGTTCCTTGATAATTTAATTTCATAGCTCCTCTTTGCCTTCCTAATTGTTTTTTTGACTTATCTCCTAATCTCTTCGTATTCTCCCTTATCATGCACTCCCCTGCTGTCTATGTACTTAATGTATGCCTCTTTCCAGAGAGTATAGGCCTAATCTCCTCAATCTCTCATCAGAGGACAACCCATCATCAAAGGCTAGACTCAGAAGTGCAATATTTTCAATATTAATGTTTTTTATATATAAACAAACAGAAGATGTTTATTATTTTTATTATGTTATCATCCTGTGAGAAGTAAAAGGTTACCACTTCTGATTATCAATTAAGCCACTTATTTAGGGGGAATCACAATCATAGAATCAGTGAATGATACAGCACAGAAGGAGGCCATTCGACCCATCGAGTCTATGCTGGCTCTTTGGCCAAGCTATCCAATTAGTCCCACTCCCCTGCTCTTTCCCCATAGCCCTGTAATTCTTTCCCCTTCAAGTATTTATCCAATTCCCTTTTGAAAGTTACTATTGAATCTGGTCCACCACCCTCTCAGACAGTGTACTCCAGAACACAACAACTCGCCGTGTAAAAAAATGTTTCATGTCGCCTTCAGTTCTTTAGCCAATCACTTTAAATCTGTGGCCTCTCGTTATCGACCCTTCTGCCACTGGAAACAGTTTCTCTTTATTTACTCGATCAAAACTATTCATGATTTTGTACACATCTATCAATCTCCTCTTAACCTTCTTTGCGCTAAGGAGAACAACCCCAGCTTCTCCAGTCGGTCTACATAACATAGAAAACATAGAACATAGAAAACATAGAAAAATAGGAGCAGGAGTAGGCCATTCGGCCCTTCGAACCTGTTCTGCCATTCAATATGATCATGGCTGATCCTTTATCTCAATACCATATTCCCACTCTCTCCCCATACCCCTTGATGCCTTTTGTGTCTAGAAATCTATCTATCTCCTTCTTAAATATATTCAGTGACTTGGCCTCCACAGCCTTCTGTGGTAGTGAATTCCACAGGTTCACCACCCTCTGAGTGAAGAAATTTCTCCTCATCTCAGTCCTAAATGTCCTACCCCTTATCCTGAGACTGTGACCCCTCGTTCCAGAACCCCCCAGCCAGGTGAAACATCCTCCCTGTCTAGCCCTGTCAGAATTTTATACGTTTCAATGAGATCCCCTCTTATTCTTCTAAACTCTAATGAATACAGGCCTATTCGACCCAATCTCTCCTCATACAACTGTCCTGCAATCCCAGGAATCAGTCTGGTGAACCTTCGCTGCACTCCCTCTATGGCAAGTATATCCAAGTATAACTGAAGTCTCTCATCCCTGGTACCATTCTAATAATTCTCTGCTGAGCCCTCTTCAAGGCCTTGACATCCTTCCTAAAAGTGTGGTGCCCAGAATTGGACACAATACTCCAGCTGAGGCCTAACCAGTGTTTTATAAAGGTTTATCATAACTCCCTTCCTTTTGTACTCTATTCCTCTATTAATAAAGCTTAACTGGACCAGTCACATAAATACTGTGGCTAGAAGACCAGGTCAGAGGCTGGGTATTCTGCGGTGAGTGACTCACCTCCTGACTATTCAAACAATGTTCCTGTTAATTTTATTTTTGGGTGCGTGACCCTTTCAAAATAATGGTTTTTCCTATTGAAATGCCAGCGAGCCGCCTGCGCAGGAGGTCCAGAGAACTGCGCGGCTCCGCAGCTTAAAGGGAATATTGTCCCCAAAGCCTTTCCACCATCTACAAGGCACAAGTAAGGAGTGTGATGGAATACTCTCCATTTGCCTGGATGAGTGCAGCTCCAACAACACTCAAGAAGCTCGACACCATCCAGGACAAAGCAGCCCGCTTGATTGGCCCCCCATCCACCACGTAAACATTCACTCCCTCCACCACCGGCGTACCGTGGCTGCAGTGTGTACCATCTACAAGATGCACTGCAGCAACTCGCCAAGGCTTCTTCGACAGCACCTCCCAAACCACTACCTCCATCACCTAGAAGGACAAAGGCAGCAGGTGCATGGGAACACCACCACCTGCAAGTTCACTTCCAAGTCACACACCATCCTGACTCCATCGTCGCTGGGTCAAAATCCTGGAACTCCCTCCCTAACAGCACTGTGGGAGTACCTTCACCTCATGGACTGCAGCGGTTCAAGAAGGCGGCTCACCACCACCTTCTCAAGGGCAACTAGGGATGGGCAATAAATGCTGGCCTTGCCAGCGACGCCCACATCCCATGTGCTTTTTAACAGCCTTCTTAACTTGCCCTGCCACCTTCAAAGACTTGTGTACATACACCCCCAGGTCTCTCTCTTCCTGCACCCCTTTAATATTGTACCATTTAGATTATATTGCCTCTCCTCATTCTTCCTTCCAAAATGCCTCACTTCACACTTAAATATCATCTGCCATGTGTCTGCCCATTTCACCAGTCTATGTCCTCCTGAAGTCTGTTACTATCCTCCTCATTCTTTACTACATTCCTGAGTTTCCTATCATCTTAAACCTTTGAAATTATGCCCTGTATACCCAAGACCAGGTCATTAATATATATCAAAAAAACATTAATATTAGTTAGCCATTACCTCATTTTGAAACCCTTTTTTCACACATGTTGCAAGTCTTATTCCAATGTTATTTTCGCAATATGAGCATTGAGGCAATGTTTCAGACTCCTTACGTAATCTTTCACCAGAAGCCATCATTCCAAGTAGAAGACAAAAAATGGGAAATATCAGCTCACAGGAGATGGGTATTTAGGAAAAGGTCAGCAAGTTTAAGCGAGAAGATATGACATGATGGCCTAGAAATTCAATCGCGGTACGAAGCCTGTAAAGTCCAGAAGTACACCCGATATTGAGCTGTGGGCCTCATTATCAGACACTGCAAACACCTGCTGGCCGTCCCTGGCAGCCTCACTGTCAAAGACTTTTGGAATGTTATGCTGTAGCAGCCCACAGGTAAGTCTTAAGTGGGAGGGAACAATCGAGAGGGAGGGGTGTCGATCGGGACTCGGGGTCGATCGTGACTGGGGGTCGATCGGGACTGGGGGTCGATCGGGACATTGGGAGGGGTGTCGATCGGGGCTGGGGGTCGATCGGGACTGGGAGGCGATTGGGACATCAGGAAGGTTTTCGATCGGGACTGGGGGTCGATCGGGACATCAGGAAGGTTTTCGATCGGGACTGGGGGTCGATCGGGACATCAGGAAGGTTTTTGATTGGGACTGAGGGTCGATCGGAACATTGGGAGAGGTGTCGATCGGGACTGGGGGTCGATCGGATCATCAGGAGGGGTGTCAATCGGGACTGGGGGTCGATCGGATCATCAGGAGGGGTGTCAATCGGGACTGGGGGTCGATCGGATCATCAGGAGGGGTGTCGATCGGGGCTGGGGGTCGATCGGGACATTGGGAGAGGTGTCAATCGGGACTGGGGGTCGATCGGGACTGGGGGTCGATCGGGACATTGGGAGAGGTGTCAATCGGGACTGGGGGTCGATCGGGACTGGGGGTCGATCGGGACATTGGGAGAGGTGTCGATCGGGGCTGGGGGTCGATCGGGGCTGGGGGTCGATCGGATCATCAGGAGGGGTGTCGATCGGGACTGGGGGTCGATCGGAACATTGGGAGAGGTGTCGATCGGGGCTGGGGGTCGATCGGGACATTGGGAGAGGTGTCAATCGGGGCTGGGGGTCGATCGGATCATCAGGAGGGGTGTCAATCGGGGCTGGGGGTCGATCGGAACATTGGGAGAGGTGTCGATCGGGGCTGGGGGTCGATCGGATCATCAGGAGGGGTGTCAATCGGGATTGGGGGTCAATCGGGACAACGGGACAGGGCACTCAGCTCCTCCTGGTTCCATATTCAGGTAAGGAGATTATCTCAAACTTACCCTTTCGCTGGCCTGCATCGGTCACTTTAAGAACCGCGGGCTCGGCCAGTTGTAGACCTGGTTTTCCTGAACGCAGGCGAGCTGGCACCAACTGCATTAAGGGCAACTCAAGTATGCACAGGGGACCTCAATCAGGAGTTAGACCGCTTAATTACATAGAATCATAGAATGGTTACTGCACAGAAGGAGGCCATTCAGCCCGTCGAGCCGTGCTAACTCTCTGCAAGAGCACTTCAGCCAGTCTCATGTGCAAGGGGTCCAACGTGTGTTTCAGGCATGGGCTCTTGATGCCTATTTTTTAGCCTTTACCAATGTGACAGATGACAGACTCCCGAATCGTAATGAGTGCGCGCTTCCTGTCCGTCATATTGGAAACTTAGACCGCAGTTCAGTGCCGGAAAAATAGGGAGAGCGCCGTCGAATTTCTAGGCCACTATATCAAAAGCTGACCCTGTACTTGGAGGTTAATATCTGCCAATGGTCTGCCTATTGCTCTAAAGTCACCATAGATATAAACAGCTCAAAGCCCTGGCTATGGAAAAAGAAAAATCCCAGCCGCCTGTTTCAGTTCATTGTCCAAGTATTGAAAGGGAAGTTTGTACCTCTATCACTGAATATCATCCAAATTGAAGGGAACTCTCTTGCTAATGTGACACCTTAATTAACTATATTTTCAGGGAAGCATTGTAATCATAATCCCACATCACACTCTACACACTGCTGCCAACTTATCTCTAGTATAACAAATGTGTATCCCTGCATGCAGAGAACAATCACATTGGATTCTAATCATTTTGGCATAAATGTAATGTAAAAAGAATGAAACCTGTCACACATTCCATTCCACAAACACACCAAGGCATATTTCATTGAAAAAGGTATTTACTGGGAAGAAACAATCTTCAAAACAAATAAATATGTTTCCTGGTGGATTTTTCCAAAACAACAGAAAACACACTGGGCCTAGAAAAATGCGTTCGCCACGAAGGTTGCCGTTGTCACCGGCAACTGGAGTTAACGGCCGCTGAAAATGGCCGCAATGAGAACGAGACTAAGTTCATCTGGGGGGGCTGGAGATTGGTGGCGCGGCGCTTACCTTCCGTGCAATGCCGTCCCGGTGTCATTAGTGGAGACTCCCGAGCCGAAGTTCCCGTCCTGAAGCGGCGTTCGAGCTTCGCACCACCTCTGGGAGCGAGGCTGCGGAGCTCGCAAGGAATTATGGGCAATAAAAAGGCCTGTGAATTAAAGGGGCCATGCACTCAGAACTAATACAAATTAAAATGCAGTGAAAAAATGCAGTTTCCTGTCCTTTCTGCCTTTCAAAAAAAAAATAACATTAAAAAGAAGTCCCAAATGTGAATGTTCAGCTCTTAAAGCTGAATTCCCTTCCTAACTTGAAAAAATGGGAAAAGTGCTTCAGCACTAACACAAATGGCTCAGCAAGCCAGGGAAGGGGCACCCAGGGTCTCGCACGCGGCACTCCAGCTTTGTGCAGGGGGTCAACACTGCAAGACAGGTCCTCTACCCACAGGGGCCAGGAGGCCCCCCAGAAAGAATGATGTGGGACCACATATTTTAAATGATTTGCATAAACCAAAATAGGAGCCAAATTTCACCCGCCATGGCGAGTTCGGTGCGGCCGGAGCAGACAGTGGCCACAAACTCCGTACCCATCTTCATCCCACCTCCTCCAAGTGATTTTTGCTCTGATTGGGCTTGTTAAGCCCACCCTGCAAGGTTCCCGGCCAATTTAAAGGAAGCACCATCAGCAGGTTTCCTTAAAGGGGCCATGTCCAAATTGATTTTGACAGTTGTGCTGTCAGTGTTCTACAGCATTGAGGTGCTGCAAACACTGACAAGCACTGCACAAAGGTGCACGGCTGCACCCAGGCTTTACCATGACTCCCTCCATATGCTTATGGAGGGAGTCACAGCACGCAGGGAGGTCCACTTCCCTTCCCATGTGCGGAAGAGACCTCCCCAGGAGATCAACGCAGCCTGGTTGCACATTGCACAGGAGGGCACAAGCAGGGATGTCGTCAGGAGGAGCTGGCTACAGTGGCGCAAACATTTCAATAATCTCAGTAGATCACGAAACGTTACTGCTAAGCCACACTCAACCTCATCCTGTTGTGCCACTCATCACATCCCCATCACTCTGCCTTCCCTACCCTAGTCCTGCACATCCTTACTCACACCAACTTACCTTGCACCTCCACCCATCCCTGTCTATCTATATTATCACTTCCTCATTTCACGAGCAACCCCTCACACTCACCCTCATCCTAGTGCAATCATACCAACTAACAACACACAAGGGTAGGTACTTGGGTGTTTTAGCCAATGTTCATGTGAAGTTTCTGTTAATGTGCTGTCAAACATTGAAACCTTTATTTTAAACACTTTGCGTTCTTGGACAGATTTGTCTGCACTTTTGAAAGTATCTTAGTGAGTTGCAGTGAATGCTGAGACATATCGTTCCCCCCCCCCCCTGCCAATGGTGATGAGTGTGAAAGGAATGGCTTGGACATTGTAGGGATGCTTTATGGTGTTGGTGTGGGGTGGTGTCAACCTGGTGCATCATGTGGCAGCCAGTGATTACAGTGTTAAGTGAAGCAAATCTGGACATGGTGAGTCTATCGCTGGTGTCCCGGGCAGCAATGTGAATGGGTGATGATGCCCTGTGTCCAGTGCAGCACCAGTTGATTGCGGAGAAGGTTGATGTGGGTGTTGGTGCTGCTGGTGTGCCCAGTGATGCTGCTGTTGGGGCTGATCGTGTTGGGATTCTGAGGACCAAGGTGAGATTTTTTCAAGGGCACCGATGCTGATGAAATAGATAGCAGGTGAGGTTGAGATGACAGAAGTAATCTGTCAATGGGGAGATTGGATCATTCCAAGGAGGTGACAGTGGATAGAGAGATTACTCCAAACACTTCAAAAGTGCATAAAGCTCAAAAGTGGGTTCCAAATACTGAAGGCTGCAGCTTCTGAGATTGGAAAGTGACCAGCTGTAAAATGGCAGGTTTTAAACCACTTTTGCAGCTGTCACCTATTGAAAGAAATGGAGAGTTGTTCAGAACCCGACATACTTACCTGGCATAATCCCCGAGCAATGGGAACCTCGTGGAAAACTTGGCAAAATGCTTTGGAACTGGGAAAATGAGGATTTAATTACTTTAAACAGCCTCTTAACCAGCACAATTGAATGACCCGCCGCTTAGTGCCGTGTCTGCAAAGCGCAGGCAGAACCGACACCGGGGAAACTGACAAGGGGGTGGGTTCAGAGCGGGATACTGACCCGCTGTCAATCTTTTTGATTTTGACAGCAGACCCGCCTCCAAACCCACCCTCTGAGCGCCGGCAAAATTAAGCCCAGGGTGCTGCTTACTGACTGCTCTGCTGTGACCTAATTAATTTCCACTTAACCTTCTAGTGAGTCACATGTGTTTTATTTACATTCATCCCTTCAAGGAACCTACAAATTATCACACAATATTAACTCCCATTTAAAGAAAACTGTTGCTTCTGGCCTCAAAGTAATGCACTACAGGGACCAAAACATTTTAAACCAATCTTTCATTCAATATCTCCACCATCAAATAAAACTCAAATACGCAAATTACGTAAACGTTTTCAGTTTCAACATTATGACTTGAATTAGGACTCCAATCATTTCTTTGAGCAGTGAGCACGAATTTTGCGTGCAGTCTAAAGCGTTAGCAGCTGGCGCTAATTCTACAACTTTTCTAATTATACCGTCCATTCCTGGGCTATAATGAATTTCTAGCCCTATGTGTTTTCCATATTTTGTATTTGGAAGTGTTACCACATAAATCCTTTGTACTTTTACTGAATATATATTTGCTTCTGTTTGTGAACTGCATGTGAGAGCAGTACTAGTGGAGGAAGAAGTCACATTCACAACTGGAAGTCTAATTTTAGTTGTAGATTCGATGGGCAGATACGTAGCACGTCCTGATATCTAGGCATGTAGATAACATTTTCCTTCCAGCTGCAGGGAAGTGGCTTTGACCGCATTCTATTTTCCTGGGTTGGGATTTATTGGGCATGCAGGCTGGGCTCCTGGCCTCAGTTTGCACGTGATGATAGCAACTTTGAGCAAAATATCCCTGCCTTTTCACAAAGGGAGGGGCGGGAGGGCGGGGGCACATTGGCCTGGATTCCCACTAATGATTTTGAGTCTGTTGGGGCCAAAGATGAAGCTGAGGAGGTGCTGCAATTGGGGATCCCAGAAGCGGCAAGGAACCTGAAAGAGGCAACAACTCCTCGAGGAAGGAAGGAGCAGCTGCTTTGTAGGCCTTGGGCAGGTAAGGGATGGCCAGTGGAGGGGCAAGAGGAGGGAAATTGAGGTCAGGGTGGGGAAATGGTGGTAGGACCTCCGACCCATTTTCCCACCATTTGCATTTCTATCCCAGCTGATTTTGGGCCCCGTGGTGGAGAAAATCCAGCTCCAAATGTCTTAACCTATCCCTTTGTGAAAAGGCAGGGGTATTTTGCTCAAAGTTGCTATCATCACGTGCAAACCCTTGGCCTCAGATTCGTTGTCCTGGCTTTCATTTCCAGGTTTTGCTGCATTATGATTTGTAGATCCTAAGTCACGATATTTTTCACTATGTCTTAGAAAAGTAATTCATTGCAAGATACAACATCTTAATTGGCTGCCAGATGCATTGAGCAGATTCTAGGGTATAAAAAATCGCAATGGGTTCAACACAGATCTGGCTATGGTTTTGATTGAAAGACCCTACTGTGAAATTACACTGGAGAAAGTAAGGCAGACTGCATTCAAAAATATACGTCTTTACAATTGGTGGAAATTGCTGCTAGAAATGAACAGTCTGGTACCTTGTAATTCCTTGAAGTTTACATAAGGACATAGAAACATAGAAAAATAGAAAAATAGGAGCAGGAGTAGGCCATTCGGCCCTTTGAGCCTGCTCCGCCATTCAATATGATCATGGCTGATCCTCTATCTCAATACCATATTCCCACTCTCTCCCCATACCCCTTGATGCCTTTTGTGTCTAGAACTCTATCTATCTCCTTCTTAAATATATTCAGTGACTTAGCCTCCACAGCCTTCTGTGGTAGAGAATTCCACAGGTTCACCACCCTCTGAGTGAAGAAATGTCTCCTCATCTCAGTCCTAAATGTCCTACCCCGTATCCTGAGACTGTGACCCCTCGTTCTAGACCCCTCAGCCAGGCGAAACATCCTCCCTGCATCCAGTCTGTCTAGCCCTGTCAGAATTTTATACGTTTCAATGAGATCCCCACTCATTCTTCTAAACTCTAGTGAATACAGGCCTAGTCGACCCAATCTCTCCTCATATGACAGTCCTGCCATCCCAGGAATCAGTCTGCTGAACCTTCGCTGCACTCCCTCTATGGCAAGTATATCCTTTCTTAGGTAAGGAGACCAAAACTGCACACAGTACTCCTGGTGTGGTCTCACCAAGGCACTGTATCTGGGCCTTTGAAAGGCATGGCAATAGATTCTACAGGAGACCAAATGCAACTAAATGCCACTTGCTGAACTAGCAGTATTGGAGCAGATATAAAGGTCCCCTTCCTGTTGATAACCCAATATAATGTCTCCAGTTGTTTCTGTGCCAGGGGCGTATTCAGAATTGTTCCTGCTGCACACTTAACTTACATGGTACGTCACACAACTTACAGATGCAAAAAATAATCCCGCTGATTGCTTTGCTCTTCCGGTTACCCCGTGAATTGCGAATCTCCACAAGCTGCTGACCAATTTGTGCCACTCCACCATTAGCTTCGCGAAAACGGTGTCTTGTGCTTAACCTCCCCGTGATTTTCCTGAAATGGCTGCATTTGCACATCAATGCCTCATTAAACTCGCTACAGCAAGTTAAGTCTAGTAATTAAAAGTGTAAGTACATTTTTAACGACATGATAATTGTTAATGACTGCCAATGAACCTCTCTTGCCCACAAAGTGAACAATTAAAACTGTGAAGTCTCATTCCTTCAGATAGTGAATTGTTGCTGTCGATTTTAAAAATGTCAAATTTTACATTTAATTTTTTTTTGTAACTTTCCCTTTCCATCTCTTTTTTCTCTCTCTCTTAATCCAATCTTTCTTTCCCTCTCTTTATTTCTCAGTCTGTACCTGATTTGGCCTCAATTCACCCTCCTTCTCAGTCCTTCCTCTGTTTCTTTCTCAATCCTTAAATCTCACTGGTTAAGGATGTGGGTCCGAATGTTCACCATGGTCCCAGAGGCCATGCTCCCCTCACCGCGCTGTTATCAGCTCGAACTTCCAGGGCAAAAAAAAATTAAAACCTAAATGTGCACGAACAAGTCTAACGAATGGGCATGCTGCAGCAAAACCGGGGCCAATGTATTTTCCATGGAATGGATTCACATTCTTTGTGTTGCAATTGGGATGCTGGAACGAACAAAGTATCCCACAGCCAGTGTCAAAATCATTGGCACTGAAGAAGATGCACAGCAGAAATCTTCAATTCTGCCTCCTGCATTCCTCAGATAGGGCTGGATTTTGATACTGGGGCAGGTTGGGGTCAAGTCATCCGCATTTTGTGTTATCCACCCGACTGCATTTGGATGTGGGAGATTGATGCAATTTTCACTTAATTGGGCAATTGAGTTCCACCCATGAACTAATTAGTGGTTTCAGTCTGAAAGTTGCCTCTGATGATGTCATCATTGCTGCAGCATTGCAGGTCAGGTCAGAGACTGCCTGGCTTTTGGTGTGAGAGGACCTGGATGCAAAATGAGCAGCAGCTCTAAGGAGAGAGAGAGAGAGAGAGAGAGAGAGAGAATTTTTTTTGCATCCAGGTCCTCTCACAGCAGGCAGTCTCTGAAGACATTCAATGCAGCAGCATCAGAGGCGACTTTCAGACCTAATATTACTACTACCTTCATCACAATACTACTACTACCTTCATCGCATCTCTGTTGTAATAGTGGACCTGCAGCTGATAGTCAGCTATCTACTTGTGCTCCCGCCAGGTTTCACTGGCGTGTTTCACATCAGGCGTACTTCACGTCGGAAAAGGGTTAAACTAGCTAAAACGTTTCAAAATGGCATTACAGAGCCAATTTAGGGCTTGTTAAGGGCTTTAATGGCCTCTCCCGCCTCTTGGAGGCGGGACGGAGTCGGGAACACCGCACACGATTTTATCAAAATTGCGTGGCGGCGGGTTGGAGGCGGGATGGGGTTGGGACCCCCAAATCTGCAACTTTAACCCCCCACACGCCTCCAAACCCGACTCCACGGGTCATTGAAAATCCAGCCCTTACTGTCTGAGTAGAACTTCACTTTACTTTGGAATTCAATGCAAATCTCTAAGGCGGTGGACCGTAGCTGCATAATCCTGTTGTCTAACATGCATTAGGTCTCCCAAGACGGCATAACTGGTTTATATATCAAATTCCTTCATTGTTGCTTTGCAGGATCGAATACATTAAGCAATTATCAGTGATCCTCAACTCTTTAAACTTTTTGTAAATTTAGTAAACACTAAGGGCTGGATTTTGTCAATGGAGACGTGCTGGAGGCGGGACTTCTGGTTACCGGGTTTCAGTACCGCCCCCAGTGACGTCTGACCAACCTACGCTATTTTCCCTTGATTGGCCTTGTTAAGCCCGCCCTACGGGCTTACTGGTCAATTAAGGGAAAGCCGGTGACAGATGACGTCAGCATATGATGCTTCATCTGTTGAAAGTTTTTTGACAGATGAATTGTCAGCGTTTGACAGCTTTGAGAAGCTGTCAAACACTGACAATCTCTGTTCTAAAGTGAGCCCTTGCACAAAGGCTCACCAAGACCTCTCTCCTCAGCAGAAAGCAGATGGCTGCAGCATCTGAGAATGCAGCAGCCATTCTGTTATCTTTGCCGTTGAGATGAGGCACCTCCGGATCCTCAAGGGTTGAAGCCTGCCGGAAGAAGCAAAGGTAAGGAAACTTTTTCCAACACTTTACACTCACCTCTCATACTTACCTCTCCACACTTGCACCCATCACTCACCTCTACAGCTGACATTTCGACCCCTCTCACCCCCGCAGACCCACTGCTCGCCTCGCTGACCCTGGTGAGGTTCGTAGCCGTCGAGAAGCCCACAATTGCAGGCGTAAAATGAGGAAAAGCCTCAAAATTGCCTAACTACCTGTTAACAGGCAGTTAATTGGCTCTAATCCCCTTCCCGCCTCGAGGAGACAGGTCCCTGCGCGACTCGGGGACCCGCCTCCCGGGAAGATGGCACGGAGGTGGGTTGGGAGCGAGGTCGGTACCCGCTCCCAGTTTCTGCCATTTTCCCGGCAGTCCCGCCTCCAAACCTTCCTCCCCAGGGCTGGGAAAATCCAGCCCAATGTGCTCGAGGAGTACAGCGGAAACAGTAATGTGTCAATAGCTATTGCAGTAAATCAGAAGAATTGGAATAATTCAAAGTCGAAATATGTATAAAAGATAAATAATGTCCTGTCAACTTAAAATGAACAGATATTATTCTCTTTCATTGTGGCAGTTAAAGAAAATGATTTTGTTTCTTTATTCAGTGTCAAAAAATAAGTTTATTGACAGCGCTATGTCATAAATCTATTTTTTGTTTCCAAGATAATTTCTTAGAATTAATATTTAATATGCATTTTCAGTATTAAAATATTACCATGCTTCTTTCTGAGAAATATCGGAAGGAAAAACAGGAACAATAGATGTGAAAATTATATAAATGCGCAGTATTTTGATATATACTGGTCCTGAAATTACACAGTCGGATAATAGCGTGATGTAATGCATAATTCCAATTGTCAACAGTAATCATTTGCAGTTTGACTCTAAAAGGTAAGGTAGGTAAATAGACTATTTTCTTTCTCCATTTGAAAGTGCAGTTTGAAGCCTCTTCCCATTACAGTCGGTTTATCCTTAAAATCTTTGATGAAAGGTCAGACCAGAAAAGTGTCTTCCCCATTACATTAGCTGCAGAGTTCCAGTGAGCTACAGTTCCTTCATATTTGTTATTTTACCAGTCAATCTCCCATAGCGTTGCACATGGGGAGTCAAAAGCAATTGCAATATTCAGGTGAAGTGGGTTAGACGGCGGTGGAAATAATTGGACTGAGGTGCGGGTGGAAACTGAAGGAAGCTGATGGAAGCAAGGGAAGAAGTGGCGGGGGTGGGGGTGAGACAATGGGGGGAGAGAGAGAGGAGAGAGGGAGAAGGGGAATTACGGGGGGACACTGATTTGATGAGGGGGAAAGAAGGGCAGAGGGAGAGCAGGAGCATGAGGATAGGGGATTTGCAAAAGTTGGAAAGGGAGAAGAATGAGTGATGTAGAAGAGGAAGGGGGGATGGGGGAGAACGGAGTGGAGAGGGGAGATGGGGAGAAGGGGATGGGGAGCAAAGACAGAGAGACAAGCTTAGGAATGAGGGCTGAACATCAATTTCAGCTCAGCAGGATGAGGGGGAGGGGAAGGGGTGTGGTGAACTATTCTATCCTGCAATTTTTGTATGGAAGTGTGGGGGTTGAGGTAATGGTGTGACCGACCCTTCCACCCAAGCTTCAATTTCATTCTTGGATGGAAAGGGCTGGGGAGTGGCGGGGGGCGGGGGGGGGGGTGGGGTTGCGCGGTGGTGGGTGTTGACCTTAATTTCAGCCAGTGCAGTACTGAGTGCCGTCTTTTGGATGAGACGTTAAACCGAGGGCCCGTCTGTTCTCTCAAGTGGATGTAAAAGATCCCATGGCACTATTTTGAAGAAGAGCAGGGGAGTTAGCCCTGGTGTCTTGGCCAATATTTATCATTCAACCAACATAACAAAACCAGATTCTCACATTGCTGTTTGTGGAAGCTTGCTGAGTGTAAATTGGCTGCCACGTTTCCTACATTATCACAGTGACTTCACTTCAGAAAGTACTTCATTGGCTGTAAAGCACTTTGGAACGTCCAGCGGTCATGAAAGGCGCTGTATAAATGCAAGTCTTTCTTTCTTTCAGGTCATTCGTTTGTGTCTCAGTTGGCCAAGATCGGCAATTAAATTAGGCTATTGTGCATCTGGGCGGTCAAGACAGAATGCTTACTGGACACAGGGTCATAGTGCGGGGGGTTGTGTGGCCGCACTGTGTTGGGTCTCCCAGTGGGGGTTTCAGGGAAGCAATTTACATGCTAACAGCATTTATAGAATAGGATCATAGAATCATAGAATGGTTACAGCATGGAAGAAGTTCATTCATCCCGTCAGAGCCCGTGCTGACTCTCAGCTAGTCCCACTGCCCCGCCCTTTCCCCGTAGCCTTGCAATTTTTTTTCCTTCAGATTCTTATCCAACTCCCTTTTGAAAGATAAGATTGAATCTGCCTCCACCACCCTTTCAGGTAGTGCATTCCAGATCTTAACCACTCGCTGCGGAAAAAAGTGATTTCTTACATCGCCTTTGGTTCTTTTGCCAATCACCTTAAATCTGTGTCCTCTGGTTCTCGACCCTCTGCCAATGGGAAGAGTTCCTCTCTATCTACTCTGTCCAGACCCCTGGCATCAGTCTAAATCATGAAATCTGACTGATCAGTACAGAAGCATCTGGTAATAGGGTTTTCAGAGGAGGGCTATCTTATCAATAAGATATTTGAGTCACAGAAGTATCCAATATTTGGTCAGTGCATGGAATACTCCTATTCTTTCTAACATTACCTATTGAAGGTACATGCTCGTATATGTAGAATAGGATATTTCAATGCATTTTAAATGGAATGTTGCAAACCACACAGCATTTTTAAATCTATGGGGGCGATTTTCTGATGTCGGAGGAGGCGGGTTTGGAGGCGGGAAAGGCGGGAAAGGCGGGAAAATTAGATTCAAAGAGGTCGGGTTCGGAACCCGCCTCCAACCCGCCTCCGTGGGATTTTGCCGGTGCCGGTTTTGGAGGCCGTGAAACGCTCCCGCCTCCAGCTGGCCATTGCGTTAATTAACTTCCTTAAATGCTCGTTAAGGGCCTCTCTAAGCCTATTTTGAGAGGCCCTCGTGAATTTCCCATCATTTCGGCGTGCTCCACGCAACTCCTGAACCACGCCAGGTAAACCTGGCGGGTTGACTCGTGGGTGGCCTCCTCACTGCTGCAGGTCTAACAAGACATCGTTTATTGCAGCAAGGATTACTTGCAGGTGCCAGACCTTGGCTTTAAAAGGTCTTTGAGCACTTTTAGAAGGCCTTCCGAGTCGGAGGTGCTGCAGCTTGACTCCACCAACTGTGGGACCTCCTTGGAAGACCCTCTCCCCGCTTGCAATGAGCGCTTCCCCAAAGGAGGCATCTACAAGCAGCATGGGAACCATTCATTTTCTTTCATCATGGACCTCAGATGAGGGTGAGGACCATCCAAGGCAGCAGCAGAACCAGGCAGCTCAGCAGCAACATCAGCAGAAGCCCCAACCTCCTGCTCAACCACCTGATGCTGCACAGGGCAGAAGGCACCAGCGCATCGAGGCACCTCGCCACAGGAGGTACCCCCCACAGAGGGTTTACAGACAAAGGATGAGCTACCTCAACATGAGTGAGCAGCAGTGCCAAAGGCGGTTGAGACTTTTGCGAGAGGTTATCCGAGAGATCTGCGGACTGCTGCAGCAAGACCTGGTGCCCAGAGGAAAGGGTGGACACCCCTTACCAGTGGCTGTCAAAGTCACCACCGCACTCAACTTCTTTGCCTCAGGCTCCTTCCAGGGATCATCAGCAGACATCAGCGGCATCTCCCAGTCGGCCGCCCACAGTTGCATCACCCAGGTTACCAATGCCCTTTTTGCTAAGGCCCACAATTACATCCAGTTCACAAGGGATCAAGCAAATATAACCGCCCGTTCGGTTGGATTCACAAATATGGCAGGCATGCCAATGGTGCAGGGTGTCATAGACTGCACACATGTAGCCCTTAGGGTGCCCCATCACAACCCAGCTATCTTTGTCAACCGAAAGGGCTTCCACTCCCTCAACGTTCAGCTGGTGTGTAACCACAAGAAGGAGTTCTTGCATGTTTGCGCCAAGTTCTGTGGAAGTTGCCTTGACTCTTTCATCCTGCGGCACTCTAATGTTCCTCTGCTTTTCAATCCACCAAACTAACTTAATGGATGGCTCCTTGGTGACAAAGGCTATCCCCTGAAGAAGTGGCTAATGACGCCGATCAGGAGGCCAGCTAATGAGGCTGAAGAGCGCTACAACGCCAGCCACACTTCGACCAGGTCCATCATAGAGCAGACCATTTGGTTGTTGAAGATGCGCTTCTGTTGCCTTGACCTGATCAGGTGGAGCCCTGCAGTATACACCATACAGGGTCTCCAGAATGGTCGTGGTCTGCTGTACACTGCACAACATCGCACAGCGTCGTGGCTTGCAGCTTCCTGATGAGCAAGCGGCTCAGTTCCAGCCCTCCTCAGATGAGGATGAGGAGGGAGGATCTGGAGGAGGAGGAGGAGGAGCAGGAGGAGGAGGAGCAGGAGAAGGTCAGAGTGCTGGTGTATTGACCAGCGGCAGCGGTAGCACGCGAGCACATGCTTGCCAGGGATGCAAGGGATGAACTTATCATGGCCAGATTTGCATAGGTTGCCCAAGTTGGCACATGTCCTTGGCTCCATCCTTGGACTTCATTGACAATGGACATGACTCTCTGGCCTCCTTTCACTCAGGCCACCAACCTGACAATGCAAGTGTGGCGGTGCCCGCAATGTGGAGCTGCCTAAGGTGAAAGAACAGATGGCATAACGCCAACATTTTGGCTTCAAATCTTTTTAATGCTTTCCAACAGGGATGGCATTTCATCAATACACAGAAACAGTCTCCCAATCTGCACACAGATCTGGAGGTTATATCCCTTGCCAGCTGTACCCACACAGCCTTGGTTTCTTTGGCAGGCCTCTTCCTCCAAGATGAGTGGAAGATCACCTCCCTGCTAGCTCTCACCCCCTGAAACAACATTTGCAGCGCCTCATCTGAGAGCCTCGGCTAGGCCCTTGCCTTGGAATTGAACATAGGATTCTCAAAAGATGTTGGAGGTGGTGCAGGAGATGCAGAAATGCTGTGGAGTGAACCAAGGGAGCAAGAAGCCATAAAATCAGACTGGAAAAGTGCTGTCAACAGAGGCGAGTTTCAGTCCCACAACACTAATTGAGCAAGGGCATCCCACACCTCTGAAATCAAGTGGACATTCATTGGAAAATCGCAAAATTTTGAAACCTATCAGTGGAGGCGAGTTTCAAACCCATCCAAACTGAAACCCGCCTCCATCTCACCTCCAGTGGTAAAATCGCCCCCCTATAAGACAGAATTAAACATGTCAGTGCACGTCTTTGAATATAAGCAACATTATTGTGTTAAATCATTGGGGGCGGGTACAAGTTGCGTAGAGATTGAATCCTGTCAATATCTTGATTGCTGCAGGGAAGACAGCGCTCATCTATCAAGAAGTGATGTAGGTCAGTAGCCATCTTCCTGAACAGCCTTATGAATTGCTTCCTTGTTAGGGACAGATAACTGTTTTTTGGCTTGCACAAATGGGTCCAGGTGTTTATAAGAACATAAGAAATAGGAGCAGGAGTAGGCCATTTGGCCCCGCAAGCCTGCTCTGCCATTCAATAAGATCATGGCTGATCATGCACCTCAAATCCACTTTCCCGCCCGATCTCCATATCCCTTGATTCCCTTAAAGTCCAAAAATCTATCTATCTCAGTCTTGAATATACTCAAAGGGCTCGATTTTCATCGGCCCGTGGAGGCGGGACTGGGGGCGTGTGGGGAGTTAAAATAGCAAAAATGGTGGGTGGGCCCGATCCCGCCTCCATCCCACCTCTGCCGAATTTTCCCAGTTGTGAGTTTTCAGACCCCGTTACTGTCCCACCTCCAAGAGGCGGGATAGGCCCTTAAGGCCATTGACAACCACTTAATTGCCTCTATAATCCCATTTTGAGAGGCCTTTCTGATTTTAACACTTTTTGGACGTGATGCACGCCTCCTCTGAAACACGACGGTGAAACCTGCCGGTAGCACACTTGGATTGCTGACTATCAGCTGCAGGTCCACCATTAAGAAGGAGATTTGATCAATCATCATTCTGGGGAAACTTTTAGCAGTCATAACCATTGTTGTGGAACTTTGGAGCCAGAGTAGTAGTAGTGGTGGTGGTACAAAAAAAATCTGGGCGCAGACTTAGGTCTCCTGCTGCTCATTTTGTCTCCAGGTCCCTCTCACAGCAAAAGCCAAAAGCTTCCCAGTCTTTGCAGACCTTAAATGCAGCAGCAATGATGACATCATCAGAGGCGACTTTCAGACTGAAAAAACTAATTGGGTCATGGGTTCTCACATGCTGGAACTCACTTGCCCAATTAGGGGAAAATCGAATAATTCTCCCACATCCAATTGGAGTCGGGTGGCTAACACGAAAAGCGGATGACACGACCCCAGCCCGCCCCAATGACAAAATCGAGCCCAAAGACTCTGGGGCAGAGAATTCCAAAAATTCACAACCCTCTGAGTGAAGAAATTCCTCCTCATCTCAATCTTAAATGGCTGACCCCTTATCCTGAGACAATGCCCCCTAGTTCTAGACCCTCCAGCCAGGGGAAACAACCTCTCAGTATCTACACTTTCAATCACCCTCAGAATCTTGTATGTTTCAATGAGATCACCTTTCATTCTTCTAAACTCCAGAGAGTATAAGCCCATTCTACACAATCTCTCATCATAGGACAGCCCTTTCATCCCAGGAATCAATCTAGTGAACCTTCGTTGCACCGCCTCCAAGGCAAGTATATCCTTCCTTAGATAAGGAGACCAAAACTGTGCACAGAACTCCAGGTGTGGTCTCACCAAGGCCCTGTACAATTGTAGCAAGACTATTGTTTGAGACTGTTCTAAGAAGCCTATGCTCCTGCACTGCCCTTTGTTTTTCTGCTGCAGTGCAAGACAACACATCTTGCTACTGGAATGCTCACCAGCAAGTTTTTTTTTATTCGTTCATGGGATGTGGGCGTCGCTGGCAAGGCCAGCATTTATTGTCCATCCCTAATTGCCCTTCAGAAGGTGGTGGTGAGTCGGCACTTGAACCGCTGAAGTCCATGAGGTGAAGGTGCTCCCAAAGTGCTGTTAGGGAGGGAGTTCCAGGATTTTGACCCAGCGACGATGAAGGATCGGCGATATACTTCCAAGTCAGGATGGTGTGTGACTAGTAGGGGAACTGGAGGTGATGGTGTTCCCATGCGCCTGCTGCCCTTGTCGTTCTAGGTGGTAGAGTTTGCCGGTTTGGGAGGTGCTGCCAAAGTTAAACCTATCCCTGGAATACAATAACCCCCTCGTATCTTGAGAGCAGTGTCAGTGAAACATTTACTGCACCCAACAGAAAGCCACACCAATTGGCATTAAGAGCCATTAACACTTCCTTAATTGGCATTAAGCAGTGAGAGCGAAAGTAACGGTAGAAAGTATTTTGCTAATAAATTATTTTTTCACTCTCAATGTTAGCTAACAAAATGACTACATTTTAATGCACAATTACTACATGCTTCAGTTCTAATACACACAGAAAATGAAACCACTTAAGTGTTGAAACTGTAAAACATATATTAAACTATGCTAAAAGTTGAGTCAAAGGGGGCGATTTTCCCAGCCCCGAGGAGCGGGTTTGGAGGCGGGTCAGTTGGCAAAATGGCAAAAACTGAGGGCGGGTTCGGAACCTGCTTCCAACCCGCCTCTGCGCAGTTTTGCTGGAGGCGGATTTCATGGGTGCGATTCGGTCCCACCTCCATCAGTCGGGAGAGGTAGTTAAGACCCTTAAATAGTAGTTAAGGGCCTCTATAATACTATTTTGACAGGCCTTCATTATTTTACCACATTTTCAGCGTGTTGCCACGACCCTCCTAAACCACGCCAGCTAATCCTGGCGGGTTGACAAGTGGGTGGCCTCCTCACAGCTGCAGCTCCAGCATTAAAACAAAGCTTTCATCAGGGAGCAGTTGCAGGTGGCAGAACTTTTGTTCCAAAGGTCTTTCAGCACTTTTAGCAGGCCTACCGAAGTCGGAGGTACTGCAGCTTCTATCTCTCAACTGTGGGACCTCCTTGGAAGACCCTCTCCCCGCTTGGACTGAGCGCTTCCCCAACGGATGTATCTGCCAGCAGCATGGGAACCATTTATTTCCTTTCACCATTGACCTCAGATTCGGATGAGGAGCAGCCACGGCAGCAGCAGAACCAGGCAGCTCAGCAGCAACAGCAGCAGGAGTGCCAACCTCCTGCTCACCCACCTGATGCTGCACAGGGCAGAAGGCAGTAGTGCATGGAAGCACATCGCCGCAGGAGAGAACCCCGTCTCAGGGTTTACAGACAGAGGATGAGCTACCTCAACATGACTCTCTGGCCTCTTTTCACTCTGGCCACCAACCTGACCATGCAAGTGTTGCGGAGCCCGCAATGTGGAGCTGCCTAAGACGAAATAACAGATGCCATCACGCCAACAGTTTGCCATCACCTCATTTTTATACATTCAAACAGGGATGGCATTTCATCAACCAACAGAAACAATCACCCAAGTGCCTACCCCTGTGACTAATGGTGCATTATTTTTCTCTTAAGCGTGCTACTACATGGTGCTCCCCCTGTGGCTTCAGCAGAAGTGGAGGTCCCTTGCTCACTTTGATGTTGCTCCTGCTTCGACACCTTTGGCGGGCGTCCTCTGGGTTTATGAGCCTGTGAGGGCTCGCCAAACATCTGCTCATCCTGTGGCAGTGCAGGGGCTGAGCCGCCCATTTCAGTTGGGTATGGACTCTGGTGGGGCTCTGACCAAGGGCTACGCAGTGGCATGGAAGTGTGAGCGTTTGGAGAGGAGCCCCCACTTCCTTGTTCTCTGCCACCAACTTCCCTCTCATGGGTCAGGTCCACCTCAGCGCTTGCAAGTGGCTTGAGAGCACCTTGCTGCACATCAGGGGGGCCATGGGGACCCGTATCTGCACTGGCAGTCCTACTCTAAAGGACTTCCATGAAGCTCTGGTTTCTCTGCTCAATAGCTGCCCATCGCTCCTCCAGAGATGTCAGTCTATTCTAAACGATTACCATGTTTTCGTGACTCTGGTGACTTATTTCCTCCATGGCCGTAGCCAGCCTTTCCACGGAGGTTGCCATCCTTTCCGTGGTGCTGCGTTCATGCGCCATTGCCTCCCCAACGGCACTGCTCATGTTAGAGTTGGACTCTTCCATCCTCTCCACACTCGCAGTGACCCTGGAGACAAGACCTGTCAGAGACTCCTACACCTGCTCCTGGAGTTCCAGCACCGCTCTCCTTCTGGATGGACCCAGAGGCACAGGGTCCACATGCAGCGGAGCAGAGCTAGGAGAGTCCTGCGACCTCCGCCGAGGACTCTCCACTGCTGTCCCTGTCTCCACCACCTACTGATGCTCACCTGTGAGCTGTGATACACACGGTGACAACACTACTCTATGTCCCGAGGTGTGCGTATCTGCGCTGGTGCTGGGTGCACTTACATCTGCTGACGCTGCGTCCTCAGAGGTTGCAAGTTCCCCTGAGGAGTCTTGCTGCTCAGCCTCTTCCTCGTCGACAGTGGGGGGGGTGGGGGGGGGGGGCTCTGTGGATGGTCCTGTGGGGAGTAAAGGCATGGGTTAGACATTTGACGGAAGTGTGGCATGCACATGCAATAGTGCAGATGCTCAAGTGGCATTCTAATAATGTACACCAGCGGCCATTTCAATCACTCAAGCAGTGTAAATGAGAGAGACGCAAAACTATTCTGTCACCAGCTTGCTCTGCATCATCTGTCTGTCCGTCCCCCACTTCCATCTCCACCTCTGTGCCGGCGATGTTCAGGGCCGCCTCTTCAGCCTGGGTGAGAATGGCTAGGGAAGGTGGCCCTCCTCCTGTCTTTGCCCTTTCCCTTCTATTGTGGGCTCTCTTTTCCTGCAGTGAGGGAGACAAGTGGAGTTGGAGTGAGAATGATGGAGTGAGTGTCGAGAGTCCAGTGCATAGATGCTTAGAAGGAGACAAAGATTGAAAGGATTCGCAAAATTTCATGTGTCACCCCCCCCCGAAGATTGTTTTGGACTTATTAAAAGGAACCCTGGTCAGACTGAGTTTTAAAATCCAGGGCATAACAAAATGGCTGCGGTCGGTTGGACCTCGTGACTGAGAGCCTGGCAGTTTCATTTCAGACTCTGGCAAGCTATCAGCTTGTGTATTCCGATGTCTGCAGCAGGAAGTTCACGAAACCAGACAGGACCTTTCCTTATGCATTACAATCAGGTCTACGCATAAGGCTTTCAAGGTGTTTGCTGAAATAATCAGCAGGGACATTGAGACTGGGCTGGCCCCCATCAACGAACCTGTCAGACAAAAGCGAGCAGTTGGAGAACTGGCATGATACAATTACCGGCCATCTAACATGATGGGCCAAGATCGGAACCTTTTGTTAAAATTCATTATGCCCAGATCAGACAATAGAAATGAGCTGATCTGGCGGGAGATTACGACGACCGGGAGGGTATAACTGGGAAGACCCAGCCACTCTCTCTCTCTCTCTCTGCCTCGGTCTCGGGTACCCTGTCTGTCTGCTAGCAGCCAAGAAGGAAGACTATCCAGAAACTTCGTAGCCACGTTTTCGACGGCAGAGACAGGGTACAGGGCCAGGTTTTCCATCCATTTCACCGGTGAGCATTATCTTCTTCTGGCTGTCGCAAGACAATTTTAGTTAGGCATAAGGGTGGGAATTAATGGGGATATTGCTAAAATTGTAATTTTAGGATTTTCCCTCGATGTGTCCGTTCTCCTCCCCTGTTAAGTGTAAAACCGTACTGCATAGTGATTTTGTTTTCTTCATATAATACTGTTTCTCTGTAGTTTTACTTCTGTAAATAAACATTGGTTTTCCTTGCACCAATCCACGGGTCTGTTTGTTTGTCCTTATCGCCGCTCGATAAGTCCTGGGCTCAGACCTAGGAAGGGGAAAGCGATTCGCAACCGCACAGCGGGCAGACAGCCCAGGAAAACATAACTGGCTGACCTACAAATAAGTCCCAAAGACAAAAAAACCCTTACAAGATGGAGTGAGGTTCCATGTCTAAGGGCCCTCCCTGTGCGTTGTTAGTCATTGTCATTGCATAACATTGAAAGGGAGTGTGAGGGTAGCACAGTCGAATAGTGAAGTGATTGAGTTCATAGAGTGAGAGGGATGGTGAAGGGTGCAAGGGTTGTAAGGGCAAAGTGGGATGTGGAGGAGGAGGTTGACAATGCAGAGTGCTGGTGATGAGAGGAGAAGGGAGCAGAAGGAGGGTCAAGCTGAAGGTATACTCGCTTTGTCTGATCTTACAAGGTCATTGAACCTTTTAAGGCACTGCATCCATGTTCTGCTGCACACTGATCTGGAGGTGATGTCCCTTGTCAGCTGCACCCACACAGCCTTGGTTTCTTTGGGAGGCCTCTTCCTCCCAGATGAAGGGAAGAGCACCTCCCTGCTAGCTCTCGCCCCCTCAACCAGCATACCCAGCACCTCATCCGAGAACCTCAGGGAGGCCCTTGCCTTGGAGCTGGCCATTGTTGAAGGAGATAACAGCTTGGAGGTGGAACCAGTGGAATGAGCCAAGGCAGCAAGTAGCCCTTAAATGAAGCTGGATAAGTGACATCAGCAGAGGTGAATTTCAGTCCCAAAACACTGATTGGCCCAGGGGAACCCACACCTCTGAAATCAACTGGCCAATTAGGGGAAAATCACAAATTTTTCCCACCTGACAGTGGAGGTGGGTTTGGAACCATCCCAAACCGAAACCCGCCTCCAACCCGCCTCCATTGGGAAAATCGCTCCCACAGAGTCATAGGGCTGGTTTTTGTCAATGGGGATGTGATGGAGGTGGGACTCCCACTTTTTGAGTTGTAGTCCCGCCTCCATCGACTTGTGGCCAACCCACTGTATTTTCCCTTGATTGACCTTGTTAAGCCCGCCTAGCGGGCTTAGCAGGCCAATCAAGGGTCCATTGGATACAGGTGACATCAGCCATTGAAATTTAATCTGTCAAGAGCTTTTGACAGATGAAATTTCAGCGTTTGACAGCTCTATGAAGCTGTCAAACACTGACAATATGATTTCTAACGTGAGTCCCTGTACTTAGACTCAGTTAGAAATCAATCCAGCACAGAAAGCAGAGACTGCAGCTTTTGACAGCTCTGCGGCCATTCTGCTTTCTGTGCCGTGGATGTGAGGGACTCCCGACACCTTAAGGAAGCTAGCCTGCAGGACAAAGTTAAGGTAAGTAAAAGTTCTTAAAACACTTTACACACACCAAACACACTTACCTCTGCACTCATGCACCCATCACTCACCTGCACACTGGACATCTCAACCCCTCCAAGCCCTCCAGACCGACGGTCCGCCTTGCTAAGTCAGCGTGGTTCGGACCTGTCGGGAAGCCCACACTTCAGGGCTAAAAATAGGGATTAGGCAAAAAACTGCCTGTTAACTACCTGTTAACGGGCAGTTTATTGTCACTAATCCCCTTCCCGCCTCAGGGAGGCGGCTCCCAGCACAGGTCGGGTACCCGCCTCCTGGGAAACTGGCATGGAGGTGGGTTGGGGGCGGGATGGGTTCGGGACCCCCGAATCTGCTATTTTCACACCACTCCCGCCTCCAAACCCACCTCCAAACCCACCTCCACAGGCCGGTGAAAATTGAGCCCATAGAGTCATATGGCACAGAAGGAGGCCATTCAGCCCATCGAGTCCGTGCCGGCTCTCTGTAGAGCAATCCAGTCAGTCCCATACTCCAGCTCTATCCCCGTAGCCCTGCAAGTTTATTTCCCTCAAGTGCCTATCCAGTCTCCCCTTGAAAACATTGAGTGTGTCCACTTCCGTCAGCAGCGAGTTCCAGGTCCTCACCACTCGCTGCATAAAAAAGTTTTTCCTCACATCCCCCCTGTACCTCTTGCCCAAAACCTTAAATCTGTGTCCCCTAGTCCTTGTACCATCAACTAGTGGGAACAGCCTTTCCCCGTCTAGCCTATCCAAACCCGTCATAATCTTGTACACCTCTATCAAATCACCCTGCAACCTCCTTTGCTCTAATGAAAACAAATCCAGCTTCTCCAACCTGTCCTGCACCTTGAGTGTGCAAAACAGCACAATTTAAATATTGCAACTCCAAGAATGTTTCACTAATTGTGTTTGCTTTTCAGAATTCTGGTTAGTTCTTTTGTGTTTTCATTTGCAGTGATTTCTTGATAACAGATGCCTCTGAAAATACAATAATCATGGTCAATGAGAACATTACTCTAAAAGAGCCAAAGTGAATCTGCAAAGCATATCTTGTTCTAAATGGTGCAGTATTTTAAATTACAGTAAGTTGTTTTGTATTCTCAACATTTAGCATAGTTACCCTAAATAAATATTGGAGTAACTATGAAATCCAGATCAGAAGTCAAAGTGACCTGAATCTGTGAAAATCCATTTCAGATCATTTGGGGTTCTGATTAGTCTAACCTCCAGAACCCACGACCTCTACCACCTGGAAGGACAAGGGCATCAGGAGCATGGGAACACCACCACCTCCAATTTCCCCTCCAATTCACACATCATCCTGATTTGGAAATATATCGCTGTTCCTTTATAGTAGCTGGGTCAAAACCCCGGAACTCCCTCCCTAACAGCACTGTGGGAGTACCTTCACCACACGGACTGCAGCGGTTCAAGAAGGTGACTCACCACCACCTTCTCAAGGGCAATTAGGGATGGGCAATAAATGCTGGCCTTGCCAGTGACGCCCACATCCCGTGAACGAATGGAAAAAAAAACAAAATATAAAATATGATTTGACAAATAATTGGTTATTAGCATGCCCAGTCACAGTAATTCATCTCTCTGATCTTTATAAACGCCCTGGCCTATAAGTCAATCAAATCAAAGTACTGACTGTCAATTGAGTCTTCACTTAAAAATGATAATAATTCATCTGTCACATTTTGGGATGCTTTATTTTATCACTCTGTATCTCTTTTTGGGTTCAATGTCGTCAATCCTTCCCATAGATCAGCCTTCTGTCCCTGTAAACCAGACAGTGCTCTCAGTGGCTCAAATAGCTAGGAAAATCTGTAGTGTGTCTCATGTGATCTTTGTTGACTTCAGGGCACAGCGGAATAACACTTCATTAGATTATAGCTTTCATTGCCAACCAACTATATTAAATAGTAAAAGAATAGGTGAATAATAGCAGTGACCCATTGTTGATTTTACAGTAGCCTTTAAACTTAGCTATCTTCTTGAGTAAGAAGAGAATAACAGATAGTTGCACTGCTGTGCTAAACTATAATGTACATAGTTCCTCATAGCATCAACCTAGGACCAACTATCTTAAGCAATGACCTTAACGCCATCATAAGGTCAGAAGTAGGGTTGCTCAATGATGATTGCGGAGTGTTCAGCTCCATTCACAATTCCTCAGATAATGAAGCAGCCCATGGCCGCATGCAGCAAGAGCTGGACAACATCCAGGCTTGGGCTGATAAATGGCAAGTAACATTTGTGCCACACAAGCACCACGCAATGACCATCTCCAACAAGAGACAGCCTAACCACCTCCCCTTGACATTCAATAGAATTATCATCAACAAGTCCCCCACCATCACCATTGACCAAAAACACAACTGGACCAGCCACATAAATGCTGTGGCTACTGCAGCAAGTCAGAGGTTGGGTATTCTGTGGTGAGTGGTTCATCTCCTGACTCCTCAAAATCTCTCCACAAGTCAGGAGTGTTATGGAATACTGTCCGCTTCCCTGGATGAGTGCAGCTGCAACAACACTCAAGAAGCTCAACACCAGGACAAAGCAATCTGCATGGTCTGCTTGATGAAATTTAACGCAGAAACGTGCGAGTTATACATTTTGGTAGGAAGAACGAGGAGAGGCAATATAAACTAAAGGCTGCAATTCTAAAGGGGGTGCATGAACAGAGAGACCTGGGGGTGTATGTGCACAAATCGTTGAAGGTGGCAGGGCAGGTTGAGAATGCGGTGAATAAAGCATACGGGATACTGGGCTTCATAAATAGAGGCAGAGAGTACAAAAGCAAGGAATTTATGATGAACCTTTATAAAACACTGGTCCGGCCTCAACTGGAGTATTGTGTCCAATTCTGGGCACCGCACTTTAGCAAGGATGTGAAGGCCTTAGAGAGGGTGCAGAAAAGATTTACGAGAATGATTCCAGGGATGAGGGACTTCAGTTACGTTGATAGACTAGAGAAGCTGGTGTTGTTCTCCTTAGAGCAGAGAAGGTTGAGAGGAGATTTGATAGAGGTGTTCAAAATCATGAGGGTTCTAGACAGAGTCGATAGAGAGAAACTGTTCCCATTGGCGGAAGGGTCAAGAACCAGAGGACACAGTTTCAAGGTGATGGGCAGAAGATCCAAAGGCGGCATGAGGAAAATCTTTTTTACGCAGCGAGTGGTTAAGATCTGGAATGCACTGCTTGAAAGGGTGGTGGAGGCAGACTCAATTGTGGCTTTCAAAAGGGAATTGGATGGGTACCTGAAGGAAAAACATTTGCTGGGCTACAAGGAAAGGGCGGGGGGAGTGGGACCAGCTGAAGTGCTCTTGCAGAGAGCCGGCACAGGCTCGACGGGCCGAATAGCCTCCTTCTGTGCTATAACCATTCTATGATTCTATGAATCTATGGTTCACCTCATCTGGTAGCCTAAACTTCTAACCCCTCCACCACTGAAGTACTTTTGCTGCAGTTTATACTATCAACCAGGATGCACTGCAGCAACTTGACAAGGCTTCTCCGGCAGCACCATCCAAGCCAGCAACCTCCAGCACCTAGAATGTCGAGGAACATCATCACCTCCAAGTTGCCCTCCAAGGGACAAGCCATCCTGACTTGGACATATATCGCCATTCCTTCATCTTCACTGGATCAAAATCCTGGAACTCCCTACCTCACAGGGAACAACTTTATCACATGTACTGCAGCGGTTCAAGAAGGTGGCCCTCCACCACCTCCTCAGGGCAAGTGGGGATGGGAAATCAATGCCGGTCTTGCCCGCGATGCCCACATCCTGAGAGTGGAAAAAAAATATCGATATTTTTCAGAGCGATTCTTATTTTTTTCCCCACGTTTCACTGGAGCTATTTTACCTCTCAACCTCACTCTGAAGGCTTCGTACAGGTGGGCTGAAAAATATTTCCCAAGTGTGACCAGAACCACGCAAATATAAATTATTGTCTGTCAAGCTTCAACGGAGCAGCCAATCAAATATATAATCAAACCAATCCCATTAGCTGACATCTTTAACATCTAGCTCAGGCAAAATAACTCATTTTGGCAAGTATTGTATCAGAATAAACGATGATATGGTTTTAGTTTTCTGAGTGAGGCTGGTTTTACCCATGACACAATTAAAGCAGCCAATACCATCGTCCTACTTGGACAATCGCTTTCCGTACCTAATTGATTATTCAGAGGCGCCCTTAAACCTAGATTCAATCATTTGCAACTAAATTGATGAGGGAATAATGCTTCTTCAATACCTAGTTTTATTCATGCTGCAAAACTTATATATTCAAATAAGTTCTATTTTTCCAGTGGCTGGTAACAGGATTAACTGCTGAACTGTATATTATGTGGCTCCCCACTGTGTAAACTGCTACAGTTAGAATTCATTTAGATAGCTTGCCCATCCTTTTAGATCTGAGGGAATTGAACACTGTTATAACAGTTGTCTTGTGGCTTGTATCATTCCTAAGCATTATAATTCGGTTTCTAGCTTGCGGAGTTACACTGGGCACCTTGGCTAACTGAACTCTGTCCTCGACTAACTAAATATAGTTGTGGTCACTCCTAACTACTTATAGTGACAAGTACACGAGCAGGCCTCACATCACTGCGGGTGCTGCACTGTAACCATTCTAAAGACTGTTTGAAATATATACAGCAGTGCCTCACCATAACCCCCTATGATATATGGTACAGCCCTTGACCTTTAATACAGTAGCCATTGTTTATAACTCCCTGAATAATAGAAACCCTGTGTTCAACATTTCCTCCATAACATGCACTGAATTATATGGCATTCTTTAGATGCCTTTTTCCTGGCAGCAAGGTGTGCAGGAGGGCTTGTGTGTTCACATACTGTCTTCATGGAAAACTGTTTATCAAAAGGATTGGCTTTTTTGCTGCAATGCAGGCAGTTTGCATTATTGAGTCACGTATCGATGAACAAAGGGTCTGGAAGTAGCTCAGTGGAACCCCCAAATCATCAGTTTCTCTAAGGTTTATTTTTATTCATTCTCAGGATGTGGGCAAGGCCGGCATTTATTGTCCATCCCTAGTTGCCCTTGAGAAGGTGGTGGTGGGCCTTCTTCTTAAACCATTGCAGTCAATGTGTGGTGACGGTACTCCCACAGTGCTGTTAGGTAGGGAGTTACAATGGGAGACCAGGAGAACCCCCATGGAATTGCACGCTCCTCTTATTTATCTGTATGCAGTACTGGGGGAGTACTGCATTGTCGGAGTTGCCATCTTTCAGATGAGACGTTAAGTCAAGTCTGCACTTTCAGGTGGACGTAAAAGATCCCATGGCACTATTTCAAAGAAGAGCAGGGGAGTCCTCCCCGGTGCCCGCTAATATTTATCCTCATTCAACATCACTAAAAACAGATTATCTGGTCATTATCACAGTGCTGTTTGCGGAAGCTTGCTGTGCGCAAACTGGCTGCCACATTTCCTACATTACAACTGTGACTACACTTCAAAAAGTACCTCATTGGCTGTAAAGCGCTTTGGGACGTCCGGAGGTCGTGAAAGGCGCTATATAAATGCAAGTCTTTCTTTTTTATCTCTTCATCGAGTAGTCGGCCCTTCTGTTTATTTTGACCCAGTGCTCTATAACAAACCACTAGTATTATCTTTACTACCTACACTTGCATACTTCCAGCCAAACTACCTTGTTGAAAGTTTATCCTGAACCAATGGGTCTACTTTCTTTATCTGTCAGGTATCCCCAACATGAAAGGGATTATTTTAATTTTCATGGACAGAAAATCGTTGGGAGTACGTTCCCGAATCCCAATCAATGCTCCTGCAAAGTGAGGTTCACCAACATGAGCACAATTTCTTAAAATCAGCTTTATGGAGCAACTCCACAGTGTTTCCTGCTTAGTCTGTCCTTCCTGAACACTCGAAACCTTGTCTTCATCACTGCATTTGTTTTTGGGTCCCCTTTTACTTCATAGCTCCTGATTGCCTGAACAGTCTAAAGTTCAGTCATCTTGCTGTAAATGCTTCTAGTGTTCATGTGCAAGCATCTAATTAGATTAAATCTATCCTTCACAGTGTTCCTTTTTCTTATTTGATCTTTAATATTAATTTTCTTTAATTTTGGCTTTTAGTGGGGTTTTTTCTTCCCCCACAAGGCTTTGCTACTTTAAGTCCTCTCTAACTGCACTCTTTACCCTCAATATATTGGTATCAATATGGTTTAGGTGAATATCATCCCATCTGAATAGTCTCCCCCTGCTCCAGAGCTCATCCTAACGGATGAGGAAGATCACGTGTGCAATGGAGTCCACACGAGTTTTTGTCCATTCATTTAAATGGATGTAACGTCGAGTCGGCTGCGTGACACGCATGCAATTGCCCCCCCGACTGATTTTCCTCTTCAAGCTATGCCCGGATGATCCTCTGTTTCACACCATTTCAGCCATGTCGCCGTGGCTCAGCTGGTAGCAAACTAATGAAAATTGGGAATGCAGAAGCAGTCTAGAATCTGACCTAGTGAATACGATGCACGATTGCTTTCTGACCCAAGTGTGTTAGGAATAACCAGGTAGGTAAACAGCATCTCAAAACTGAAACTGACTAACTCAGCACAGATAAAGGACTGAAATTCACACCCACCTGGTCAGTACAGCTCAGTGCAATGCTGCACGGACCATTTACCATTCAGCCATGCGGAAACCGTCAACTGCAACTCTGGCACTATGGAAAGTAAAAACGAAGATCTATTTTTTACATCTGAAGAACTTCCCCTACGTTGACATCTCCCTTTAACAAGTTCTGATTCCAGTACACATAAAGAATGGTGCAAATAGATGGACAGGGAATGAGTGTAAAATTGGATTGAGGACAGAGACTATTGTGCGAATGAGATTTTGCGTTTGTGAATGGAACATCTCCAAGACATTAATCAAAGACATTGCTGCAGTGCATCTTGTAGATGGTACACACTGCAGCCACGGTACGCCACTGGTGGAGGGAGTGAATGTTTAAGGTGGTGGATGGGGTGCCGATCAAGCAGGCTGCTTTGTCCTGGATGGTGTCGAGCTTCTTGAGTGTTGTTGGAGATGCACTCATCCAGGCAAGTGAAGAGTATTCCATCACACTTGACTTGTGCCTTGTAGATGGTGGAAAGGCTTTGGGGAGTTAGGAGGTGAGATACTTGCCACAGAATACCTAGCCTCTGACCTGCTCTTGTTGCCACAGTATTTATGTGGCTGGTCCAGTTATATTTCTGGTCAATGGTAACCCCCAGGATGTTGATGGTGGGGGATTCGGTGATGGTAATGCCGTTGAACGTCAAGGGACGGTGGTTAGACTCTCTCTTGTTAGAGATAGTCATTACCTGACACGTGTGTGGCGCAAATGTTACTTGCCACTTATCAGCCCAATCCTGAATATTGTCCAGGTCTTGCTGCATGCGGACATGAAACTGTTCCATTCTCTAGGGAGTTACGAATAGAACTGAACACTGTGCAATCATCAGCGAACATCCCCACTTCTGACATTATGATGAAGTTCATTGATGAAGCAGCTGAAGATGGTTGGGCCTAGGACACTGTCCTGAGGAGCTCCTGCAGCGATGTCCTGGGGCTGAGATGATTGAACTCCAACAACCACAACCATCTTCCTTTGTGCTAGGTATGACTCCAGCCAGTGGAGAGTTTTCCCCCTGATTCCCATTGACTTCAGTTTTACTAGGGCTCCTTCATACCACAGTCGGTCAAATGCTGCCTTGATGTCAAGGTCAGTCACTCTCACCTCACCTCTGGAATTCAGCTCTTTTGTCCATGTTTGGACCAAGGCTGTAATGAGGTCGGGAGCCAAGTGGTCTTGGTGGAACCCAAACTGAGCATCAGTGAATAGGTTATTTGTGAGTAAGTGCTGCTTGATAGCACTGTCGATGACACCTTCCATCACTTTATTGATGATTGAGAGTAGACTGATGGGGCGGTAATTGGCCAGATTGGATTTGTCCTGCTTTTTGTAGACAGGACATATCTGGGCAGTTTTCCACATTGTCGGATAGATGCCAGTGTTGTAGCTGTACTGGAACAGCTTGGCTAGAGGCGCGGCTAGTTCTGGAGCACAAGTCTTCAGCACGACAGCCGGGATGTTGTCGGGGCCCATAGCCTTTGCTGTATCCAGTGTGCTCAGCCGTTTCTTGATATCACATGGAGTGAATCGAATTGGCTGAAGACTGGCTTCTGTGATGGTGGGGACCTCAGGAGGAGGCCGAGCTGGATCATCCACTTGGCACTTCTGGCTGAAGATGGTTGCAAACGCTTCAGCCTTGTCTTTTGCACTTGCGTGCTGGGCTCCGCCATCATTGAGGATGGGCAGCCTCCTCCTCCCGTTAGTTGTTTAATTGTCCACCACCATTCACGACTGGATGTGGCAGGACTGCAGAGCTGTGATCTGATCCGTTGATTGTGTGATCGCTTTGCTCTGTTTATAGCATACTGCATTCGCTGTTTAGCATGCCTGTAGTCCTGTGTTGCAGCTTCCAGGGTTGGCACCTCATTTTTATGTACGCCTGGTGCTGCTCCTGGCATGCTCTTCTGCATTCCTAATTGAACCAGGGTTGGTCCCCTGTCTTGATGGAAATGGTAGAGTGAGGGATATGCCGGGCCATGAGGTTACAGATCATGGTGGAATATAATTCTGCTGCTGCTGATGGCCCACAGCGCCTCATGGATGCCCAGTTTTGAGGTAGTAGATCTGTTCTGAATCTATCCCATTTAGCACAGTGGTTGTGCCACACAACACGATGGAGGGTGTCCTCAGTGTGAAGATGGGATTTCATCTCCACAAGGACTGTGCAGTGGTCACAGCTACCAATGCTGTCATGGAGGGATACATCTGCGACAGGTAGATTGGTGAGGACGAGGTCAAGTAGGTTTTTCCCTCAAGTTGTTTCTCTCACCACCTGCCGCAGGCCTTCAGGACCCTGCGTGCTCGGTCAGTAGTGGTGCTACGAGCCACGCTTGGTGATGGACATTGAAGTCCCCCACCTAGAGTGCATTCTGTGCATTTGCTACCCTCAGTGCTTCTTCCAAGTGGTGTTCAACATAAAGGAGTACTGATTCATCAGCTGAGGGAGGGCGGTAGGTGGTAATCAGCAGGAGGTTTCCTTGCCCATGCTTGACCTGAAGCCATGACACTCATGGAGTCTGGAGTCAATGTTGAACACTCCCTGTCGACTGTATACCACTGCACTGCCACCTCTGGTGGGTGTGTCCTGCTGGTGGGACAGGACATACCCAGAGATGGTGATGGAAGAGTCTGGGACATTGGCTATTCTGTGAGTATGACTATGTCAGGCTGCTGCTTGACTAGTCTGTGTGACCGCTCTCCCAATTTTGGCACTGTCCCAAGCTGTTACGGATGAGGACTTTGCAGGGTCGACTGGGCTGGGTGAACCGTTGTCCTGTCCTAAGTCAGTGCCGGGTCTGACTGTTTTCTGTAGCAGTTTCTTACAACTGAGTGGCTTGCTGGGCCATTTCAGAGGGCAGTTAAGAATCAACCACATTGCTGTGGGTCTGGAGTCACAGATTTTCTTCCCTAAAGGACATTAGTCAACCAGATGGGTTTTCACAGCAATCCGACAGTTTCACAGTCACCATTACTGATGCTAGGACCACGAATTTCGCAACCTGGGCGGGTCCGATGGCGTCGGGGTCCGTGGCAGGCCTCAAAGCCGCTGCTGCCTTCAGCCCACTGCAAAAGAAGACTTTCCCCTACTGGGCCTTGTTCAGTCCGCCCAGCACATGACCCGGCCCCAATTAGAAGGAGCGGGTCTGATGGCATCATCGCGGATGTGTTTGGTGCCGGTATATTTAAAGGGACCATGGCCACATTGCATTTGAAGCTGCATCTAGAATCCTATTCAGGACAGTTGAGATTTTTAAAGCTGCAAGTCTACAGTGATGGCTGGAACAAGGCAGAGGGCTGCACCCAGGTTCTCCGATGACTCCCTCCATGTGCTTGTGGAGGGAGTCCGGGCGCACAGGGAGGTCCTCTTCTCTGCCAGTGGGTGGAAGAGACCTCCCCAGGACACCAAGAGGGCCTGGTTAGAGATTGACGAGGGGGTTAATAGCAGGGCAGTTGTAAGGAGGACCTGGGTGCAGTGCTGAAAATGTTTTTAATGATCTTCTGAGATCAGGAAAGGTGAGTGCAAAGCCACACTCAGCCTCATCCTGCTGTGCATCTCATCACATCCCCATCACTCTGCCTTCCCAGCCCTACTCCGGCACATCCTTACTCACACCAACATCCCTTGCACCTCCACCCATCCCTCTCTCTCTCTGTACATTATCACATCCCCATCTCACTAGCCACCCCTCACACTCACCCTCAACCTAGTGCTATCATATCAACTAACAACACACAAGGAAGCCACTTGGTATTGCCACCTCACTCCCTCAAAGACCCTTCCAGTTCTTGCACTCATTCCATCACTTCTCACTCAACCTTCTCTTCTTTCCCTCCTTGCAGGAGAAGAGAGCCCACAATAACAGAGAGAGACAAAGAACGGGAGGAGGCCCTCCACAATTGGCCACAGTGCAGAGGAGAATGCTCTGGAGGCCTCAGGAGTGGGGGAGCAGATGGAAGTGGGGGACGGAGAGAGGGGCTCAGCACAACACCCTGGTGACAGAATCAGTTTCCATTCAGCTACATGGCATTCATCACTCACTCATATGGGGGCTGATGTCAGAAGACACTGAATACTCATAGGGGGAAAAATTCAGTTGGTTGCGCCTCCCGTTAGCGCCTCAAGAGGGCGCTAATGGGGCGCAAAGCATCTAGCGCCCAGGCGCGGCGAAGTTTGCGCCGCTCGCGAAATTAACTAGACATTTTTCGCCGGCGCTAAACACTACCGCCACGATCTCCTGCGCCGGCAGATCGTGACATCAGTCGAGTGCGCAACGCCCCGGTATCGCCCCGGAGCGGATATTGAGTGGCGCCCCTGCCTTACCGCCTGACGCTGGCAACAACAGGTTGAGGGGAGCGTTTTGCAGTCATGAAGGGAAAGGGGGAGCGCTATTTAAAGGTGACCGCTTCCTGCCTTTTATTGTTGGTGCCATTTTTGAACCACGCATTCTGAGAGAGAGAGGGAGAGACTTCTGGAGAGTTTCAACGTTGTGTGAAGGAGTTTTGGGTACTGAGCAGCACTTTGCAGGTTCATTTTGATTTGCCATTCCTTGTATCGATTTAGAAGAGACTGTGGGGGCTGCACTCTGAGCTCTTTGCCTGGTACTCTCCATTGTTCTTTCTTGCAGATTTGATGTGCAGGTCTCTCCAGGCCGAGATTCAAGGCTGCAATGAGCAGGATGTGGATGGAAAGCAAGATTAACCATCCCCTTTAAGAACTGGCCCGTGCCATTGTGTGTGTGTTCCATTGCTGACTGACATCACATGAGCTTCGCCAGCGCTCTGAGGTAGCGCCTCGCTCCTCAGCCTTTGCGCCTTAAGACAGGTGTGAAGCGCCTGATTTAGCGCTGCAATCACCTCCAGGGGCGATAAAAGTCAAGTTTGCAGTCGTTGGCGATAATTAGTGCCAGGCGCAAATCTTTGCGCCCGGCCGATAATTGCGCCCCAAATGGGGCGATACTGAATTTCTCCCCCATAATGTGCATAATGGTAGCTGTATGCAATGTACATAGATATATCTAACTGATCTCTTTACTCTCCCACAGGCCCATCAAGAGCCCCCCCCCACCTTTGAGACCCAAGAAGAGGACGACTCCTCAGAGGAGCCTCCAGCCTCTGATGGTGCAGCGACACCAGATACCAGGCAGAGACGCGCACCTCGGTGGGTCCATCGCGAGATAGAGTAGTGTTGTCACCTGGTGTCTCACACAGCACAAGTGAGCAAAAGCAGATGGTGGAGACAGGGACAGCAGTGGAGACTTCTTGTCGGAGGGTGCAGGAGTCTCCTAACTCTGCTCAGTTGCATGCAGACGCTGAGCCTCGGGGGGCAATCCACAAAGAGGGCAATCCTGGAGCTTCAGGAACAAGTGCAGGAGGCTCTGACAGGTTTTGCAACTGCAGCGACTGCAAGTGTTCAGGGAATGGAGGAGTCCATCTCAAACATGACCACCACCCTGGCGCACGCACTCGCGACTGTAGGTTCCTCCATGGATAGGATGGTAACCTGCATGGAGGGCCTAATGCGCCAGTCGCAGGAGCACATGGTGTCTATGCAAAATAGATTGTCATCTATGGATGATAGACGGCTATCTACGGGAAATAAGTGGTCATCTGTGGATGATAGATGGCTATCTATGGAACATCAGGGACACTTCCAGTGTCCCTGACAATTATGTGTGCAGGAAGTGTGTCCAGCTGCAGCTCCTGACGGACCGCATGGCGGCACTGGAGCTGCGGATGGACTCACTCTGGAGCATCCACGATGCCGAGAACTTTGTGGATTACTCATTTAGTGAGTTGAACACACCGCGGGTAAAGGCTAGGTCAGACAGTAAATGGGTGACCAAGAGGCAGGGCAATATCAGGAAGGTAGTGCAGGAGTCCCCTGCGGTCGTCTCCCTCCAAAACAGATATACCGTTTTGGAAACTGTTGGGGGAAATGACCTACCAGGGGAAGGCACCAGCAGCCAGGTTCATGGCACCATGGCTGGCTCTGCTGAACAGCAGGGTGGGAAAAAGAGTGGCAGAGCTATAGTGATAGGGGACTCAATTGTAAGGGGAATAGACAGGAGTTTCTGTGGCCGCAACCGAGATTCCAGGATGGTATGTTGCCTCCCTGGTGCAAGCGTCAAGGATGTCTCGGAGTGGCTGCAGAACATTCTGGAAAGGGAGGGTGAAGAGCCAGCTGTCGTGGTGCATGTAGGTACCAACGATATAGGTAAAAAGCGGGAAAAGGTGCTACAAGCAGAATTTAGGGAGCTAGGAGCTAAATTGAAAAGTAGGACCTCAAAGGTAGTAATCTCTGGGTTGCTACCAGTGCCACGTGCTAATCAGAGTAGCATGAACAGGATAGCGAGATTAAATACGTGGCTTGAGCAGTGGTGCAGGAGGGAGGGATTCAAATACCTGAGGCATTGGAACCAGTTCTGGGGGAAGTGGGACCTGTACAAAAGGGACGGTCTGCACTTGGGCAGGACTGGAACCGATGTCCTCGGGGTAATATTTGCTAAGGCAGTTCGGGAGGATTTAAACTAATATGGCAGGGGAATGGGAACCTATGTAGCGAAACAGGGGGAAGTAATATGCAGTCAGAAACAAATCTTAGAAGGGTGAGAAACAATAAGGGAAATCCGAGTAAACAAAGGCAAGAAACACAAAGGGCCATACTAAATCATAAGTCTAAAAGGACAAAGGGTGTTAATAAAACAAGCCTAAAGGCTCTGGGGGAAAAATTCAGTCGTGCCCCATTTGGGGCGCAAATATCGTCCGGGCGCAAAGATTAGCGCCTGGCGCTAATTATCGCCACTGACTGGAAACTTCACTTTTAACACCCCGGGAGGTGATTGGAGCGTTAAATCAGGCGCTGCACACCTGTCATAAGGCGCAAAGGCCGAGGAGTGAGGCGCTAACTCAGAGCGCTGGCGAAGCTCATGTAATGTCAGTCAGCAATGGAACACACACACAAGGGCACAGGCCAGTTCTTAAAGGGGATGGTTGATCTTGCTTTCCATCCACATCCTGCTCATTGCAGCCTTGAATCTCGTCCTGGAGAGACCTGCACATCAAATCTGCTGGAAAGAACAATGGAGAGTACCAGGCAAAGAGCTCAGAGTGCAGCCCCCACAGTCTCTTCTAAATCGATACAAGGAATGGCAAATCAAAATGAACCTGCAAAGTGCTGCTCAGTACCCAAAACTCCTTCACACAACGTTGAATCTCTCCAGAAGTCTCTCTCACTCTCTCTCAGAATGCGTAGTTCAAAAATGGCACCAACAATAAAAGGCAGGAAGTTGTCACCTTTAAATAGCGCTCCCCCTTTCCCTTCATGACAGAAGAACGCTCCTATCAACCTGTCGTTGCTAGCGTCAGGCGGTAAGGCAGGGGGCGCCACTCAATATCCGCTCCGGGGCGATACCGGGGCGTTGCACACTCATCTGACGTCATGATCGGCCAGCGCAGGAGATCGTGGCGGTAGTGTTTAGCGCCGCCGCAAAATGTCTAGTTAATTTCGCGAGCGGCGCAAACTTCGCCGCGCCCGGACGCTAGCTGCTTTGCGCCCCATTAGCGCCCTCTTAAGGCGCTAACGGGAGGCGCAACCAACTGAACTTTTCCCCCTCTATGTCTTAATGCAAGGAGTATCCGTAATAAGGTGGATGAATTGACTTTGCAAATTGATGTTAACGGATATGATGTGATTGGGATTACAGAGATGTGGCTCCAGAACAATCAAGGCTGGGACCTGAATATCCAGGGGTATTCAACATTCAGGAAGGATAGAATAAAAGGAAAAGGGGGTGGGGTAGCATTGCTGGTTAAAAAGGAGATTAATGCAATAGCTAGGAAGGACATCAGCTTGGAGGATGTGGAATCAATATGGGTTGAGCTGCAGAACACCAAAGGGCAGAAAACGTTAGTGGGGGTTGTGTACAGACCTCCAAACAGTAGTAGTGAGGTGGGGGAGGGTATGAAACAGGAAATCAGAGGTGCATGCAAAAAAGGCGCAGCAGTTATCATGGGTGACTTTAATATGCATATAGATTGGGCTACTCAAACTGGAAGCAATACGGTGGAGGAGGATTTCCTGGAGTGTTTAAGGGATGGTTTCCCAAACCAATATGTTGAGGAACCAACTAGAGGGGAGGCCATCCTGGACTGGGTGTTGTGTAATGAGGAAGGACTAATCAGCAATCTTGTGGTGCGAGGCCCCTTGGGGAAGAGTGACCATAGTATGGTGGAGTTCTACATTTGGATGGAGAAGGAAACAGTTAATTCAGAAACCATGGTCCAGAACTTAAATAAGGGCAACTTTGAGGGTATGAGGCGTGAATTGGCGAGGTTAGATTGGCAAGCGATATTTAAGGGGTTATCAGTGGAAGGGCAATGGCAGACATTTAGAGATCGCATGGATGAACTACAGCAAATGTACATCCCTGTCTGGCGTAAAAATAAAAAAGGGAAGGTGGCTCAACCATGGCTAACAAGGGAGATCAGGGATAGTATTAAAAGCAAAGAAGTGGCATACAAATTGGCCAGAAGTAGCAGCAAACCCGGGGACTGGGAAAACTTTAAAACTCAGCAGAGGTGGACGAAGGGTTTGATTAGGGCAGGGAAAATAAAATATGAAAGGAAGCTTGCGGAGAACGTTAAAACGGACTGCAAAAGCTTCGATAAATATGTAAAAAGAAAGAGGTTAGTAAAAACAAACGTAGGTCCCCTGCAGTCAGAAACAGGGGAAGTCATAATGGGGAACAAAGAAATGGCAGATCAATTGAACAAGCACTTTGGTTCGGTGTTTACTGTGGAGGACACAAACAACCTTCCGGAAATAAAAGAGATCAAAGGATCTGGTAAGAGGGAGGAGCTGAGGGAAATCCTTATCAGTCGGGAAAAGGTGTTGGGGAAATTGATGAGACTGAAGGCTGATAAATCCCCAGGGCCTGATGGTCTGCATCCCAGAGTACTTAAGGAGGTGGCCTTGGAAATAGTGGATGCATTGACGATCATTTTCCAACATTCCTTAGACTCTGGATCAGTTCCGAAGGAGTGGAGGGTGGCTAATGTAACATCTCTTTTTAAAAAAGGAGGGAGGGAGAAAGCAGGGAATTATAGACCGGTCAGCCTGACATCAGTGGTGGGTAAAATGATGGAATCAATTATTAAAGATGTCATAACAGACCATTTGGAAAGTGGCGACATGATAGGTCCAAGTCAGCATGGATTTGTGAAAGGGAAATCATGCTTGACCAATCTTCTGGAATTTTTTGAGGATGTTTCCAATAGGGTGGATGTGGGGGAACCAGTAGATGTGGTGTATTTGGACTTTCAGAAGGCCTTCGACAAGGTCCCACACAAGAGATTGGTGTGCAAAGTTAAAGCACATGGGATTGGGGGTAATGTGTTGACGTGGATTGAGAACTGGTTGGCACACAGGAAACAAAGAGTAGGAGTAAATGGGTACTTTTCAGAATGGCAGGCAGTGACCAGCGGGGTACCGCAGGGTTCGGTGCTGGGGCCCCAGCTGTTTACATTATATATTAATGATTTGGACGAAGGGATTAATTGTAATATCTCCAAATTTGCGGATGACACTAAATTGGGAGGCAGTGTGAACAATGAGGAGGATGCTAGGAGGCTACAGAGTGACTTGGACAGGTTGGGTGAATGGGCAAATGTATGGCAGATGAAGTACAATGTGGATAAATGTGAGGTTATCCACTTTGGTGGGAAAAATAGAGAGGCAGACTGTTACCTGAATGGTGGCAGATTAGGGAAAGGGGAGGTGCAACGAGACCTGGGCATCATGGTACATTAGTCACTGAAGGTGGGAAGGCAAGTGCAGCAGGCAGTCAAGAAAGCAAATGGCATGATGGCATTCATAGCAAGGGGATTTGAGTACAGGAGTAGGGAGGTGATGCTACAGTTGTACAGGGCCTTGGTGAGGCCACACCTGGAGCATTGTGTGCAGTTTTGGTCTCCTAACTTAAGGAAGGACATTCTTGCTATTGAGGGAGTGCAACGAAGGTTCACTAGATTGATTCCGGGGATGGCCAGACTGACATATCAAGAAAGATTGGGTCAACTGAACTTGTATCCTCTGGAGTTCAGAAGAATGAGGGGGGATCTTATAGAGACATTTAAAATCCTGACTGGTTTAGACAAATTAGATGCGGGCAAAATGTTCCCAATGTTAGGGAAAACTAGAACCAGGGGTCACAGTCTAAGGATTAAGGGGAAGCCATTTAAGACTGAGCTGAGGAGGAACTTCTTCACCCAGAGAGTGGTGAATCTATGGAATTCTCTTCCACAGAAGGTTGTTGAGGCCAGTTCGCTAAGTATATTCAAAAGGGAGTTAGATATAATACTCACAACTAGGGGGATCAAGGGGTATGGCGAGAAAGCAGGAATGGGGTACTGAGGTATCATGTTCAGCCATGAACGCATTAAATGGCGGTGCAGGCTCGAAGGACCGAATGGTCTACTCCTGCACCTATTTTCTATGTTTCTATGTTTCTATGGAGGAGAGTTGGCTATCTATGGAGGATAGAATCAGAGGCTCAGAGACATCCTTTCTAGGAGGGATGTCAGGGTAGACGTGGGTCCTCATGGCCCCACTGATGTGCAGCAAGGTGCTCTCTGGCTCCTTGCTATCAGGGAAGTGCAGCTGGCCCATGAGAGAGATGATTATGGGAGGGGACATGAAAGTGGGGGCTCCTCTCCAAGTGCTCACACTTCGCCCCCCTTGCCAACCCCTCGCTCAAAGCCCCAGATGCCTCCCCAGGCAGCAATGGCCGAGTCTGCCCCTGCACAGTCGCAGGAGGAGCAGACTTTTGCGGAGCCCTCAGAAGCTCCAAAACCCAGAGGATGACCACCAAAGGTGTCTAAGCTGGCGCAGCAGTGAAGTGAGGAGGCTGCCTCCACCTCTGCTGAAGCCACAGGGGTAGCACTTCGGAGAAACACCTGGAAAAGAAAGAAGCCTCACAAGTAATTTCACAAGGGTATTCACTTGGGTGTTTTGGACAAGATAATGTCAAGTTTGTCTTCATTTCATTTGTTGTATAAAGTTATTTATTTTGGAACCTTTCTGGTCTTGGAGACATTTGTGTGCACAATGGGAGGTGGCTTAGTTAGTTGGAGTGAAATGTCAGATCTAACGGTTCCTCCAGCAATGGTGCTGACTGTGAAAGCAATGGATTGGTACATGCAGGGATACTTTATAGTGTGGTTGTGGGGTGTTGGCAATCTGGCGAGGCATGTGGCAGCCATATGGGTGTAATGAGTTAGCTGAAGTGAATCTGGCCATGATGAGAACATCCCTGGTCTCACGGGCAGCAATGTGTCCGTGTGGTGGTGGGATATGAGCCGCAGCTTCCTCCATCTCTTCCTCCTCCTCTTCTTCCACCTCATGCTGCTCCTCCTCCGAAGAGACTCTGCGCTCTGCGCCTTGCTCTTCATTAAGGGCTAATCCCTGCTGCTGTGCCATGTTGTGGAGGGCACAGCACAGCACGACGATTCTGGAGACCCTGACTGTTGTGTACTGCAGGGCTCCTCCAGATCTGTCAAGGCATCGAAAGCGCAGTTTCAGGATGACTATTGTCTGTTCAATGAGACTTCTGGTGGAGATGTGGCTTTGATTGGAGCGCTCCTCATCATCAATACTTGGCCTCCTTAAGAGTGTCATGAGCCACATCTTCAACGGATAGCCCTTGTCTCCAAGCAGCCTGCTGGAAAGTCTATTTGGAGGTGAGAAGAGCTGAGGGATGGTGGACTAGTGCAAGACGAAAGAGTCATGGCAGCTACCAGGGAATCTGGCACACACATGCATGATGATCTTCCTATGGTTGGAGACGAGCTGGACATTGAGGGAATGCAAGCCCTTGTGGTTGACAAAGACTAATGGGTTGTGATGGGGTGCCCCGGTGGCCACATGTGTGCCGTCGATGGTGCCCTGCACCTGTGGGAAGCCAGCCAGAGTGGCAAAGCCGAGCGCCCGCTCATGAACACTGGCTTCATCAGTGGCAAAGTTGATGTAATTGGCTGACTTGTCAAAGAGGGCATCAGTTACCTGTGTGAGGCATCTGTGGGTGGCCAACTGTGAGATGCTGCAGATGCCTGTTGCACAATCCTGGAAGAAGCCTGAGGCGAAGAAGTTGAGGGCGCTGGTGACTTTGATAGCAAATGGTAAGGCGTGTTTACCTGCTCCTCTGGGCTGCAGGTCTTGGTCCAGCAATCTGCAAATGTCTGCAATGATCTGGCGTGATAACCTGAGCCTCCATTGGCACTGCTGCTCGGTCATGTTGAGGAAGTTGACCCTCTGTCTGTATACCCTGTGTTGGGGGTCTCGCCTCTGGCGCGGTGCAGCCCTGCGCTGATGCCCTCTGTCCTATACAGCATCAGGTGGTTGAGGAGAAGGTTAATGGTGTTGTTGCTGCTGGTGTTGGGGCTCATCATGGTCAGATTCTGAGGACCAAGGTGAGGGAGTGTAAATGGTACCCCTGCTGATGGGCACCCAGGCAGTTGAAGTTGAGATGACAGAAGCGATCTGTCAATGGTGAGAGAGGTTGCTGCAATGAGGTGACGCTGGATAGAGAGTTTACTCTGGCAAAATACCGGCCCAGCATTTTATTCAAGATTTATTTAATTAACTGTATTTAAATTCCCGAGCAGCCGTGTGGGAATTAGAACTCATGTTCTTGGGATTACTAATCCAGTAACATAACCACTGTGCTACCATTCCCGGTAATCATCCACCAAACACATTGCACCGCACTCACTGACACACATCACCCAAACACATTGCACCACACTCACTGACACACATCACCCAAACACATTGCACCACACTCACTGACACACATCACCCAAACACATTGCACCACACTCACTGACACACTTCACCCAAACACATTGCACCACACTCACTGACACACATCACCCAAACACATTGCTCCACACTCACTGACACACATCACCCAAACACATTGCACCACACTCACTGACACACACATCACCCAAACACATTGCACCACACTCACTTACACACACATCACCCAAACACATTGCACCACACTCACTGACACACACATCACCCAAACACATTGCACCACACTCACTGACACACACATCACCCAAACACATTGCACCACACTCACTGACACACATCACCCAAACACATTGCACCACACTCACTGAAACACACATCATCCAAACACATTGCACCACACTCACTGACACACTTCACCCAAACACATTGCACCACACTCACTGACACACTTCACCCAAACACATTGCACCACACTCACTGACACACATCACCCAAACACATTGCACCACACTCACTGACACACACATCACCCAAACACATTGCACCACACTCACTGACACACTTCACCCAAACACATTGCAGCACACTCACTGACACACTTCACCCAAACACATTGCTCCACACTCACTGACACACATCACCCAAACACATTGCACCACACTCACTGACACACTTCACCCAAACACATTGCACCACACTCACTGAGACACACATCACCCAAACACATTGCACCACACTCACTGACACACATCACCCAAACACATTGCACCACACTCACTGACACACACATCACCCAAACACATTGCACCGCACTCACTGACACACACATCACCCAAACACATTGCACCACACTCACTGACACACACTTCACCCAAACACATTGCACCACACTCACTGACACACTTCACCCAAACACATTGCACCACACTCACTGACACACACATCACCCAAACACATCGCTCCACACTCACTGACACACATCATCCAAACACATTGCACCACACTCACTGACACACATCACCCAAACACATTGCACCACACTCACTGACACACACATCACCCAAACACATTGCACCACACTCACTGACACACACTTCACCCAAACACATTGCACCACACTCACTGACACACATCACCCAAACACATTGCACCACACTCACTGACACACACATCACCCAAACACATTGCACCACACTCACTGACACACTTCACCCAAACACATTGCACCACACTCACTGACACACACATCACCCAAACACATTGCACCACACTCACTGACACACACATCACCCAAACACATTGCACCACACTTACTGATACACTTTCCTCTTTCTTGCAGGGCACGGTGGTTCATAACCGTAGTTAACAGTAGCTAACCGATGATGGATGGACCAGCCTGCACATCCTTACACAGTTGGGGGAGATGGTGCTCGACATTATTGGAGCGGCTGTCACTGAGGCCGCGGTGAGCGGCAAAGCTGAAACCATTGAAGATTACAGTATGCACATACCTGATTCTCCTTCTCACAACCCACTTCTCCCTCATCCCACAATCTCTTCTCACTTACAAGCTGCTGATGGTGTAAGCGTGCACATATTCCTATCCCCCTCTCCCCTCACCACAACCCTACCCTCGTGCCTTTCTCCTTTCAAATACCCAAGAACTCCAACCTGGCAAGCCATTGCAGGAAAAGCAAAAGGACAGTGATGGAGAAGAAGAAACACCACTACTCGATCTCACACTTGCAGTCATTAGCTCAGGTACTGGCACTGTCTAGAACTTAAGGTGTAGTATAGAGGTGAGATCTGCAGGTGGTGAATCAGCGGGCACGAGTGGCCTGCAGCCAGGGCAGGGGTAAAGCTTAGCCCAGGTGCCAGCTCCCCGGAGGGTGAGGTCACACACGAGTTCTGCTGCAGAGGACTCAGATGAGGACTTCAATGGGGTGGCCTGCAGAAGAAGGTTGCTTGGTGCATCGGCAGGCCTGCCAGAGAGCCTTTTGTCACTGTCAAGGAGCATGAAGGAGTCTGGCACCAACTTTGCACAAGGCTTTGTGCAGTGCTTGGAGCCCATGATTTCCAGGATGGAAGTGATGGGGAACTTCATTAGCGCACTTGTGGACCCAACCATGATGCTGGGTGCGATGGGCGATGTCTCCGTTTACATTGCAGCACAAGCGGAAGCGACCCAACGTCTGAGTGCTGCAGTGGATGCTCAGGCTTCTTTCATGCAGTCTCAGATTGCTCCCATGCAGTTTCAGCATGCTGCCATGCAAGCACAGACTGCTGCCATCGTGGCTGCGTTTACCATTGTTGAAAGGGGCTGACAGGGTGTCACAGCAGTCCAGTAATCAGTCTTCCAACAGAATACTGGGATTGTTGAGACGCCGCCCCGGGGGAGTGGCAGTGGCTCCATGTCCCACGAATCTGCTGTCCTCTCTCATGATGACAACATTCGTCCTCCCACCAATGCCAGTCCACCAGTGCCCTTGCTGTTTCCTGCCAGCCAGCTATACCAGCCTGCTGCTGCCCATGCCAAGGTGGTGCAGTCTACAGCCGGGCCTTCTAGGCCCAGAGCTGCTCGAGGTCATCCTGCAAGGCCATCTGCAGTCTCGCCCACTGAAAGTCAACAGCCTTCCACCAGCCATGCTGCAGCCATTGGGGTAGCACTGCGTAGGAGCACTAGGACAGGCAAAGGCACACGGAAGACAGGCACAAAGGGAATGCACAAGGCTGATTTGTTGACTTTGTGATGTAATATTGGATTGATTGAATTTTAAATTTGGTTTGGAATGTTTGTTTTGTGGTGGCTCTCATTTCAGCATTGTGGCCAAGAGGACACTGTGATGTTCCGTGACAGAGGGATGGCAAGGTGGGGAAGTGTGAAGCAATGGGGATATGGGGTTTCATTCAGGGGAACTGGAGTCTGATGATGCGCTCATAGACAACCCATTCGGAACGTGGATGTGAAGGCTGCCTCCTTCCCTCCTCTTCCTCCTCCTCCTCCTCCTCCCTCTGGGAGCAGCTTGTCTTCTTTGATGCCTCTGCTCCATCTCCTTGTCATGCTGCAGCCCAAGGGGGAGCAAGTGGTGTACTCAGTGGCCTTTCAGTAGCAGCCAACGCCTTCCCAACATCCAGCAGCACTCCCTGCACACTTTCAAATCTCTTCCAGCAACCCAGTGCTCCTACACACACTGCAAGAGCCAGTACATAGCAGTAAGCAACTAACCTGCAAGTTTTAAGGATGTAACTGGTAGAATAGATAAGGGAGAACCAGTGGATGTGGTGTATTTGGACTTTCAGAAGGCTTTCGATAAGGTCCCGCATAAGAGATTAGCGTGCAAAGTTATAGCACATGGGATTGGGGGTAAGGTACTGACTTGGATAGAAAACTGGTTGGCAGACAGGAAGCAAAGTGTTGGAATAAATGGGTCTTTTTCCGAGTGGCAGGCAGTGACTAGTGGGGTACCGCAGGGATCGGTGCTAGGACCCCAGTTATTCACAATATATATTAATGATCTAGACGAGGGAACTAGATGTAATATCTCCAAGTTTGCAGACGACACAAAGCTGGGTGGGTGTGTGTGCTGTGAGGAGGATACAGAGAAACTCCAGTATGATTTGGATAGGTTGTGTGATTGGGCAGATGCATGGCAGATGCAGTATAATGTGGATAAATGCGAGGTTATCCACTTTGATGGCAAAAACAGGAAGGCAGATTATTATCTGAACGGCAATAGATTGGGAAAAGGGGAAGTGCAACGAGACCTGGGTGTCCTTGTGCACCAGTCGCTGAAAGTAAGCATGCAGGTGCAGCAGGCGGTTAAGTTGGCAAATGGTATGTTGGCCTTCATAGCGAGAGGATTCGAGTACAAGAGCAAGGATGTCTTGCTGCAGTTGTACAGGGCTTTGGTGAGACCACACCTTGAGTATTGTGTGCATTTTTGGTCACCTGCTCTGAGGAAGGATGTTCTTGCCATGGAGGGAGTGCAGCGAAGATTCACCAGACTGATACCTGGGATGGCAGGAATGATGTATGAAGAGAGATTGGGTCGATTGGGCTTTTATTCGCTAGAGTTTAGAAGAATGAGAGGGGATCTCATTGAAACTTATAAAATTCTACAGGACTAGACAGACTAGATGCGGGAAGATTGTTCCCGATGGCGGGGGAGTCCAGAACCAGAGGTCACAGTCTAAGTATAAGGGGTAAGCCATTTAGGACTGAGATGAGGAGGAATTTCTTCACCCAGAGAGTGGTGAACCTGTGGAATTCTCTACCACAGAAGGCAATTGAGGCCAATTCATTAAATATATTCAAGAAGGAGTTAGATATATTTCTTAAGGCGAAGGGGATCAAGGGATATGGGGAGAAGGCAGGGACAGGGTACTAAATTTGGATGATCAGCCATGATCGCATTGAATGGCGGAGCAGGCTCGAGGGGCCGAATGGCCTACTCCTGCTCCTATCTTCTATGTTTCTATCCCTTTAAGTAGTGCTGGTGGGGGCTCCCTCGTGCAGCTGAACACACGTTCAGCTGTGCGTGTTTAGGAGAGAGCATTGAATAGAGCGGTGATGTTGAAAATGACAGGTCGTGTGTCAAATCAGTGTTACACACTGACTGATCACGATGCGCCTACTCTGCATACTGCCGGCGCACGCACATTCCACCCGCACTATCGCCCTCATCAAGATGGCGTTCAGCGCGGGCCGTACCGGAATTGGACGGAAGTGAGGGCGAAGCCAATTTTTCTTCATATCCGGCCAAAACTACCGTCGCAATGGAGCCGAATTTTACAGCCAACGTTTCTCTATGTGAAGTGCACCCTCATAATTATCTATGTTATACTCAGCATGTAAGCGAACACCATGCCCTCATGCAGCAAGACCTGGACAAGATTCAGGCTTGGGCCGATAAATCGCAAGTAACCTTCACGCCACACAAGTGCCAGGCAATGACCATCTCCAACAAGAGAAAATCTGACCACGTTCCCTTGACATTCACTGGCGTTACCATCGCTGAATCCCCCACCATCAACATCCTGGGGGTCACCATTGACCAGAACCTTAACTGGACCAACCACATAAATACTGTGGCAGCAAGAGCAGGTTAGAGGCTAGTTATTCTGCGGCAAGTGTCTCATCTCCTGCCTCCCCAAAGCCTTACCCCACCATCTACAAGGCACAAGTCAGGAGTGTGATGGAATACTCTCCACTTGCCTGGATGAGTGCAGCTCCAACAACACTCAAGAAGCTCGACACCATCCAAGACAAAGCAGCCCGCTTGATTGGCACCCCATCCACCACCTTAAGCATTCACTCCTTTCACCATCGGCGCACCATGGCTGCAGTGTGCACCATCTACAAGATGCACTGCAGCAACTCGCCAAGGTTTCTTTGACAGCACCTCCCAAATCCGCAACCTCTACCACCAAGAAGGGCAAGGGCAGCAGGCGCATGGGAACACCACCACCTCCAAGTTCGCCTCCAAGTCGCACACCATCCTGACTTGGAAGTATATCGGCCGATCCTTCATCGTTGCTGGGTCAAAATCCTGGAACTCCCTCCCTAACAGCACTGTGGGAGTACCTTCACCACACGGACTGCAGCGGTTCAAGAAGGCGGCTCACCACCACCTTCTCAAGGGCAACTAGGGATGGGCAATAAATGCTGGCCTTGCCAGCGGCGACCACATCCCATGAATAAATAAAAAAAGACCTTGTAAACATCCTCCCAAAATACAATATGAGATCAACTAAAAGCAGCCCTATGCTGTCACTACAATGTGAACACAAAGGAACATGGGAGACTGGCACACACAAACAAGGCATGGTATTCAGCATCTCAGGTTGCATTCTTGCACAAATCAAATTTCTATTAATCTTTCAGTACTGAGTCCTCTGTGATCAAATCACTAAAGAATAGGAAATGTATTCTGGGTTATGCATGACTGACCTCCCAAACTAGATTATGCCAAATTAATCTTTGTGAGCTTAAGATCATCAGGGTTAGGTTGTGAGAATTTAACAGTTAACCAGTTATTTCTGGGCTTTCTTAGTTCTTTTATTTAATTTGCGCCATTATAAAAATAATTGAATAATTTCCCAGATGTCTAAGTTTATTTATGTCAATTCATCAATATTATGCAGTCCGTTACATGTCTCAAATTCCTTTTTGTAAAATGTGACGAATAGAAAATTATTACTTTAAAATGATTCATCAGAGAAAACTGAGAGAGCTCAGTGGTATACTGGGATCCAAAACACTTTCTTCACCGTTAAGGTTTGGTGTCCAATTCAAATCTAGCATACGAGTCTAGAAATCGCTGTTGGCATCAAGCGACAGCAATTGTGCGAGAGGGCGCAGCAGTGACAGGAGTACGGTGGAACTCCAGTGTACTGCCAATTTCTGAAGCTAAAACAAATGTTGGACCTTGGGAACGGACTGAGAGTGTCCATGCGCTCAAATCCTGCCCAACCTCAGTTAAGGGTTGCCTTCAGTGACACCACGATTGCTGGCCAGAATGGAGATGATTGGGCAATTCCCCCATCAATCACGCCTGGAGACGGCATTGCTGCAAATGGCCGGGATTAAGTTCACGCACAAATTCTGTTTGTTGCAGTTCCATCGAGACTCTTTTCAAATTTGCTGTTTGCTGAAAAATGCACTGTTTGCTGTAAGTCCTACCGTAAATCCCACCCCGCCTCGAACTCATTGGCTGACATAGTGGTGTCAATAGACACTCCGATCTTGAAGCCGTGGCTTCACATGTCTGACCCAATCAGGACAGCCTTGCAATACAACTCCAAGCTTACGTTGAGTTTCACTGGGACAGTGTAGGAGGACGAGGACAGAGAGGTCAGAGTGAGAGTGGGGTGGCGAATTAAAGTGGCTCATGCAACAGCACCTCATCTTTCGATGCGGCACTTTAAAACCTTCCGGCCTCAGCATTGACTTCAACAACTTCAGGTCATAACCACGCTCCCATTTCTTTGGACAGCAACTGTTGGTAATGATTTTGCTGTTGCCATTTACACCTCCTCTGGACCCATCTTTTGTTTCTTTATTACCACCCCCTTTAACCTCGCACCATCATCCATTTTGTCATTTAATCTCTCCTGCCTTCCACCCTTATCACAGACCATCTCATTTGTTCTTTCTCCCCTCCCCACTTTCCCTGCCTCTGCAGTTACTTCAAACCTGTTTCATCTCTAACTTTTTCCCATTCTGACGAAGGGTCATCGGCCTGAAACGTTAACTCTGCTTCTCTCTCCACAGACGCTGCCTGCCCTGACAAGTGTTTCCAGCATTTTCTCTTATTATTTCAGATGTCCAGCATCCGCAGTGTTTTGTTTTTGTTGCATGAATTATTTGCTTTTGTATTTTGAGGTATGAAATTCCTATTGAGTCGAACCTTTCCAAGCCACTGAGCCACGAGGGCAGGTGACCCGCTCCAAAGCTTTGCCAGTGCGCTCCAAACCAACAGCTCACAGGTGTACAAGAGCACCTTGAGGGTGGTATCAGCTGATTCTCCCGTTGCTTGCAAAACAAATACCTGGGGGTAGAATTTCAGCTTCATCACCTGGACAGTGATCTGTCGGAGCAGATCGCCTGCCCTTTAAAGAACCCATCTGGATTTCAGTCCATTGAAATCAATGTGGCTGACTCTTTGCATCCGATAGTAAAGAAAACTAACTGGTTGGGCATATCAGGGTAAATTTATCAATCCAGCCCTTGCAGTGTGGAGCCGTTCTTGAACAGAATGGCAATCGCCGATACTGTGTGTGTAGCCCCATCTCTGACCCACACTTCCTTCGAGTGCATCGCCCTACGTTGGAGTGTGGGATTGGTGAATTGATCCGACTATTTTTACACCGGTTGTCGAAGTCTTGAGCAAGACGCCACATCTTCTTGTTCGCAGAGTTAAATTTTGGTTGAGCCCGATTATTAGTTCCCAGAAGTGGGAGGTCACCAGGTGGTATTGGTTGAGGAACGTCAAAATAGAATGGCCAAACATGGGCTTTGGATCGATTGGGCGGAATGGACTTTTATTGTTCTGGTTCTTCTTATGTATTTAGAGAAAGCCTCTATATAAACCTGCCGTGAAGTTGCACTGGGGATTCTCCCTATCTCCTGCCGTAACATCATTAGAAGATCGGTGGAAACCCTGGAGAAATGGTGAAAATGGCCATTTTCAGTTGCTTACACTGTTTCTCTGAAGATATAAATCAAGAAATCAGGAGAATCCCACAGAAATTCAAGGCCAATATGTTTAATTTTTCAAAAAAGCATTCTCCTTAGTTCTCATTTCAGTTTCACTCTTAATTGAAAACATTGTTCGTCATACAGCTAAAATATGTAAATAGGCTTCCACGACCAAAGCAAGTGGGCGGGTTTAGAACATAAGAAATAGGAGCAGGAGTCGGCCATTCGGCCCTTCGAGCCTGCTCCGCCATTCAATGAGATCATGGCTGATCTTCAGCCTCAGGAATAAAAATTCTAAATTGGGGAAAAGCAAATTTTGCTAAGCTCAGAGGGGATTTAGCCATAGTGGACTGGAAACAGCTACTTGAAGGTAAATCAGTGTCAGAGCAGTGGGAAGCATTCAAGGACAAGTTCCGGAGGGTTCAGACCAAACATGTGCCCTTAAAGAAAAAATTTGGACCAACAAATCTAGAGCCCCCTGGATGTCTAGAGACATGCAGGGTAGGATAAAGAAAAAAAGGGAGGCGTATGACAGATACTGAGGGCTAAATACTCCAGAATCTTTAGAGGAGTACAGAAAGTGCAGGGGTGCAATTAAAAATGCTATTAGGAAAGCAAAGAGAGAGCATGAAAAATTCTTGGCAAGTAAAATCAAGGAAAACCCAAAATGTTTTATAAATATATTAAGAGTAAAAGGATAACTAAAGAAAGGGTAGGGCCTATTAGAGATCATGAGGGTAATCTGTGTGTGGAGGCGGGAGACGTCAGTAGGGTTCTTAATAAATACTTTGAGCTGGATTTTCATTGACCCGTGGAGGCGGGTTTGTAGGCGTGTGGGGGGTTAAAATTGCGAAAACTGGCGGGCGGGCACAAGCCCACCTCCATCCCGCCTCCACGCAATTTTCATTAAATCATGTCTGCTGGTCCCGACTCTGTCCCGCCTCTAAGAGGCGGGATAGGCTGTTAAGGCCCTTAACAAGCACTAAATTGCCTCTATAATGCCATTTTGAAAGGTCTTTGTGATTTTAACCCTTTTTCTACGTGAAGCACGCCTGTTCTGAACCACGAATGTGATACCTGGCGGGAGCACAGCTGGCTGGCTGGATGGCTGGCTGGATGCATATATGGATAGCTATGTGGATGGATGGATGGATGGAGAGGAGACATATCTGGGAGTGGTGGTGTAAAAATATCTGGGAGCAGACTTATGACTGCTGCTGTTCATTTTGCATCTATGTCCTCTCACAGCAAAGGCCAGGCAGTCTCTGAAGACCTTCAATGCAGCAGCAATGATGACATCATCAGAGGTGACTGAAAACACTAATTGGTTCATGGGTTCCCACATGCTGGAACTCAATTGCCCAATTAAGTGAAAATTGCATCAATCTCCCACATCCAATTGCAGTCGGGTGGATAACACGAAAAGTAGATGACACGACCCCAACCCGCCCCAGTATCAAAATCCAGCCCTTTGTATCTGTTTTCACAAAGGAGAGGGGCGAAGCAGACATTGCTATCGGGGGGGAGGAGTGTGAAATATTAAATGAAATAAACATAGTGAGAGAGGAAGTATTAAGGGATTTAGCAGCTTTAAAAGTGGATAAATCCCCAGGCCCGGATGAAATGTATCCCAGGCTGTTAAGCGAAGCAAAAGAGGAAATAGCAGAGGCCCTGACCATCATTTTCAATCCTCTCTGGCTTCAGGTGTGGTGCCGGAGGACTGGAGGACTGCTAATGTGGTACCCTTGTTTAAAAAGGGAGAAAAGGATAGAGTAATTACAGGCCAGTCAGCCTAACCTCGGTGGTGGGGAAATTATTGGAAAGAATTCTGAAGGACAGGATAAATCTTCATTTAGAAAGACACGGATTAACCAAGGATAGTCAGCATGGATTTGTTAAGGGAAGGTCATGTCTGACAAACTTGATTGAATTTTTTGAGGAGGTAACAAGGAGGGTAGATGAGGGTCATGCATTTGATGTAGTGTATATGGACATTAGCAAGGCTTTTGATAAGGTTCCACATGGCAGACTGGTCACGAAGTTAAAAGCCCATGGGATTCAGGGCAAAGTGTCAAGTTGGATTCAAAACTGGCTTCTTGGAGACAGGAAGCAGAGGATAATGTTTGGTGGGTGTTTTTGACTGGAAGGCTGTTTCCAGTGGGGTTCCGTAGGGCTCAGTACTAGGTCCCTTGCTTTTTGTGGTATATATCAACGTTCTTGACTTGAATATAGGGGGTATGATTAAGAAGTTTGCAGATGATACTAAAATTGGCTGTGTGGTTGATACTGAAGAAGGAAGCTGTAGACTGCAGGAAGATATCAATAAATTGGTCAGGTGGGCAGAACAGTGGCAAATGGAATTCAATCTGGAGAAGTGTGAGGTAATGCATTTGGGGAGGGCTAACAAGGAAAGGGAATACACATTAAATGGTAGGACACTGAGTAGTGTAGAGGAACAAAGGGACCTTGGAGTGCATTTCCACAGATCTCTGAAGGTAGCAGGGCAAGTAGATAAGGTGGTTAAGAAGGCATACGGAATGCTTGCCTTTATTAGCTGTGGCATAGAATACAAGAGCAGGGGGGTTATGCTTCAACTGTATAAAACACTAGTTAGGCCGCAGCTAGAGTACTGCATGCAGTTCTGGTCACCACATTACAGGAAAGATGTGATTGCACTAGAGAGGGTACAGAGGAGATTTACAAGGATGTTGCCAGGAGTAGAGAATCTTAGCTATGAGGAAAGACTGGATAGGTTGGGTCTGTTTTCCTTGGAAAAGAGGAGGCTGAGGGGAGACCTTATTGAGGTGTATAAAATTATGAGGGGCATAGATAAAGTGGATAGAAAGGACCTATTTCCCTTAGCAGAGGGTTCAAAAACCAGAGGGCACAGATTTAAAGTAATTGGTGGAAGGTTTAGAGGGGATTTGAGGGGAAATTTCTTCACCCAGAGGGGTGTGAGGGTCTGGAAATCACTGCCTGAAAGGATGGTAGAGGCAGGAACCCTAACTACATTTAAAAAGTACTTGGGTGTGCACTTGGGATGCTGTAACCTGCAGGGCTACGGACCAAGAGCTGGGAAGTGGGATTAGGCTGGATAGCTCTTTGTTGTCCGGCGCGGACACGATGGCCCAAAATGGCCTCCTTCCATGCTGTAACTTTCTATGATTCTATGATTCTATGAATTCCATTCACCGGCCCTATCGCCATATCCCTTGATGCCCTTACTAGTCAGAAATCTATCGACTTCTGTTTTGAATATACCCAATGACTGAGCCTCCACAGCCCTCTGGGGTAGAGAATTCCAAAGATTCACCACCCTCTGTGTGAAGAAATTTCTTCTCATCTCAGTCCTGAATGGCCTACCCTTTATCCTGAGGCTGTGGCCCCTGGTTCTAGACTCCCCAGCCAAGGGAAACATTCTCCAGCATCCATCCTATCAAGCCCTGTAATAATTTTGTAAGCTTCAATGAGATCCCCTCTCATTCTTCTGAATTCAAGAGAATATAGGCCTAGTTTACGCAATCTCTTCTCATACGACAGTCCCGCCATCCCAGGAATCAATCTCGTGAGCCTTCGTTGCACTCCCTCTATGGCAAGTATATCCTTCCTTAGGTAAGGAGACCAAAATTGTACACAGTACTCCAGGTGTGGTCTCACCAAGGCCCTATATAATTGGAGTAAGACTTCTTTACTCCTATCCTCAAATCCTCTTGTAATGAAGGCCAGCATACCATTTGCCTTCCTAATGGCTTGCTGCACCTGCACATTCACTTTCAGTGACTCATATACAAGGACACCCAGGTCCCTTTGAGCATCTGCATTCCCCAATCTTTCACCATTTAGGAAATACTCTGCCTTTCTGTTTTTTCTACCAAAGTGGATAACTTCACATTTATTCACATTATATTCCATCTGCCATGTTCTCGCCCACTCACTGAGCCTGTCGAGATCCCCTTGAAGCCTGTTCACATCCTCTTCGCAACTGACACTTCCACCTAGCTTTGTGTCATCTAGCTGCAGATGTTATAATAGGATGACTCTACACGTTCTGTCTGACCAAAGAGGGTTGTGAACCAACCCTGGAGAAATATGGTACAGGAGATTTACACTTACATTGACGATTTATAACATCAGTCAATATACAGATTACAGCAAAATCAAATCTCATTATAAATTTGAGGTTAGACATAGCACAATGGATTCTATGGCACTTCAAAATGCAAGGAGTTTGGTCAGAAGCTTCCTGAATTTAGTGTCATCTGGATTTCCTATAGAAAATGAGAGGAGAATAACAGGATGAAGCCAAACTGTAATTGTTCGGAAAAAAAGGCAACATTCAATTCCATCAACAACTGTAAATGGAATATCGATTGTAAGGAAAGATTTTTTATGAACACATTCAATTGCAATATTTCTTGCTGCTCTGGGAATACTGCAAGTATGCCACCCAATCACTTTCATATTTTGATGAGTTTTTAATGGTCGAAATACTTCCCTCCTGCCTCCTAAAAAAAATGGACTTCATTTTTCGTGCCACTTTTCTGATTGCTTACTGACTCCAACCCTGCATTAAAAGAGCACAGCTCAAGCTGTTGCTTTGGGTAAATAATACTCAAGTCCACCTCAGTATCTAAAGCCTAATAGATCCAGCAAAGTGCTTGATGAAGTGCAGGGCTGTGGAAAACTCAATCCATACATATCAGTACGACCCATCCAACCATGTCTATTGCGAATGCAAACACGGCGGCCGATTGCTGCATAGCAAGATTCCACAAACAGCAAATGAGATTAATAATCAGTTAATCTGTTTTTTTTGAGGTGTTGGTTGAGAAGAATACTAGGAGAACGTAAAGCTTTTCTTTGATTAGTGCCATGGAATGGTTTACATCCACCTGAACGACAACTTGCATTTATATAGAACCTTTAACGTAGTAAAACCTCCTAAGGCGCTTCTCAGGAACGTTATCAGACAAAAATTTGACACTGTGCCACATAAGGAGATATTGGTCAAAATCGTAGGTTTTAAGGAGCGTCTTAATGGAGGAGAGTGAGGTGGAGACTCGAAGAAGTTTAGGGAGGGAATGCCAGAGCTTAGAGCCTAGACAGCTGAAGGGCCACCAATGCTGGAGCAAAGACATAAGGATGACATAGGGACAGTAGCGAGAAAGGATCTCGGCTCGGAAGATCAGGAAGTAGAATCAGTATGGGTGCAGATAAGGAATAACAAGGGGCAGAAAACACTGGTAGGAGTAGTATATAGGCCCCCTAACAGTAGGTATACCGTTGGACAGAATATTAATCAAGAAATAGTAGGAGCTTGCAACAAAGGTAATGCAATAATCTTGGGGGACTTTAATCTTCATATAGACTGGACAAATCAAATTGGCAAAAGTAGTCTGGAAGACGAGTTTATGGAATGCATTCGGGACAGTTTCCTAGAACAATATGTCATGGAACCAACCAGGGAACAGGCTATTTTAGATCTTCTTAGGCAGTCCCTCGGAACCGAGGATGACTTGCTTTCACATTAAAAATGAGTTCTCAGGTGACTGATGAGTCCAATGCGGGACCTACAGTCTCTGTCAAAGGTGGGGCAGACGGTGGTTAAAGGGGCGGGTGGGTGGGGTGCTTGGGTTGACGTGCGCTCCTTACGCTGCTTGCGCTTGGCTTCCGCTTGCTCCCGGCGAAGAGACTCGAGGTGCTCGGCGCCTTCCCGGATGCTTCTCCTCCACTTTGTGCGGTCTTGGGCCAGGGATTCCCAGGTGTCAGTGGGGATGTTGCACTTTTTCAAGGAGGCTTTGAGGGTGTCCTTGAAGCGTTTCCTCTGCCCACCTGGGGCTCTCTTGCCGTGTCGGAGCTCCGAGTAGAGCGCTTGTTTTGGGAGTCTTGTATTGGGCATGCAGACGATGTGGCCCGTCCATTGGAGTTGATCGAGCGTGGTCAAAGCTTCGATGCTGGGGATGTTGGCCTGAGCGAGAACACTGATGTTGGTGCGCCTATCCTGCCAATGGATTTGAAGGATCTTGCGGAGGCAGCGTAATTAGACAGGGTTAATTAACATCTTCTTTCAATCTAATGCTATCCTTAACTTCTTTAGTTAGCCACGGTTGGATCACTTTTCCCGTGGAGTTTTTGTTTCTCAATGGAATGTATTTTTGTTGAGAATTATGAAATATTTCTTTAAATGCTAGCCACTGCTTATCTACCACCATACATTTTAATCTATTTTTCCAATCTACCTTAGCTAACTTGCCCCTCATACCTACGTAATCTTAAAGAAGGAGACAGAGGTAGAGAGGCGGAGAGGATTAGGGGAGGAATTCCAGAGCATAGGACCTAGGCAGCTGAAGGCACGACCACCAAAGTTTGAGCGATTATAATGAGGGATGTTCAAGAGGACAGAATTAGAGGAGCGCAGATATCTCGGGGGGTCAACCTGAAACGTTAACTCTGTTTCTCTCTCCACGATGCTGCCTGACCTGCTGAGTGTTTCCAGCATTTTCTGTTGTTATTATGAATTTATGAAAGGTTATTTATTTTTTTTGCTACAAATCATCACTTTTTGTATTTCACCATGATAACAGTTTTATTGGTCCTGGCCTGAGCATAAATGTAAATTTACAGGCCACAATCCTAACAACAAGCTGTCATTCACCAAGCAATTGCAAGAGAAATATAGGGCCAGAAATTTGGCTCTCCACGGGTGAGTACGCGCTGTGTACTCACCCGTAAGGCCACCTGAAGTGCCGGTTTCCAGCATGCACTGCGCATGCGCTGGAAACCGGAACTTCCGTTGCCCTGAAGGAAGGGGTTCAGAAGTCGAACGCGTGCGTGGGAGAGGCTGCGCACACGCAGCGAACTTCGTTTTTTTTTTCAGGTTTCTCCGGGAGGGTAAGTATGGAGAAGCTGCACTTTTAAAAAGGAGGCGCAAGGCCTGTTTTTAACAAGGTAAGTGGTTAATTAAGTAGAATTTAAACATTTTTTTAACAGGTTTATCTATTTTACATACTTTAAAGAAAGGTAAGTTTATTTTTAGCACCGTTAAAAAGTGTAATAAAATTTTTCAAAAATTTAATTTTTTGTTTAATGTAGTTAATTTATGTAATTTATAGTTACTTTAAAAATGTGATGGTTTTTTAAAAATTTATTTGAAGTTTTAGTGTGGTTTTGGGGCCGATCTCTATTCATAGATTTGACAGGTCTTCCTGTCAAATCTATGAATGAAAATTCCCTGCTAGGATTGGCTCTCCATGGCCCACGTGATCCCAGGGGACGCTTCGAACTAACTGCGCCCCTGGGATACGCAAGCACTGCGCGCCGGCAGCTGCAGGAGGCCCAGGAGCCGAAGTCCTCGTGGGCCCAAAGCACAACGGCAGGCGCGATAGGTAAGTACGCGCGTGATGCTTGCACCCGCGGGAAGCCGGAGAGCCGAATTTCTGGCCCTAGAGTGTGGCTCAATCCTAGTCATTAAACCTTTCCGCTGCCCTAGATAAGGAGGACGTAGACTCATAGACGTTTACGGCACAGAAGAAGGCCATTCAGCACATCGTGTCTGTGCTGGACTTACTGTGGTTTGTCCAATGGGTCTTTTGCAAATCGATTAAATGTAAGACTTCCTGATGACGATTAATATATGGAACTAGTCCAATTCATGTACGTACCGAAAATTAACAATTATCGGTGTAGTTTTTCTCTGAGTGCTAGGTGCAGCAAACTTGTAAATGTATTCAGAAAGAACATGTGCAATTTTAGATGTCAGCCTTAGCTCAGTGGTAGCACTCTTGTCTTAGAGCCATAAAGGTTGTGGGTTCAAAGCCTCTCTCCTTGGCCTTGACCACATAATTCAGCTTGACACTTCAGGGGAGTGTTGATCTGTTGGAGGTGCCGCCTTTTGGATGTGTTGTTAAACTGTACTTCATTGGCTGTAAAGCGCTTTGGGATGTCCTGAGGTCATGAAAGGCGCTATATAAATGCAAGTCTTTCTTTCTTTCTTTTCTTTGAGGCCCTGTCTGCCCTCCCAGATGGCGTAGCAGATCCCATGGCGCTATTTGAAGAGCAGAGGAGCGATCCTAGCCAATATTTTTTTCCCTCAACCAACATAACTAAAACAAAATAGTTTATCTGGTCATTGGTGTTTGTGGGATCTTACTGTGTAAAAAATGGAGCTGATGCATTTCCCTACTTTACAACAGTAACTACACTACGGAAAAAGTAACTTATTGGCTTCGAAGCACTCTGAGACATCATGAAAGGTGCTACATAAATGTAAGGGTTTTTTTTCTTTACAAGTCCTGTATAAAAGATGTATTTCCCATCTGTTGTTTTGAGGTATGTGCATCAACAACTTTGTGAAGAAATCATAATTTTGAAAGAATTTGGTGAATTTGTAAAGGATGTCAGGAAACATGGTCTGAAGGCTAAAATATTTTAGATTTTTTTTCTTCCTGTTAACGTAATGGTACTGAAGAGGGAATAATTTTGGTAACTGCAGGGTAGCTTTTCCGTTTTCAGAAAAAAAAACTAGCATTGTGATAGAGCTTTACGGTCGCCGAGGTCTTGATGAGTTGACTGTGCTGGGTTTCCTCAGGTCGGCCTTATTACATATGTACAGTGCACTCTTAGCCTGCATTGAGCTTGATTTAAGAGCTCACTGTCAAAGGGGAATGGGAAATCGCATGCCGCTGCAGTTTATTAAAAACTACTTAAAGTGTCAGCTTAATTCGGATAGAACCACTGTCTCTCAGAGCAATGTCACATCTTGCCCCTCCAGCTCCTCCTTCAATGATAGCAGTGGTGCCAGAAAAACGAGCAGAACCAGAAAGTAGCATTTAGGGTAACGTCAGTCGCAGGGCTATCTCGTGGCCTAGTACAAGGGGGTAAATTGGCTCCCACAGACAGCCATCAGCCAACCATCTCACTTGCTCCTGTCACTGTGGGGAACACCTGGAGGGGGCACAAGAGGTCCCATGGCAAACACAGTGGGGGAGAAATTCAGTATCGCCCCATTTGGGGCGCAATTATCGGCCGGACGCAAAGATTAGCGCCTGGCGCTAATTATCGCCACCGACTGCAAACTTGACTTTTATCGCCCCTGGAGGTGATTGGAGCGCTAAATCAGGCGCTTCACACCTGTCTTAAGGCGCAAAGGCCGAGGAGCGAGGCGCTACCTCAGAGCGCTGGCGAAGCTCATGTGATGTCAGTCAGCAATGGAACACACACACAATGGCCCGGCCAGTTCTTAAAGGGGATGGTTAATCTTGCTTTCCATCCACATCCTGCTCATTGCAGCCTTGAATCTCGGCCTGGAGAGACCTGCACATCAAATCTGCTGGAAAGAACAATGGAGAGTACCAGGCAAAGAGCTCAGAGTGCAGCCCCCACAGACTCTTCTAAATCGATACAAGGAATGGCAGATCAAAATGAACCTGCAAAGTGCTGCTCAGTACCCAAAACTCCTTCACACAACGTTGAATCTCTCCAGAAGTCTCTCTCTCTCTCTCTCTCAGAATGCGTAGTTCAAAAATGGCACCAACAATAAAAGGCAGGAAGCGGTCACCTTTAAATAGCGCTCCCCCTTTCCCTTTATGACTGCAGAACACTCCCCTCAACCTGTCGTTGCTAGCGTCAGGCGGTAAGGCAGGGGGCGTCACTCAATTTCTGCTCCGGGGCGTTACCGGGGCATTGCGCACTCGACTGACGTCACGATCTGCCAGCGCAGGAGATCGTGGCGGTAGTGTTTAGCGCTGCCGCAAAATGTCTAGTTAATTTCGCGAGCGGCGCAAACTTCGCCGCACCTGGGCGCAAGATGCTTTGCGCCCCATTAGCGCCCTCTTAAGGCGCTAACGGGAGGCGCAACCAACTGAATTTTTCCCCCAGTGTTCACAGTCAGCAAGGGGAAACATCAGGTCAAAAACCATTAGACATGTACATAAATCATTACCAGAATATTTAATTTGCTTACACATTATGGGGTGAATTTTGATTGAACACTCAGTGCAGAGCTTTGAATGACAAGAGGACATAATCACACTTTCCTTCCTTTGTTGAGTATATTCAAGGCTGAGATATCGTTGAGTATTTTCAAGGTTGACATAGAGAGATTTGTGGACTCTAGGGGAATCAAGAGATATGGGGATCAGGCGGGAAAGTGGTGTTGAGGTCGAAGATCAGCCATGATCTTATTGAATGGCGGAGCAGGCTTGAGGGTCCAAATGGCCTACTCCTGCTCCTAGTTCTTATGTTCTTCCAGAATGATCTCTGTTCCTTAATTCTAGTTATAACATGTAAAACATCATGACAAAAGCACTAACTCATAACATTCACCCATAGGTCAACTATGTCCTGGGAGTTTTCTTGGGACAGTTTAGAATAAGATTATAGAAAGTGAAAGGAATGGACATATGTCAGGTAAGTAATGCAATGGTCTTATTGACGAGGATGCACTTAGTCACTGCATTGTTCACAGATCCAGGACTGGTAAACATATTGGGCAGATGGGGCAGTAATTGGATAGCTCTTTCAAAGAGCTGGCACAGGCAAGATGGGCTGAATAACCTCCTTCTGTGCTGTATCATTCTATGATTCTAGGCTGCAGGTCTCATCAATGACAAACTACTGCATGGCACTTGCTGTCTGCAATGGTAATTCAGCAGCATTTTCTTCTGGCTCCTTAGCTGCGTTGGGCTCTGCTGTTACCTGGGTTTCTTCCTGCATGCCATGCCCAAGACTCTTTGGATGGCAAAGCTGTAGAGCCTGCAGCAAACTAGGACCATCGTGGAGACCCTAGCAGGGTTATAATGTAAGATGCCCCTAACTTAGCCATCATCTAAGACCCTGGCTCAAAATTCCTACAGAGTGTTGGAGAAAGATCCTGGTCGCTGCATTGGCCTCATTGAATCTGTGCTCTGCTGCTGTGGATGGCTGCCTCAGAGGTGTAAGAACCCAGAGCAGAAGAGAGTTGCCTAGGAGCCATTTTTCCACTTTTCATTCTCCATCAAAATACTCCTCACCAATGGATTGTTTTAAAAGGAAGAATTCATCGCTGCAGCCTACGTAGCAGCAATTCACTTGTGCGACTCTGTTCCAATTTTTTGGACACCCCCCAGTTCCTGTTCTGCTCCATCATATTCACTGATGGAAAATAATACATATTATTTAGTGTTTTAAGCATGCATACAGTGAGAACAACACCTGACCTTCTACCTATCCTGCCTATAGGTGTCAGCTGTGGCTCAGTGGGTAGCACCCTCGCCTCTGAGTTAGAAGGTTGTGGGTTCATAGTCCCACTCCAGGGACTTGAGCACAACAAATCTAGGCTGACACTCCAGTGCAGTTCTGAGGGAGTGCTGCACTGTTGGTAGGTGCTGTTGGGGGACGTTTACTAGTCGTAGCCCCTTTAGGGCTACCCCGGATCAGGTGTATTTCTCAGATGTTCACTTTCAACTAAAGTTTGAAGTAGCTGAATCCTAAAGATGCTTAATTGGGTCTAAGGGTCCGGGTTATCTCTCCCTAAAGGAAAGGAGCAACCTGAGAATGTTACCGTCCTCTAGATAGCACTTTTAATAAGTTTAGTTAGACTGTAATGTTTCAGATATTATGAGGGTCCGGAGATCTCCCCAGAATTCTGTAACTCTTCACCAAAGAGTGTACAGAAATTGAGTTTGCGAGTTATTGATACAGAAGATTTATGTGAGACAATTCTAAAAATATATAGATTTATTAAAGAACCAACATGCAATTTACAGTTGGTGAATCAGTCAATCACAACAGTAACAGTTCTAAAAAGAGAAAAATTACTATCTTTTTAACAGAGAATCTTACTTTTAAATCTTAACTTTGCTACAGTATTTCAGTTCTTAAAGTTTTCTGTACAGGATATCCATCGATATCAAATACCTTTGATCCCCGAGGTACAAAGAGTGGTAGACCACAGAGCTGCCTCTGAAGCCAAGAATCGCTTTGCCCGATTAAAGCAAGTCTGATATCCCATTTGAAACTTCAATATTTATACCCTTTTTCAGTGGTATTTCCTTTAAGGTTTTCTGCTGATGCAAGTCAATTATCCCGATTCATCTTTCTGCCGACCTCTGCAATTCTTACTGCTACATCAGCCAGAATCTTGGTCTCATCTCCAGGTGTTCTAGGGTCACCATATAGAATGGTGTGTAAGGCAGGTGTTACTTATTTTATGTCATCTTTATGAGGGCAGATGTTCCTTATCTTATGTGCCATCTTTACAAAGTTTAAATTAGAACACCTTATCCAGGGTGAACCATTGTTTTTGTTCCCAAAGGTCAGCCTGTCGGAGCCATGCAACTTCTGCTTCAATAAGGTTATTTATTCAGGGTCAACAACTGTCTTATCTCAATAGCCAGAATTCTTTCATAGCTATTTTATAGTTAGGTTTCTAAATTTCCAAACCCAGTTTGTTATGTTTTAATAAGGCCAGAATTCTTTCATAAGATAGTGTATTTTTCTGAATAGGTTAAATGGCTTATTCCTTCACACCATCTTTTGGATGAGACGTTAAACCAAGGCCCCATCTGCCCTCTCAGGTGGATGTAAAAGATCCCAAGGCACTATTTCGAAGAAGAGCAGGGTAGTTATCCCCGGTGTCCTAGCCAATATTTAACCCTCAATCCACATAACAAAAACAGATTATCTGGTCATTATCATATTGCTGTTTGTGGGAGCTTGCTGTGCGCAAATTACAACAGTGACTCCACTCCAAAAGTACTTCATTGACTGTAAAGCGCTTTGTGACGTCCGGTGGTCATGAAAGGCACTATATAAATGCAAGTCTTTCTTATTTCTTTCTATCCAGGGCTGAGAGGAGGGTTAAATCTCCAAATGTTTATGTTCACCTTTTGATCTGTATGTTTGTGTGAGTGGCCAGCTCACTTGAGGTTCTTTTTTGAGTCAGCTTCTATTTTATGACACTTGGCGGGAAAAATTCAGTCGCGCCCCGTTTGGGGCGCAAATATCGGCCGGGCGCAAGATTAGCGCCTGGCGCTAATTATCGCCACCGACTGCAAACTTCACTTTTATCACCCCTGGAGGTGATTGCAGCGCAAAATCAGGCGCTTCACACCTGTCTTAAGGCGCAAAGGCCGAGGAGCGAGGCGCTACCTCAGAGCGCTGGCGAAGCTCATGTAATGTCAGTCAGCAATGGAACACACACACAATGGCACGGGCCAGTTCTTAAAGGGGATGGTTAATCTTGCTTTCCATCCACATCCTGCTCATTGCAGCCTTGAATCTCGGCCTGGAGAGACCTGCACATCAAATCTGCTGGAATGATCAATGGAGAGTACCAGGCCAAGAGCTCAGAGTGCAGCCCCCACAGTCTCTGCTAAATCGATACAAGGAATGGCAAATCAAAATGAACCTGCAAAGTGCTGCTCAGTACCCAAAACTCCTTCACACAACGTTGAATCTCTCCAGAAGTCTCTCCCTCTCTCTCTCAGAATGCGTAGTTCAAAAATGGCACCAACAATAAAAGGCAGGAAGCGGTCACCTTTAAATAGCGCTCCCCCTTTCCCTTCATGACTGCAGAATGCTCCCCTCAACCTGTCGTTGCTAGCGTCAGGCGGTAAGGCAGGGGGCGCCACTCAATATCCGCTCCGGGGCGATACCGGGGCGTTGCGCACTCGAGTGACGTCATGATCTGCCGGCGCAGGAGATCGTGGCGGTAGTGTTTAGCGCCGCCGCAAAATGTCTAGTTAATTTCGCGAGCGGCGCAAACTTCGCCGCGCCCGGGTGCTAGCTGCTTTGCGCCCCATTAGCGCCCTCTTAAGGCGCTAACGGGAGGCGCAACCAACTGAATTTTTCCCCCTTGGTTACTACGTGAACTCAACTGTGCAGGAAAAAAAAAATTCTTAAGAATCTGTCTATAGAAGTGGGAAGGCTCCACTTTCTATTGAATGCTCCCTTATGGAAAAGGAAGATAGACTTGCATTTATATAGCGCCTTTCACAACCACCAGACGTCAGAAAGCGCTTTGCAGTCAATGAGGTACTTTCGAAGTGTAGTCACTGTTGTAATGTAGGAAACGCAGCAGCCAATTTGCACACAGCCAGTTCCCACAAACAGCAATGTGATAATGACCAGATAATCTGGTTTAGTTTTGTTGATTGAGGGATAAATATTTTCTAGGACACCAGGGTTAACTCCCCTGCTCTTCTTTTAAATAGTGCCATAGGATCCTTTACGTCCACCTGAGAGAGCAGACGGGATCTCGGTTTAATGTCTCATCCGAAAGACGGCACCTCCGACAGTGCAGCACTCCGTCAGCACTGCACTGGAGTGTCAGCCTAGATTTTTGTGCTCAAGTCTCTGGAGTGGGACTTGAACCACTACAAGTGTAACAAAGCTACTGTAAATTTTGCGAGACTATTGTGGGTTAAGTAAAATATTTTCTTTTGCACACTAGCACCACTAGCAGTGACCTCCACAGTGTTGTATTATAATAGAGGAATGCTGTCATGACCTAGTAATGGATAAGATGCCAAGCATACTGATTTACAGTCATATTACTTCGGAAAAATATTTGATTCATCTGACGGATACAGGCTAATAAGTCCTATTGGAACATCTAACAAGTTTGGCCCAATAGAAACTTCTCCTAGGGTGATTGATGACACTGATCAATGTACTGTGCAAATTTAGATTAGAGGCCGCAGGAACGATATTAATGTATTGAGCTGTTTGTCTGTCTGCTTTCCAACCAATCAACAACTACATGCCTAAAGCGGCTTTATCCTTTCATCTGACCTCTGTCGGCAACTCTTATGGAAATCTGAAACTATGCAGCAAATCCCATTTTACTTTATTCAAGCCTTACAAATCGATTTTGTGGGGAAAATACGCCAAGGTTCTGAGCACTGAAAGATGCTGGTGCCCAGAAAAATCCAAATTATTTCATTGAAGTAATTTTCTTCCTCAATTATATGTTGTATAAAGTCTTAGGCCTAGACATTCATCGCGGACGGTGGCGCTAAACGGGCGGTATCAGATCCGCCACCCATTGTGCGCAGCGTCTGACATTCAGATCCACTGCGGTGAATGGAACTGAATATCAGATGCTGCGTATAACGGGCGGCCGCTCCGATAGCGCCCGTTCTGCTCCACCGCCCGAGACGAATTTCAAGGCCTAACACTTTTAGATTTGGAAAGTGAAAAATATTTTTTGTATCCCAACCTTTGTGATTTCACAGAGAGATGAATTTTGGAATTATATTTTAGTCATGTGGTATAGATGGAATATGTCACGGCCAGCATTTCCTCGTGAGTCTTTTGATCTGCCTCACTGGTGGAGACATTTATTATATGTCACTGCTGGCCATGATAATGAATGCATAATAGTGAGAGCTATTAGTCAACTTGTCTCTTTTTATAAAACAAATTGCCTTTACAAAACAAATTTACTTTGTTGTTCCTCAGATATCAGCCACAGAAAAGTTGTGAGAGGGTGGATTTTATTGAGTTGCGAGGTGTCTATTTTATGATAGAATAAGATCTATTGAATTTTTAAAAATTGTTTATGGGATGTGGGCGTCGCTGGCAAGGCCAGCATTTATTGCCCATCCCTAGTTGCCCTTGAGAAGGTGGTGGTGAGCCGCCTTCTTGAACCGCTGCAGTCCGTGTGGTGAAGGTACTCCCACAGTGCTGTTCGGGAGGGAGTTCCAGGATTTTGACCCAGCAACGATGGGGGATCAGCCGATATACTTCAAAGTCAGGATGGTGTGTGACTTGGAGGGGAACTTGGAGGTAGTGGTGTTCCCATGCGCCTGCTGCCCTTGTCATTCTAGGTGGAAGAGGTGGCGGGTTTGGGAGGTGCTGCCGAAGAAGCCTTGGCGAGTTGCTGCAGTGCATCTTGTAGATGGTACACACTGCAGCCACGGTACGCCGGTGGTGGAGGGAGTGAATGTTTAAGGTGGTGGATGGGGTGCCAATCAAGCGGGCTGCTTTGTCCTGGATGGTGTCGAGCTTCTTGAGTTATTAGATGCAACTGCACACTTTGGAGAAAGCTTTACTGCAAAATGTTATTGTAATCAGAAAGATAACTAAGTATGAGCCTGGACATTTCTTACTAACTCTTTGTTCAGAAGTTTCAAAATGTCTCTGTGGCAAAAATAGGGAAAATGTACTTTTGTCTGTTGGATTTGTTTTATGTTCTATTTCTGTACTGCTAGATTTAGCATGTATATAGTTAACTCCGCACAGCATTTTTTTCCCCCCTAAACAGCCAAAGACTTTGCTCCCTCACAACTGGTTCCATCAAGCTCCTTGGCTGCTCTCACATGCAGTGCCAGACTGTTCGTAGTCTTGGAGCCCGATTCGCTCTGCAGCCGAGTTTCAGCTCCCATATCCTTTCCATCACAAAGACTTCCTCCTGGCTTTTATATCTAGAGCACGAGAATACAAGGGGGTAGAAGTTATGCTGCAGCTATACAAAACCCTGGTTAGACCACACCTGGAGCACTGTGAGCAGTTCTGGGCACCACACCTTAGGAAGGATATATTGGCCTTGGAGGGAGTGCAGCGTAGGTTTACCAGAATGATACCTGGACTTCAAGGGTTAAGTTACGAGGCGCGATTACACAAATTAGGGTTGTATTCCCTAGAATTTAGAAGGTTAAGGGGTGATCTCATCAAAGTTTTCAAGATATTAAGGGGAACAGATAGGGTAGATAGAGAGAAACTATTTCCGCTGGTTGGGGATTCTAGGACCAGGGCACATAGTCTAAAAATTAGAACCAGACCTTTCAGGAGTGAAATTAGGAAATACGTCTACACACAAAGGGTGGTAGAAGTTTGGAACTCTCTTCCACAAATGGCAATTGATGCTGGGTCAATTGTTAATTTTAAATCTGAGATTGATAGCTTTTTGTTACCAAAGGTATTAAGGGATATGGGCCAAAGGCGGGTATGTGGAGTTAGGTCACAGATCAGTCATGATCGCATTGAATGGTGGAACAGGCTTGAGGGGCTAAATGGCCTACTCCTGTTCCTATGTTCCTCCTCCATACATTAGCTGTCTCAATCCCTACCTCAACTTATTCATTCCTGGAACCCTCATTCTTTATCACATCTAAACGTGAGTGCTTCAGTTCTCTCCACCTTGTCCATAACTCTGCTGCTGATATCCTGTCCCACACAAAGTCCTGCTCCTGGTCCCCCAACATCTCAAAGTTATAAATCTTATGTCTTTGTTTTTCAATAGCTCTATGGCCTTGTCCCTCGCTAACCTATTACAGCCCTCCAACCTCCATTCCTTGGACTCTTGACCATCCACCCTCCCTCCTCCCCACCAGTGCTGGTTGTACTTTCAGTCCTGTGGATCCTACTCTTTGCAATTCACTACCCGAACTCCTTCACCACCTTCTCCTCCTTAAGGATGTTGCAAAAGGGAAGGTTTTACTTCACAACCATTTTTCACCTCTGAATGCCTTAAGGACTTAAACAGAAAATGTCCTTATTGCTGATGAGGCTACCCTGTTTACAGGAAAATGGTGGGCAAAAGAACTTCCTAAATTATAATAGCAGAGGCATTTACAAAAAAAAAACCACAAGTGGCTTGTTGCCAAGTCATTTCAGCAATTAGCTTGCATTGTTTACCCTGGATATACTGCTGAAAAACTAATTATGCTGTTGCATGAAAAGCAGTAAATGCAATATGCAGTTACATTGCTAACATGTTGAGCTAAATATTCCCTATGGTGCACTGATAATGCAATATTACAGTCAGCTTCTTGGTACAAACTGCAGTTGACCTGTGCAGAATTTTCTATTTCGGATATTTTGGAAGCTAAGGTTTTACCTCAAATGCAATTTTCACCTCTGAATATCATAACGAGAAAACAGACAAGTCAAAGTAGAAGTGCTCACTGTACGCTATTTCACCGCCCCCCCGCCTCACCCCGCCCTTTTATGTGAAACGATTTTCTGGTCCAAATTACATCTACCTCAGCCTGGTGTTAAATCATAACGAGTAGCAATAAAAGATGATAGCAGCTACAATGCAGCAAAGAACATTGTAGCAGGACTGAAGACTTCACAATATGCTACACGGAACATAAAGTAGACAGAGAGGAGAAATCCGCTCTGCACATTTGTGCTGAATGTAACTTCTTCATTCTGATCAGTAGACAATGTTGGTTGCGCTGTGACTGTAATAAACAGATTGTTTATGTACCTACATTATCTGGCATATGCAAGCGCACATGTGCAGTTACTGTTACTCATAATTAATATAAGATCTGAGTACAACCACTCATTGAGTTATTCATTGTATAAATAGAGCTGCCTCATTAATAGACTCATAAATTTAATTACTAAATCTAGATTGCTACACTTGATCTCAACATAAAAGCACCAGGCAGCATGAATCAGGCAATGGTAGGGTAGTCCACGTTCAACTTCAATACTATTGTTTCTCCTCATGTTGTGTTCAGTTGGAGGTCTGCCTTAAGCACTAAGAATGTCTGCGATGTTGCTTTGTTCATATTTCTGCAGAGAATTTACCGCCTGACCATATCTCGCTGGAGGTCTCTGGGGCAAACATTAGCACACAGGAGGCCACTCACATCAAACCTGCTCATCTATAACAAAAGCAAAACACTGCGGATGCTGGAAATCTGAAATGCAAACAGAAAAATACCGGAAATACTCAGCAGGTCAGGCAGCATCTGTGGAGAGAGAAACAGAGTTAACGGCCGGAATTTTACCGGCGCTCAGAGTGCGAATTTGGAGGCGGGTCCTCTGTCAAAATCACAAAGACTGACAACGGGTCAGTATCCCACTGTAAACCCATCTCCTTGTCAGTTTCCCAAGTGTCGGGTCTGTCATCCCTGAACAGACTTGACACCAAGTGGCGGGTCAGCCAATTTAGATAGTTAAAAGCTTATTAAAAGGTAGATAACCATTTTCTCATGTAATTACCATTTTACCAGGTTTTCAATGAGGTTCCCGGAGAGCGGCTATCACGTCAGGTAAGTATGTCGGGTTCTCAATGACTGTGGATTGCTGTGAATAGGTGAAAGCTGCAAAAGTGGTCTAACACCTACCATTTCACAGCTGTTCACTTACCAATCTTAGAAGATGGAGCATTAATGATTTGGAACCCACTTCTGAGCTTTATGCACTTTTGAAGTGTTTGGAGTAATCTCTCTGTCCACTGTCACCTCCTTGGAACAACCTATCTCAACACTGACAGATTACTTCTGTCATCTCAACCTCACCTGCCATCTATTCCATCAGCATCGGTGCCCTTGTAAAAATCTCACCTTGGTCCTCAGAATCCCAACACGATCAGCCCCAACACCAGCATCACCGGGCACACCAACAGCACCAACATCCACACCAACCTTCTCCGCAATCAACTGGTGCTGCGCTGGACACAGGTCATCATCACCCATGCACATTGCTGTCCGAGAAGCCAGCGATGGCCTCACCATGGCCAGATTTGCTTCACTTAACACTGTACACCTTGGCTGCCACATGATGCACCAGATTGACACCACCCCACACCAACACCATAAAGCATCCCTACAATGTCCAAGCCGTTCCTTTCACACTCATCACCATTGCGGGGTTTACCGTTATGTCTCACCATTCACTGCAACTCACTAAGACACTTCCAAAGATGAGCACAGATCTGTCCAATAAGGCAAAGTGTTGAAAATAAAGATTTCAATGTTTGACAACACATTAACAGAAAATTTACATGAACGTTGCATAAGACACCCAAGTGCCTACCCTTGTGTGTTGTTAGTTGGTATGATTGGACTAGGATGAGGGTGAGTGTGAGGGGTGGCTAGTGAGATGGGGAAGTGATAATGTAGATGGAGAGGGATGGGTGGAGGTGCAAGGTAAGTTGGTGTGAGTAAAGATGTGCAGGAGTAGAGTAGGGAAGGCAGAGTGATGGGGATGTGATGAGTGGCACAGGAGGATGAGGTTGAGTATGGCTTGGCAGTAACGTTTCGTGATCTACTGTGATCATTGAAAGGTTTGCGTCACTGCAGCCTGGTCCTCCTGACCACATCCCTGCTTGTGCCCTCCTGTGCAATGTGCAACCAGGCTGCGTTGGTCTCCTGGGGCGGTGTCTTCTGTCCATTGGAAGGTAAGAGAACCTCCCTGTGTGCTATGACTCCATAAGCAAATGGAGGGTGTCATGGGAGAGTCTGGGTGCAGCCGTGCACCTCTGTGCAATGCTTGTCAGTGTTTGCAGCACCTCAATGCTGTAGAACACTGACAGCACAACTGTCAAAATGAATGTGGACATGACCCCTTTAAGGAAACCAGCTGGTGGCGCATCATCAGATGACGTCATCAGACCCGCTTCCTTTTAATTGGCCGGGAACCTCGTAGGGCGGGTTTAACAAGCCCAACCAGGGAAAATCACTTGGAGCAGGCGGGATGAAGGTGGCTGCGGAGTTTGAGGCCGCTGTCTGGTCCGGCCGCGCCGGACTCGCCACAGCTGGCGAAATCGCGGCCAACGTTTCAGCTCGATGACCTTTCGTCAGAACTGCTCATCTATATATTGATCGAGTCCAGGAGCATGAGATGAAGGCAGAGCAGTTAAACTTGGGCCCAAAACCGGTGCAAAGTCAGCGGAGCGATAGTTGCTGGTCCATGCTGGACCGTGCTGGACCGTGCTGGAGCGTGCTGGACCGTGCTGGTCCATGCTGGACTGTGCTGGACCATGCTGGACCGTGCTGGTCCATGCTGGACCGTGCTGGTCCGTGCTGGACCGTGCTGGTCCATGCTGGACCGTGCTGGTCCATGCTGGACCGTGCTGGTCCTTGCTGGACCGTGCTGGACCGTGCTGGACCGTGCTGGTCCATGCTGGACCGTGCTGGTCCTTGCTGGACCGTGCTGGACCGTGCTGGACCGTGCTGGACCGTGCTGGTCCATGCTGGACCGTGCTGGACCGTGCTGGACCGTGCTGGACCGTGCTGGTCCATGCTGGACCGTGCTGGACCATGCTGGACCGTGCTGGACCGTGCTGGTCCGTGCTGGACCGTGCTGGACCGTGCTGGTCCATGCTGGACTGTGCTGGACCGTGCTGGACCGTGCTGGACCGTGCTGGACCGTGCTGGACCATGCTGGACCGTGCTGGACCGTGCTGGTCCGTGCTGGACCGTGCTGGACCGTGCTGGTCCATGCTGGACCGTGCTGGTCCATGCTGGACCGTGCTGGACCGTGCTGGACCGTGCTGGTCCGTGCTGGACCGTGCTGGACCGTGCTGGTCCATGCTGGACCGTGCTGGTCCATGCTGGACCGTGCTGGACCGTGCTGGACCGTGCTGGACCGTGCTGGTCCGTGCTGGACCGTGCTGGTCCATGCTGGACTGTGCTGGACCGTGCTGGACTGTGCTGGACCATGCTGGTCTGTGCTGGACCATGCTGGACCGTGCTGGACCGCGCTGGACTGTACTGGACTGCGCTGGTCCGTGCTGAACCATGCTGGTCCATGCTGGACCGTGCTGGACCGTGCTGGACCGTGGTGGTCTGTGCTGGACCGTGCTGGACCGTGCTGGACCGTGCTGGTCCGTGCTGGACCGTGCTGGACCGTGCTGGTCCGTCTTGGCCATTATCCATATTCGGCTTCAGCCCTCATTGAAATGGTGCTGGCGAGCTGCGGGCGCCAAAAGGACACCCCACTGACGCTTGCTGGTCAGGGAGGGTCGTCTCCTGAGCTGAGCTAGCCGGTAAGACAGGTCTGGGGAGAGGGGTGCAATCCCAGGGAGATCTCATGTGTTCCGGCAGCGGGTTGGAGTTTTTGATGTGGGACCAGGCATCTCCTCCCAGCCTGTCAAGTTGTCCTGTTGTGGTACCTATGGAGCGGTAGCTCGGGAAACAAGATTTTATCGTTGGTCGTAGGCTTTTTACAAAAGTGGTTTCCCATCAAGACAAGTAGAATCTTGCTTTTCCACTGTTTCCCACTATTGTATCAGATTCTTTTTGCTTTCTTCCTACTTTTATTTCCCAGTTTACTTCTCAATTGATGACTATGCTGAAATTTGTGAATGTAACTGAAGAGAGAGTGCTACCTTTATACAGAAGGGATGAGTAACCATCAATCATAAATCAATCTTTCTTCACTGAGTTATTGATTTGGTCTTCAGTGGTGAAGACAATGATATTTCTACATCTGCTATCCAATTCTGTCTCTGTCTGCCCAGTGATTTGGTTGCTACTTGTCTTTCAGATGGGAAAACATTCATTTCGTGGGGTCAATGCAATCGCCCACCCCTCCCGCTCTACTCCCCTACCCGCTCTCCACTCACTCCCCATTCTCCTCTCCTCCTCCCCTGCCCGCCCCTCCACACCCCGCTCACCCCTCCTCCCCATTCTTCCACCCCTGATCTCCTCTCCGCTCTCACTTGCTCCCCCTCTCTCCTCCCCCTTGCTCTCCCCTCTTCTGGCTTTGTTGTACCCCCTCCCCCTCCTCTCCTCCACTCTCCCAGCCCCCCCCCCCCAAAGGTTGGTATAAGCCTTTGTGGTATAATTAAGAAAGAAAGACTTGCATTTATATAGCACCTTTCACGACCACCAGACGTCTCAAAATCCTTTACAGCCAATGAAGTAGGGTCACTGTTATAATGTGGGAAATGCGGCAGCCAATTTGTGCCCAGCAAACTCTCACAAAAAGCAATGTGATAATGACCAGATAATCTGTTTTTTGTTATGTTGGTTGAGGGATAAATATTGACCAGGACACCGGGAAGAACTCCCCTGCTCTTCTTCGAAATAGTGCCATGGGATCTTTTACATCCACCTGAGAGAGCAGACGGGGCCTCGGTTTAATGTCTCATCCAAAAGACGGAACCTCTGACAGTGCAGCACTCCCTCAGCACTGCACTGGAGTGTCAGCCTAGCTTTATGTGCTCAAGTCCCAGGAGTGGGACTTGAACCCACAACCTTCTGACTCAGAGGCGAGGGTGCTACCCACTGAGCCACAGCTGACACGAAAGAGCTTTATCCCTTTCCCTTTCCAGCGTTGAGTCTGATTACTGACTATTTTGAGGACACATTAAAGTCAACTCTTCGGGCATTTGTAGTCCACCCAAGTCCCCGCAATAATATTACATCTTTCTTGTGATAGAGAACAAAGTTGAACAATTGAAATGTGGCCTCACCAACACCAGATACAACCACAGCATTGCTTCCTTAGACTTATAAGTTACACCCTTAGCTTTGCATCTCAACATTTCTTTCTTCACCACCTACAAACATTGAACCAACAGTTTTAACGACTTGCCCACTAAAATCCCAGGTCTCATTCCTAGCCTGATGCCATTTAATATCTAATCCACATTCTTGTTTCTTCTACCTAATCTGTGTTGAACTCCATTTGCCATTTCTCTGCCCATTGATCCAATCTATCCAGATCCCTTTAGATTGTTGCCGATTGATTAGCTTCATTGGTCCCTGCATCCAATTGGGTATTAACGGCAAACTGAGACACTTTGCTCAATGCTTCTTCTTCTAATTTATTTATAAAATGAATAATACAGCAGGGCCCTCTGGCCTTTGTGGGATTTCTCTATCCAAGAGTCTCCTCTCTGTTATCTCTTTATGTAAAACATCAATACTGGCTCAAATTCTTCTTCTTTGCTGATTAATTGACACATTGAAGCTCAGGATGTCATTGCAAATTTGCCTTTATTCTCCCACAGAATTTCCTTTATCCTAGCTACAGGATTGGCGCCATGAATCAAAAAGTCAGAGGGATGTCATTGTTTTTAAGTAATGGATCAATTTGTTTAAATAACAGCACTCGGAGCACAATTCCAAGTTTAAAAAAAAAGTTTTATTCATTTATGGGATGTGGGCGTCACTGGCAAGGCCAGCATTTATTGCCCATCCCTAGTTGCCCTTGAGAAGGTGGTAGTGAGCTGCCTTCTTGAAGTGCTGCAGTCCATGTGGTGAAGGTACTCCCACAGTGCTGTTAGGAGGGAGCTCCACGATTTAGACCCAGCGACGATGAAGGATCGGCGATATACTTCTAAGTCAGGATGGTGTGTGACTTGGAGGGGATCTTGCAGCTGGTGTTGTTCCCATGCGCCTGCTGCCCTTGTCCTTCTAGGTGGAAGAGCTCGTGGGTTTGGGAGGTGCTGCCGAAGAAGCCTTGGCGAGTTGCTGCAGTGCATCTTGTAGATGGTACACACTGCAGCCACGGTACACTGGTGGTGGAGTGAGTGAATGTTTAAGGTGGTGGATGGGGTGCCAATCAAGCGGGCTGCTTTGTCCTGGATGGTGTCGAGCTTCTTCAGTGTTGTTGGAGCTGCACTCATCCAGGCAAGTGGAGAGTATTCCATCACACTCCTGACTTGTGCCTGGTAGATGGTGGAAAGGCTTTGGGGTGTCAGGAGGTGAGACACTCGCCGCAGAATACCCAGCCTCTGACCTGCTCTTGTTGCCACAGTATTTATGTACTGATCAAACAATTGAGTTGCTTCCAACAATGTTGTCACATCAACTTTGTTGAGAACAAACATTGTAAGAAAGGTGATTGAAAATATAACCTGGCAAACTATTATGGAGAAATTGTAATATTTCTTACTCTAGAATAGAAAGATGTCTTACAATGGAAAAGCATGTTTAAGTAAAGCCAATTATGACTTTGTTGCAAGACAGCGTTTCTTTTTATTCAACTTACAGCTTTTGACAAAATAAATGCTTTTCAATGACTGTATTGTGAAGTTAAATGCAGAGTCTGAATAAGCCGGCTAGAAAATGTTTCTGAATACTGTTATTTACTGTTGGATTTCCCAATATGCTTTAAGCTACTGAAATGGGAAAAGTTTTCTAACAGTTATGACATGCAGCCGCTTCAACCTTGTTAATCATCATTGATCAAAGAATCGAACTGCAAAAGGAAAATTGCTGTATTTTGACAAAAGGATAGAGAACAGTCATCCCATCCTTTGATAAACGTTTAATAATTTTAAGGCTAAAATGGTTAGAGCTAAAATTAAAATTACACGGAAAAAGTACGTCAAATGTTTTAGCAAACAAAATATACCAATAATCAGCAGAAGGAAATGTGAAAATGTTACCCGCAGTTTGTGTCTTTCACAAATTAAATCCAATGTCCTTCAACTTTTATTGTGAATTAAAAACTTTATTGGAAGCAGATAAACAGAAAAGAGCAGAGAACATAGTAAATGTTCGGAAAGCAAATGGTATATTGGTCTTTATTGCTAGGGGGTTGGAGTATAAGAGTAAGAAAGTCTTGCTTCAATTGTACATAGCCTTGATGAGACCACACCTGGAGTACTGTGCACAGTTTTGGTCTCATTATCTGAGGAAGGATGTACATGCCTTAGAGGAGGTGCAACAAAGGTTCACTAGATTGATTCCTGGGATGAGAGAGTTGCCCTTTGAGGAGAGATTGAGTAAATTGGGCTGACACTCTCTGGAGTTTAGAAGAATGAGAGGTGATTTCATTGAAGCATATAATATTCTGAGGGGGATTGACAGGGTAGAGGTTGAGAGGCTGTTTCCCCTGGCTGGAGAGTCTGGAACGAGGGGGCATAGTCTCAAGATAAGGGGTTGACCATTTAAGACTGAGATGAGGAGGAATTTCTTCACGTAGAGGGTTGCGAATCTTTAGAATTCTCTACCCCAGAGAGCTGTGGATGCTGAATCGTTGAATATATTCAAGGCTGAGATCGATAGATTTTTGGACTCTAGGGGAATCAAGGGATATGGGGATCGGGCGGAAAAGTAGAGTTGAAGTCGAAGATCAGCCATGATCTTATTAAATGTCGGAGCAGGCTCGAGGGGCTGTATGGCCTATTGCTGCTCCTAATTCTTAGGTTCTTATGTTACAAATTTGTGCTCTTGGCACAGAGCATAAACTGCTGGAAACCAAATCACCTCTCATCAGTGCATATCATCCTCATTGGAGCCCTACATAGTCTCCATGGGTCTGTAAATTGTCAAAACAATTGCAGGATATAAATGTAAGGCACTACACATTGGAAGATGGATGACATACATACTCAAACGGTGAGGTGAGATTGAAAGTTGACTTCTCAATTACCATGCTAAATCAGTATACCAAGACTCAAACTCTACAGGTCAAGAGCCATCTCAAGTATTGTGTCCAGTTTTGGTCACCAAAATGCAAGATGGTGCAGAGAAGACCTACACGATTAATCATTTAATGTCAGAGCATTGAGCTATGATGGATTGTTTGTGTTTCTGTGTCCAAGACAAGAAAGACAATCAGCCTCACACGTGGTTGACCACATCCTTCAGCTGACTTCACCACCATGTCCCAACTATCCTTCCACCCCCTACCTCCTGGGAGGGGTAGGAATGAAATCTGGACTACGTCCTCTGGACTCCTGTGCCACGGGTTGATCACTCTCTGGGGAAAAAATAAATTTCAAGACATCCAACCACACTCCCTGTTTCCTCGATGTTGCTTCAATCCCTTTTCCGAATGAGGAGAATGCATGCACTATTCTTCAGTCACTTGGCATTGTCCAGATCTCAGGAGCTACAGAAAACATCACCCAAAACCCCCTCCCTTTCTTCCAGCACCCTAGGATAAATTAAGTCTAACTCCCTGCACTATTTTGACGTTAAACCCTTTGAAATTAGCTAACACGATATGACATGAATCTTGTCATTCATGTGGAAATGACTTATGAAATAATACTGGGCGGCCTGCTGGTGGCGCTGTCCAGGGAGAGTATAAATACTCGGGCATGGGCCCAGCTTGCTCAGGACATTCTTTAACAGGAACTTGTGAAGGACACAACTAGATCTCCATGTTGAAAAACAGTTGATTAAAGCCTTGTTTAATACTCAGACCAAGTGCCTAGTAGTTTTCTTACATCACGATATCCTTGTGACTTGCAAGCAACCTGAGTATTAGTTTGGTCTGCTAGACAAGGGACAGTCTCAGTTTAAAAACTCATGCAAGGTTTTCAACTTTTTTGCCATGCTTTTGTCATCATTTATAATCCTCCCCAATTCACCCTGGAGGGGTCTCGTAACTTACTTCTGACTGTGAGATTCAGAAAATTTGCTTTGCTGTTGTCTTAACTATTTCTACCATCCTCCTCTCTAGATTCATTTTAGCTCTTTGAATATTTTTTCTTTGTTAACATTTAACTGCTTCTTGTGCCTTCCTCTAATTGAGTGACTATTACTCTGATTGGAATTCCTAAAATATGTATTTTTGAGTGCCCGTTGCTGAATTAAGTAAGTAGTCGTTGTGGCTTTATCTCATCGTCGTCTTTTTTCCCCATTTACAAACATATGGAAAAAAAGACAGGAAGAGTCCAGTTGGTCTGTCAAGGCTGTCTCATCCTGACATGGTGCAATTTGCAACATTATCAATCCCTCTACTCCCAGTCACTCAAACTCCTGGACAAGGCAAAAGAAAAAGGGCAATAAAAAAAAAAAGTTCTAAAAGTTCCTCTCCAATCAAGAAAGCTCCAGAAGACCACAGTGAATGATATCTCTAGTTCCAGTTAACCCACCTACTTTCGATAACTCAAGATGTCTTCCACTTGCAGGAAGTCACCCAGCTCCATTTTGAAGGCCTGCAGCGTATCCACACATGCTGGTAAATTCTGTGAGAAGCATTTCCGGGCACCTAGCCTAATTCTATGGCCGGAATTTTCAGAGGTAAGAACGGAAGGGTTGTCGGCGTGAGGGGGAAGTGAAAGTTGAAAAGATGTGAACCTCGACCCCAACCCCCTCCAACCCGTCCACTTTCACCTTTGACTCAAGAGGGACAGGGGATGGGGGAAGGACTGCCATCCCGCTGCCAGGAGGCGGGTTGGCAATTTAAATATTATAATGAGGCCTGACGCCTCTACTTTAACCTGCTTTGCAGGTTTCACCGGGGATCCCGGGGCTCGGGATTCACGGTAGCTACAACGAGGCGGCCACAGCCTTGGGGAGAAGTGTTTGTGGGCCGGGAAGAACAGGAATGCTTCCTCCCAGCCCTCCCAAGCTCCCCCACCATCAGCCTGGCCCTCCCCGAGGTCGGGGATCTGACCCCCCCCACCACCAACCCGGGGATCGCGACTCAGCCCCGGGGTCAGGGATCGGACCCCTCCTGGGGATTGAGCTCACCCCCCCCACCCAGGGATCGGGGTTTGGACCCCCCCTCCTGGGGGATCGAAACCCCCTCGGGTTTGGACCCCACCCCGCCAATCCTGGGTCCAGCACTTACCTGGTCCTGTGGCCTCCATCTGCGCGTTCCCTGCACGACTGGAAGCCAGCCTGTCAATCAGGCTGAAATTGGACGGGGAACCTGCCCTTTCCATCGTACGCACGCTGTGGAGTTTCCAAAGTGTGCCAGGAAACCCGAACATCATCTCCCAGGTACCCCCACAGCGTGCGGTGGGACCCGGCAAAATCCAGCCCTATGTTTTTGTAATTTGAATTGATGTCCACTAATCCTCCCCTGTCTATCTAGCTCAAATAGTCGAACCACTGTAATGGAATAGCCATATTTCAGAAAAATACACCATCCTATGTACTGCTTTAGATAATATTAATACATGACATACTGAGTTTAAAAGTCTGGAAAGCCTCGGCAACACAGGCTGCAAACAGAATACAGGCTTCTGAGATAAGGTGAAGTGTTAACAAAAGCTGTAAAACACCACAAGCTTTGAAATGGGAGATGGTTGTAAACACAAAAACAATGGCCCTATTGAAGCAAACCATTGGTGCTTCCAGAAGGTCTGGAGTTAGGGAGAAACACAATGGAATGACATAAGTAATGTGTTATAAGCTAACACTCAGGGAAACAGAAACTTAGAACATTAAAAACCATGTGCCTTTGTAAAAGTAACATCAAATAAGACAGGAAACACGATTAAATATGCAACCAATTGTAGGGAGTGGTTGTGGTAGGAGTCAGCCTTTCCCCTGACTCAGTGAGTGGTTCGAATCGCTCCCACGCCCCAGGTTCAAAACTTGGACTTATTTAGGGGTTGTGAATAAAGATGCAGTAGACAACAGGTTCCGATGAAAAGAACTTTAACTTTTATTAAAATTAAAAGGTAACAAACTTAAACACACTTCACACTTAAACAGGTTTGGGGAACACACGGTTACAGGCGAGGGAAAAATGACAGTATACAAGAAAAAAAACCTTTATCCCTCCCAAAAATCCCACTTCTAGCTAGGTTTCGGTTTCAGGAGATCAGGGATAATGCTCACCAAACAAGGGTATTAAGAGTACGAAATCCAGCCAGGTAAGTCGATGGTGATTCTGGTCATTGAATGTCTTCCTTTACCATGTGGCTTCTGGGCAGTGCTGAGAGGGAGAGTTGTTCCAGCGTAGTCGGCGAGTCGAAAGAGAAAGATCTCTTGAGTCCTGCTGCAGATATAGTCCTTTTTCGCCCCCCCACCCCCCCACAAAACTCCTCATGAAAACTGGTTTCGTAATGCAGTGAGTTTTCAGGTGAGGCCTGTTCATTGTCTTGTTAAATTTTGATGGGCTTTCAACTATGCTAAACCAAATCAAATGGCTTACATCCTGTTGCGCTGTCGTTCCATGGAAGCTTGCATTGTTCTCATGCTTTGGGTTCCTTGCTGTGCCTAGCATTCCTATGGGCTCTGTGTTTTGGGTGGGGCGGCCTTTTCCCAGGGCCTATTGTCCAAATGTTAATGTTTGCTGGGCTTTGGATTCCAAGACCATCCACGTGCCGTACATGTCCAGACATGTTTCCTTTAAAGTTCCAAAGTCCTTATTTTTTTCCTTTTGATATATTTTTGGGGATCTGCAAATTTTGGAAATCTTACACAATTGAGATATCAAGAAAACAAGTAAACACCCTAAGAGAAGTGGTTTTGATTTACATATTGTAAAATGTACCTACAGAAGACTTTGAAAATATAATATCAATAGATGACACCAAGCAATCACATTGTTTATGTGTTAAAGTTGGAACACCATGGAGACAGGAGTCTGTGGTTGTAAGCAGTTAAAGTGGTTTAAGAATTCAATAGAAAGACTTCCTAAGAATGGCATCAAAGAGATAAATCTGTTATACCATATTTTATGATTAAGTTTTTGAAACACCGAAAGACAGAGACAGAATTATAACAGTTGGCAGCTGAAATGACAGTAAGTATTAAAAGAATTCAACAGAGGTATGGCTAGAGATAATTAGCTTACATCAGCAGAAAACTTCAAAGAATAAACCACTAAAAAAAGTATAAAAATAGAGCTTTTCAAATGAGAAAACAGAAGTCGCTGGGAAGGAGCAGAGCGATTCTCGCCTTCAGAACCACTCTGTCGGCCTACAACTCTGAGTCTCGGGTAATCAAGGCATTTGATTTTGGTGGATATTCGGGATTAAGAAATAAGTAGAAGTGTGGAAATGTAACGAAGTTTAAGATTTGAGAATAAGGATCTCTGATAAGAAATGTAAACTATTTGGGGGAAAAATTCAGTTGGTTGCGCCTCCCGTTAGCGCCTTAAGAGGGCGCTAATGGGGTGCAAAGCAGCTAGCGCCCGGGCGCAGCGATGTTTGCGCCGCTCAGGAACTTAACTAGACATTTAGCGACGGCGCTAAACTTTATCGCTGCGATCTCCTGCGCCGGCAGATCATGACGTCACTCGAGTGCGCAACGCCCCGGTATCGCCTCGGAGCGGATATTGAGTGGCGCCCCCTGCCTTACCGCCCGACGCTAGCAACGACAGGTTAAGGGGAGCGTTCTGCAGTCATGAAGGGAAAGGGGGAGCACTATTTAAAGGTGACCATTTCCTGCCTTTTATTGTTGGTGCCATTTTTGAACTACGCATTCTGAGAGAGAGAGGGAGAGACTTCTGGAGAGATTCAACGTTGGTGAAGGAGTTTTGGGTACTGAGCAGCACTTTGCAGGTTCATTTTGATTTGCCATTCCTTGTATCGATTTAGCAGAGACTGTGGGGGCTGCACTCTGAGCTCTTTGCCTGGTACTCTCCATTGTTCTTTCCAGCACATTTGATGTGCAGGTCTCTCCAGGCCGAGATTCAAGGCTGCAATGAGCAGGATGTGGATGGAAAGCAAGATTAACCATCCCCTTTAAGAACTGGCCCGTGCCATTGTGTGTGTGTTCCATTGCTGACTGACATCACATGAGCTTCGCCAGTGCTCTGAGGTAGCGCCTCGCTCCTCGGCCTTTGCGCCTTAAGACAGGTGTGAAGCGCTTGATTTAGCGCTGCAATCACCTCCAGGGGCGATAAAAGTCAAGTTTGCAGTCGGTGGCGATAATTAGCGCCAGGCACTAATTTTTGCGCCCGGACGATATTTGCGCCCCAAACGGGGCGCGACTGAATTTTTCCCCCTTTGTATTTTGAACGGTTAAAGTTGCGATTGACATACCATGTCGGTTCTTTAATAAATCTATATATTTTTAAATTGTCTCAAAGAGTATTTCTGTATCAATCTCACGAACTCAATTTCTGTAGACTCTTTTGAAAGGAGTTGCAGAATTCTGGGGGGTTTTCCGGACCCCCATAATATCCGGAAGGTTACAGTCTAGTTAAACTTGTTAAAAGTGCTATCCGGAGAACGGTAACATCTTTAGGCCATTCCTTTCCTTTCGGGAGAGATAGACTGAACCTTTAGACCCAATTAAGCAGCTCTAGGATTCGGCTACCGCTAACTTTAGTTGAAGGTGAACGTCTGGGGAATACGCCTGATCTGGGGTAGCCTGAAAACGGCTAGGGCTTGTAATTATCCCTTCACCACTTGGACAGAATCTAATCCCTTTAATATTCAGAAGACAGCAATTATATCCCCGCATAATTCTACTCTTTTCCAGAGCGAAAAGCCCTAGTTCTCTTTGAAGGGATGTAGAAGGCTTCCATTTCCCATGAGAACTTTTTGTTTAAAAATGTATTCAATTTCTTTGGGAATGTTTGGGAGAGGAAGAGACATAAGTGCATTGCAATCATCCGTACCCAATTCCCTCTTCCACTTCACCAGTGTCTAGTCTACTTTCATTTCTGTAACTTGAGCCTTTTTTTAAAGACATTTCACACTAGCACACTGTTATCCATAACATTGCTTTATTTTGAATCTTGTAATGGAGTGATCTGAATTTGCAAAATATTCTTCCAACTTCAGGTCACCTATCAGCTGTGGCTCATTGCAAAACATTAAATCCAATATGTTGTCTTTTCTTGTACTTGTCCCAACACAGTGAGTTCAGCAGCAATCACTGATTGTATCAAGAATGCCTCCTGGGGGCTTCCCATTTCTGCCTGTCTCTCGTTTGTCCGCGTTACAAGTGGATAATTAAAATCTTCCCATCATAATTACCTTGCTTTCTTTGGCTATCTTATTGATTTGGTTACACAGCTGCAGATACTGATTCTCCCTCACCTTGATTTGTTGGTCTATACCACCAAGCCAGCAATACCCAATAGTTCTGCTAAACACTTGTTTCTTGTGGCTAGTTATATTAGTGGTTCCTTCCTCTCGGGAGGACGCTTGTAGCGTGTATTTTTGGCAGGAGGCACTGAAATCCCAGTGTCACCTCTTGGCCCCTTGGAGCTAGAGTGCTTCCCCACTATTTAACCTATCAATTACAGTTATTCCTTTCTTAGCTAAGATGGTCAATTGAAGTTCTCCTCTCCCCATCTGTCCTAGAGGAACCAAAACTGCTTGGACCTGAAAGAAAGCAACTGTGCGGGTGCCTTATAGAAGCATTTAAAATATATAGGTGCAGGAAAGATAAATCTATTTCAAGGTAAGCCATCGCAGTAGGACTAAGAGGAATGAGTTCTATCTGGTGAAAGGCAAATTTCGGACTTACATCAGGAAGAATTTCTTCACAGCGATCAACTTTTGGATAGACTTTTTTGGGTTGTGCAGTAGAGGTGAAAGCTTTGACATCATTCAAAACAAGTTAGATCTTGTGGCGGACAGACTAGGAATTTCTTTATCGGAAGATGAGTTCAAATGGGCCAGATGGCCTTGTGAATCCATATTTATTTTGTAATTTCATTCAAGGAAAGTGCAGAGTAGCTGCAATGAAATGACTTGGTTTCTTTATGGTGCGTGAATTCTTTATCAGTTCCAGGAGTGGAATGAGTCTGTTTAGAAATTAACTATAGATCATCCATTTTTGTTCTGTCTCTGAAGAGTATGGGATCAATTATATGATTTTTGGGACAAAGTTCAGCCAGTGGCTCAGTGGTTGGCACTCTCTAGGTGGGAGGGGCTAGGAGTGAGCAGGTGCTGCTGAGTGCTTGATTACTGCAGGGAGTTGGAGTGAGTTTGTAAAAAGTTGGTGGTGTGTTTTGGTTTTTTTTCAGGTATTGGGGCTTTTTTGGTCCTTAAACAGAGTGCTGGGCCCCTCAGAGGACAATGTTCCCAGGATAAATTTAATCGGGGAGAAAATGTTGGGGGAAGGGAGAAAAAAAGGCCCAAAGATTTGGGCCGGGACCCCAGGAGGTTTGGAAAAGAAAACACGGTGGTAGTTCACTGCAAGGATAAGGAGATGCGGGCTTGGGATATTATCCAGGCGGTACATGAGGACTGCGGCGAGGGAAGCTGCTTTGCCTGCCGACCAAAGCCGAATGTTGGGTTCAAGGTGACGGTCAGTGGCCGAGAGGAGGTGGAAAGACCTTTACTGAGTTTGAAGGTTGGAGATAAGTTCTTGGAGGTATCTCTGCTATATTCTGAAGAGGTGGTGGTCTCATTCTTAAACCTGCCGGTTTATATTGTGGACGATATGCTAATATAAGAGTTGGAGTCGTGGGACATTAAAATTTGCTTGGCAATAAAGAGGAGATACTATCCAGGAACATGGGTGGCAGATGGAACCCATTATGTAAAGGTGTGGTTCCCAGAGGGGGTGAAGTCATTGCTGTATAGAATGAAATTCGAGACAATGGAAGGATTGCAGTACTTCCGGGTACTGCAAGATAACCAGGTAACGGTTTGTTATTTTTATCTTGACACGACCATCGTGTAAGAAGCTATCCAGACTTGTACTGTTATAACTGTGGCAAGTCTGGTCACATCGCTCGGAGCTGCAAGGCAGAGAGCTGTGGGGTGTGTCACAAAGGCCCCACCCGCTGTGAGTGTGAGGCAGAAGAAAGCCCCTTGAGTGAGGAGGAGATGGGAGAAGAAGCAGGAGGTGTGAGTGGAGCGGCCGGAGGAGCGGAGCAGGTGGAGGACACAGCTGGTGAATGGAAGGAGAAAAGAGCGCAGGAAGAGGCAGAAAATTGCGTAGCAGAGAACAGGATGGAGATGGTGGAAAACACACCAAGTCGGTGGAATAGGACAAAGACAGCAGAGCGCAGCATGGGTCAAGGGCAGAGTTGAGCCATAATATGGTTCAGCGCTCCCTAAAGAATCAGGTGTCTGCGGGGGGAGAGGAGGCGGGAGCGGGGTGCGGGGTAAGTGTAAGTACTCCAAAGAAAGACGGGGAGTCGGACATCTTGGGGAGCAGGAAGGGGCAAGACAAGGAGAGGGTGCAAGAGGTAGGAGCCTTAAAGGGGCAGCAGGAGGGGAGTGGGGAGACAAAGATGCCAGAAGGGAGCAAGATAGGTGCAGATGCTCCATTGTCCCAAAGAGAGAAGAAATGGGGAGCAAGGGTCAGTGGTGGAGTTGAGGCTGAAGGGAGTGGCACTGATCGCAGGAAGACTCTCTAAGGGAGATTATGGGCTGGATTTTCATTGACCCGTGGAGGCGTGTTTGGAGGCGTGTGGGGGGTTAAAATTGCGAAAACTGGCGGGCGGGCACAAGTCCGCCTCCATCCCACCTCCACACAATTTTCATTAAATCGTGTCTGCTGGTCCCGACTCCGTCCCGCCTTTAAGAGGCGGGATAGGCTGTTAAGACCCTTAACAAGCACTAAATTGGCTCTATAATGCCATTTTGAAAGGCCTTTGTGATTTTAACCCTTGTTCTACGTGAAGCACACCTGTTCTGAACCACGAATGTGAAACCTGGTGGTAAGACATTTCGAAAGCTGACTATCAGCTGCTGGTCCACTATTACAACGGAGTAGTAATAGTAGGAAAAATATCTGGGCGCTCTCTCTCTCTCTCTCTCTGACTTAGGGCTGCTGCTGCTCATTTTGCATCCAGGTCCTCTAACAGCAAAGGCCAGGCAGTCTCTGAAAACATTCAATGCAGCAGTAATGATGACATCATCAGAGGCGACTTTCAGACTCAAAACATTAAATAGTTCATGGGTTCCCACATGCTGGAACTCAATTGCCCAATAAGGTGAAAATTGCATCAATCTCCCACATCCAATTGCAGTCGGGTGGATAACACGAAAAGTGGATGACACGACCCCAACCCGCCCCAGTATCAAAATACAGCCCTATGTATCTGAAGGGGAGCTGAGACGGGAGGTTACAGAAGAGCTTGAAAGTGAGGAGTCAGAGGGAGACAGAGACATGGAAGTGGGGGGTGGGGTGACATCGTGTGGAAAGGGAAAGGTTAGTGAGGGGCAGAAGAAGGGAGAAGGGGCAGCTCCTCGGCCCAAACCTAATATAAGGAAGAGGCTGAAACTGCAAGGAAGGTTCAAACAGGAGGTGAAAAAGAGCCGGAGGCTGCAGGAGAAAGCAACAGTTGGCCAAAAATTTGGGAAGGAGCATTAGAGGAGGGAAGAGCTGGAAATTAAATGATGGGGGGATTATCAGGCACACTTCCCTCATTCGGAGCCATGATTACATTGGTCTCGATTAATGTGAACGGACTGAGGGGTGAGAAGAAATTGCAGCAGTTGTTGCCGTGTTTTAAAGGCACGGACTTGTTGGGCTGTATTTTGATACTGGGGCGGGCTGGGGTCGTGTCATCCACTTTTCGTGTTATCCACCCGACTGCAATTGGATGTGGGAGATTGATGCAATTTTCACCGAATTGGGCAATTGAGTTCCAGCATGTGGGAACCCATGGCCCAATTAGTAGTTTTAGTTTGAAAGTCGCCTCTGATGATGTCATCATTGATGCTGCTTTGAAGGTCAGAGACTGCCTGGCCTTTGCTGTGAGAGGACCTGGATGCAAAATGAGCAGCAGCTGAGAGAGAGAGAGAGAGAGAGAGAGAGAGAGAGGGGGAGGAGAGAGAGAGGGAGAGAGAGGGGGAGGAGAGAGAGAGAGAGAGAAAGAGAAAGATTTTTTTTTTGCTCCACCACTCCCAGATGCCCAGCCAGCCACTCACTGATACTCAGCGCAGCCACTGATAGTCAGCTATCCACATGTGCTCCCGCCAGGTTTCACAATCGTGCTTCAGAACAGGCGTGCTTCACGTAGAACAAGGGTTAAAATCACAAAGGCCTTTCAAAATGGCATTATAGTGCCAATTTAGTGCTTGTTAAGGACCTTAACAGCCTATCCCATCTCTTAGAGGCGGGACGCAGTCGGGACCATCAGACAAGATTTCATCAAAATTGCGTGGAGGCGGGATGGAGGCGGACTTGTGCCCGCCCGCCCGCCACTTTTCGCAATTTTAACCCCCTACACGCCTCCAAACCCGCCTCCATGGGTCAATAAAAATCCAGCCCGTTGTGTCTGCAAGAAACCTTTTGGGATGAGGATATCCTAGAAAGAGTCCAGAAGGTTTGGAAGGGAGAGGTGTTTGCAAGTTGTGCAAACAATAACCGTAGCGGGGTGGCTTTTTTGGTGAGTCCATCCATAAAAGAGAACATTGTCTTGGTGGACAAGGACACTGAGGGGAGATTTTTATGGCTAAAGGTAAAAATAGAGGAATTTAATTGCGATCTCTTTAATATCTTATGCACTGAATGACCATTGCAAGCATCGCAATTTATTTTGGTGGTTATTTACTGAAGTGGCAGAGGCAGAAACCCTTGTATAGTGGGGGATTTTAATGTATTTTTATATCGGATGGGCATTTCAGCCCAGATGACCTTTAAGGATGATAACTCCAGAGGGATGATTGTAAAAATGATGGCAAATGTAAATTTGAGAGACTTATGGAGGGATCGGAACCCCATAAAAAGGGAGTTCTGCAGAAGAGGTTGGGTGGGTGATGTTTTAAAACAGAGTCGAATAGATTTTGTGTTAATGTGGGAAGGGTTAAGTTCTGAGGTGATGGAGATTTATTACAAAAAAGTATTTTTTAGTGACCACTTGGTTTTGGTTCTTAGAATTAGGAACAGCAGAGTTAAGAGCAGTCCAGGGGTATGGATTTTAAACAATCAATACCTGAAATAAATTGTTTATAAAGAAGGGATTTTAGATAAAATGAAGAATGCTCGGAAGGAAACTGTATTCTTCAAAGAAAGAAGAGTTTGGTGGGACAATTTCAAATATGAGGTAAAAGTTTTTTCGGTGCATTATGGGAAAGAGAGAGCAGCAGCTAACCGGTGTCGAGAAGAGAATATAAACAGAAGGTTTACGGATATCTGTAAAGCAGTTGACGGAGAGGATAGGGAGCAGAGACTAAGTGGGTGGTTTTAAAGGAAGAGTGGGAATTATTCCAAGCTGAAAAATGCAAGGGGGCTATTCTCTGGGCAAAGGCTAAAGATGCATTGGAGGGAGAAAGATGCACTAGATATTTTCTAGAGCAAGAGAAGCTGCGACTGAGATTATCATTAATTGGAGAGTTGAAGGTTGGGGAGAAGATCATTAATGAAAGTGGGGCGATTTTGGAGGTGGCTAGTGGCTTGTATCAAGAGGTATATACAAAAGAAGACATTTCCAAATTGGCAATGGAGAAGATTAGTGCTTTTATTGAAGAGGGCTTAAAGGAGGATGAGCAAAGCATTGGTGACAAAGAAGTAGGGTTAGCAGAAATAAAAGTAACAATAAGTGCAATGAAGGGGGGTGGGGGAAGCCCAGGGTCCGATGGACTAAGTGCAGAATTTTATAAAGAATTTTTAGAGGTTTTTAAGAAGATTAAAATTGAGGGAAGCCTGGCCCCGTCTATGAGGAGAGGTATAATAAGCTTAGCTTATAAAAATAAAGGGGATAGAAGGGATCTAAAGAATTGGAGGCCCATCACATTATTAAATGTGGATTATAAGATCTTGGCAAGGGTTATGGCAAATCGTATGAAGGAGGTGTTGCCGCAGATAGTTTTGCCCTCTCAGTCCTATGGAGCCATAGGCCGGGACATCGCAGACTCTGTGGTCTCAATCCGAGATGCGATAGAGCTCATGGAAGAGAGTGGGACGAAGGGTTATGTGTTAAAGATAGATCAAGAGAAAGCCTTTGATAGGGTCTCTCGTGAATTTTTATTGATGGTTTTGGAAGTGTAAGATTCTCAAAATTCACAGATCCCCCTAACTCTAAGAAAAAACCCTAAGGAAAAAGACTTTGGACTCTTTTCTAGCTATTACAGGGTGGTGAAGTGCATTGGGCCTAATCGAAGAACCTTTTGAGCAAAAACCAAGATTTGGGATTTTAAAACATGTCTGGGCTTGTAGGGGAGAAAAAGGCTGTGAAGGAAGGTGGGGTTAACCTCTGTAAAAACAGTTTGGGTATTGGAGCTAATGGGAACTGTCTGGGGAACCACATGATCTCGCTGGGAGTGTAAATCGGCCCCTATCAGACATTAGCATCCTAACAATAAACCCGAGGAGAACAGTCTCCACCCCAAGTTACAGAGCCTATTAAGACATGCATAAAACAGATTACTTCAGATTACTCCATAGAAATCATAGGCCCAGCCAAGAAAACCCAAAACATAAGAACAATCAAACTCCGACTAAGTGGCAAATCGACAGGATGGGGACCATCCCGGAACCACTTCACACCTTAACAAACCAGTTACTGTTAACGAGCCCGCCAAAACTAACAAAGACCGAGACCTGATTTGGCGCGCAGATAAGGAACCTTCAATGGGTATAATTATAGGGGGTGGTGGTTTGTGTCAGCTTCACCTCTGACTTCTGAGCGGTTCGAATCGCTCCCACTCCCTTGGTTCAAGACCTTGGACTTATTTGGGGGTTGTGATAAAAGGTGCAGCAGACAACTGAGTTTGATGAAAGAACTTCAATCTTTATTAAAAAGGTAAAACACAAATAACAACACTCTTAACACTCTAAAAGTGGGGAACACTTCGGTACAAGCGAGGGAAATGACAGTAGAACAATACTTCACCCCTCCCAACCCCACTTTACGAGCTAAGTTAGGCTTTGAAGGACCAGGGATAATGCTCACCAATCCTTTGACAGTTGGGCTAAATCGCAGTTTTGGGGTTCGCTGTTTATGGCGGTTAGTGTCTGCCATACCCCATACGTGGTAGAGGACTTCACCTGCGTATCTGGTCAGTCTTCGCGAGTCCGCTGATGCGGTAGGATGTCGGTTTGGATCTATCTGGTGAGTACCCAATTTCCTTTGGTTAGGAGTAGGGTTTAGAGTCTTTGGGAAAATCTTACCCAGGGGTAAGTCAGGAGTAGATTGTAAAGTGGCAACTTTGCGGTTCTTCGGGTTTTCTTCCCTTGAGTTGGTCTTTGTTCGTTGCGGTGGCCTGCTATTACCCGGTTAGTTGGGGGTAATATGCGATTGTTGGCTTCGTGAGGCCTTTGGTTTCCGCGATAGCTTTAGGCCTTGTCTAGTATGTCGGTCGACCTCGTGGAGCCGTCGGTGGCTTTTCGGCTTGTTGCTCCGGGTGACTGTGTTGGGACCGTTGTTGGAGGTCCGTCGAGGTGGTATCTTCACGAGCTGGACTCAGGTGTGTCTGAGTGGTGAGCGATGCCGACTCGCTTCCAGCTCAACTTGGGTCTGTGATGTTGCTCCTTGTCTCCACACTCGACTGTGTGTGTGATGCTGATGACCCGCTTGTCTCGACTGTCGAACCGCTTAACAGGCCTTCAATTATACCAAATTGAAGTGGCCTTATCTGCCCGCCAAATCTGCTCAGTTCATTGTCTGGTTTTGGCGGGCTCGTTAACGGTAACAACTTTACTAGCGTGTTAACTGGTTTTTGAACAGGCCTTCAATCTCACCCATTGAACATGGCCTTATCTGCGCGCCAAATCTTGTCTTACTCTTTGTAAGGTTTTAGCGGGCTCGTCACCAGTAACTGCTCTGTAAGTGTGAAATGGTTTTTGGGATGACTTGCATCCTGACGATTTCCGTGGTTGATCACTGGTGATTGGTTTCGTGTTTGGTTTGGTTTGGTTTTCTAGGCTGGACTCAGTCTTTCTGTTTCTGATGGGCCCTGTAATCGATTTTGATGGGGCCTGTATTTTGGGTGGGACTGTCTTCTCCCAGGGTCTATTGTTCAAATGTTAATGTCTGCTGGGGCTTGAGTGAGGTCATCCCGGTTCCCCAGACAGTGTAATTAACTGCAATAGCCAAACTGCTATTACAGAGGTCGAACCCACCTCCTTGTCCCTTTACAGGCCCAGACATGTTTTTAAAATGCCCAAACTTGGTTTTTGGTCTTAAATTCATTATGTTAGGCCCAAATGCATTTGTATCACTCTGGGGTAGTTCCAAAGTCCTTTTTCCTTAGGTTTTGGGGATCTGCAAATTTTGGAAACATTACAAATTGAAGGCCCATTCTCAACCTGAAAAAGAAGAAGAGGAAGGAAGAACAAGAAGACATCAACGGAGGCATTCTCCGCAACACAGTTCTAAAACCAACACCGTTCAGCGTTCCGTGTCCAGCCAGGAGGTCGACAGCTCAAAGGCCAGACCATCCAACAAAGTAGGCTGACACGAGAAGAAACCAGAACGACCGCCTCAGTGACCACCGGACACCTCGCGGCAACAAGGCCCTCACGAAACAACCAACCAAACACCAAGTATCAATATTTGGGCCACCGCGATCAAAGAAAACCAACTCGAAGAAAACCCGAAGAACCGCAAAGTTTCCACTCTACAATCTACTCCTGACTTACCCCTGGGTAAGATTTTCCCTTAAAAAACTCTGAACCCTACTTCTAAACTAAAGAAAAGTGGGTACTCACCAGATAAATCCAATACGCACCCTACCGCATCAGCGGACTCGCGAAGACTGACCAGATATGCAGTTGAAGTCCTCTACCGCGTACGGGGTACGGCAGACACCAACCAACATATAGAGTGAACCCCAAAACCGCGAACTAACCTAACTGTCAAGGATTCTGGTGAGTATCATCCCTGGTCCTCTGGAGTCCAACTTAGCCAGTAAAGTGGGATTGGGAGGGGTGAAGTATTCTTCTAATGTTATTTCCCTCGCTTGTACCGAAGTGTTCCCCACTTTTAGAGTGTTAAGAGTGTTTGTGTTTTGTTTTACTTTCTTAAATAAAGATCAAAGTTCTTGCATCAAACTCAGTTGTCTGCTGCACTTTGTATCACAACCCCCAAATAAGTCCAAGGTCCAGAACCAAGGGAGTGGGAGCGATTCGAACCGCTCAGAAGTCAGAGGTGAAGCTGACACACACCACCACCACCTACAGAAGCATTTGGTTTCGGGAAAAATTTAATTGAGTGGATAAGGATTTTTATTCAAACATATTTAACTGTGTCAAATGTAATGGTTTTTTATCTAAGTATTTTCCGATACAGAGGTCAGTGAGACAGGGTTGTCCCCTGTCCCCATTGTTGTACAAAATTGAGAGGTCGCACAACACCAGGTTATAGTCCAACAGTTTTATTTGAAATCACAAGCTTTCGGAGCTATCGATTTGCTCCTTCCTCAGGTGAAGTAAATTAGATACAGAATCTCCAAAGCATATATAGATGGAAAACAAAGAATGTGTACTTTACAATTGCAGACCAATAAATTAAATCATCCTGACTATCTGCCGAGGTGTGATAAAGTTAATTAAGTCAGCCAGGAAGGTACCACATCAAAGACATAGCAAGATACAACTGAGACAATGAGGTGTAGTCGCAGGGGTTCTAACGTGTCAAAAGCTGCCGTCTGTATGTAAAACGAAAAGCTTTAACATTTTTTTACTTTTTTACTGGGAAAATTTTTACTTTTTTTACTGGGAATCACATCTGTGAACAAGCTAACGACGACTCGAGTCCGGATCACGTCATGTATCGTGACATAAACCCAAGATCCCGATTGAGACCGTCTTCATGAGTGCGGAACTTGGCTATCAGTTTCTGCTCGATGATTTTGCGTTGTCGTGTGTTTCTAAGGTTGCCTTGGAGAACGCTTACCCGCAGATCCGAGGCTGAATGTCCTTGACTGCTGAAGTGTTCCCCGACTGGGAGGTAACAATCCTGCCTGGCGATTGTTGCGCGGTGCTCGTTCATACGTTGTCTCAGTGTCTGCATGGTCTCGCCGATGTACCATGCCGCGGTGCATTCTTTCCTGCAACGTATGAGGTAGACAACGTTGGCCGAGTCACATGAGTATGTACCATGTACCTGGTGGGTAGTGTCCTCACGTGTGATGGTGGTATCTGTGTTGATGATCTGGCATGTCTTGCAGAGTTTGCCATGGCAGGGTTGTGTGGTGTCGTGGTCGCTGTTATCCTGAAAGCTGGGTAATTTGCTGCGAACGATGGTACTTCTGAGGTTAGGCGGCTGTTTGAAGGCAAGTAGTGGAGGCGTGGGGATGGCCTTAGCGAGGTGTTTGTCGTCATCGATGACATGTTGAAGGCTGCGAAGAACATGGCGTAGTTTCTCCGCTCCGGGGAAGTACTGGACGACGTAGGGTACCCTGTTGGTTGTGTCCCGTGTTTGCCTTCTGAGGAGGTCTATGCGATTTTTCGCTGTGGCCCGTCGGAACTGTTGGCCCATTGTTGTACACATTGGTAGCAGAACCATTAGGTTACATGATGCGAAAGGAACAAGGCGTAGTCAGGATTGCAGTTCCCAGTTCCGGGTGGGTGTCGGTGATACACCAATATGCAGATGACACAACCTTAACATTGAGAAATGGAGAGTCAGTGAGGAAAGCTATGGGAGTAGTGGAGGAGTATTGTAGAGCTTCAGGAGCCAGAGTGAATTATAGTAAGTCCCAATGTCTGGTTGTGGGAAGGGGTAGGGGGAATGGTTGGAGGAAAGTCCCTTTAAGGTGGTGGAGGTTTTGGAAGTTCTGGGGGTGCATATGGGGTGCAAGTAGGACAGGGATGAAGTGGATCGATTAAATTGGGAACCGAAGGTTATGAAAATTAAAAAGATTTTGGGAAGATGGGAAAGAAAGTGGTTGAAAGTGCAAGGAAGAGCGACTGTGGTGTCCGCTCTCCTGCTATCTAAGCTATGGTACTTATTGACGGTGGAGGATATTCCTGAGTGGGCGGAAAAGTCCATCTGACAGGCTTGTGTGAGGTTTTTATGGGAAGGGAAACCAGCCTTGGTTGCTTACAATATCATCATTGGACAGAGAAATCAGGGAGGACTCAATTTCCCAGAAATTGATTTGAAGAAAAAATCCTTTAGAATCAAATGGGTGAAGAGATTTCTTCAGAAGTCAAATACAAGTTTTTGGAAGAGTTGTTTTGAGCATTTTTTGAAATGAAATGGGATAGGAGGGCAGGGGATATTGTATATGGAATACAATAATATGTTTTTGAAATCGATTAAACCTCTCCCTAGGTTTTATAAGGGAGTTGTAGAGACTTGGGCCCAATTTTTTAAAAGTGTGCAGTTTATGCCCAAGGGTGCTGAGGAATTTTTAGAACAGCCCTTATTTTTGAACAGGTGGGTCAACATTGAAGGAGGGGTATTATTTAATCAAGCTTTTATAAAAGCTGGTATTATATGTGTGAAAGATGTATTATATGAGGTAATTCCCGGTTGGTTGCTGGAAGCGGTAGTGAGGGACATGGTTTGGGAGGAGGATCAGGAGGCAGAGGAAAAAGCAGTAGGGATCATGTATGAGAAGATTGTGAGGACAATGCCACAGGATTGGATGGAAGAAATAAATGTGCAAATCTCCAAAGGAAGTAAAACCCGTCCCGCTTTTCCAAGCTTTCTGCTGGAAAAAGGGGAGGAGTTGGTCCAATTTGACAACTGTAATACTCTGTCCCATTTATTGGTGCTATGTCCACAGTTAAAGGATTTTAAGTACTATGTTCGACAGTTGTGTGAGGTTTTTTTGCTGGGTGGGGACCGAAGAGCAAGAATGGGAATCCCGTGGGACACAAATTTTGAGATGGGGATTATCGGAGAGTCTGGCCAAGTCTAGCAGAGCAGCATTTAATTTAATGTTCAGTTTGGCTAGATTCGTGATTGTGCAAAGAAGGAATGCTCTGTTTTTTAAGGGGAGGAGAATAAATCTAAAAGGGTATTTTAAATATAAGCTAAAAGATTATTATAAGGCTGTGTGGGTGTTTTATTCAGAAAGGAATTTAAAGATAGTATTTTATGATCAATTTTTAAAGTACAATAGATTAATATATGTTGCGGGAGACAAATTAAACTTTAGGTTTTGATATTAATATGTGGTGGAGGACTGGCTGTGCAGAGTGGCAAAATGGATTTGTGTGATACAATGGAATGATCAATGTTGTAAATGTTTTTAATGTTCAATAAATAATATATATTACCTCGCCTCAGAGTCAGAAGGTTGTGGGTTCAAGTCCCACTCCAAAGACTTGAGCACAAAAGTCTAGGCTGACACTCTGGTGCAGTGCTGAGGGAGTGCTGCACTGTCAGAGGTGCCGTCTTTCAGATGAGACGTGAAACTGAGGCCCCCGTCTGCTCTCTCAGGTGGGCGTAAAAAGATCCCGTGGCACTATTTCGAAGAAGAGCAGGGGAGTTCTCCCCGGTGTCCTGACCAATATTTATCCCTCAATCAACATCACTAAAACAACAGTTTATCTGGTCATTATCACATTGCTGTTTGTGGGAGCTTGCTGAGCGCAAATTGGCTGCTGTGTTTCCTACATTACAACAGAGACTACACTTGAACAAGTGCTTCATTGGCTGTAAAGCGATTTAGGACGTCCGGTGGTCATGAAAGGCGCTATATAAAGGCAAGTCTTTCTTTTTAAAGGTCAGCTGGGTGGAATATTGAGCCGGACACCCTGAACTACAAGCTGTCTTCCAAGGATCACTAAATTGTAAAATTTTGCCTCATTTACTATCCTCCCAGTGCATTCACTCCAACCTTTTTGGAAACAAAATGAAGTCCATATAGAGACCCATAATGAAGTCGCACAAAAAAAACCTATTTATAGAATTCACAAAAGTAATTTCACAGGAGTGATCTATGGGTAACTATGTACCATGCTGGTCAGGCAGCATCGAGGAGAGAGAAACAGAGTCAACGTTTCGGGTCGAACCCTTCGTGACAGACTGGTAATTAATGACTGGGTAAGGAGGCTGTTCGAGAGGGGTAGGGAATTTGTGAAGGAAAGGAGGGAATCGCTGTGTCTAATAGATTTCAGTGCTGCATAACGCTGAGGGCATTACGTGGGAAGGGGTGCATGTGCTGGAAGAAGACTCAGTGCAGTTTAGACAGAGAGAGGAGTGAGAGAGATTCAGGGGTGCTCATTTTACACAGCCAATTCTGCCACAAGGCTAGTGGTTTGTCTATCAAGGGCAAAGGTTGTGACTATCAAGGAGAGAGCAGATAAGTTAGCTCAGAGAGAAGAGAAAGCCACTAATAGTTGTGCATTTTGGAATAAATGACATGTGAGACAGGACTCAGGACATTGAGACATCTTGCCTGGATATTGCAGATAAAGAGATGAAAGGTCATCGTCCTAAAATGTTGCCTCGGTTTCTCTCTCCTCCATGCTGCCTGACCTGCTGAGTGTTTCCAGCACTTTCTGTTGTTATTTCAGATTTCCAGCATCCGCAGTATTTTGCTATTGTATGTACCATGCTGCCTTTCCTTGCAATACACCCCAAACAATTTGCTCTAGTTACAAAATAAATTTCACATCCTGTGGGCGTGTATTGACCTCAGTTTGCTAATTTTAGGTAACACATAGAGGTGAGTATTCCTAGCTTTGTATCGGCATTTACTGTTTCACTAACATGAGTGAACCGAAGGAAACACAGCCTTCGGTTTCCTACCACCACACTCCGGGCTGGATTTTGTCTTGGGGTCGGGTTGGGGTCGTGTTACCCGCATTTCGTGTTTCCCCCCTGACTCCAGATTAATGTGGATGAATGATGCAATTTTCACTTAATTGGGCAATTGAGTTCCAGCATGTGGGAACCCATGAACCAATTTGTGGTTTCAGTGGGAAAGTCACCTCTGATGATGTCATCATTGCAGGCTGCCTGGTCTCAGAGATTGCCTGGCTTTTGCTGTGAGTGGGACCTGGATGCAAAATGAGGAGAGAGAGAGAGAGAGAGAGAGAGAGAGAGAGAGAGAGAGAATTTTTTCCATCCAGGGCCTCTCACAGTAAGGCCAGGCAGTCTCTGAAGACAATGCAGCAGCATCAGAGGCGACTTTCAGACCTAATACTACTACTACCTTCATCGCATCTCCATTGTAATAGTGGACCTGCAGCTGATAGTCAGCTATCCACTTGTGCTCCCGCCAGGTTTCACTGGAGTGTTTCACATCAGGCGTACTTCACGTCAGAAAAGGGTTAAACTAGCTAAAATGTTTCAAAATGGCATTACAGAGCCAATTTAGGCCTTGTTAAGGGCTTTAATGGCCTCTCCCGCCTCTTGGAGGCGTGACGGAGTCGGGAACCCCGCGACCGATTTTGTCAAAATTGCGTGGAGGCAGGATGGAGTCGGGATGGGGTCGGGACCCCCGACCCCGCAACTTTAACCCCCCACACGCCTCCAAACCCGACTCCACGGGTCATTGAAAATCCAGCCCAAATCTCTGGGATCCAGAACGCAGGGAGCCAGTGGGTTTTCTACAAATGGTCGGTAAATTAGCTCTAAAACCAGCTCTCAAGAAATACTGGAGAGCAGCTTTGCTGCCATACGTCACGCATCCTTGCAGGGACCTGCCTCTGTTTGCTACGCTCCTGCCGATAGCCCAACTGAGAGATCGCCGGGCAGCTTTTTGTTTTCACGAAGTGGGTGGTAAATCAGACAGAGCTGATTGTCCTGTTATAGAAACCATCCGAATGAAAACCGGACGGCTTCTATAACAGTCGGACGATCCTCTCCGCCCATGCAGTGAAGACGATAATTTACTGCCGCAATGGTTAACCTTTCAGTAGCGCAATGCATAAATGCACCAGTGCGTTGTAAAAGTAGGCCAACTGTTTCACAATTTGGGAGGTGACTTTAAATGCTATCATAAACGTTTGAATGATGGGTTAATACGCAAAGTAGACACTGGAAAATCATACTTTATGCATCTTGACAGGGTTGTAATATTAAAAGCAATAGTAAAATATTAAGTGTTCCTTTAAGACAAATATTGAAACAGCTTTGAAATTTTATCGCTGAGCAGTGACGGAAAAGTTTGCGCACTTCACCGCCGGATTCATGAAATATTTGTCACTTGTACCAGTTAAGTGGCTCGTTTGCAGCTTGAGAGGTGTGAAAGGAACATTGTTACAGGTGCCTCATGAGTGGCCAGTTTCTGTCACTTCCACTGATGGAATCATGTTCCCTGAAATCAGCTACAGCAAAAATCACTCTCACCGACCACTTTTATTGGCAGTCACTAATATCTACAAAAAAAGAAGCTTATTAGCTCTGTTTACAAAAGAGAAAACTGTAACCCACAAGATGACATGAACTGATTCTACATTCATTCTGACACATTCACACTCCTTAGCAAAAGTGACGCTGCTCCATAACATCTGCACATCGGATCTAGGCTAAAAACAACCGCCATTTTAACTTGCAGATCAGAATTCACCAACAATTAAATCATTTCCCATCTCTCCCTATTTCCCTATCTGGCTTCCTTCCAATCCAATCAAGGGCATGAAAAGGAAAAGGCTAAAAATGTATTTTTTTAATATAAAATGGTATGCCGTAAGCAAATAGGACCCATGTAATATCTTATAACTTAGGCTATGGAACATTGCAGATCATTATGGAGCGTTTACAGTGTACATGTCCCATCTTCAAAATTGTCGTGGGCCAAAATTTATCCCTCAACCAACATCACTAAAACAGATGATCTGGTCATTATCACATTGCTGTTTGTGGGAGCTTGCTGTGTGCAAATTGGCTGCCGCGCTTCCTACATTACAACAGTGACTACACTTCAAAGAAGTACTTCATTGGCTGGAAAGCGCTTTGGGACATCCTGAGGTCATGAAAGGCGCTATAGAAATGCAAGTCTTTCTTTATATTTACTTGATAGATGGGCACTGATAAGCAAAGGTTAAATTGATCATCACCTGGGGCATATTGGGCCAATACTGTAGAATACAAATATTTCAGAGCTGCTAGAATGGAGACATGCTTTGAGGTTGTGGATAATTAAATGGACCCAATCAGGACAAGCGCAGATACAATAGAATCATGCACTAAAATCCACGCTCTAGCAGACTTTACATCAGACTTGAATGAGAAAAACAGAGTGCAATTTAATGTGACCATTTGATTGTCCACAGACTGTGTCCTCACATAAACCATTGCCAACTTTGACAGGATAATATATATTTAATTTAAGAGCATTGCACTATCAGAGATTAAAAACACCAATTGACCTTACTGAATAATCTTTATAATAAATAATCCTGAAGGGCAAATTAATTAGTTTGTTGAAAACAATCTATCCACCTGTTATTACTAACAGTTAATAATTTATGAAGTCTTTGAGACCTATTGGTTGGTTGACTACAGAAGTGATTTAAATCTGCTAAAAGGTTCTCTCTTTAATATTTAATATTCATCTATTATTGATTCTCATTGATGTTTAGAATCTCTGAAGACAGGACAGAGGTTATTGTGTCCCTGCCACACACACTGTCTCGTTCTAATTACCTCTTGCGAAGCTGTACATAGCAATGGAGTAGGATTTCATTTCATGCACAATGTTTGAACAGGAAAACAAATATTCTTCAATACAAAAAGAAAAGCGGTCTGTGCACTGTTACAATCTGATTCTTGGGATAATATGACATAATAGTACAGTGTAATCAAACTGCTGTAATGACAATGTAACCAGGCTGCGGATCCAGTGGCTTATGAACATCACCTGATACCCAACATTGAATTATAGTCTGCAACTCACAACTAATTGTGTTATTTTGTACGATATATATATATATACTTTCCTTAAAAGTTTCCCTGATTAAAAGTTCAAAATACAAATCCCAAGCCTGAGTCCCAAGTAGTTCAAGTTAATTTAATTCAGATCGATTCAGAGAAAAATGTTCAGAACATCTGACGGAGAATTTTAACTCTGGGTTCAAAGCCAGCACAAGGCCTGCCCAGGAGCTGCAATGTTGTTGTTGTTGTTGTTGTTGCAGTGGGGGGCGCGGGGCGCGATCCATTTTAACCGCCGGGCCTCATTGACATTCCGGCACCAGTCAGCAGCCCGTGCGCAATGGGTGTCCAGTAGGAGTAGGGCCACTAAGGGGCGAAAGCACTATAACAAAGAAGAGATGACAGTGGAAGAAGTGGGATATTTCAACAGTTCAGGTAGAAAGAAAGGAGAAACTAGCCAAACATAAGAAAGACAAAAATTGAGTCCAGAAGGATTGGCCCTGTGGATAGTGAGGAGATAGTAGAGGCGCTAGTATCCAGATATCAATAATCAATAGAAAAAGGAATAGTGCCAGTGGACATCAAGTGTAATTCCTAACTTCATAAAATGTTGGTAGAACTAATCCAGGGAACTATATCTTATTGTCACTGGTTGGAAAGAATCTTTCATAAAAGATGAGATTGCGGCGGATCGCCACCTAAACGAGCATTATCCACTTTTCTGTCCGTGGACAATATATCGAGCACCTTGCATTTAAGGCACCTTGCCTTTAAGGCAGGAGAGAAGGAGTGGGCGGGGCCTCAGGGTTTTTCCAGAGAATTCTGGGAGCAGTCTGTTCAGCCATTTTGGACCATGCAGTTGTAGTAAAAAGTCTCTGTTTTTCCACACATGGATTCAGTCTTAATTCGTGTTTCGCGGCAGCCTCAACATTGGTGACCCCGACGCTCAGAACGTATTCCGAGCACTGCAATGGCAGACACGAACGCAGTTTCCGTGAAACAGCTGGAGTATTGGGAAAACCAGCCCGAAGCCTGGTTTCTCCAAGCTGAATCCCGCTTCCGGCTGCGAAACATCACCACAGATGGGATGCAGTACGACTACCTCGTCACATCACTCGGTAGCGCCACAGTTTCGAAGGTTTGGGCAGCGCTGCAGAACCCACCAGAGGAAGGCAAGTATGCACATCTCAAGGCAGCGCTCCTTAAAAAATTTACGGCCTCGGCATATCAGCGAAACTGCCACCTCCTCGACCTTCCACGCCTCGGTGATGCCTCACCGTCAGACCTCCTCTCCCACATGCTCTCCCTCACCGACGAGAGCCCACCCGGATCACTCATCCGCACGCTGTTCATCCACCAGCTCCCTCTCAGCATCCGCCCAGCGATCGTGGCGTCCAGCCTCACGAACCTGGAAGCCCTGGCCGATGAGGCCGACAAGCTGCTGTCCGCTCACTCCAGCCGCGACGTCACTCCGGACCTGGCAGCCAATGCCTGGGCGCGCCCCTCACCGGACACCACGCGGCCACAAGGACCAGCCACCAGGCCCACGGGGCCTTCGCGCCCCACTAATCCGGGCCACTGTTACTACCACGCACGGTTCGGCGCCAGGGCACAACGGTGCACACCTCCCTGCACTTTCAAATCCGCCCCCATACCAGCCCCCGCGATGGCCGTGGGCCACGCGGGCTCCCTGCTGTACGTCACGGATGACAAAACCGGCCGCCGGTTCCTGTGCGACACTGGGGCTCAGCACAGCATCATCCCGGCCGCCTCCCTCGACATCCAAAAGGGCGAACGAGGACCGGCACTGGCTGCTGCTAACGGCTCGGAAATCCGGACGTATGGCACCCGGACATTCACCCTCGACCTCGCTGGTCGCCGCTACCGATGGGAGTTCATCACTGCCAAGGTGCTCTCCCCTCTCATCGGCGCAGATTTCCTGTGCGCCCACGGCCTACTGGTAGACATCCCTCGTCACCGCCTCGTGGACATGAACACCAAATCCCCCATCCTGGGCGCCATGGCCCCCCGTCAACCCACCGACATGGCGTCACAGTGCCACGCCCGGGCCACGGATGACTACTCGGCACTCCTGGCCGAATTCCTGGCCCTTACCAATCCGACCTTCTCCGCGGAGGCCGCCAAACACGGGGTGGAACACTTCATCCCCACCACAGGCCCCCCATGTACGCCCACGCCCGCAGGCTGGACCCGGCCAAACTGGAGATCGCGCGGACCGAGTTTGCCACCATGGAACAGCTCGGCATCATCCGCCGCTCCAACAGTCCCTGGGCCTCCCCACTCCACATCGCCCCCAAACCAGGCGAAGGTTGGCGCCCCTGCGGGGATTACCGCCGCCTCAACGACGCCACCACCCCTGATCGGTACCTCGTGCCGCACATTCAGGGCTTCTCGGCTAGACTGGCCGGCCGCTCAGTCATTTCCAATGTCGACCTGGTGCGCGGATACCACCAAGTCCCCGTCCACCCCGCGGACGTCCCCAAGACGGCCGTAATCACCCCCTTCGGCCTGTTCGAGTTCCTGCGGATGCCCTTCGGCCTCAAAAACGCGGCCCAGGCATTCCAACGGCTCATGGACTCGGTCCTTCGGGACCTGAAGTTCCTGTTCGTCTACCTGGACGACATCCTGGTAGCCAGTTCCTCCAAGCAGGAACACCTCGAACACCTTCGCATCCTGTTCGGGCACCTCAGCGACCACGGGCTCATCCTCAGCCCAGCCAAATGCCAGTTCGGCCTGGACAAGATCGACTTCCTCGGCCACCACATCACCCAATGCTGGGGCCATTCCCCTGCCCACCAAGGTGCAGGCCGTCCAACAATTTCCCCGCCCCACCACCATCAAAGGCCTCCAGGAGTTCTCGGGATGGTGAATTTCTATAACCGCTTCATCCCCAAAGCAGCGTCCCTCATGAGGCCCCTGTATGAAGCCCTCCGGGGCAGGAGCGGCAAGATGGTGGTCGAATGGACGGCAGACGCGTCCGCCCCCTTCGACTCCACCAAGACCGAGCTCGCCAACGCCACCCTGCTCGTGCACCCACAGCCCAATGCCAGGGTAGCGCTCACCACGGACGCCTCCGACCACGCGGTCGGCGCCGTGTATGAGCAGTGGGTCGACGGCGTCTGGCAACCACTTGCCTTCTTCAGCCGCCAACTACGCCCCCCGGAGGTCAAGTACAGCACCTTCGACCGCGAGCTCCTCGCGCTGTTCCTGGCGGTCCGCCATTTCGGTTTTAGCTTGAGGGCCACCCCTTCACTGCGTTTGTCGACCACAAGCCCCTGACATTCGCAATGGCAAAGACAACCGACCCCTGGTCCGCCAGGCAGCAGCGCCAGCTCGCGGCAGTGTCCGAGTTCACCACGGACATCCAACACGTCTCCGGCCGAGACAATGTGGTAGCCGACTGCCTCTCCCGCCCCGCCATCCACGCCGCACACCTGGCAGTCGACTACGCTCAACTCGCAGCAGACCAGATCACCGACCCTGATCTGCTCTCCGCACCTACCAACCTACCAGGGCTACGCCTGGCCGACGTCGCCTGTGGCCCGACCGCAGTCACGGTCAAGTGCGACATATCCCTCTGTCAACCTCGGCCCGTCGTCCCAGCGTCCTGGCGCCACTGGGTATTCGACATTCTCCACAACCTCTCCCACCTCGGCGCCCGCGCATCCATCAAATTGGTAGCCAACCGCTTTGTCTGGCGCGGCCTTCGCAAGGATGTGCGTACTTGGGCCAACTCCTGCCTAGCCTGCCAACGGGCCAAGGTACAGCAACACACGAAAGCACCCCTCGAGGAGTTTACCGTCCCCTCGCGGAGATTCGACCACATCCACGTGGACATCGTCGGGCCCCTGCCGCCGTCGCAATGCCACACGCACTTGCTGACGATCGTCGACCGCACCACGCGCTGGCCCGAGGCAATTCCACTGACCTCTACCACCACTGCCGACATCGCCAGAGCCTTCGTCAGCACCTGGGTCAAACGGTTCGGCATCCCCTCCGACATGACGTTGGACAGAGGTCCGCAATTTACCTCTGAACTCTGGACCGCCGTCGCACGCAACCTCGGGGTGACCGTTCACCGCAACACAGCGTACCACCCCCAAGCCAACGGACTGTGTGAGCAGTTCCACAGATCCTTGAAGGCATCTCTTCGAGCCAGCCTCCAGGACGGCGCCTGGACCGACCGACCGACTTCCGTGGGTCCTCCTCGGCCTGCACACCGCGGTTAAAGAAGACCTCCTCGCATCGGCAGCAGAGCTCGTGTACGGTCAGCCGCTGCGCATACCCGGCGAGTTCCTGCCCAACGCCACGACACCCTGGTCAGCCGACCAGCAATGCCACGACTTCGCCTCACCGCTGCAGTTCGCCCCGGTGCCCATTGCCCGACATGGCGAATCCACCTCACACGTCCCACTAAGCCTGCACCAGGCACGGATCACTTTCGTCCGGCACGACGCCCACCGCGGACCCCTTCAACCCCCGTACGACGGGCCCTACAAGGTGCTACAGGCTGGGGACAAATTTTTCACCCTGCAAGTGGGCGACAGGACCGAAAAAGTGTCGGTTGACCGACTCAAGCTAGTACACTCGGAGCCCGGTGAGCAGGTCCCTGTAGCTCGTCCACCACTACGCGGCCGACCTGCCCTCAAGCCGGTTCACCCGGCGGCTCCACGCCCAGCCGTTCCACGTCCACCGGCGTCCTACAAGAGCCGCTCCGGCCGGCCCATCAGACCGCCGCACCGTCTCGTCCACACCTCCTAAGCGGATTCTGTGGGGAGCTGTGTGGCGGATCACCACCTAAATGGGCATTATCCACTTTTCTGTCCGTGGACAATATATCGAGCATCTTGCCTTTAAGGCACCTTGCCTTTAAGGCAGGAGAGAAGGAGTGGGCGGGGCCTCAGGATTTTTCCAGAGAATTCTGGGAGCAATCTGTTCAGCCATTTTGGACCATGCAGTTGTATTAAAAAGTCTCTGTTTTTCCACACATGGATTCAGTCTTAATTTGTGTTTTGCGGCAGCCTCAACAAGATAACAACACATCTAGAGAGGGAGAACATAATGAAAAAAGCATGAATTTCTGAAAGGAAGGTCATGTTTAACCAACTTTATTGAATTCTTCGAATAAGTAACAGAAAGAGCAGACAATGGTCTTTCTGAAGGCTTTCAATAAGGTGCCACATAACAGACTCATGACAATGATCAGGATATGTGCGGCCAAGGTCCCTTAACACCATGCAGCGCTCTCGAGGTCCCGCGCAACCGGTGAGCCGGTTTTTAAATAGAAAAACCGCGCATGCGCAAACTTCTCAATGGCCCATGCAGGCCATTAAAGGGGCCGCGCGGGGCCAACAGAAAATTACAGGGATCATTGGTGTGGGGTCAGGGATCAGGTAGAAGAATGGATCGAGTGATGACCACCAAAACAGAAAACAGGGTAGAAATTAAGTTTCTCAGACTGGCGGGAAGTGGTGTCTAGCCGGGATCCGTGCTGGGACCGCTGTTGTTGACCATATACTGAAGTTATTTGGACTCAGAATTTAGAGGTGTGGTGTTGAAATTTGCAGATGATACCAAATTGAAGGGGGTTTAGCTTATAATGTGGAGGACTGAACCAAAATACAAGATAAGTCTGGAAGAGGTGTAAATGGGAATGGCAGAATCATCAGCACCTCTCCTAGACTCATCTTTTGTTTCTTTACCTGTCCCATTACCATCTCCTTTTGCTTTGCATTATCACACCTTTTGTCATTTAATCACTCCTGCCTTCCACCCTATCACAGACCTTCCCTTTCATTCTTTCCTCCCCTCCCCGCTTTCCCTGCTTAAAATCTGTTACATCTTTAACTTTTTCCAGTTCTGACGAAAGGTCATTGACCTGAAACGTTGGGCTGGATTTTAACAGCCCTGAGGAGGCGGGTTTGGAGGCAGGCCAGCTACTAAAATCAGAAAAAATGGCTTCAGACACCCAACCCGTCTCCATCCCGCCCCCACGCGATTTTCGTGAGTGTCTGTTCAGCTGCTCCCAAACAGACCCAACTCCAACCGGTGGGACAGGTAGTTAAGGCAGTTAGAGCCTGTTAACTGCCTTGATAATCCTATTTTGACAGAGGGTTTCCCATTTTCGTGCCTCTGGCTCCTGTTTCCCGTCTTGTCAGAAACAGTCCTGCTGCAAGGAAACGAGTTGGTGGAGGACAGGATCTGTAGTCATTATTGGTGCAGAACTTTAAAAGCGCTCCTGTAACATGGCTGGCATTCAAATGCAACAACTTTGTTGTTGGAGATTTGGGAAAAGATTTTGCAAATCTACTGACCTTAAGACTGGTCAAGCTAACATGCATCAGCTTTTTGAACTGATTGGAATAATTTCAGGCCACTTTGAGTGTGCGCTTGCAAGCTTCTTGCCGCAACTGAAATCTATAACAACGGGATGGGAACCATTTACATCTTCTCATCCTGGTCGTCAGATTCGGAGGAAGAGCAGCGCGGCTTAGTGCTGGCGGATGAACAAATGGCTCAGCACACAGCCTCCTTGGAGGAATATGAAGAGGACGAGGAAGAGGACGAGGAGGAGGACGGGGAGTGACGCCTTGTGGGGCCGGATGTGGCCAATGCAGCAGCAGGTAATCCATGCCAGATTCGTGTAATCTTATGTTTCAACCACAAGTGGCTGGCAAATGGAGATGAATATAAGTCCGACATTCTCAAAACCCCAGGCATCATCTGTCCAATAAATCGTGGTTTGCGCTCAGTGTCACCACCAACATTCTACATGGAAATCACTCTGAGCCCTCACACTTGAACTTCCATTTCCCAGAACACAGAGATCACACTTTAGGTGATCTCAGCAGATCAGTAAACCTTTTTCCACACTGAACCCATGTATGTCTGCACACAGACCTCGAGCTCACCTCCTCAGCAATTTGCAGCCAAGCTGCCTTGGTTTACTGAGGAGGTCTCCTCCTTCCATTTCCAGGGAAGAGGAACTCCTGACATCCTCTAACTCCCTCAACCAGAGCATGGAGAGAGCCCTCATTGAACCTGGGTGCAACCTTAGTTATTGGGGCTGCCGTTCCTGCAGCAGCCAGCACCTTTAAGAGAGAAAAGCATTAATATCACTAAGCCAATGATTGGAACAAATCTGGCATCTTTTTCATTTCATTGCCAGATAATAAATTGAAAATAAATCATAATTTTTTTTAATTCATTTTTATGGGATGTGGGGGTCACTGGCAAGGCCAGCATTTATTGACCATCCCTAATTGCCGCGAAACGGTGGTGGTGAGCCGCCTTCTTGAACCGCTGCAGTCTGTGTGGTGATGGTACTCCCACAGTGCTGTTAGGTAGGGAGTTCCAGGATTTTGACCCAGCGACGATGAAGGATCGGCGATATACTTCTAAGTCAGGATGGTGTGTGACTTGGAGGGGAACTTGGAGGTGATGGTGTTCCCTTGCGCCTGCTGCCCTTGTCCTTCTAGGTGGAAGAGGTCGCGGGTTTGGGAGGTGCTGGTGAAGAAGCCTTGGCGAGTTGCTGCAGTGCATCTTGTAGATGGTACACACTGCAGTCACGGTACGCCGGTGGTGGAGGGAGTGAATGTTTAAGGTGGTGGATGGGGTGCCAATCAAGCGGGCTGCTTTGTCCTGTATGGTGTCAAGCTTCTTGAGTGTTGTTGGAGCTGCACTCATCCAGGCAAGTGGAGAGTATTCCATCACACTCCTTACTTGTGCCTTGTAGATGGTAGAAAGGCTTTGGGGAGTCAAGAGGTGAGACACTCGCCACAGAATACCTAGCCTCTGACCTGCTCTTGTTGCCACAGTATTTATGTGGCTGGCCCAGTTAAGTTTCTGGTTAATGGTGACCCCCAGGATGTTGATGGTGGGGGGTTCGGTGATGGTAATGCCATTGAATGTCAAGGGGCAGTGGCTAGACTCTTGCTTGTTGGAGATATTCATTGCCTGGCACTTCTGTGGAGCGAATGTTACCTGCCACTTTTCAGCCCAAGCCTGAACGTTGTCCACATCTTGTTGCATGTGGGCATGGACTGCTTCATTATCTGAGAAGTTGTAAATGGCACTGAACACTGTGCAGTCATCAGCGAACATCCCCATTTCTGACCTTATGTTGGAGGGATGGTCATTGATGAAGCCGCTGAAGATGGTTGGGCCTAGGACACTGCCCTGAGGAACTCCTGCAGCGATGTGCTGGGGCTGTGATGATTGACCTTCAATCACCAGAATCATCTTACTTTGTGCTAGGTATGACTCCAGCCAGTGGAGAGTTTTCCCCCCCGATTCCCATTTATTTCAATTTTACTAGGGCTCCTTCATGCCACACTCGGTCAAATGCTGCTTGATGTCAAGGGCAGTCACTCTCACCTCACCTCTGGAATTCAGCTCCTTTGTCCATGTTTGGACCAACGCTGTAATGAGGTCAGGAGCCGAGTGATCCTGGCGGAACCCAAACTGGGCTTCAGTGAGCAGGTTATTGTTGAGTAAGTGCCGCTTGATAGCACTGTCGATGACACCTTCCATCACTTTGCTGATGATTGAGAGTAGACTGATGGGGTGCTAATTGACTGGATTCGATTTGTCCTGCTTTTTGTGGGCAGGACATACCTGGGCAGTTTTCCACATTGTCGGATAGATGCCAGTGTTGTAGCTGTACTGGAACTGCTTGGCTAGAGGCGCGGCTAGTTCTGGAGCACAAGTCTTCAGCACAATAGCCGGGATGTTTTCAGGGCCCATAGTCTTTGCTGTATCCAGTGCGCTCAGCCGTTTCTTGATATCACGTGGAGTGAATCGAATTGACTGAAGATTGGCTTCTGTGAGGGTGGGGAACTCAGGAACAGGCCGATATGGATCATCCACTCAGCACTTCTGGCTGAAGATGGTTGCAAATGCTTCAGCCTTGTCTTTTGCACTCATGTGCTGGGCTCCACCATCATTGAGGATGGGGATATTCATGGAGCCTCCTCCTCCCGTTAGTTGTTTAATGGTCCACCACCATTCATGACTGGATGTCGCAGGACTGCAGAGCTTTGATCTGATCCATTGATTGTGGGATCGCTTAGTCCTGTCTATAGCATGCTGCTTCTGCTTTTTAGCATGCATGTAGTCCTGTGTTGCAGCTTACCCAGGCTGGCACCTCATTTTTAGGTATGCCTCATGCTGCTCCCGGCATGCTCTTCTGCACTCCTTATTGAACCAGGGTTGGTCCCCTGGCTTGATGGTAATGGTAGAGTGAGGGATATGCCGGGCCATGAGGTTACAGATTGTGGTGGAATACAATTCTGCTGCTGCTGATGGCCCACAGCGCCTCATGGATGCCCAGTTTTGAGCTGCTAGATCTGTTCTGAACCTATCCCATTTAGCACGGTGGTAGTGCCACACAACATGATGGAGGATGTCCTCGGTGTGAAGATGGGACTTCATCTCCACAATGACTGTGCGGTGGTTACTGCTACCAATACTGTCATGGACAGATGCATCTGCGACAGGTAGACTGGTGAGGACGAGGTCAAGTAGGTTTTTCCCTCGTGTTGGTTCTCTCACCACCTGTCGCAGGCCCAGACTGGCAGTTATGTCCTTATATCTTTCTGGAATAATATGACCAGCAATTTCATTCATTAAATTTTGTTCAGAAAAGACGCTGTCAACTCCCCTTTCTATATAATACAGCACCAATCCATCCCATTGACATTTTTTACAAAGGGGACATGGCCCCTTTAAAATTTTCATTCAAACAACGCGTCATCAGATGCGAGAAACTGACAGCCCCAAGCAATTGTCTGGAGGGACCCACACATCGGCCGTAACGAGGCCAATCAAGGCAAAATAGTAACTGATGGGAGGCAGCAGCTGGGAGCGGGTCAGAAAGCCGCCGAGCAGCTGGCCCGCCCTCAACACGCCTCAATTAGTAAAATCGAGCCCGTTAACTCTGTTTCTCTCTCCACAGATGCTGCCTGACCTGCTGAGTATTTCCAGCATTTTCTGGTTTTACTTATTAAAGTTTATTATACTAACAGTTTGATTTATAAAAGAATTATTGATGGCAAGATTCATGTCATGCTTCTTACCAATATACATTCTGCATGCATTAGTATTTAAGGCTTGTTTACAGTTTAATTTTATGAACATTTTATTGAGTTTAGATATGGACAGCTCAAGCTGAACCCGACAGGGTTTATGTGAAGATACTTTCTCTCCCCCAAAAGATTCATATCAAGTGCTCATCATAAGTTGTTGTAAGTATCCTATAATACATCCCAGGAGGACCTTTACACTGCAAGTCCAAATCATATTTATTTTAATTTCAGTGCTTTTTAATGGAATTTTAACACACAGCAAATTCAAAATCGCAGGAAAAGCATAAATGAGATCTTATAGCTTCTCTGTACTGTTCCAGCTCTAGACTATTGATCACTAATTCACTAGTTCTATCACCCATAAAGGATGATATTAAACTCTGCACTGAACATAGGCTGGCGGGCTACATGAACAACCAGCCAATCAAATATCAATGATATGCACTTTTTCCATTGAGGGCAAACCCCTAGCATGCAGGTTCACTCATTTGGGAGATTGGATTTCTATTTCTATATACATTCTGATGGCTTTGTCATTCGTCTTTCAGATGAGAAGTTAATCCGAGGACCCGTCTGCTCTCTCGGGTGGATGGAAAAGAATCCCATGGCACTATTTCGAAGAAGAGCAGGGGAGTTAGACCCGGTGTCCCTGGGGCCAATATTTATCCCTCAATCAATCATCACTAAAACAGATCATCTGGTCATTATCACATTGCTGTTTGTGGGAGCTTGCTGTGTGCAAATTGGCTGCCGTGTTTCCTACATTACAACAGTGATTACACTTCAAAAAGTACTTCATTGGCTGTAAAGCGCTTTGAGACGTCCAGTGATCATGAAAGATGCTGTAGAAATGCAAGTCTTTCTTTTATTAATAATTATTGTAAAATGATTCACAAATTATTATTTTGCAGCGGTTTGTTTGCAGTGAACAATTACTTTTATAATTGTTGGCTATAGAATCACCTGCTTTCATCAGAAATATTGATGGCCAAACCCTATCTTTCTGTATGAATTAGTGCGAGGCCATGACCTCCTGAGGTCGATTATTTTAGCAAGAGTAAAGACTGAGTGAATTCAATAAAATCAACGGGCTTATTTACCACATAACGTAGCTTGCTCAAACAAAACAGAATCCTGCAAATCCCAGAAGCCTCAGGTGACGTTGATGAGATGAAGAAAAAGCCGTTGTGAGTCACTGCGCCTTAAGCATTGATCATGCCGGGTAACAGTGCAGAGACAGGTGCACAACATGCCTACTTGAGGTATTGGCACCTTGTGCAGTTTGGTGGGAATGAGTATCATGCCTATTTTAAAGAAATATCACTCTAGTATATAACATGTTGGTGATATTGAGCCAGATTTTGCTGGAGCAGGGCACCTTGCAGCATGACCCGTTAGTTAGACTTACACAAGATATATGGCACAGAAACAGGCCATTCGGCCCAACCAGTCCATGTTGGCGTTTATGCTCCACTCGAGCCTCCTCCCATCTTTCCTCATCTAAATCTGTCAGCGTAACCTCTATTTCCTTCTCCCTCATATGCTTGTCTAGCATCCCCTTAAATGCATCGATACTATTCGCTTCAACCACTCCCTGCGGTAGCGAGTTCCACAATCTCACCACTCTTTGGGTAAAGAATTTTCTTCTGAATTCCCTATTGGATTTCTTGGTGACTATCTTATATTGATGGCCTCTAGTTATGCTCTTCCCCACAAGTGGAAACATTCTCTCTGTATCCACTCTATCAAAATTTTTCATAATTTTAAAGACCTCTATTAGGCCACCCCTCAGACTTCTTTTTTCAAGAGAAAAGAGACCCAGCCTGTTCATCCTTTCCTGATATGTATACCCTCACATTTCTGGTATCATCCTTGTAAATATTCTCTGCACCCTCTCCAGTGCCTCAATATCCTTTTTATACTATGGCGACAAGAACTGCACGTAGTACTCTAAGTGTGATCTAACCAAGATTCGATACAGGTTTAGCATAACTTCCCTACTTTTCAATTCTATCCCTCTAGAAATAAACCCTTGGTTTGCTTTTTTTATGAGAAGTCGCACAACACCAGGTTATAGTCCAACAGATTTATTTAAAATTACAAGCTTTCGGAGCTGTCGCCCCTTCGTCAGGTAAAGTTACTGTGAGAGAATCTATCAGAATTCACAGAATATAAACACAGAGAAAATGCATAGATTAAATCTTTCCCTACATCAAAGACACACTAAGAGCACAGCCAAGACAATGAGATGTGTCCCAGGGGGTCCAACGCGTCAAAACACCTGCTGGCTGCATATCCTCTCCATTTGGGTTGTTTCTTGTGTTTGTTTTTTTTTATTATAAAAACTGGAAAGACCGGCAACGATGTCAAGTCACGTTCTATAGCGTGACATGAACCCGATATCCCGATTGAGGCCGTCCTCATGAGTGCGGAACTTGGCTATCAGTTTCTGCTCGATGATTTTGCGTTGTCGTGAAACCCGAAGGCTGCCTTGGAGAACGCTAACCCGCAGATCTGAGGCTGAATGCCCTTGACTGCTGAAGTGTTCCCCGACTGGGAGGCAACCATCCTGCCTGGCGATTGTTGCGCGGTGTCCGTTCATACGTTGTCTAAGTGTCTGCATGGTCTCGCCGATGTACCATGCTCTGGGGTATCCTTTACTGCAACGTATCAGGTAGATAACGTTGGCCGAGTCACATGAGTATGTACCATGTACCTGGTGGGTAGTGTCCTCACGTGTGATGACGGTATCTGTGTTCATGATCTGGCATGTCTTGCAGAGGTTGCCGTGGCAGGGTTGTGTGGTGTCGTGGTCGCTGTTCTCCTGACAGCTGGGTAATTTGCTGCGAACGATGGTACTTTTGAGGTTAGGCGGCTGCTTGAAGGCGAGTAGTGGAGGCGTGGGGATGGCCTTAGCAAGGTGTTCGTCGTCATCGATGACATGTTGAAGGCTGCGAAGAACATGGCGTAGTTTCTCCGCTCCGGGGAAGTACTGGACGACGTAGGGTATCGGGTTCATGTCACGCTATAGAACGTGACTTGACATCGTTGCCGGTCTTTCCAGTTTTTATTAAAAAAAACAGACACAAGAAACAACCCAAATGGAGAGGATATGCAGCCAGCAGGTGTTTTGACGCGTTGGACCCCCTGGGACACATCTCATTGTCTTGGCTGTGCCCTTAGTGTGTCTTTGATGTAGGGAAAGATTTAATTTATGCATTTTCTCTGTGTTTATATTCTGTGAATTCTGATAGATTCTCTCACAGTAACTTTATCTGACGAAGGGGCGACAGCTCTGAAAGCTTGTAATTTTAAATAAATCTGTTGGACTATAACCTGGTGTTGTGCGACTTCTCATTTTTGTCCACCCCAGTCCAACGCCGGCATCTCCGCATCATGACCACTATTGACACCGCAAACTGCCGGCTCAAAGTGGAGAGAATCGCCAAGAAGATCGCGCATATTGACACAGACATCAAGTATCTGCAGAGATGCAAGAAAGCAGACAAGATTCCGAAAGGACTACAGATCACGAACCCACTCAAGTCGACATACAACACAGACTACGCTGAGAGACTTTGCCGTCGTACCTCTCGCACACTCCTCAACCATCTCGTACACCAGCTCTACAGCAGACGTCGCAACCTCGAAACCAAGACAGAGTCCATGCTCTCAGCCTGTGCTCAGGGCACAGCAGACCAGCTACGAGACACCGCCAAACAGACGAGGCAACGGAACTACGCTTCTTACATGCGCATCAAGAACAGGAAGCTCGAGAAACTCGGCATCACCACCAGCTGCAACCAAGCCTCCCCCGGTACCACGGTTGCAACCACAGGGAAGTCCATCGTCAACCTGTCGGACCACACCCTTCAACCAGACGAAATTGAAGTTCTCGCCCTGGGGCTCAAGTTCTGCCCCACCACCAAAATGGACCCCATCGGTCTCGCGGCAGACACAGATGAATTCATCAGGAGAATGAGGATCCGGGAATACTACCACAAATCCCAAGATGTCAGCAACAAACCCAATGAGACAATCAATCATCCAGAACAGCAGACAGAGGGAACCGCAGTGCTACAACCGAGGAAGAAAGAGTCAAATTGGACCTCTCCGGAGGGTCGCTGCCCCAAGCTTGACATGTATGCTCAAGCTGTCAGGAAATGCATCAACGCCAGATTCATCAGCCGCACTCACAAGACAGTCCAGAATGTCACCCGAGCACAACGCAACGCCATCCACGCTCTCAAGACCAACCGCAACATCGTCATCAAACCAGCGGACAAAGGAGGAGCCATCGTCATACAGAACAGAATGGACTATTGCAAAGAAGCATACCGACAACTGGACAACCTGGAACACTACAGACAGCTACCCGCAGATCCGACCAAAGAACACACCCGCCAACTCAATAGACTGATCAAGACCTTCGATCCAGACCTTCAAAACACCCTACGCGCTCTCATCCCACGTACTCCCCGCGTAGGAGACTTTTACTGCCTCCCAAAGATACACAAAGCCAACACACCCGGACGTCCTATCGTATCAGGCAATGGAACCATATGTGAGAACCTCTCTGAGTACATCGAGGGCATCCTGAAACCCATCGTACAGGGAACCCCCAGCTTCTGTCGCAACACTACAGACTTCTTGCAGAAACTCAGCACCCATGGACTAGTTGAACCAGGAACACTCCTCGCCACGATGGACGTATCGGCACTCTACACCAGTATCCCCCACGATGACGGCATCGCTGCGACAGCTACAGTACTCAACACCAACAACAGCCAATCTCCAGACGCCATCCTACAACTCATCCGCTTCATCCTTGACCACAATGTCTTCACCTTCGACAACCAGTTTTTTACCCAAACACACGGAACAGCCATGGGGAACAAATTCGCACCCCAATACGCCAACATCTTCATGCACAAGTTCGAGCAAGACTTCTTCGCTGCACAGGACCACCAACCAACGCTGTACACCAGATACATCGACGACATCTTCTTCCTTTGGACCCATGGCGAAGGATCACTGAAAGGACTACACGATAGCATCAACAGGTTCCATCCCACCATCAAACTCACCATGGACTACTCCTCAGAATCGGTTTCATTCTTGGACACACGAATCTCCATCAAAGATGGACGCCTCAGCACTTCACTCTACCGCAAGCCCACGGACAACCTCACGATGCTCCACTTCTCCAGATTCCACCCTAACCACGTTAAAGAAGCCATCCCCTATGGACAAGCCCTGCGAATACACAGGATCTGCTCAGACGAGGAGGAACGCGATGGACACCTACGGACACTGAAAGACGCCCTCGTAAGAACGGGATATGACGCTCGACTCGTTGATCGACAGTTCCGACGGGCCACAGCGAAAAACCGCACAGACCTCCTCAGAAGACGAACATGGGACACAACCAACAGAGTACCCTACGTCGTCCAGTACTTCCCCGGAGCGGAGAAACTACGCCATGTTCTTCGCAGCCTTCAACATGTCATCGATGACGACGAACACCTTGCTAAGGCCATCCCCACGCCTCCACTACTCGCCTTCAAGCAGCCACCTAACCTCAAAAGTACCATCGTTCGCAGCAAATTACCCAGCTGTCAGGAGAACAGCGACCACGACACCACACAACCCTGCCACGGCAACCTCTGCAAGACATGCCAGATCATGAACACAGACACCGTCATCACACGTGAGGACACTACCCACCAGGTACATGGTACATACTCATGTGACTCAGCCAACGTTGTCTCCCTGATACGTTGCAGTAAAGGATGCCCCAGAGCATGGTACATCGGCGAGACCATGCAGACACTGAGACAACGTATGAACGGACACCGCGCAACAATCGCCAGGCAGGATGGTTGCCTCCCAGTCGGGGAACACTTCAGCAGTCAAGGGCATTCAGCCTCAGATCTGCGGGTTAGCGTTCTCCAAGGCGGCCTTCGGGTTTCACGACAACGCAAAATCATCGAGCAGAAACTGATAGCCAAGTTCCGCACTCATGAGGACGGCCTCAATCGGGATATCGGGTTCATGTCACGCTATAGAACGTGACTTGACATCGTTGCCGGTCTTTCCAGTTTTTATAATAAAAAACAAACAAACACAAGAAACAACCCAAATGGAGAGGATATGCAGCCAGCAGGTGTTTTGACGCGTTGGACCCCCTGGGACACATCTCATTGTCTTGGCTGTGCTCTTAGTGTGTCTTTGATGTAGGGAACGATTTAATCTATGCATTTTCTCTGTGTTTATATTCTGTGAATTCTGATAGATTCTCTCACAGTAACTTTACCTGACGAAGGGGCGACAGCTCCGAAAGCTTGTAATTTTAAATAAATCTGTTGGACTATAACCTGGTGTTGTGCGACTTCTCATTTTTGTCCACCCCAGTCCAACGCCGGCATCTCCGCATCATGATTTTTTTATGGCCTTGCTAACCTGTAGCGCAACTTTTAGTGATTTGTGTATTTGTACTCCGAGATCCCTTTGTTCCTCCACCCCACCTAGACTCGCACCCTCCAAATGATATGTGACCTCCCTATTCTTCCTACCAAAATGTAATACCCCACATTTATCTGTGTTGAACTTCATTTGCCAATTATATGCCCATTCTGCAAATTTATCAATGTCCTCCAGTAACTTGTTACAGTCCTCCTCAGTATTGACTATCCACCCCCCCTCCCCCCCCCCCCCCCCCCCCCCCCCCCCCAATTTGGTGTTATCCGCAAATTTAGAAATTGTGTTTTTGGTTCCAAAGTCTAAATCGTTAATGTAAATTGTGAACTGCAGTGGTCCCAGCACTGATCCTGTGGAACACCACTACCCACCTTCTGTCACTGTGAATAGCTACCCTTTACTCCTACTCTCTGCTTTCTGTCCTGAAGCCAGCCAGCAATCCATTCTGCTACTTGTCACCTGACTATGCATTCTCTGACCTTGTTCATCAGTCAATTATGGGGTACCTTATCGAAGGCTTTTTTAAAATCTAGATAAATTACATCTACTGCACTACCATTGTCTACTCTCTCTGTTACCTCTTCAAAAAATTCAATAAGGTTGGTCAAGCAAGACTTTCCCTTTTGAAATCCATGTTGACTATTCATTATTATATTTTTGGTTTCTAGATGTTCTTCTATTTTCTCCTTTAGTAGGGATTCCATTATTTTTCCTACCACCGATGTTAATATGACTGGTCTATAATTCCCTGGACATGTTCTATCCCCCTTCTTAAATATCGGTATTACATTAGCTATCCACCAGTCCTCTGGCACTATACCTTTTTCTAACAAATTATTAAATATGCGAAGTGATGCCTCTGCTATCTCTTCCCTAGATTCTTTTAAAATGCGTGATGCAATCCATCCGGACCAGGGTTTTATCCTCTTTGAGTTTGATTAGTTTATTTAATATATCCCCTTTTCTTTTTTAAATGCACTTATCTCATTACTAATCACATCATCCAATGTCATGTCCACCTATTCTATCTCCCTGGTAAATACTGAAGCAAAATTATTATTTAATATTTCTGCCATCTATCGTTACCTGTGGTATTATCATGACTATCCCTTAATGGCCCTATTCCCATCCCAACCTTCCTTTTTTTATTGATGTGCCTATAAAATATTTTACTATTTTGTTTTATGGTCCTTGATAATTTAATTTCATAGTTCCTCTTTGCCTCCGTAATTGTTTTTTTTAACTTCTCTCCTAATCTTTTCGTATTCTCCCTTATCATGCACTCCCCTGCTGTCTATATATTTAATGTCTGCCTCTTTCCTTGCCCTCAATTGTTCCCTTATGGTTTTATTCATCTATGGAGTCTCATTAGTGTTTAGTTTGTTCTTTCCTTTTAGCAGGATATATTTTTCCTGCACTCTGTTGAATTCCATTTTAAATGTTTCCCCTTGCTGTTCTACATCGTTGTTTGCCAATATTGTTGTCCGTTTTTTTCCCCGAATTCTATTCTCAGCCCCTCAAAATCAGCTTTTCACCAATCTATTAACTTTTTCGTGCACATTTAGGTTTTGAAATTTTTTGCCTACAAAGTTGCTAAAAGTGCGAGCTGATAACTGCACGGCGAGGGCAACAGCGCATCTGGGACCTTGGTGAACAATGGGACAAAAGTGTATCTTCTTAACCAGTGAGATTCCAGGATTGAGAAATAAACCGACAAAGGACTAAGAAGGAGGGTGAATTAGAGTGAAAAGAGGGAAAGAAAGATTGGATTAAGAAAGAAAGGGAAAAAAAGAGACAGAAAGGAAAATTAAGAAAAAAAAAAAATCTAAAATTTGACATTTTTCAAATCTCCTAAAACAATTCACAACCTGAAGGAATGAGATTCCACACTTATAATTGTTTACTTTCGGTGCTGGAGAGGTTGATTGGCAGTCATTAACAATTATCACATTGTTAAAAGCATACTTACACTGTTAATTACTACACTTAACTTTCTGTGACGAGCTTAATGAGACGTTGAGGTGCAAATGTAGCAACTTCAGGAAAATCACGGGGAGGTTGTGCGCGAGATGCCGTTTTCGCGAAGCTAATGGCGGAGTGGCGCAAATTGTCCAGCAACTTGTGGCAATTCAAAATTTCCGGGTTTCTCTCCCTCGGGCGATTTGCACATTGATAACAGCGAGCGTTATTCAGACAGCGCTATTTCTTCAGCAAAACCTGGCCCATTAATTTGAAATTGTCGGTTTTGGAAATTCTTCATCTTACAGACAGTAAAGGGAAAATTAAAGTTTTCAACACCGGGTGGGTATTTATGCAAATATAATAGAGATATATGTTTGTTTTAGTTGCTGCAGAACATTCATAATATAATGGCTTTGAACTTCTGAAAAAATTGGCTTCAATAGCAAGATGTTTTCAAGCAGAAACAAGTGGAAGGAATGTATGCCTTCGACACAAAAGGCAAATTAAATTGATATACAATGGTGAAGGAATTCAGAAGTGCTTTAGAGAAGAGAAGCTATTTTCTTTTCCCTACACGATTAATTTCAAACCAGGAACTGGTTACTTTGAAGAAAGAACAGCTGCTTGATTCGCACAATTCCATTTCTGTCTGAGCAAGTCCAGTTATGCGGTGAATTATTGTTCTGGTAAACCCAGTCAACAAAAGATAATGGACTACATTAACAAGCATCTCGATGCACATTTGTATAAGTACAACAGAGGAGAAGGTGGTGGTGTCTCAGTTGTTTTAATAGGAACCAGTAGGATAGGAAGGAGCCCAGTCAGTTGTTAATCAATTGTGACAACACGGCACTGTATGCAAGTAGAAGCCAAGTAGGAAGAGGTGATAAAGATCCTGTGACATTAATTGTGGACTTGTCCGGGAAACAAAAATTGGCAAGTTTGAGTGTGTAAAAGAGGTGCTTACATATGCAGGAAGTCAGGCAATATCATGGTCACATACTGCACATAATTGTCTCAGTAGAAGGAAACCTGTGGAGAAAATCTGCCATTTACTAATCACTTAAAAATTCTGTGAATAAGATTAATGAAGTCACCCATAACTGTCAACGTAGCTTTAAATCAAACACGAATACGTGAGCTTTTCAGTTATAAAGCTTATTGTTAACTTAAAAGTGAAAAACAACCTGAATGATGTTCTACCTCATAATATGATCTAAAAGTTGTGTTGGACTTTGTGAGTTGTTTCTTACAAGCTGATAGTGATTTCTCGCTCTCACCAAATGTAGAAGACATTACATCAGCTTTCACTTTCGAGGTGTTTTGCTAAATGACTGTGCCAGGATCCAGTTTGTTTCATGCATAGATTCATAATTTAATTCTCCTTCACATTTCTCTTTCTGTGTGGGTACATTTAACAACTAAATTTCAACTCATGTACATTGTGCAATTTATCAAAGTTCTCCTTAACCAGCCTGTCATAAAAAATTAACATATAAATGAAAACAGGTGAGAGATCTGTCTACTTACATATGATTATTCAAAATATTCCAACCCCTCGAGAAATGCGCGAACATTTTTGCACCTCAGTAATTAGTATAAAAAGATTACAATTTCTTGATTCATTCACAGAATGCTGTAAATTAAGACACATTCAGTGCTTCTGTGACTTCTCTAATTCTGTTTGTAATAAAAAGCAGATGGGGAATTATATGCACAAAATCACTTTAGCTGCAGTTATACAACACAAAGGTCGATCACTTTGAAAACCACAAAATACATGCAGTACGCGACATTATTTTTATTGTATAAGAGCGCAGGTGGCTATAGTTTCCACTGCAATCATGGAGGTGGTCGTGACAACCAGCGCAAAATTGAAAAATGTGTTCACAACATCTGCTGCCGCAATTAATGTTATTCCATGGGGGCGATTTTGCCAGCCCTGGGGAGGTGGGTTTGGAGGCAGAACTGCCGGGAAAATAGCAGAATCTGATACCCATCCCGCCCCCAACCTGCCTCCGTGCCATCTTCCCAGGAGGCGGGTTCCCGACCCGCGCCGGGTCCCGTCTCCTCGAGGCGGGAAGGGGATTACAGCCACTTAACTACCTGTTAACAGGCAGAAAGGAGGATTATCCCCATTTTTCCAACAGAAGTGCGGGCTTTCCGATGTCGGGAAACTCCACCAGGGTCAGCGAGGTGAGCAGTGGGTCTGCGGGGGTGAGAGGAATCGAGAAGTGCGCTGTGAGGTGAGTGATGGGTGCAAGTGTGGAGAGGTAAGTATGTGAGGTGAGTGCAAAGTGTTAGAAAAAGTTTCCTTACCTTTGTTTCTTCCTGCAGGCTTCAATCGTTGGAGATCCGGAGGCTCTTCATCTCCACGGCAGAGATGACAGAATGGCTGCTGCATTCTCGCTGCAACAGCCATCTGCTTTCTGCTCAGAAAATAGGTTTGGTGAGTCTTGAGTATAAAAACTCACCAAACAGCAGAGAATGTCAGTGTTTGACAGCTTCTCAAAGCTGTCAAACACTGACAATTCATCTGTCAAAAATTTTTGACAGATGAAACGTCATACGCTGACGTTCTCTGTAACCAGCTTCCCCTTAATTGGCCAGCTAAGCCCGCTGGGTGGGCTTAACAAGGTCAATCAAGGGAAAATAGTGTGGGTTGGCCGGACGTCGATGGAGAAGCCGAATTAGCCAAGTTCCCGGTACTGACATTGGGATACCTTTAGCTGTAGTTATGAAAGTTAATACAGCCTTAAGCTTTCTCCAACAGCATCATCCAAAGTCACTCCAGGAGGTATCTGTCTGATAAGCCAATCTGTAGTTCACACCTGTAGGCTTCGCAAAATTCCCCAGAAACTCGAATAGAACCCTAAAGGGGGTGAGTTTTGGATCTTAACACGAATTTGGCATGATGGGAACTAAATGAAGGAATTTGAGGTCAAAACCTCAGTTTTGGACATTTTTAAGGATCAGGGAAGAAAAAACCCTGAGGAAAATGACTTTTGGATGATAAGACACCTTTTTAAAAAGGGCCATTGGGTAAACCTGCAGTCACAGAAACACAGGCTGCAGGAAAGGGTGTGGTGAGGCAGTGGACAGCGTTCGGGTATTGGGACCAAGCCAAGCTGTCTGGGAGATGTTTGCACTGCAATCCAACCAAGGAGGAAGAGCCTCATCCAAAACCTCACAAACACATTCAAAAATGAATAAACCAAAACCCCTTTTGAAATCCTCAGGTCCAAACAGAATGCTGGAAGTCTGAATACAATTCTTAACAATAAAACTTCCAGCACACAGCTTCACAACCCATCATCCCATCAAAAACCAATTAGCCAAGTATCTACAGGAACAGACTTAACGAGCCCACCAAAAACCTAAGACAAAAGGAGCAAGATTTGGCACGTAGATAAAGGCCCTGTCTAAATGGGAGACATCGGAAGCCATCAGGACAAGTTAACATAAAGTTAAAGTCATCAGACTTAACGAGCCTGCCAAAACCTAAGACAATAGAATAAACAGGCCTCAACTGAAACCTAAATCACACCCCCAAGAAGCAGAGAGTTACACAGACGGGTCTACACACACGACACGAGCAGGAGGAGAGACAAGTGGCCAGGCCACGAGGCAGGCAGACCCGAGGCGAGATCGGAGGCAGGGACAGACAAGGCCAGGCAAGGGCTGGAACTGAGACCACGAGCTGGGAGTGAGTCGGCATCGCTCAACACACGGTCCAGCTCCAGGAGGTACCGCCCCGACAGGTCTCCAACGCAACGAACCAACAACAAAAGCCGCCAAGGGCTCCACGAGGCAAACCAACACTTGAAAGTACCGTGGAAACCAAGGCCCCGCGCAGCAACCAACCACCAGGCGACACCAAAAGACCAACACCAGGAAAAACCGAAGACACGCAAGTTTCCACGCTACAAACTATTCCTGACTTACCCCTGGGAAAGATTGGTGAGCATTATCCCTGATCCTCTGGAATTAAACCTAGCTAGGCAGTGGGATTGGGAGGGATAAGGGTTTCTGTATATTGGACTTCTCCCTCGCCTGTACCGTGTGTTCCCCAACCTGTGTTTAAGCATTAAGTGTGTTTTAAGTTTGTTACCTTTTCTTTCATCAAAACCTGTTGTCTACTGCATCTTTGTTCACAACCCCCAAATAAGTCCAAGGTCTAGAACCAGGGGCATTGGAGCGATTCGAACCGCTCACTGAGTCAGAGGTGAAGGCTGACCCCACACACCACCCCCTACATAATGGCGACCGCGGCACGAGCTTGGCAAAAGGGTTGTGAAGCAGTAGACACTGATTCGGAAGAGAGAACTGTAATGGAAGAGAGGATTTCAGATTATGTGTTCAGTAAGGTGAATATGGAAAAGAAGTGGGTCACTAATCTGTTAAAGGCTGGGCGCCCGGTAGATGCTGCAGCTAAATGGACAGAAGGGAAGGATCATAAAAAATCCATAGAAAAGGCAGTCTGGCTGATGTGCTTCAAGAAACAGATCCAGCTTTTGGACAGACTCGTTGAAGCACAGGCAGCCGAGATTCGGCAGTCAGCCCTGGAAGTCCAAACAAAGGCCCTAGCAGGGGAAAGTTATTGTTAGCATTGCAGGCTCTAAACCAGGAAAGGGTGCAGTTAGTGGGGGAGCATAAGACCCGGCAGGAATATTTACAGTGTCAGGTCACAGAGGCCAAGAACAATGAGCTGAGGTTGCGGGAAAAGAATGCCCGCCTGGCAAAACAAGTAAGAGAGCAGGAGGAGACAGTAAAAGGCTTACAGGTAGCCTATAAGGTAGTGAGCGCACAGGGGTTTGAGGATGCAGACCATGGCCCCTGCCAGAAGCCGATAGAGAGTCTGAACCTTGCTCTAATGAAGGCAAAAGGCATGGTGTGCCTCATAAGCCCGAGTGCAGCCAGGTCGACTTTACAGGGAACCTGGGGAGAACGGTTCAGACACTACAGATAGTGCCAAGGGACGACCCGGTTGAGGAGCAGGAGGGCCCACGACCACCACCCATAGCGCCAAGCTTTAGCGAAGTCTGGCAAGAAAGGGGGGTGGAGTTAGGGGCAGAAGCTGAGGTGGAAAAACCTCCACAAGAGAGGCTGGGACTGGGGCCGATGTGCCCGGCCCGGCAGCAAAGGTTTGGTCCACCCGTTGATAACGGGGATGGGGGAGCCCTCCAAAACAGTTTGTAGTTCCCCACGGTACTCAGCAGCTTAGGGCTATGGTAAGCCACCTGAGTAAACTCACCCAAAAGGGAGACCCCTCAGAACAGACAGCAGGCATCAATGACTGTGATGATGCCTAGATGGCAAAAATGCTCCTGTTCTCACTGGATGGCAAGCTATACCAGTCCCTCTCTGCTGAGAGCAAGAGAGGACAGAATGGGTATGCTGCTGTCAGAGAGGAAGTTTTAGAGGCCATGGGGATGAATGAGGGAAGTCCTTTCTCCCGGGTGGAGAAAACAGTGCAGCTTGTAGGGGAGACCCCACAGGCTTTCGCAGACAGGCTGTGGCCTGTGTACAGGGGTGCTTGTAATGGGGATCTCGACTGAGCTAACCTAAACCGGGACGAGCTGGCCCACTGGTTCCAAAGCCTAGTGGCAAACAGCTTGCCACGAATCAAAACCAAGGCTGACCTTTGGTTTGACCTGAAAGACCCCCGGGTCACCGAGGAGACAGTGGTCAGACAGCTGAACCTGGCCTACCGGAACGGGAGAGGGGCGGAAGAGCCCCCACAAAAAGGGAAAGTACATGAAATGAAACCCGGCCAGGGTAGGAAGGAGTGGCATCAGGAGGGAATAACCCTTCCAGCACAAGGCTTAACTGTTATGGGTGTGGGAAGGATGGACACTGGAGGAAGGAGTGTAAGAATCCTTGGAAAGATAACAAGGGAAAGAATTCCTCAGCCCCAGCCCAAAAGGCAGAGACAGGGATCCCTCCCGCCACGGTCGAGTCATTTTTGAACGCCATGAGGTCCCTATTGACTGGCCCAGGGAAGGTAGCAGCAACCACCGGTGCTCGGACCCCATCTGCCCAATACAACCCAGACCTATGACTAGAGCCAGCACAGCCTGTCTACCTGTGTCCCTTTGAAAGACATGCACAGGAAGAGACCTCCCGTAAGAAGGCCAGGTTAAATAAGCAGGCCTTACGGGAGGAGAACGCCCGCTTAATGGGTAAAGTAGACAGGCTAGAGGGGCAGCTTAGAGATATAAAGGCAGCCTGCAGGGTAGCCAGGAGCAGGGGGTATCAGGATTTAAACCATGGGCCCTGTGAGGAAAGGATAAAAGGTCTGACCCAAGCCCTATCCAAAGCCAGAGGGATGGTTTGCTTAACAACCCCGGGGGAATTCACCACCCCGCAGTTGCAAGCCATGGTAGCAGAGTTGCCCAAATTAAAACAGGATAGAAATCCTCAGCCTGCAGCAGGAGAAAATTCACAGACTGCACAAGCAGGTGCAGTAGCTTGTCTTAAGGGAAGGGCCATCCCACCCACTGTTTGGGAGAAGGGCCATCCCACCCACTGTTTGGGACACTCCCCCACTCATCTGGGACTCAGACGAGGTGGGACCTGAGGGCAGAGACCCCCAGCCCGCAGCATGAGGCTGCATAGAGTTACCTGCCCCCGACACAGGTTTAGAAGAGGTACAGCCTGAGGATAGAAATCCCCAGCCAGCAGCTGTGGCAGACTTACCGACTGCAGTGGTGAGGACAGGGGCTTGTATTACAGAAGGGTATACTCCATCGATTATGTGGGACTCAGGCACTCCCCCAGTGGCCAGAGTCCTAAGAAAGTCTCCCCGCACAGCACAGCCTAAACCACCCTGGTCTCCAGTGTATCAGTTTAAAGGGTCCCACCCAAAGAGGGTTGTAACCCGTAAAGAAACGCCCAAGGTCAGGGATCAGTCTAAGGACAGGGATCCCCAGCCTACAGCCTCCTGCAGAGAGGGTCTCACAGAGGCAGCTGTGAGCCAAGAACACAAGAAGGGTCCCCAGCCTGCGGTCTCAGGCTGCGCAGAACCCACAGGACAGGACAGGGACTCAGAAGCAGCCACACCAAAGGGGGCGGTGTGCTGTAGAAGAAGGACTCTCAGGGTCCTGCGGTACAGGCCACCTTACCGGCTGCCCAGAAGCAGAAAAAGGCAGAGCCCATACAGGATTTGAGCTGGCCGTCCAGAGACGGGCAGCGAATGTACAGAGTTTTGTATTTTAGGTGTGTTTTACAGTTTTGGTAGTTTTAGGATTTTTAAGAATTCTAGTTTTAAGGATTTTAGTAAGTAAGTTTAAAGTCCTCAAGAATCGATCACCTGTCAAGCCAGAGAACCTTCTCGGGACATGGCTATCTGTTTTGTGTGTCCCTACAGAGAGGAAATCGGCATGCCGATCCCGACATGAGAAAGCATGGGACCAGCATTGCAATAAAGCCTATGGCCAGGTTTAGGGCGAGCCTTAATTTGTTTTTATTAAAATGAATAAAGTTTGTGATCATGTATTATTTTTACTATGATGTGGAGATGCCGGTGTTGGACTGGGGAGGACAAATGTGAGAAGTCGCACAACACCAGGTTATAGTCCAACAGCTTTATTTGAAATCACAAGCTTTCGGAGCGCTGCTCCTTCATCAGGTGAAGTGAAGAGATGCATATAAGCACAGCATATATAGTGAGAGAACACGGCCAGATTTTTGTTTTCCATACAGACCCCAGCATCTGCCACATTGTCTTTGATGTAATGTTTTCCTGACTGACCTGTTTGGACACCATCCACACCTTTGATTGCCGTGATTATCTCTCTGCCGAGGTGTGATAAAGGGCAGTTAGAAGGATTAACTGTAATCATCTGGCAGTGTTCTCTGACTATATATGCTGTGCCTATATGCATCTCTTCACTTCACCTGACGAAGGAGCAGCGCTCCGAAAGCTTGTGATTTCAAATAAAGCTGTTGGACTATAACCTGGTGTTGTGCGACTTCTCATATTTTTACTATGTATGTACTATAGTTTTCCAAGTGGCGTAGGGGTGTAGGACCCCCTCTGTGCTTGGATATGTATGTATTGTTGATTCTTACCTGTATATATTGGAACACTACACCAAAAAGGGGAATGTATGTTGTTGGGTTTTAGTTTAGGTAATACAGGGGAAGGTTGACTTTTTGGGGATCAGGAATTTTGTCCACCCACAATGATACTGTAGTGAATTAAAGTATCAAAGGGGGGACTGTAAGGTTTTCAAAATTTGCAGATCCCCAAAACCTATGGAAAAAGGACTTTGGAACTACCTCAGAGTGATAAAAATGCATTTGGGCCTAACCTAAGAGACTGTAAGACCAAATACCAAGTTTTAGCATTTTAAAAGCATGTCTGGGCCTGTAAAGGGAGAGAAGGCTGTGAAGGAAGTTGGGTTCGACCTCTGCAAAAGCAGTTTTGGGTATTGCAGTTAAATTGCATTGTCTGGGGAATCGGGATGACCTCACTCAAGCCCAAGCAAGCATTAACATTTTGACAATAGACCCTAGGAGGAGACAGTCCCACCCAACACAACAGGTCCCATCAAACCGATTACAGAACCCACTAAAGACATGCATAAAGCAAATATTCGATCGAAGTCCTAGGCCCAGTGAAGAAACCCAAAACATGAGGACAATTCAAACTCCAATTAAACAACAGATCGACAGGATGGAGCTATCTGAAACCACTTCACACATTTACAAAACCAGTTAAGACGCTAGTAAAGTCGTTACTGTTAACGAGGTCTTACAATGACCGGGATTTGATTTGGTTTTGATAAGGCCACTTCAATTGAGTATAATTGAAGGCCCATCAAGCAGTTCAGGAGTAACAACAGTTCAAGTTTGTAAAGGGGTTTGCGTGGCTCTGTGCTTAGCCTGGGTGCTAGTGCGGGGTTAGGCCTTGTTGCCTGTTCTGGTCTCCAGCCAGCCTGGTAGCACTAGACACCTGTGAGTGGTTCAACCCACTCGCCCTTACGGTTCTGACACTGGACTTAGGTGCGAGAGCAGTAAATGCAGAGAAAAACTCAGGTAGACCCGGATGAATAGTACGAAATGGAAAATCTTTATTGCATATTATTCAAGATTACGAAATACATGTCATAAGCACAGATTAATGACAGTACAAACTTACATACATTTATGCAACTAGGTTTAGGGAAACGAGGAGCGCACGACACATCGTAAAAGGGGACACACATTATAATTATCCTTAAAACAAAAACCCTCCCCTATCAATACCTGTCCTAATCTAGATCTGTAGGATCGAGACTCATGCTCACCACTCGTGATAACTCGGAGAATTCCGAAACGCTGCTCGGATGTTTTCGCCACAGCACCTGACTATTCACGTGTTGATCAGGGGTCTCTGTACCCCACTTGTTTACTCGCTTATGCTCCGGCTAGCAGGCTTGACCATCTGCTGTCATGAAGATCTGTGTTGGTCTCGGATTTCTAATACTACTCGAAAAAGAGTCTTCCTGTGCCCTACACCGGTTGTCGGTAGAACTCGAAGAAAAGTCTTCCAGGGCCAGTTGTGGAGTAGCCGATAGAATTCGAAGAAGTGGTTAATCGATTTTCGGGCGCGGTCGGGGTTTACTGACCGCGGCGGCACGTGCAGTCGTCTTCTTCTTCTTCTTGTCTTGTTTCGTCTCGTCGGTCCTTCGGGTCCCTACACCGTTTACCGACCCTCGGGATGGTGCACCCGCTTACCGGCCTTCGCAGCCCAGCTCTTCACAGATCTTCGCAGCAAGCCACGAGGTTGAATCCCGAAGATCAGCGGACCAAGCGCTCGGTGGGCCACAAACGAGAGCCAGGAGTCGAATCAAGAGAAAGATGGACGTTTGTTTACTACAGTTATAGTACTGTAATTCTTTATCTCCCGCCCAATCTTAATGTTCATCTTTTGTCATGTTTTGGCGCTCAAACTTCTTGTATGGGGTGGTTCTCGTTGTTAATGGGTTTCGGTGATACTTGTAACTGTCTAAGTACCCGTTAATATTTCTCCCATTATGGAACCGGCTCGGAGTCTCTTTGGAGGGGTTTTGGGGGCCTCCGAATTCTTGCTGTGAGTACCCACGAACGGCTCTCTCATCGTAGAGCCGTGGGGAATTTGCGTATCAATGTCTTTGGATGGGCCCCTTGATTGCCCAGTACAATAGCTCTCATTTGTGCATAGAAAACCCGATTCCAGCACTTATATTCCTTGCTTGGGTGTTAAAATGCAAAACGATCTCGTCTTGTCTTATCTCAATATGCTGAGTCCTGTCCGATCTTGCTGATATGTTTATTGAAACGCCATCTTGTCTGCCTACTGAAAGTCTAGAACCTTCTGCCACGAGGCGTGGCGGCCATTTTACAGGCTTCTTGTGTCCGTTTTGAAACCTGACAGCATTTTGCTGAAATAAAGCCGTTTTACGAAACTGTATGTCTCTTTCTCATTATTTTTAAATCGCGATAATTTGCGAATTCTACAAGTTCAACAGAAGGCAGTTCTGCAGTTTTGGAGTTCAATTTGAAAGCCTGTTTTTCAGCAGAAGTCAGTGCTCGAATTACAGAGTTCAGGAGAAGCAAGTTGGGCAGTTAAAGAAGACAGTTCAGTAAGAAGGGAGTTCTCCAGTTCTCCAGTAAAACAGTTCAAGTTCAACAAGCAGGCAGAAGGCAGTTTCCACAGTTCTGCAAGAAGGCAGTTCCACAGCTCGGAAGAAGACAGTTTAAACAGAAAGCAGTTCAACAAAGAAGGCCAACAGCTCCAGAAGTAGGCCGACATGCAAGAAGAGACCAGAGCGACCGCCTCAGTGACCATCGGACACCTCGTGGCAACAAGGGCCTTACGAAACTTTTTACTCAAAAGACTCTAAACCCTAACTCTCAACTGTCAAGGATTTGTTTGGTGAGCATTATCCCTGGTTCTCCAGAGTCCAACCTAGCTAGTGAAGTGGGATTGGGAGGGGTGAAGTATTCTTCTAATGTTATTTCCCTCGCGTGTACCGAAGTGTTCCCCACCTTTAGAGTGTTAAGAGTGTTTGTGTTGTGTTTTACTTTCTTGAATAAAGATCGAAATTCTTTCATCAAAACCTGTTGTCTACTGCACCTTTGTTCACGACCCCCAAATAAGTCCAAGGTCTAGAACCAGGGGTGTGGGAGCGATTCGAACCACTCACTGAGTCAGAGGTGAAGCTGACCCTACCACACCACCCACTACACACCTTGATAAAACATGGTAAAAATTGGGTAGCGCCCCCTTTGGGGGTGCTAATTTTAGCGCCCCAAAAAAGTTAGAGCCCCCATGGCCGATTTTCCCTGGTAGCACCCCGAGAGGGAGGAGGGGCGCTACTGGAAGCGCCCCACGTCCATCTTGGGGCGCTGTGAGCCAATATCGCGGTGCTACATGCCGCGGTACTGCAGGCCTTCCTCCCCTTATTAAAGTAGAGGGCCCTGGCGCAGTGCGTCCCAGCGCCCAGCTGGGTCACCATGGATCAGGAGTGCCGGGCTCATGGAGAGCAGCTGGCACCCCACCGGGGGGCTTCACGGGGGCCGGGGACAGCAACGGGGGCAGGTGCTGGCAGGCGGCCAGCAACAAAATTGGCCGCCCGCCACCTCCCCTTTAACTAGCTCTGCCCAGGCCGCAGTTAGGCCCCCCCGACCCCGGCGGACATAGCGTCCTGCGGTAAGTCGGGGGGGGGCGCCACCCAATATTACAGCCGGGGCATGAGCAAGGCGCTGCACATGGTGATGACGACATCACCGGCGGCGCAGCGCCGAGCGGCACTAACGGTTAGCACCGCCGCTAACCTCCCGCTGAACTTCGCGGGAGGCGTTAGCGGCGCCGTGCACAGGCGCTATTTGATTTGCGCCCCGTTAGCGCCCTCTTAGGACACTAACGGGAAGTGCATATCAACCGAATTTAGCCCGTTTGCCAGGGGGAAACAAACCAGGAGGAAGGAGACAGGAACTAGAGAGTGCGTGGAATTTTACCAGCTGACTGGCTTCCCAGGAGTCCAAGGCAACCACTTATGTGGCTAACAATGCTTCACAGATCCTCCCGAACGCATACATGAACAGGAAAGGATAACAATCCATAAATATTTAGCTGGTTTCTGGTCATACAAATGTGATCCTGCACATACCGTACATTATCCAGGGGGCACACATGATACTTTTGGCCTGCAGCAGTGCACAGTGCCTACATCACATATCAGATGTCAGCCTTGGCTTAGTGCTAGCACTCTTGCCTCCCTCGTTTCTCTTTCCATTTTCCTTGTTTCTCTCTCGCAGAATTTTCTGATCAATACTCATCAGCGCAAACAGTAATGATGGCACAAAGTCCCACAGTCCACAGCCCTAATGAACGTTATTGGCCTGATCGCGTTCCTTGCAGAGTGGCTGGAGACTGTGTGCAACAGATATGGTTGATGTTACCCCAGATAGACAGAAACATACAAGTCACAGCAACCATTACAGTAAAAGAGTTAACGCAAGAAGAGAAACAAACAGAGCTGGATGATCCATGGTAACTGCGAGGTGGTCTTGTGGAGATCTCCGCTTCAGCCAAACCAATAGGGGAGAGCAAAGGAGCAGATCATTTTGGAATTGGGCTAAGGTTTGTGGTGGGAGCAGGTTCTTCATTGTTTGTTCAAAAGCTCAAGAGCCACCTGACCAGGAGCCTATGCAAGTGATGAAGAGCTTTGCTAAACATTATTCTGGGGCAGCACAAAATGACAGAAAATGAAATGTTGACAGTTGGCACCTATGAATATAAAAATACATGAGCTTATCACCTTTGTGTCTTGGTAGAAAAGGCATGTGTATCATGCAGAGAATGTAAAAAAGCTCGAAATGTGTTGCGTGAGTGATACTGGAGATTCTGCGTGGCTTGTGTATGCATGCTAATACGTCATATCATGGAAGAATGAATTAGCTAATAGGACCTGCGCTTATGCACATAAACAATTGTGATTCCTATAATTGAGTTCTGTACTCTGTGTCTGGGAAGGTTATGGATGCTAAAAATATAACACAAGCTACTAGACTCTTGCTAGATATACACACACACACATATATATATATATATATGTACAAAAAATGAAGTGGGATGGATGACAAATGGTATATAGGATAAATGAGAATGAGTCATGAGGGATTATAGACCTCGAGGCAGATTTCATATGTTTGCTATGTATTAGCAACATTGCCATCACAGCTGGAAGATTTTCTGTGTTTGCTATTTGCAGTGAAATTGTAATTGCGTTCTTTATGTCCGTAGGTCCTAAAGGTTTTTCTGAAGAGCATTCCCAGTGCTGGATAGGTAGAGAATGACAATAAAATTACATCTATAAAAGGTTCTAGATATGATATTGCTTAGGTTGTTTATCCATGAAAAATCTTATGAATTGACCCTTTACCAACTTCAGAACCTCCCTCCACCCCCATGCCTCCCCCCCCCACCCCATTCTTTCAAGAGAAAAATTTCCGATATAATTACAGTATTTTGAATGATTACCGTCTAAAACTTGACCCGTTATTTACCTTATTCTCAAATTGTGCCGTCAGCGAGCTCTTTTTACCAATTGGGTTGCCGTGAATCGGCAAGAAAAAATACTCAATGTTATTTAAGCAAGGAACTTAAGATGTCATGTCCTGAAGGCCACCATTTGATTATATCGGAGCTAAATGTAAAGATATAAAGATAGCACACGACCCTTTAAAGCCCCCTGACACAGACCATTTTATATTCCTCACTTTTCATGCAAATGGTGCTTTCTGTTCTGCTGCAGTAAATGATTTTCCTTCAGCGTTTTATGTCTTTTACCACTGATTCATGCCATCTCCCAGGAATGTTATCCAGCGCATGTATAACATCAAACTTAAATTAATGGTGTGTTTGTCATTTCTGAGTACTAAGCAATGCATTTAAAGGGGAGGCATATAATTGAGGAATTGCTTTGTCAGACTTTTTTTTACCCAACAGCGTGCAAAACCTGATGCAGTTAAAAGTCAGGGTTATTGTCCTTCATAAATCACTTTAATGCTCACCTGGTAACTTTTTATTTCTCTTCAGCCTCCCTTCATTCTTTCCGCGTGAGCCCTCTTTAATCAGTCTCATATTTGGTGTTATGAAATATACTTAAAACATGGCAGAGTACATTTGCTAAGTATATATCTAATATTTAGAAATATATTTTATCGCATTAGAAAGTAATTCAATGGGCTTGGCATCAGTTAAGTAGAACGATTCCAGGTGCAAGGATGGACTGCACCTTGGCTTAGTGACAGTATTCCTGCCTCTAAGTCAGAAGGTTATAGGTTCAAGCTCCCACTCCAGACAGTCCAGGCAATCAGAGACAAGAGTCTCTGAATACTGGGTTGATGTCCAGCAAGATACTCATTGCGCGGTGCGGCATGGCGTGGCGATCTGCCTCCTGCAGCCACCTCACCCGCCACCCCCCCACCAACCCCCTCACCAACCATTGCACCTAACCAATTCTCCTGGTAGGGACTTGTGAGTCAGACTAATCACCTGTCCACAGAAAAATGGATTTTGTTATGGAAGTGCTAGATATGAGAGCAGAAGAAATGGGTTGCCTCGTGTGCCATTGGGTACTGAAGAGAAGGATTGAAAAGAGACAGAAAGGAAAAAAAACCAACAAAATGGTTAAACAAGCTCTTTAATATTTAAATTGATTAAAAGTTCCAGTTAATTTACATCTGAGTGAAGCAGCAGGTCGCAAACCTGATTCAGCTGATAACGTTTGAGAATTCATTTTTTCTAATAACCAATTTGGGTTTAGTAGCTGGGATTTTGAGGTAGTGGGATTAACGTTTTTTCCTGAACTCTGGGGAAAGCTGTAACAATATTAGGATGACAAACTGCTTGAGAGCTCTTCAATTACACAGCGAGGAAAAAACCCAATGTCTGCTACCCTAAAATGTCACTCGTGTGGGCATGAATTTGATATTCCATAGTTCGCTTTTGAGCATTCAATTTAGACCACTTGTGTATAGTTTAAAGAAAATGCTTATTTTTAATTAACTTTTGCTGAAGATTAGCAGAAGCAATAGGAGTAAAAAAGAAAGACTTGCATTTCTATAGCGCCTTTCACGACCACCAGATGTCCCAAAAGAGCTTTACAGCCAATGAATTACTTTTTTGAAGTGCAGTCATTGTTATAATGTAGGAAACGCGGCAGCCAATTTGCGCACAGCAAGCTCCCACAAACAGCAATGTGATAACGTCCAGATAATCTGTTTTAGTGATGTTGATTGAGGGATAAATATTGGCCCAGGACACCGGGGAGAAGTCCCCTGCTCGGCACAGGCACGATTGGCTGAATGGCCTCCTTCTGTGCTGTATCATTCTATGTTTCTGTGATATTCGATGACACGGTGCTCCTCAGCAGGTTATAACAGTGCCTTTTGCATTTCCCCTCGTGAGGAGATTTGATGCAGCATTATTTACAGCTTGTACGGCCTTGAATTTGTGCTATGAGCGATCCTTCCTTTGCAAGCAATGCAGCCAGTGCAACATATTGTAACCATACATGTATACAATACTTGTGTTGCTGTTAGCAAGGTTAACTCCTGTTTTAAATTGTTCATACCCAATATCCTGTGTTGAAAGCAATTGTGACTGCACTGAAATCATGGATTGCGATGCCACACTGACTGTTATTTCACAACTGTGAATTATTGGTACTATGTTGCTTGGTGCTGCATTTCTAATGGAATCTCTAAACATTCTCTCCAGCCTTATTGTCTATAGGCCACCAAAGCTCAATAAAGCCCCAGCAAAAATAAAACATCCAACAGCTCTTCAGACATCCCAGTACTGTTGCAAATGCCTCATAGTTCTTTTTTTTAAAGAAAGAGACAGTTTATTCAGTGTCACTTGCTGTGAGCGAATGTCATTGTGGATGACCCGAGATATCCAAATATGCTGTATTGAAAAGAAAATGACTTGTATGCCAAATTGATTATCAACCCCATTATTTGGATTGCGATATTATAATAAGCATGTCTAACTCTTTTTAGACCATGTTGGGATTATTTCCATTACTGTTTTTTTTTAATCTTGTAATTACAGTCATGCAGGGAATAGTTCCATTGTGGTTCCATTTTAGCAGTGCTCACGGCACAATTGTATTGCTGTTATGATGTCTCTAAACATCTGAAACCATATTTCTACTATACCAAGGGGTGGTGTATCTATTTTATCAATGCTGCTATGATTATTGCTCCTCTGAACATTTCTCTTATTGCTGTTAAGCTCCAAATATGCAATCTTACACATTCTTCATCCTTTCTAAGAGTCATGTCAGTCTCATATTTCAACTCATTTTTCCCTAGGACTTCAAACGGCATAATTTCTTGCTTTTCTCAAACTGCAGAATTTCTCTTCCTCCTGCAATCGACAAGCGTTTTAAACCTCAGCTCAGTGTCACCTTAACCACCACTTCCAGATTGAACCCCTTGTTGTGAGACCATGCCTGGCGCATCATGATGGTGAATGCCCGCTATCCTGGCAGCACGATGCCTTCAGCCTGCGCCAGTCCGGTGTGCCAGCGATCTTCCAGCCACCAGGTCGAACCCGAGGGTGGCTGCTCGGGGGCAAGGGCTTATCCGCCCTGCACCTGGCTGATGACTCCCCTCCGCAACTCCACCACTCGTCGCTGTATAAATGCAAGTCTTTCTTCTTTCTTCTGAAGGCCGCCCCATCGAGGTCATCGTCTGAGTCTTGCGCAGCAGAACTCGTGCGTGAACCCGCCCTTCGTGGAGCAGCCACCCAAGGCTGCCCTTTCCCTCTGGCCTGGCTGAAGCCCACTCATGCCTGGCGACTCACCACGTGCAGATCCCGCCTCAATACGACCCGCTAAAGTCCGCTGAGTTACGTTTTCTGAGCTGGTGTCTGCGAGTGTCAGATGCAGTGCCGGTGTTTCTTCTTCTCAGAAGAACATAAGAAATAGGAGCAGGAATAGGCCACTTGGCCCCTCGAGCCTGCTCCGCCATTCAATAAGATCATGGCTGATCTTGGGCTCAAAGCTACTTCCCTGCCCGCTCCCCATAACCCTTCACTCCCTTATCTCGCAACAATCTGTCTATCTCCACCTTAAATGTATTTAATGACCCAGCCTCCATGGCTCTCTGGGGCAGAGAATTCTTCAGATTCTCCTCCTCCTCCATCAGTCTCTTCCTCACATTCAGGGACAGGCTGGGCTGGTGGCAGTTTTTGGGTATCTGAAAGCAGAAAGGCACAAGCATCGGGTTGTGGTGAGGGGAGGGGGGAAAGCAAGATGTCCATGCACACACCATCAGCAGCTGGTAAGTGAGAAAAGTTTGTGGGATGTGAGAGGGTTTAGGTATGAACATGCCTTTCTGTAAGGAGTTTTCGTGGCCTGTGATTCTTTGCTATTGCTTGCTCTGGTCTCCAGCCAGACCTCTTGCAATAATCACCCGTGAGTGGTTCGACCCACTCGCCCTTATGGTTCTGACACCTGGACTTAGATGCAAAGGAGCAGTAATGCAGAGAAGGACTCAAATAGACCTGGTTGAATAATACGAAATGAATGCCTTTATTGTACGGTGTCCAAAATAATGAAATACATGTCATATGCGCAGATCAAAGAAATTACAAGCATACACACGTCTATAAATCTTGTTCTATACAAACGGGGAACACACGGCACATCGTAAAGGGGATAACACATTACAAATTACCCTTAAAAACCCACCCTCCCCTATAATAACTAAACTAAGTCTGGATTTGTAGGATCGGGAAACATGCTCACCACTCGGGTTATTTCGTATTTTAAAATGAGGCTCGCAGCTTTTCGTTGCAGCCCCTGGCTGCCACGTGGCTGTGGGAGCTTCTGAGCACGACTTGTTTACTCTCGCTGCCGCGATGGACCCACTCGGGTCAGCCCTGATGAACGTTCGTCGCGGATGGCCCAGGCTATTCGCTCAAATAACCAGAAGAAAAGGCCTGTCTTTCCTGATGTCATGAAATATTCAGTAGGATTCAAGAGGTGGATTTGAACCTACTTCGTCGTTTATCTTCGGGCGCGGTCGGGGTTTGACTGACCGTGCCGGCTCCTACGTGGAATTCTTCTCGTCACTTAAGCCTCGTTTGGCCAAAGTTCCTGCCTTCTTGACTGACAGCGGCTGGTCGTTCGGGAACACACCGCTGCGTTGCCCTGATGGATCCGGACACCGATTACCGACGATCGGGATGGTGTACCCTGCTGCCTGCCGTGTCGAGGTGGCTCGTCCTGAGGTTCCACTTTTGGCCGACATGAACCACGAACAACGAACTCGAACCCGAACTCCAACCAACACTCGAACAACGAACCAACACCGAACAACGAACCAACACCGAACAACGAACCAACACTCGAACAACGAACCAACACCGAACAACGAACCAACACTCGAACAACGAACCAACACTCGAACAACGAACCAGCACCCCGATGGACATTCCTCCTCTATAGTTATACTGTTGGAACGGGCCTTATCTCCCGCTCAAATCAAGATGCTGTCTTTTGTTTAGTTTTGGCGCTCAAAGTTCTTGGTATGGGGTAATTGTCTCTTCAACTGGTTTCGGGATCACCCGAAACTGGCCCAACTACCCGTTAATGTCTTACTCATTGTTGAGCTGGGTAGAATTTGTATAATTGTCTCCTCAACTGGTTTCGGGATCACCCGAAACTGGCCCAATCACCCGTCAATGTCTTTCTCATTGTTGAGCTGGGTGGAATTTGTATAATGATGTGTCTGGATGGGCCCCGACCGTCAGGTGCAACGACTCTTCGCCGTGCATTTAAAACGAGTCAAGCACTTAGTTTATTGTTCTGTCCAAAACGCAAATGGGTTGCATCCTGCCTTCCCAATCTGTACCGTGCATGATCTCATTATAAATGTATTTTCAGCGCCGTCTTGTCTGAGCCGCTACGACTGGTCTTCGCGTTTTTTTTATTACTGCAGTGGCTGTGTGCTCACCATGTTCTGGAAATGCCTGTCACGATGCTCGGCGGCCATTTTACAAGACTGCTATACCCTTTTATTAAAAGCAGCCTTTCGTTCAATAAAAATGTTCAATTCAACTTGCTTCTCTCCTTATTATTAAAATCGTGATAATTGCGAAAATCTACAATTATCAGCAGCAATGCTTTCAACTTCTCCGCTCGCCACGGACTCTGTCACAGCCCCTCCAATTATTTACAGCACTGATTCCTCCAGGGTGGGTTACGTTCTCACACCTCGCTTGGCTGCCTCCCGGCTGCAGTTGCTCCCGGCGGCTGTCTGCAAGAGAAAGGGAAGCGTGTCAGCGAGTGTGGTGCAATGTGTTCGGGTTATGTGCCTGCCATGGCTGAATAGCTGGCAGTGTGTGCAAGGTGTGAGATGTGGGTGTGAGTCTTGCAGCAGTGGTATTTGTGGGAGGGTGAAGTGAACATATGATTGTGAGGTATGAGTGGTGATAGCTAGAGATTGTTGGTACATGAGTGATGGGGATGTGGTGCATTGAGCAGTGTCTGAGGCCCGTGGTGCAGATGGTGGGATATGGAATTTGCTGAAGCCTTCACTCACCTTGACCAGCCGTGTGAGGTCATTAAGCTTTTTGTGACACTGGATCCAGGTCCTGAGGACAACATTCGTCGCAGTGACGGATTGCGCTATTGCCTCCCAGATCCTTCTGCTGGTTACCTTTTGAAAGCCTCTTGCCCCCATGGGGCTATAGGACATCCCGTCAACGTTGGACCCCAAGGACCAAGGCCTCCAGTGTGACCTCTGAGAAACACTTTGCCCTTTCTCTAGGGTGTTGAGCCATGGCTTCTTCTTACCTGACAATGTGGTACTTCTGCACAAAGCACCTCCCCTTTAAGTAGTGGTGAGAGCTGTAAGGGATTCTGACCCTGCGTGTCTCGCGGCCTGTGAGATTCACGCGGCTCTGTGCAGCCTGTATGTCAGTGCGGGTCTAGGCCTTGCTGCCTGTTCTGGTCTCCAGCCAGTCTGGGAACACTAGACACACCTGTGAGTGGTTCGAATCACTCTCCCTTACGGTTCTAGACACTGGACTTAGATGCGAGAGCAGTAATGGAGATAAAACTCATGTAGGCTTGGTTTGACTGGTACGAAATGGAAAATCTTTATTGCATGATACTTAAAATTATGAAATACATGTCATAAGCACAGATTAATGACAGTACAATCTTACAAACAGTTATGTAGTCGATCTTAGGGAAACGAGGAACGAACGGCACAAAGTAAATAGGGGCACACATTACAAATATCCTTAATCCTTAAACCCTCCCCTATCAATATCTATCCTAAACTAGATTCGTAGGATCTCGAGACTCATGCTCACCACTCGTGATAACTCGGAGAAATTCCGAATAGCTGATCGGATGTTTTTTCACCGCAGCACCCACGTGTCGATCAGGAGATCTCCTGGTCCCACTTGTTTACTTGCTTCTGCTGCTCCGGCTAGCAGGCTGGACCGTCTGCTGTGATGAAGACCTGTGTTGGTTGGCTTAACAGGTACTCTTGGAGCACAGTTATCGATATCGTCGCTACGATATGTTTTCACGTTCCAGTTACTTTGGGCACAGTCCAGTTATCATCGATGCAATATGTTTCGTTGCAAGTTCAAAGAAGTCTTCCTGGCGAGGAAAACTTGGCTAATCGACCTACAGGCGCGGTCGGGATTTACTGACCGTGGCGATGGATATGGTCTTCCTCTCTTCTCATCTCATCTCATCTCATCTCATCTCATCTCGGGCCTTCGGTTCCGCTGCCAGTTACCAACATAGGTCTTCGTTACGCGACACGAGGTAGATCCGAAACGGATCAGAAAGTTCAACAGTCTTTTCAGAAGAGGCAACAGGCAAGCAGAAGCCCAACTACGAGTACACAGGAGCAGCCACGAGGTTACGAATCGGCCGGATAAAAACACAGGAGCAAGAGAGAGAATGGACGGTTTGGAGCCTGCAATTATAGTGCAAAATCTTCCGTTTCCCGCCCAACTATAATGTCCATTCTTTTGTTTAGGGTTTGGCGCCCAAATGTCTTGTATGGGTGATCTCCGTTCTTAATGGGTTTCGGGGCTACTCGTAAATGTCTGAGTACCTGTTAATATTTCTCCCATTGTTAAATCGGTCGGTGTTCTCCCTGGAGGGGTTTGGGGCTTCCAAGTGTCCTGTATAACTACCTGCTAACGGCTCTCTCATCGTAGAGTCGTTGGGATTTTACATATTAATGTCTTTTGGATGGGCCCTTGATTACTCGGTACAATGGCTTTCCTTTGTACCTGGGAGACCGATTCCAGTATCTATGTTTATACTGCAAACCCATAATGTCTCGTGTATTATCTTCACTGTGCTGAATCTTAATCGATCTTGCACAAATGTTTATTGGAACGCCATCTTGTCTGCCTGTTGAAAAGTCTAGAATGTTCTGTCACGAGGTGCAGCGGCCATTTTACAGGCTGCTTGTGTCCACTTTAAACCTGCCAGCATTCTGCTGAAATAAAAGCTGTTTGAACGAAACTCTGTGTTTTCTCCTTATTAACAAAATCGCGATATATTGCGAATTCTACAGTCCCTCCTGTTGATGCGAATAACTCCGCTTATCGTATCAAAAATCATAGTGGTGAGCAATGTTATCTCGATTTCTCTCCGAATCCAGTAAATTAATCCCATAATTTTAACTTAGCTAGGGTCTCTGTGTCGTCCTTGTTTCCCAAGAAAACTACATTTTATATCACCGTAGGCATTATTTGCCCTTAAACTTACACCACTTGTTTTCCTTCCCGGCGTAACCAGGCCGATGCCTCTCGTATCACCTGTATATTCATCTTTTATTCAGGGAAAGGAAAAACAAAACCCAAAACCAAACAATCATTTTTAACTGTAACACCATCACCAAAATAAATCAACACCAACTCTTAAAACATGTCGAGTTCCCAACGTATTTACAATCTCTGAAAATCATGATTGAGTACAAACTTCCGCGGCGCACGTGGCGAGCGGGAGTGACGCCATTTTCCGATCACACGGTGCTTTCATCGTGCACGCGCACGTAACGTTCTCGCCACTCTCCCGTGTTTTCATGCTTGGTGAGGCGCTTGTCTCTTTTACAATGTACGACCAATAGGTACACTACAATGAAAACTTGGCATACGACTAAAATGTGGGAGGCTATTCTGATCCATGAAGGCACTTCAATATTAGTGAACAGATTCCACCACGGTGGAACTACTATATCCAGAATGTCTGTTCCTATTTCGACAGTTTTCTGCTCTAATGTGTAAAAGTGTTTCTGTGACACCGCGACGGCTTTTAAAAGCTTGGTGAGGTGTTCAGGGAGAGGGGGAATGAGGTATCCAAAATGCGCGACGAATCGCTGCAAGTCGGTGAAATTCTCTTTTACTGTGAGATGAACAGTGGATGGTTCAGGGATTGGGATAATTCGCTGTTGTGCTACTTGAACTTCCGCCCTGGGTTTAAAACAGAAACTGCTGTCACTCACCGGACACCGGCTACGGTTTCCATGCTGGTAGTGTTGCGCTGCAGTGGTAACACAATATGTTCCACCCCCGATGTATGCTACCTGCGGAGGCACATGATCTTGTGCCATTGCCTCCATGGTGCAATTCATGGACTTGGCGCCAGCCGTTCTGAACCCGCACTGTGGTGTTAAAAAGGCATTCAAGTGCTGGGGGCACAGTATTATGTGTGCTCCCCTGCCACGACAACCAGAGAGATCTGTACCTGTCATCGTTTGCTCCCAGCGGATGACGTAAGGTGGAACCGCTGCATAACGAATGTGGGCTCCCCCCTGAATGACACCGATGTTCTCTACCCGATATACCGGGGCGGGCTTTGCTGTGTCGCCCAAAACCGGCATACGTAAAACTATACCCATGATGGTATGGTTCGAACGTCCGCAGTCCACGGGGACTGGGTAAGCCTCTGAAGCTAGCCTGAGCTGGCACGGGCTTAATGCGTTCTGAAAAGGGTGGAGCGCCCGTAGGTGTTTGTTACTTATCCAGGACGGAACCAAACCTTGTTTTAAATCCTCCAAATTACTGCGGCCCTCGCCCAGTAACCACGCCCCGTAAAGCACGCACACCTCGTTCTGCGCAGCTTGATCGGATGCATTCCGATCTTCCCTAATCAGGGCATTTACCGTCTTTGCATGTTTCTCCAACTCTGCTATAATTTCCTTTAAATGGAAGGTCATGGCTTGGTCCTCGTGTAGACCCGACCCTACCACTTTATTCTCATCTGTTAGAATGTCCTTTAATTGTGTCTTTAAACCATTAATCTGGGTCTGCAGCTCCACACTGTCTAGAGCGTTGACCACAGATGTACCTGTGTTAAAAGCGGTGAACGCATCGTTCACCAAACCCCTTCTTTGCCTCCCTACTTGATCCAAAACTTCCTGTGGTGCGGTGTACAAACTTGTTTTATCAATTTCCGCGAAATCGAATTCGTAAAATTGTCTGAACATCTTGGTCAACAGGACCTGGTACAACTGTTCCGTCTTTTTGGGGCACCACTCTGGTAACCGTACCTCAGTGAGATTTAAAATCACCGAGGCCACCGCGTAATGTACCCCCTGAAATAGTATCTGGTCTGTGGGGACCAGTACCAAACCATTCCCGGGTCCCTTACTAGTTTTAGGGCACCCTTCTTCCTCAGCTAGAACCACCGGAATCGTGGGCGGGGCTTTGCGTGGGCGCGTAATGAGTTCAGTGGCATTTACTGGGATTGGGGAGAATGGGGCTCCGCACCCCCTGGTGCTCGCATCCCACCTCATCCCCTGTCCGTTATCCTGCCATTGATTAATAAAAAATATGGAGATGCCTTTGGGGCAAACGTACTTTGACCCCCACATACATACATAAATTCCCTCATCCGGTTCCCACCATTTGTCCCAACAGACTTTCACTTGTCCGTCTGTCCCCGTAATTGTCCGATGGGTATTATTACCCAGTCGTTCCCACTCGACCGAAGAGTTCCTCATAGTTTTGCTCAGCTTTCGCAGCCACCACCATCGGCTCAATGGGACCTTCCCACTACAAGTCAAACAAATCCGTTTGCCGACGGTGACGCTGATCCTGGGTGCGATGATCCTTACTTTGGGGCACAGTAAAGAAGTCTCTTTGTAGGCAAACCCCGACGTGCTGGAATACTCCGTTGAGTTCGTTCCCAGCCATCCTGGCCACCTTCCCTTGTGGAAATAGGTGCTGGTCTCCTCTGCCTCCCGTCTTCCGGTCCCATCCACCGCGATGGGGGCCGTGTCCCCGGAACATCCAAACACCACGACATCCTTGGTGCGGCCTCGATAGGCCAATCCACATCCGATTGCCACGAGCAATACTAGAATTCGTTCCATCTTTCCTTGGTTCCTGTGATCAGATAGAATGAGGTAGCCAGCCTCGCAAGAGTCTCTGGCTTTTGTGAAGGGTGAGCGGGTCCCCTGACCCCGCCTCACGTAAACTTCAACGTTCGCTGAATAAACTTCAACTAAACCTATCTTTAAAGCTCCCATCATTTTATCGTTTTCTGTTAAAAACACTTAAAACTTAACCTTGAACTATAAACTTAAAACTTAACCTTGAACTATAAACTTAAAACTTAACCTTGAACTATAAACTTAAAACTTACAACTTCTTACTATACAGTGCCGCCCGTTCTCAGGGCGGCCCCTTTAAATTCTGAGAAGGCTGCTGCGAGCTCTTCCCGACGGTGGGAGGGCACTGACCCTTCCCTCTGATCTGCCGCAGCCTGTTACTGCTGCGATGTGGCCGGTCTGTACCTGGGTTATCTTAACCTGAAATTTTCGCCTTGGGGCAGTCTGGGGACATGACCACATCCTCCTGGGCTGGGGTTCTCTGCTTGACCTACGGGGAGTTGCTATGGGCGGGGGTTCCGTGACGGACGGACCGGGTTCCGAGACCTCCATCGGGATGACCTGGGGTTCCATCACAGTCGCCGGCTCCGCCTCCGCTGACTCCGCCTCCCTAACCTCGGGGCTGGCAGTTCGTGGCTCCGCCCTGCTCGGCCCAGCAGGCGGCCCTTCACTCGTGATCTCTGCCTCCCCCGAGGACGGGACGTTCAAAGCGGGCGGCCACATCTCTGGGAGCCACACCGGTACTCTCTGTGCTCCCATAGCGGCTGGCCCTGCCTCCTCTAGCTCCTCCCTCCTGTCTTCGGGACCTGCAGCTTGTGTGTCCACCCTGTGTGGATCTCTACCTGCAGCCCCCGTCCCCTCCATATCGTAAAAGGGACCGTTCCTCCGAAACCACCCGTCGTCATCACTATCCTCATCTGCACTATCCTCATCTGACCCGGGTACCCTGAATTCTTCCTCATCTAACCCCCAATTCCAGAAAAACGCTGCATGATCGTCCGGGATGTCCCTTCCCCTGATGCAAGCTGCTATGCCTGCCTGTGTGCCTTGTGGTCCTACCTGGGGCTGTGCTTTCCCATTGGCGGGATTTACCCCTGTAGTTTTCCCTTGCGCACCTGGCTGGTACAGTTTGCATTGGTTTATGTGGAACCACTTAGTGCGCCGTGGTACTTTTACGGCGTAAACCATGGGACTCGCCTTGTCTACAATGTTGTAGGGTCCCATATACAGTGGTTCCAGACTCCCTACTCTGGCGTAGTTTCTGACCATGACCTGGTCTCCCACTTCCCACTCCCGCGTTTTGCGGGGTTCCAGCAACAAGCGATTGCCCTGATGCTGCCTTCCCATGTTCCCAGCCGCCTGCTCATAAACCTGTTTCAGGCGCTCCAAGAGAGTCTGGGCGAACTTGTCCCTGCTTATCTCTTGGAGCTGACCCTCAGTGAGCACCGGGGCTAGCACATGGGTGGGGGTTCGCATGAGCCTTCCGGTCATTACCTCGTGCGGGGAGTACCCCGTACTTTTTGACTGACTGGCCCGGACCCCCATGAGGACTAAAGGCAGAACTTCCGCCCATTTTTGGGGCGAGTTCCTAGTCTCTTTCCTCAATTTCTCCTTCAGGGTCCGGTTCATACGTTCAACAATCCCGGATGACTGGGGATTGTGTGCTACGTGCCACTTCCCTTCAATACCCAAAAGCATGAGGGTGGTCTGCATCACCTGGCCGGTGAAATGACTCCCTTGGTCTGACTCCACAAAACGGGGGAGTCCCCACCGCGAGAACACTTCCCGGACCAAGATTTTTGCTGTACCCAGTGCCGTAGCTGTTCGACAAGGGAAGGCTTCCACCCACTTGGAAAACACATCCACCAGGACGAGGCAGTACTTATAACCTCCCTGGGTGGTGGGCAGGGGTCCTATATAGTCGATCTGTATCGACTGCCATGGTCCCTCTACCCTTCTTACGTGTCCCATGGGCACCTTCCTTTTCTGGGGGTCTGGGTTGTTTGCAGCGCACACAAGACAGTTTGCACAGAACTCGCGGACTTGTTCCCTGAGCCCTGGCCACCATCCCGCTTGCTCTACCCGTTGCCAGGTAACCTCGGGCCCGGGGTGCCCTGCCCCTGGTCCCTCGTGAGCCAACTGGAGGAATTCCCTCCTGTGCTGCTGCGGCACAACCCACTGCTCCTCGCGGAACAGCATGCCTTCCTTAACTGAGAGGGTTGCCGTACTGTACGGACCTTCTACCTGCCTCCCCTCCGCAATCGTTTTTAGGACTGTTTTTAGGGCGGGATCCTGGGCTTGGACGGTCTTGAGGTCTAGGGGCAATGCTACCCTGGTGTTCCCGGGATTCCCGTCCCCGCCTCGGACCACTGCTATGGGTCCGGTCCTATAGGGGTTCCAGAAAGTGCCGTCGCGGGCACCCTCCCTGGCTAGCGCATCCGCCTGCCGGTTGCCCTCCCCACGGGGCTCTGTGGAGGAGTGAGCTTTCACCTTATGGATGAAAATCTCTCCTTCCTCCCCTACTGCTGCTGCTAAGATCTTTTCCAGCAAGGGCTTCACCGTTAAAGGTCGCCCGTCCGCGGAGGTGTATCCGCGGCGGGACCAAATGGCCAGGTATTCCGTACACGAATTGCAGGTGAACATGCTGTCCGAGCAAATCGTGTATGGGGTTGGGAAAATGTCTGGGTGGGTCACAACGTACACCACGGCAGACAGCTCAGCTTGCTGCGCGCTCATGGTGCTAGGGAGCTTGATCGCCAGGGCAAGGTCTGCCGCAGGGTCATAAACTCCACACCCTGTGAGTCGTTCGCCAGCAGATACTGTGCTAGACCCATCAACATAAATCTCGCGCCCAGTGGGATGTATCCCGGCCCGTAAACCTATGTTGACGTCCCACACCCCTTCCACCGAACACCGGTGGGCTGTACCGGGGTATACCAAATTGGCCGCAAGCCTGGGCTCGCAAAGACCTTTTACTCTAAGATCCAACTGGGAGAGAAGAAGGGTCCAACGCGCAATGCGTGCGCTGCTTACGGTCCCGTCTTTAATCCTCCCATCCAGAAGCATCTTAGTTGGTGTGTGATGTGTGAGGAGAGTGATGGGAGAGAGCCCTGTGAAGATCGCTGATCTTTTCACAGCCCAATGCGTGGCTAAAAGGTGCCTTTCGCAATTGGAGAAACTTCTCTCCACATCCGTTAATACCCTGGATGAATAGACAACCGGCCTCAGCTTGCCGTGACGCTCTTGGAGCAGCACGGCGCTTAAGCTGTCTCCGCTGGCAGCTACCTCCAGGAAAAACTCCTTCCCCCCATCTATGGCCCCTAAGGCTGGCGCGGTCTGCAGATCCCTTTTTAACTTCTCGAAGGCTGCTTGGCAGCCCTCGTCCCAAAGCCACTCCACCCCCTTATGGAGGAGTCGGAGGAGCGGCGCTGCTGTGGCCGCATAATCTTCGATAAAATCCCTGCAGTAACCGGTCAGTCCCAAGAAGGACCTCACACCCCTTACGTTGTTGGGAATCGGTAATTCTTGCACCGACTCCCTCCTTGCTTTGTCTATGGCTCTTTCCCCAGCGCGTATGGTCAGTCCCAGGAACTTTACTTCCTGCTGACCGATACGTGCTTTCTTAGGGTTTATTTTAAAACCCTTTCTCGCTAACAGCTCCAATAACTCGTCCAGTAGTGGTCCGTGCTCCTCCCTTGAGTCCGTAAATAGGAGCAAATCATCCACATACTGTACTATCTGATTGGGCTGACTAAACTCCTTTAAACTTCCTGCCATACACTGATGAAAAATACTGGGGCTATTGTGGAAACCCTGTGGCAGACAGTTCCACGTGTACTGTTGCCCTTTGAAAGTAAAGGCAAACTTGTACTGGTCCTCTCGCCGCAGCGGGATGGACCAAAAACCGTTCGAGATATCCAGCACCGTGAACGTGGTCGCGGACGCTGGGATGCTCCCTATTAGGTCAGCAACTGCTGCTACTGTGGGCGCGCAGGCGGGAATGTTACTGTTAAGGACTCTGTAGTCCACCGTGGCTCTCCACGAATTATCCGGCTTCCTAACCGGCCATAATGGGGAGTTCACGTGTGTGGCTATCGGCCTCAACACGCCCTGCTGCACCAAGGAAGACATTGCTGTCTCCATATCGGGTTCTGCTTCTTTGGGGAAGTTATACTGCTTTTGGGGTCGGGTCATGGGGTCCCCATCTACGCTGACCTCAAACCCGACCACTCTCCCACAATCGTGCTTGTGGGTTGCAAACGCGTGCATATTATCTGACACGTACGTTTGCATGTCCGTTGGGACATCTGCGACCATAAGCCTGAGGTCGTAGCCTCCGGATGGCTGTACGGTACACAGGACCCCTGTTTCTTCCTCCCCCGGAATCACTATTACCTCGCCCTTTTCACCTTTAGCCCCCCAGAGACAGTGATTTCTGAGGTCCACGAGGATCCCGTGTCCCGCTAGGAGATCGGACCCGAGAATACCTCTTCCACCCCCCTTTTGCCATGCCATCAGTATACACTTCCACTTAAGGCGAAGTGTTCCTAAACGAATGGATAGCGGAAGGGAAAACGTGCCAGCCTGTTCTTTTCCTGTGAACCCTGCTAACGTGAATGGGACCTTGGTAGATAGCGGCGAGTCAAAAGGGTTATCTGTATGGATTATGGTGCAAGAAGCTCCCGTGTCCAACAAATAACTACCCTTCTGTTTCTCTACCTCCATCTCCACCACAGGTCGCCTCCACGCATCATAGCTAAGCGGACACAGGTAGACGGGCTGTGCTGGTTCTAGTCATGGGGTACTATTAGACGGTCCTGCGGCACCTACGGGGCCAGTTGCGACCGCCACCTGTCCACGCGCATTCAAGACCAGCTTGCGCATGGCTCCTAACACTGCTTCGAGGTCGTCGGGAGGGGTGGGTGCCTTGGCTTCCTTAGCCGGGACAGGCGCCTGGGCTCGGACCGCGGGATTTTTATCCTTGGAATCCTTCCAAGGGTTCCTGCAATGCTTGCGCCAGTGCCCTGTCTTCCCACACCCGTAACAAGCATTACTTGCCTGTGGGGCGCGATTACCCTCCTGATGCCACTCTCTTTGATACGGGGCTGCGGGTCGTACCTCATGTACTCTTCCCTTAAGGGGACGTGTTGCCATACCCCTTATATTGCGATAACCTAACGTGAGTCGATTCAAGACCGACTCTTCCGTAATGTTGGGGTCATTGGGATCAAACCATGCTTTTGCCTGCTCTCTAACGGCTGGTAAACTGTTGGCTATTATGCACCTAAGCCAATGAGTTAAAGCTAAACCTTCCACATCTTCGCGCTCGGGCGCACCTAGACAGCTGCGCTCATATACTGGCCACAGCCTGTCGGCAAAAACCTTCGGGGGTTCTCCCTCCATCTGCACTGTCTGTCCCACTCTAGCAAACGGACCTTCGTCGTTCGCCCCCAACACTTCCAGGACCTCATTCTTTAATTCCTCATAACTCTTGGTTCCCCTCTTGCTCTCGCCTGAGAGACACTGAAGGACCGAGCTGTCTAATGAGAACAGCAGCATTTTTGCTGTCTCCCCATCATCGCAGCCGTTAATGGCTGCGGCTTGCTCAACTTCTCTGAAATGTACGGAAGGGTCGTCTATCTCGGTCAGCTTCCGTACGTGATTTATCATAGCTCTCAGCTGATGTGAACTGTGAGGCAACACCAGCTGTCCAAGGAGATCCCCCGGTTCTTCCCCACCGTTTCTGCTTGGGCCCCTTTTAATACCCGTTACTGGATACAACGATCCCTTTTCTACTTCCTTTTCAATGGGCTCTTTTGTGTCTTCCATTGCTTCCTCCCTAACCCAGGTTTCTGAATAGCTGGGTGGCGCGGAGGGCGCAGTGGCTACTACTTCTTCTGCTTTACTTGGTGGGGATTTTCTAAATCTCTCATTTACTAGCGGCTGGTGCGCCGACGGATTGATAAGGCACACCATGCCGTTCGCATTGTTCACGGCCTTTTTGAGGTGCTCTATCTCCCTTTGGCAGGCGCTATGATCGGCTCCCTGAAACTTATCCTCAAGGGCCAACTTATATGCCGCCCTAACCCCCATCAAGCTCTCTTCTTGAGTTCTTATCTGGGCAGCTTGGCGGTTACATCTTTCCTTTAACCTGCTCTCATTCAATTTTGCCTCAGTGACCTGGCACTCGAGATAATCTATCCTTGTTTTAAGGTGACTGGAGACTTCCTGGCTTTCTTGGTGTAACTCATTTAAATTCTTAATGAGCACCTCCCCTCCAGAAACCTTCTCCTCCATTTCTCCCTCTAAATGACTGATTCGAGCTACTAGCGCTGTAATGGTCTGGTTTGAAATCTGAACCTGCCTTTTGTAACACATAAGCCAGACTGCTTTCTCAAGTGTCTTTCTATGTTCTTTACTATCTGTCCACCTTTCAGCTGCCTCTAGTGGGCTCTTATCCGCCAACAATTCACTTATCCATTTCTTAGTTAGATTAACCTTTCCAAACACATAATCCGCTATCTTTTCCTGCATAACATTTCGTACAGTCATTCCAAAATCTAACACACTACCCTCTCGCTGCCAGTGTCCTGCCGCGGTCGCCATTTTCTGTAAGGGATTCTGACCCTGCGTGTCTCGCGGCCTGTGAGATTCACGCGGCTCTGTGCAGCCTGTATGTCAGTGCGGGTCTAGGCCTTGCTGCCTGTTCTGGTCTCCAGCCAGTCTGGGAACACTAGACACACCTGTGAGTGGTTCGAATCACTCTCCCTTACGGTTCTAGACACTGGACTTAGATGCGAGAGCAGTAATGGAGATAAAACTCATGTAGGCTTGGTTTGACTGGTACGAAATGGAAAATCTTTATTGCATGATACTTAAAATTATGAAATACATGTCATAAGCACAGATTAATGACAGTACAATCTTACAAACAGTTATGTAGTCGATCTTAGGGAAACGAGGAACGAACGGCACAAAGTAAATAGGGGCACACATTACAAATATCCTTAATCCTTAAACCCTCCCCTATCAATATCTATCCTAAACTAGATTCGTAGGATCTCGAGACTCATGCTCACCACTCGTGATAACTCGGAGAAATTCCGAATAGCTGATCGGATGTTTTTTCACCGCAGCACCCACGTGTCGATCAGGAGATCTCCTGGTCCCACTTGTTTACTTGCTTCTGCTGCTCCGGCTAGCAGGCTGGACCGTCTGCTGTGATGAAGACCTGTGTTGGTTGGCTTAACAGGTACTCTTGGAGCACAGTTATCGATATCGTCGCTACGATATGTTTTCACGTTCCAGTTACTTTGGGCACAGTCCAGTTATCATCGATGCAATATGTTTCGTTGCAAGTTCAAAGAAGTCTTCCTGGCGAGGAAAACTTGGCTAATCGACCTACAGGCGCGGTCGGGATTTACTGACCGTGGCGATGGATATGGTCTTCCTCTCTTCTCATCTCATCTCATCTCATCTCATCTCATCTCGGGCCTTCGGTTCCGCTGCCAGTTACCAACATAGGTCTTCGTTACGCGACACGAGGTAGATCCGAAACGGATCAGAAAGTTCAACAGTCTTTTCAGAAGAGGCAACAGGCAAGCAGAAGCCCAACTACGAGTACACAGGAGCAGCCACGAGGTTACGAATCGGCCGGATAAAAACACAGGAGCAAGAGAGAGAATGGACGGTTTGGAGCCTGCAATTATAGTGCAAAATCTTCCGTTTCCCGCCCAACTATAATGTCCATTCTTTTGTTTAGGGTTTGGCGCCCAAATGTCTTGTATGGGTGATCTCCGTTCTTAATGGGTTTCGGGGCTACTCGTAAATGTCTGAGTACCTGTTAATATTTCTCCCATTGTTAAATCGGTCGGTGTTCTCCCTGGAGGGGTTTGGGGCTTCCAAGTGTCCTGTATAACTACCTGCTAACGGCTCTCTCATCGTAGAGTCGTTGGGATTTTACATATTAATGTCTTTTGGATGGGCCCTTGATTACTCGGTACAATGGCTTTCCTTTGTACCTGGGAGACCGATTCCAGTATCTATGTTTATACTGCAAACCCATAATGTCTCGTGTATTATCTTCACTGTGCTGAATCTTAATCGATCTTGCACAAATGTTTATTGGAACGCCATCTTGTCTGCCTGTTGAAAACTCTAGAATGTTCTGTCACGAGGTGCGGCGGCCATTTTACAGGCTGCTTGTGTCCACTTTAAACCTGCCAGCATTCTGCTGAAATAAAAGCTGTTTGAACGAAACTCTGTGTTTTCTCCTTATTAACAAAATCGCGATATATTGCGAATTCTACAGAGCCGAGGCCAAACTTAATTGGCCAGTAGACTGTACCCGATATCGATGCCCTCGTTGAGCTCCAAGTCAATCAACAGCACGTTTAGCGCTGAGATCATCGCTGCAATCATGTAAATGAGCAGGCAGCACGAACTTTGCCTGCTGCCTGCACAACTTCGAACCGGCACAGGCAAATAGCGCTGGGCAATACTCCTGCCCGTATCGGGCCTTATCCAATTTCTAGGCATATATCTTTCCTGAGGTTTGGTGCCTAAAACTGAACACAGTCCTCCAGATGGGGACTGACTAAGGTTCTGTACAACTTCCTCCCCTTTCTATTTCAAATACTACAGATCAAGGCCAACATTCCATTAGCCTTTTGATTACTTTTTACACCTTTGCACTAGGCTTTAGTGAGTTGTGTACCGAGACATGAATTCGCTTTGCTTCTCCATAGCTCCAGGGAGGAAAAATTGGCTGGCGCCCCCTTTGGGGCAATAACTCAAGAGGAGTGCCGGGCTGACCGATCGCGGCCGGCACCCCGCGGGGGGGGGAGGCGAGAGGGGGCAGGTGCTGGCAGGCAGCCCCAAAAAGAAATGGCCGCCCGGCGCCTGCCCTTTCATTTGCGCCGCCCCGGCCGCAAAAAGCGCCACCCTGACCCTGTCGGACATAGCGTCTGGCGATAGGTCAGGGGGCGCGAGCCAAGTTTGCGGCCAGGCTGCGAATGGGGCGCTGCGCATGGCGATGAAATCATCGCCGGAGGCGCAGCGCCCCGGGGTGCTACCAGCTACTGCTGCCGCTAACGGGAGTCGTAAACCATCGGAATTTTTCCCCCCTAATCTCTTACCATTTAGAAAATATTCCAATTTGTCTTTCTTGGAACCAAAGTGAATGACTTCACACTTCTCCTCATTGAACTTCATCTGCCATAGTTTTGCACACTCACTTAATCAGTCTCTGTCCCTTTGCAACTTCCTGCTCCCATCTACACAAATTACTGTGCTTCCTAACTTAGTGTTATCAGCAAACTTTGGATATACAACTCTCTATTCCTTCATCCAACTCATTAGCAAAGTTGAGGCCCCAGAACTGATCCCTTGGGAACATCACTTGTCACATCCCACCAATTAGAGAAGGTTCATTTTATCCCTATTCTCTGTCTCCTTTCTCCCAACCAATTACTGGTCCATGTCATAAAGTTAACTCCAATTTTGTGCGCTCTCGTTTTTGCTAATAATCTCTTGTGTGGAACTTTATCAAATGCCTTCTGCAAGTCCAAATAGACAACACCCATAGGCACTCCTCTATCCACCATGCTTGTGACCGCAAAAAATTCAACTAGATTAGTCAGACCATGACAGACCCATCACAAATCCATGCTGACTGTTCAGCTGAGGTTTGTCCAAGTGTTCAGTCACTGTGTCCCTGATGTTAGATTCCAGTAAATTCGCCACAATTGATGTTAAACAGACAGGCCTGCAATTACCTGCTTTCTCTCCCTTCTTAAATAATGGAGTGACATTTGCTATTTTGCACTCCAAAGGCACAATTCCCGAATCAAGGGAGCATTGGAATATTCTGACCAACGCTCCTCCAATTTCCTCACCTGTTTCTCTAAATATCCTGGGTGGAAACCATGAGGTCCTGGAGATTTGTGGAGCCTAAGTCCTATTATTTGCTCCATTACCATTGTTTTTACTGATATTACATCCACGAAATCTGTCTCCTTGATTTATTTTTGGTTTGCTTGCAGTGCTGGTGTTTTGTCCTCTTCCTCTACTGTGAAAATCAATACAAAGTACTGATTTAACAAGTCTGCTATTTCCTTATCGTCCATTGTACTCTCACTCGCATCTTTCTTTAATGGACCCGCTCTCCTTCTCTTAATATATATCATCGTATATAAACTTTTGCTGTTAGCTTTGACATCCTTGCAAGTTTTTATTTATGTTCCCTTTTTGCTTCTTTTACTACTTTTTGTATCCTTTTGTTTATTTTATAACTCTCTCAGTCCGCTGGATTTCCACTCTTCCTTGCATTTGGAGTGGGGAAGCCCTTGTGGATTTCCCGCGGGTAGGGGATCCGGGGCCAGCAGAGGCCCCAACAAGTACATTGTTTCTAAAAGTATCTTTGTGGGCTCCTACCCCAGGCTTTCCCCACCCTTCTCTCCTGAAACCCCCTCCCCGCGACGTACCTCCTTGCCGTTGACCGTTCCTTTGGCGCCTCCAGTTGGTGGCCTCCAGCTGCCCAAAATTCCGCCCCCGCCCATAGGGCCAGCTCTTGCTTCCCACTCATTCTGGGCTGGCAGCGGGCAGCGTGAGTCCTGTGAGTAAAAATCGCCCGGGGCCTCACGCTGTCGAGGTCAGGAGGTGGAGGTGTTTGCCGCTCGCCTCACCCCCTGCCCGCCCGACTCCCGCTCCTGACTAAAATCGGGGCTTCACACTCTAAACTTACAGGTGCAGATTGACTTGAGTGAGGTAGTAGAGGCCTGTCGCCGCCCATTGGACTGTACCCAAACATGGACTTGCGCCTTCGGGAGAGGAGAGAGAAAGGGCAAAGAATAGAAACACGAAACATCAGACTTGAATAGTGTGTTGCAGCTTTGCAGCATCCTCCAGTCAAGCTATTTATACATCAACTCTGTGAATTTTTATTGGAAAGGAATGGGAGAGCAGCTGGAAGTGGAGATTACAAGGGCAATAGTGGGGTTGAGATTGAAAATTGTTTCTTTACACCATACCATCTGTCCCTATTATTTTTAATTTAAAACACAGCATGTGAAGAACAGTAACATTGTAAATCAGACAAAAGAAAGATTCATCCATGCTTGTAACTGAATTTACCTCTCCCACCAACTGATCTTCAAATATTGTTACTCTGGTTACTAGAAGGCATAGTTATGTCACAGCTCCACTCCTGTGTCAATGGCTAGTAAATAAGCATGAAGTCTCAACTGTCTTCTGAGAGACGCCTATGGTTGCAATTCACCCCTTCAGCAGGATATTGTGAAACCGATATTTCAGCTGAAAGTAGATTGATTGGGACAACGGAGAGACGCATGCAGAACGGTGAAGCATCGATTCACAGAGACATACGCATAGATATGGTAGACATATCTCGGTCAGCATTCTGTAATAGATGACTTTGCAGTAGCAAAACAGAAATTGTTATCAATTATCAATACTTAAAAGGGCCAACATGTCCATTCTTCAGCCCACTGAAGAACAAAGCGATCTAATGGGCAAGTTACTCTATAGGGCCGATTTTATGATGTGCTCCCAGCCAAGTGCAGAAATCAGGAATCGAGTGTGTACACCCAATGAATTTTCTTCCATTTCCTGCTGGAGTTTGATTTCATAAAATTGGCTTTTATGCTTCTGCCATTGTCACCTTTCCTGAAGAATTAAAATTAATTGGCTCAAAAAAGGTACCAATTTGTTTGCAAGAAGATTAGCAAGCTAATTAGTGAGCTAAGAGAGACCCAGGGGTGCTTGTGCACAAATCTTTGAAGGTGGCAGGACAGGTTAGCAAAGCAGTTACTAAAGCAAAAGGGATCCTGGGCTTCATAGAGTACAAAGGCCAGGAAGCTATGCTAAACCTTGATAAAACACTAGTGCGGTCCCAGCTGGAGTATTGTGTCCAATTCTGGGCACCACACTGTAGGAAGGACGTGAAGGCTTTGGAGGGGGTACAGAAGAGATTTACCAGAATGGATCCAGGGATGAGGGAATATAGATATGTGGATAGACTAGAGAAGCTGGGGTTGTTCTCCTTGGAGCAGAAAAGGCTAAAAGAAAGACTTGCATTTATATAGCGCCTTTCACGACCACCGGACGTCTCAAAGAGCTTTACAGCCAATGAAGTACTTTTGAAGTGGAGTCACTGTTGTAATGTAGGAAACGCGGCAGCCAATTTGCGCACAGCAAGCTCCCACAAACAGCAATGTGACAATGACCAGATAATCTGTTTTTGTTACATTGGTTGAGGGATCAATATTGGCCAGGGCACCGGGGATAACTCCCCTGCTCTTCTTCGAAATAGTGCCGTGAGATCTTTTACATCCACCTGAGAGAGCAGACGGGGCCTCGGTTTAACGTCTCATCCGAAAGACGGCACCTCTGACAGTGCAGCGCTCCCTCAGCACTACACTGGGAGTGTCAGCCTAGCTTTATGTGCTCAAGTCCCTGGAGTGGGACTTAAACCTATAACCTTCTGACTCAGAAGCGAGTGTGCTACCCACTGAGCCACAGCTGACACTTAAGAGGAAATTTGATAGAGGTGTTTAAAATAATAAAGGATTTAGAAAGAGTAAATAAAGAGAAACTGTTTCCAATGGTTGAATAACAAGAGAGCATAGATTTAAAGTGATTGAGAAAAGAACCAGAGGCGACATGAGGAAAAATATGCATCGAGTAATTAGGATTTGGAATGCACTGCCTGATAGGGTTGTGGATATAGATTCAATAGTAGCCTTCAAAAGGGAATTGGATAAATACTTGAAGGAGAAAAAATTGCAGGGATATGGGGAAAGAGCGGGGGAGTGGGACTAACTGGATTGCTCTTCAAAAGAGCCGGCGCAGACTCGATGGGCCGAATGGCCTCATTCTGTGCCGCACTATTCTATGATTCGATGTTAATTGGACAATTATAAAATTCCTAGCTACTGATGCTACAGACCCTTAACAGAGTGGGGGAAAAAAAGATCAAGGGGAGCAGATTTGTTCATCTTTAAAAGGTGCTAGTGGAGACAGGGAAAGCCGTAATAAAGCCAAATAGGATTCTGGGATTCATACATCGAGCATGAAATATAAAAGCAAGACAGTGTTGTTGAATCTGTACAAGATGTTGTTTAGGCCACAGGTGGAGCACTGCATGGCGTTCAGGCACATTGTTGGATGGACATTAAGGGTAGATTTTATAAATCCACACACCTGGCATAGACCTTTATATGACAGAAGCATATATCAATTCCAGGGCAAAGGTCAGCATGCCCCACATGATTTCCTGCCAGTTAAAATTGCATCCCACAAGCCTAAATTTTCAATAAGCACTTCCAGAGTGCAAAATCGTTAAATCTACTCTTTAGAACCATGGAAAGTGTACAAGTATTCACAAAGGATGATAGCCAGAGGGGGGATTTTAACCTGCTCAATTTGAATGGTTAGGCATCATTAAAATGGAATTGGCGAGCTGCCCACCACAAACGAGCGTCCCAAGGCATCTTGCTGGGTTCGGGCTGGTGCCACCTTGGGCAGCCTGGCTGGGAGCAAGGTTGGTGGTCAGGGGCGGGGCGTTCAGGAGGGTTCTGGGAACGCAGCTTGGGGGAGCCCAGGGTCGCGGTGGCCCAATCTAATATTTTTGCAGCGGTATTTGGAAGAGCACTCCTGGTTCTTCTGACCCCACAAAAATATTATTTTTCCACTTACCTTGGAAAGCCTTCACTTCTGGTCTGACAGCTTATACTGATCTGATCGAGGTCTTTAAGATTAAGAAAGGGTTTGATAGGGTAGACCTAGAGAAGATGTTTCCACTTGTAGGGGAGACCAAAACTAGAGGCCATCAATATAAGATAGTCACTGATAAATCCAATAGGGAATTCAGGAGAAACTTCTTTACCCAGAGAGTGGTGAGAATGTGGAACTCGCTACCACAAGGAGTAGTTGAGGCGAATAGAAGTGATGCATTTAAGGGGAAGCTAGATAAACACATGAAGGGGTAAAAAATAGAAGTTCTATGCTGATAGGGTTAGATGAAGAGGGGTGGGAGGAGGCTGGTGTGGAGCATAAACACCGGCACAGACCAGTTGGGCCGAATGGCCTGTTTCTGTGCTGTACATTCGATGTAATTCTATGTAATATTGGAAGAATAACTCAAGAATCAGGCCAGTGATCTGACTATGGGCCACATGCTGGCAAGGGGTGAGAGACCAGCTCCAGCAGGAAGTCTCTCAGTGCTTGGGTTTCGAACTGGATAAACTCTAGCCTAATACTAAGCCAAATAACCAAACTGTTTAATTTCTAGTGTTAATGTCAGCAGGGAGCTGATGGTCCCATTGACCCTTTCCTTACGTTGAAATGTAACCACGATTCAAAAGAATAGAGTTCTGTTCTCTCTGGGCAAAGAGTGATGTGGGATCTGGCATCATAAGTTGGATCTCCTGGCCCTACGTTGCACTCTGCAGGTTTGAGACTAGTAACTATAGTGGAACTGGCCCCAAAAGAAAGTTCTGACCTATCTCTGAGCCTATGTTATACCTGAAATAGAAGCATCTAACATTGACACAGGGCAAAAAGTAGCTGATCTTCCCCCTTCTTAACATGTATAAATTTCAGCCCTCTGAAAGAAAAAAATCATACAGAATACTCTTCCTTTACAGCATTTTCTTATTAAAATTTACTCTTTGTTACAATGTCTATTGTAAGTTATAAAATGCCAACCTCTTTGAAAAATGTAGTACACCTTTGTTTAGAATTTATTAAGTTCAAGTTTTGCATTCAGCACTAAGCAAACAACAGTAATTATCTTTTACACGCTGAGTCTCTAACAGTGGTTTCTGTGCCTGATGGTTTCCAGGCAACGTGTGTCATTGTTGGAGCTTCTTTCAAATGTTTGCCTATGTGCCTCTTACCCCACCTACTGTACACTTTCCCTCTCCACTGACTTCATTTATTCCTTTCCCATCTTTCCACGTCTGTTTATTTTTGTAATCTGTGTGTGCTGCCATTCTCCCTCTTTGAGACTTTCCCTACGGACTCCCCAGCTTTATTTTTGTAATTGTCCTTCAGCTTTATTTTTGCCATTTCTTATTCTTTCTCAGCTTGTTTTCCTTCCTTCTCATGTTCTCTTTTATATTCTGTTGGCTTTCCTATTGATAGATTTTTGGATATTAAGGGAATCAAGGGATAAGGGGATGGTGCAGGAAAGTGGAGTTGAGGTAGAAGATCAGCCATGATCTTATTGAATGGTGGAGCAGGCTCGAGGGGCCAAATAGCCGACTCCTGCTCCTATTTCTTATGTTCTTATACCTACTCATTCTATCTCTTTGTACCACAACTTGTCTGTTGCCAACACAGTACTCTCCGACGTGATTGTGGCTTACACAAACACCCACTGCAAACTCAATGTTTCACTGACTCCCAAATAACCACATCACAAGATCACAAGTAACTCATGAAGAAACAATCCAATTAACTACTTTTAAGTCATTCAATCAATCCAAGAATTGCTTTAAAATATATATCTTAATGTGGATGCACAGCACAAACAGAATACAAATTGGAACATTCTGGCTTATGGAAAATGTGTTGTGATCAGTGTGACTCAAATAAGAATGCAGAGTTTAGATCTCCACAATGTTATTCACTAATTTATTCTCTGTATCCTGTTTTCTTAATAATCCCCAGCTTTATAAGTCTGACCTGAGGATATGCTTACATAGAAGGATAGCTTCCATTGATTGGACTTCTTTTTGTGACGGAGAAGGCAAAAGAAAAGATAAACACTGAAATACAAGCAAAGCCACCAGGGACTAGCAGAGAGCCTGAGAGACGGCAGATTGAAAATCACCATTTTATTTCACCAGTTTACCAAAAGGGGGACATGGGATTACTTTATTATCATTAATAAAAATCTTCAAATCAGACAAGAATCTTCATTAAGTAATGTTTGAAACTATCTCTAAAGTGATGATCGAGAAATACACTGCCTGGTGTTAGCTGTGGCTCAGTGGGTAGCCCTCTTGCCTCTGCTGTCAGAAGGTTCTGGGTTCAAGTCCCACTCCAGAGACTGAGCACAAAAATCCAGGCTGACACTGCAGTGCAGCACTGAGAGAGTGCTGCACTGACGGAGGTGCCGTCTTTCGGATGAGACATTAAACTGAGGCGCTGTCTGCTCTCTCAGGTTGGACATAAAAGATCCCATGGCACTATTTCGAAGGGGAGTTATCCCTCGTGTCCTGGCAAATATTTATCGCTCAATCAACAACACTAAAAACAGATTGTCTGGTCATTATCACATTGCTGTTTGTGGGAGCTTGCTGTGCGCAAATTGTCTGCCACGTTTTCTACATTACAACAGTGACTACACTTCAAAAAGTACTTCATTGGCTGTAAAGCGCTTTGGGATGTCTGGTGGTTATGAAAGGCGCTATATAAATGCAAGTCTTTCATTCTTTCTTTAAGTTTAACTACCTCTGGCATTCCAAGTGCTAAATTTAACAACAGGCCCTTCATTATCATTACTATTATTCCATCATGAACAACTACAGTATTTGTTGGAACTAATTTCGGCAAAGAGAAGTGATTACGAGACCATCATCCTTGCTTTGTGAACAGATGTTATTTTATTGAAAGTAGTCTACATTGGCTGGTAGAAGACTGTTAACTTGTGCAAGACAAGATTCACATTGCTCTTTACAACCTATATTAGCTCTAATCCTAGATTATACTATGGCTTTACAGAAGAAGCAAAAAGAGAGAAAACTGAAATATACAGAGATAATGAAGAAGTAGAGAAAGAAACATCTCCAAGATATATTTATAGAAGTCTTGTAAAGTCTTTTGCTTTTGTTCTGCAGAAGTCTTTCTACCTTTAAGATTTGTCAGATTCTTTCACACTGGGAGAGCCAAATATGTTTCACGGCAACAAAAATGAACCTTGTATATTCTGCTTTAGGGCATAAAAGTCAATAGTTCTTCATGCTGATTTCAACACAAGTTTGATATGGAGAAATATCAGAGTTTTCACGTTCAGTTAAGTTTAGTTTTGCTGCAGTTTAATTGGACAATACAGATCCTTCTCTTACCAAATTATTCCCATTCCTTTTAAAAACCATTTTGGTCCCTTTATCTGCTCACTGGAGTTTCTTGTTCAATTTGTATAATTAATTTCCACATAAAACCCTTGCAGCTACTATAGCTTTATCATCATGGAGTTGTTCTGTTTCCTACATTAGGAACAGGAGGAGGCCATTCAGCCCCTCGAGCCTGCTCAGCTATTCAATTAGATCATAGCTGATCTGTACCTCAACTCCATTTACCCACCTTAGCTCTATATCCCTTGATACCCTTTGGAAGGAAGAATGAAAAAGCAAATTATTATTTAAATAGAGTGAGACTACAAAATGCTGCGGTACAAAGGGAACTGGGGGTCCTAGTACACGAAACACAAAAAGTTAGCATGCAGGTACAGCAAGTAATTAGGAAGGCTAATGGAACGTTGGCCTTTATTGCAAGGGGGATGGAGTATAAAAGTAGGGAAGTTTTGATGTAACTTTACAGGGTGCTGGTGAGATCACACCTGGAGTACTGCGTACAGTTTTGGTCTCCATATTTAAGGAAGGATATACTTGCATTGGAGGCAGTTCAGAGAAGGTCCACTAGGTTGATTCCTGGGATGAAGGGGTTGACGTATGAGGAAAGGTTGAGCAGGTTGGGCCTATACTCACGGGAGTTTAGAAGAAAGAGAGGTGATCTTATTGAAACATATAAGATTCTGAGGGGGATTGACAGGGTGGATGCTGAGAGGATGTTTCCCCTAGTGGGGGTATCTAGAACGAGGGGGCATAGTCTCAGAATAAGGGGTGGCCCATTTAAGACGGAGATGAGGAAGAATTTCTTCTCTCAGAGGGTCGTGAATCTTTGGAATTCTCTACCCCATAGAGCTGTGGAGGCGGAGTCATTGAATATTTTCAATTGACAGACATTTGAATGACAAGGGAGTCGAGGGGTATGGGGAGAGAGTGGGAAAGTGGTGTTGAGGCTAAGATTGGATCAGCCATGATGTTATTGAATGGCGGAGCAGGCTCGAGGGGCCGATTGGCCTACTCCTGCTCCTACGTCTTATGTTCTTAAGTAACCTTACCTAGTTTCTCACCATTTAAAAAAAATACCCTGATTTATCTTTCTTGGGTCCAAAATGGATGACCTCGCACTTTCCCACATTGAACTCCATCTTCCATAGTTTTGCCCACTCACTTAATCTGTCTATGTCCCTTTGCAACTTCCGGCTCCCATCTGCATTACTTACTGTCCCTCCTCGCATGGAATTATCTGCAAAACTTGGATATACAACTCATTATTCCTTCATTTAAGTCATTAATAAATATGATGAAAGGTTGAAGCTCCAGAACAGATCCCTGGGGAAGACCACTTGTCACATCCTGCCAATCAGAGTACACACCCTTTATCCGCACTCTCTGTCTCCTACCTCCCAACCAATTTCCAACCATAGTCAAAAGGCTGTCTCCAATTCCGTGCAATCTCATTTAATTAGAGAGACTACTACAGGAAACTCTTTGGTATCCGGCACCGACGGGACCGGGGTGGTGCCGGTTGAACAAAAATTCCGGATAACGGAGAGTTATATCTACCGAGGCTATTTTTAACAAACAAAAATAAAAAAATCAAGAAATGTGCAGTATACAGTATTTGGGTACTCACTTATAGAATGTTGTGTTAAATGGATGGTAGAAGATGTTTGATTAAGTACAGTACTGCCAGTTGAGGGTAATCCATAACTCTTTAATTACTTAACAGTAAAACAAAACTTATAAACGACTGTATACAGTACTGTAGTTGACTGTACACTTATTCCGAGTCATCTGGTTCATCAGGAATATCCGTGCCAGCTGGGTCATCAGCATCATGCATTTCCACAGATTCCACAGATTCTTCAGGCACTTCCGCTGCTTCGACTCTTTTGGAAGCTTTCTTAAACATGTTGCGGATGTCGGTTTGCTTAGTGGACTCTTGCCTTTTCTGTAGAAATGTGGAATGCAGAATATGGAGTTGCATAACTTCTTGGGCAGAGTAGCAAGTCTGCCTTTCAGCAAATTTGAGGATTGAAGAAAATCCTTCTGCAGCTTTAGCCCAAGACATCTTGTTCTCTTCAGAAATATCATCCTCTTCACTTTCCATCTCACTTTCCTTTTCTTTCTTTGGATTCAAAACATTCTCAATTATTTCATCATCACTTAGCATATGCACAACACCAACTTCTCTATCTGCATCAACCCACTGCTCGATATCACTTTCACTGAGGTGACGTAGAGGGTTTGCTGGGCCTGCATTTTTCACCATGCCAGCCATTTCCATTATTGTACTCTTCTTGGGACGAACATTGAACCCATGAAATTCCTCCTCTGAAGAAGAACCTTCAGCAAACATTACAGAAGGCCACAATTTGCGCCAGGCTTGCCTCAGAGTGTGACCTTTCACAAAGTTCCAGGAACATGCAACATTATAAATGGCATCTTTAATATTGTATTCCTTCTGAAATGCGTGAATATTGTCATCTTGGCTTATCAGTTTACGTAGGAAGTCTTTCTTGTAATGACACTTCAGATTTTGGATAACGCCCTGGTCCATGGGTTGGATGAGAGAAGTTACATTTGGTGGCAAATAAATGGTGAAAATATTTCCCGAAACCAACTCGGATTCATGCGGATGGGCTCTACAATTATCAAGCAATAAAATGCATTTGCTATCTTCAGGTTTCCCTATTTTACAGAAATGTTCCCTCACAGATGGAACAAAAATATGATGGAACCAATCGGAGAAGATTTCCTTATCCATCCAAGCATTTTTTTGAGCTTTGTACTCAACAGGTAAGTGCCTCACATTTTTAAATGCACGGGGATTTTTATACTTCCCAATAACAAGAAGTTTAACCCAGTGTGATCCAGCGGCGTTAGCACGGTTACACGATCTTTATTTTTCTTGTAACCTGAAGCATTAGCCTCACTAGCCCCAGCAAGCGTTGATTCTGGCAAAAACCTCCAAAACAAGCCAGTTTCATCGGCATTGTATATCTGTGCTGGCGACAAATCATGTTGCTGCACAATCCGATTGAAATAATCGCAGTATTCTTCTGCGGCGTCGTGATCAGCTGATTTCTTCTCCCCGGAAATAACGAGTCGTCGCATCCCGTGCCGTAACTTGAAGCACGTTAGCCATCCCTCGGAGAAAGCACACTTGTCAGTGAGCTCCATCCTTACATAGAAATCCTTCGCTTTCTCGATTAGCATGGGTCCGGAAATTGGAGCACCCTCTGAAAGCTTAAGAGAAAACCATTCATAAAGCACGGTATCCAGCTCTTCAAGCTTAGGCTTACGAAGCGTACGCCGTTTCTCTACACTCTTAGATGTCTCCGAGCCTGAATAAAACTTGAGCAGCTTATCCTTCTGCGATTTGATGTCGTAGATTGTTGACAAACCGATTTTAAATTAATTCATAATGTTGATACGCTTCTCTCCCCTTTCTAGTCGTTGGCATATCTCGATTTTCTGTTTTAAAGTTAAGACCACTCTCTTCCTTTTGCTTGGACCAGCTTTTGGGAATTCCATAATGCAAGATGGGGGAGATAATTCCCGATAAAGATGGAGAGACACACAGAACAATGGTGGCTAGGAAGAGACTACCAGCAGCGTGGGAGACACACAGTAAAATGGTGTATCAGAAGAGACTACCAGCAGCGCGGGAGACACACAGTAAAATGGCCGATCAGAAGAGACTCCCGGCAGCGCGAGAGAATCAGACTCCTGTTATTGCAGTGTTCAGACTTCCGACAGCGCCAGGAAGCCGAGTAGTGGCACTTTGGAGAACTACCCCCACTGACTAACTCGCCGTTCGTGGGAGACTCGGACTCGAACTCGGACTCGGCAACATTGCCGGTTATTTGAGAGGAGTTTTCGGAGTATGATTTTTGCCGGTTAATAGAGAATTCCGGATATTTAGGTGCCGGTTAAACGAGAGTTTCCTGTATAACAGTTCTCTCCAGGATTTCTACCAATTAATTTTAAGCTGGCAGCACAACCCTTGTGTTAGATAGAGGGCGGTAATATTTGGCATGCAGAGCAGGACACAGTCCCCGCCTAGTTTTTGCATGCTGCTAAATTATTGGCTTTTGGGAACTACATCACTGCTGTACACAGTGCTGAAGCACAGCAGACACGTGTGAGATTTGATAAGATAACTATTGCCAGAATAATAATAGGTATTTAAATCAAAAGTTCTCTACGGGGTGAATTTTTATGATTAGGCTCCTGGCATAGAGCTTTTGGTTGAAGGTCATAAGCGTTGGGAATTTTGGGCACGGGGTTAATGTGCATGATTTTTCACATACAGAAAATGTAGGAAACACGGTAGCCAGTTTGCACACAGCAAGTTCCCACAAACAGTAACGTGATAATGACTAGATAATCTGTTTTGATGTTGATTGAGGGATAAATATTGGCCAGGGCACCGAGGTTAACTCCCCTGCTCTTCTTCAAAATAGTGCCATGGGATCTTTTACGTCCACCTGAGAGAGCAAAGGCGGATATGGAGCAAAGGCGGATAAAATGGAGTTCAGGTGCAGACCAGCCAGGAACTAATTGAACGGCAGAACAGAATTGGGGGGGGCTGAATGGCCTCCTCCCGTTCCTATACTCCTAAAGTGGGCTGGAAATCATCAAATAATCTTCAAGGTTCCGAGTGTTGGTGTCTGACATTTCGAATTAGACGCTCTGAACCAAAATATCATTGATCCTTATCCTTAAAAGCATGCTTAACTAATATTTTCCTGGAGCATTTCCTAGCATTCTTTAAAATGGGCTGTTTGAGACAATGGCCAGGAGTTTCCTCCTCATTTGTGTCTAGAGATGCCCACAATCTGAGTGCAAACCAATTGCATGGCTCAAAAGATCGTGGAGGTTTGGGCTCAAGTGAATTAACTGCATAAAAAAGAAAAACTTGTATGTGTATTTTATATATATACATATATGTATATATAGCGCCTTTCACGACCTCAGGACATCCCAAAGCACTTTACAGCCAATAAAGTACTTTTTGAAGTGTAGTCACTGTTGTAATGTAAGAAACACGGCAGCCAATTTGCGCTCAGCAAGATCTCACCAACAGCAACGTGAGAATGACCAGATCATCGTTTCTTTTTAAAGTGATGTTGCATAACTACAATACAGACAAATCACCTGGATCTTTTAAGTCTCTCCATCAAATTCTCCGTTGGAACATAGCTCCACCCATAAAACCGACCCTGAGTCAAAGGCGAATATTCTCTGATTGCGCTTGTTCGGGGCGGAGTTGGGGCGGGTGGGCGGTGGGTGGTCTCTCACTTTGGGAGCAGATTTTCAGGTGCAGCAGGAAACAGTCATCTTTCTGGTCTTTTAATTGCCATTTTGGGGAATTTTCTAATTTGAAATTGATCCTCACTGAGACTGGCTCTGTATTTTCTGTTTTTTTTTTACTGCATTGTTATGGCAAAAGTATAAGTCACGTTAAAAATCGAAAAGCTTCTCCGGTTGCAGGCTCTTCAACACACCGCGCCTGATGGGTTAATGAGTTGAAACTTAAATTTTAAGACTTAAAGAAGAACTATACTGGTGTGGGTTCAGTCTTACCTTGGGACCCAATTATTCTTACCACCATTTTAGATTTTGGGTGTATTCTCATGAGATTGGGAGGATACTTGAGTGTAACAACATCAGCAGAATGAGAGTAACACTGGGTATACTTTCAGGACTGACTTCTGGGTCATGCCCAAGGAGGAAATGCCAGGCCTCCATCTTTGCCACTCATCAGTAAACAAAGAGAAATAGAATTAATGGATTTAAAAAAAATTTGTTTATGGGATGTGGGCATCGCTGGCAAGGCCAGCATTTATTGCCCATCCCTAATTGCCCTTGAGAAGGTGGTGGTGAGCCGCCTTCTTGAACTGCTGCAGTCTGTGTGGTGAAGGTACTCCCACAGTGCTGTTAGGGAGGGAATTCAAGGATTTTGACCCAGCGACGATGAAGGATCAGCGATATATTTCCAAGTCAGGATGGTGTGTGACTTGGAGGGGAACTTGCAGGTGGTGGTGCTCCCATGCACCTGCTGCCCTTGTCCTTCTAGGTGGAAGAGGTCGCGGGTTTGTGAGGTGCTGCCGAAGAAGCCTTGGCGAGTTGCTGCAGTGCATCTTGTAGATGGTACACACTGCAGCCACGGTGCGGCGGTGGTGGAGGGAGTGAATGTTAAAGTGGTGGATGGTGTGCCAATCAAGCGGGCTACTTTGTCCTGGATGGTGTCGAGCTGCACTGATCCAGGCAAGTGGAGAGTATTCCATCACACTCCTTACTTGTGCCTTGTAGATGGTGGAAAGGCTTTGGAGAGTCAAGAGGTGAGACACTCGCCACAGAATACCTAGCCTCTGACCTGCTCTTGTTGCCACAGTATTTATGTGGCTGGTCCAATTAAGTTTCTGGTCAATGGTGACCCCCAGGATGTTGATGGTGGGGGATTCGGCGATGGTGATGCCGTTGAATGTCAAGGGGCGGTGGTTAGACTCTCGCTTGTTGGAGATAGTCATTGCCTGGCATTTCTGTGGCGCGAATGTTACCTGCCACTTATCAGCCCAAGCCTGAACGTCACCCACGTCTTGTTGCATGCGGGTATGGACTGCTTCATTATCTGAGGAGTTGTGAATGGCACTGAACACTGTGCAGTCATCAGGCAATGCATGAGATTAAAGGTGAAAAAAACTTTAAGATAACTTCTTACTTTCAATGCTAAAGAAATGACTTACCAGTATTAGCAGACACATGCTTAACACACTCATATGGCATTTCTGTCTGTTATTACAATGCCAGCATTCACCTAGTTATTTTAAATGAGTTAACACTTTTGCTAAAATAGTGGACAGACAAACTTCATATGAGAAATTCAGGTGCATGGTCAGAAAATTGTGGGGACTGCATACTCGAATTTTCTATACACTCTCGATGAGTAAAGTGTCCTGGAGGGAGTAGGTAGTCGGACAGTTACTCCCTTAAGAGTTAATTGTGAAACATGTTTTAAATAATTAGTATAATGACGGTTCTTATATCTCTCCGTTAATTAAAATACAAAACTTGCAAAAGTTAATCATTTTACTGAATAATATAAATGCGAAATGTTCTTTCAATTTAAAATTATAGGACGGTCTTCAAGCCAATTAGTTACTGAATGACAATCTTTGGTCGACACCACATTATCCAGCTCAAGCTAACATTGCTGAAATCAGTGAGGCCTTGGACTCTTGCCTGGCTGTAGACAGATGGAAAAGCTTTAATAAAAATGAAAGTAGCAAGGTGCCAAAAGTGTATCCACAGGAAACCACGATCACAACTGGGAACATAGATTGTGTATTAATAATAATGCTCTTTTGAACTCTGTGAGCAGAGTAAGATCTAAACCAATTAAATTGAAACAAAATCAATGAACCAGAAGAAAGAGAGAATAGAACATGCTGGTCACTAGTGAAATGATAATTGCCTTCTTAGTAAAGTTGATAACATGATGAATTTGGGTATTAGTTCATTTAGGATAAGTTATTTTTCCTATTGGAACTGAATAAATGACTTACTGCAGTCCAGGCCTTTTAACTCTCACTGCCATATTAACTCAAATGCATTGGGACCAAGTGAAATTCATGAGGTAAAAGGAGTCACAGAATATGCTCAATTTGATTTATCGCACTTCTCAGTCAGCTAGATTAACGTCTTACTGTGTTAGGATGCTACACAGTTTAAGAGAGATTTGGAATGGACTTCTGTTTTTTCTGGGTGTTGGTTGAGACAAATACGAGGAGAACTCCATCCTTTTCTTTAAACAGTGCCATGGAATAGTTTACATTCACCTGAACAACTTGCATTTATATAGAACCTTTAACGTAGTGCAACCTCCCAAGGCACTTCACAGGAGCATAATTAGACAAAACTCGGCACTGAGCCACATGAGGAGATATTAGGACAAGCGATCAAAAGCTTGGTCAAAGAGGTAGGTTTTAAGGAGCATCTTAAAGAAGGAGAGGTGGAGAGGCGGAGAGGGTTAGGGAGGGAATTCCGGAACTTAGAGCCGAGACAGCTGAAGGCACGGCCGCCAGTGGTGGAGCGATGGAAATTGTGGATGCGCAAGAGGCCATAATTGGAGGAGCAGAAAGATCTCGGAGGGTTGTAGGGCTGGAGGAAGTGACAGAGATTGGGAGGGGCGAGGCCATGGAGCGATTTGAAAACAAGGATGAGAAATTTAAATTTGAGGCATTGCCGGACTGGGAGCCAATGTCGGTCAGCGAGCACAGGGGGTGTTGGGTGAATGGGACTTGGTGTGAATTAGGATTGGAGCAGCATCATCTATGCCACCCTAATTTGAAGGGGAAGGTAGAGTGGAAAGGTGGCTCCATGGAGAACATGCATACCCTTTAAACCAATTGCTCATGACCCTCTTGTGTAAGCAGAGGGCAGATACAACATGGCTTGTACTGCAAGCAGGATGATTATTGACTGAAATAAAAACAGAAAATGCTGGAGAAACTCAGCAGGTCAGGCAGCATCTGTGAAGTGAGAAACAGAGTTAACGTTTCAGGTCGATGACCTTTCGTCTGACGAAAGGTCATCGACCTGAAACGTTAACTCTGCTTCTCTCTTCACAGATGCTGCCTGACCGGCTGAGTTTCTCCAGCATTTTCTGTTTTTATTTCAGATTTCCAGCATCTGCAGTATTTTCTATTTGATTATTGACTGCACCATTTTGATCCTGAAGCAGTGTCAAAGATGCCTTGACTACTCTTGGGAACCCTTCCAGTCGAACACTCTCAGGATTTAAGAATGAGCATAATTTGCTGCCCGCTCCAGAATGTCACTCTACATGCAGGTCAATGGACAGGATGTACAAGACATTACAGAGCAAGAGGGCATAAATCGAAACAAGGAATCAGCCTCGGAGCCTTATGCTAATTCAAGGTGCCTTCAAATGAATGCTACAGCTGTATTGTTTCTGAAAGGTGTAAAGTACTGTCAGGATTTCCCACCCATCCAGGCCACTGTTTCGATGGAAAGGGGGGGGTGGGGGGGGAGGCCAGAAAATTGCTGAAATCTGGTCCACAGTATTCCTGCCTAAATTCTTGAGCTTTGATGCATTCATATGAAATCCCTTTATCCATTATTTTAACAAAGGCATTGGCCTATTTTGAATGAATAGATTAACACCTTTTCTAAAACAGTGGATTGGGAATTTTATACAAATACATCCATGGCTCATATTGCACAGCATAGTTTAAACCCGTGGATTTCAAATTGTTGAAGTAGCCATAATTCTGATTTTATTTTTAGGCGATCTACCATTATGAAACTCATGTTGAAATTATGCCATGAAATTGGTAGGACAACGCTTCCTGAAACGAAAGCCTTTCCCTGTTGTATCTCCTTTGTGTAAACACTCAAGTGTTGTCAAGTGTTAGTCTCCCCACAGCCGAGTTGTTTCCATAGTAATGGAGAGGAGGTCCCTGAAAAAGATTCTCTCTTTTTCCTCACGTTTGAAGGTCATAGATACGCAGGCTTATCGCCGCTTCGAGCTGCCCTGAAGTTTCTGCAGCATAAATGGGACAAATGTGACTTCATCAAACTGCTACTCACAGCGGAGACTCTTCCTTTGAAATTCTACACTTAGATATTCTTCGTAGTTTATATTTCTTCATATTAGCTTCGATTTTGACCATAGTTTCATGACCACCAGACGTCCCAAAGCTCTTTACAGCCAATGAGGTACTTTTGAAGTATAGTCACTGTTATAATGTAGGAAACGCAGCAGCCAATTTGCACACAACAAGCTCCCACAAACAGCAATGTGATAATGACAGAATAATCTGTTTTAGTGATGTTGGTTTAGGGATAAATATTGGCCTGGACACTGGGTAGAATTCCCCTACTCTTCTTCGAAATCGTGCCATGGGATCTTTAGCATCCACCTGAGAGAGCAGACGGGGCCTCGGTTTAACGTCACATCCAAAAGACGGCACCTCCAACAGTGCGGCACTCCCTCAGCACTGCACTGGAGTGTCAGCCTAGCTTTTTGTACTCAAGTCTCTGGAGTGGGACTTGAACCCACAACCTTCTGACTCAGAAGCGAGTGTGCTTCAAACTGAGTTCGGCTGACACCAAACTTTAACCAAAAAAAGAATGCCTGTTAAGAAAGTAACATGACAGAGTTCTAATTTACTGGGGTAAAACTATGGGGGTGATTTTGCCAATGGGGAGCTTTTGGAGGCGGGACTCCCACTTGTCGGGTTTCAGTCCCGCCTCCATCAACTTCTGGCCAACCCACGCTATTTTCCCTTGATTGACCTTGTTAAGCCCGCCCAGCTCTGTGAAGCTGTCAAACAATGACATTCTTTGTAGTTTGATGAGTTCTTGAATTCAAGACCTCTTCAAACCGCTTTCTTTTGCAGAAATTAGATGGTTGTTGCATTGGAGAATGCAACGGCCATCTGTCATCTCTACCGCGGAGGTGCGAGACTCTCCGCATACCCACCGACTGAAGCCTGCAGGAAGAAACAAAGGTAAGTACACTTTTAAAAACACTTTGCACTTATCTCAAATACTCACCTCTCCAGAATTGCACCCATCACTTACCTTCACAGCGCACTTTTTGCACCCCTCTGTAAGGTTTCCAAAATTTGCAGATCCCCAAAACCTAAGGAAAAAGGATGTTGGAACTACCCCAGAGTGATAAAAATGCATTTGGGCCTAACAAGGAATTTAAGACCAAAAACCAAGTTTTGGCATTTTAAAAGACATGTCTGGACCTGTAAGGGAGAAAAGGCTGCACAGGAGGTGTGATCGACCTCTGTAAAAGTAGTTTTGTGTATTGCAGTTAAATTGCATTGTCTGGGGAATCGGGATGACCTCACTCAAGCCCCAGCAAGCATTAACATTTGGACAATAGACCCTGGGAGAAGGCAGCCCCGCCCAAAACACAGGCCCCATTAAAACCTATCACAGACCCATCAAAACCATGCATATTCAAATCGCTCAGGACCATTCGATAGAAAAACCCGAGTCCAGCCTAGAAACCCAAAACACGAAACCAATCACCTGTAATCAACCAAAGAGATCGAAAGGACATAAGCCATTTGACACTTAGTAAAGTCATTACTATTAACGAGGTCTTACAATGACCAGGATTTGATTTGGTTTTGACAAGGCCACTTCAATTTAGTATAATTGAAGGCCCATCAAGGAGTTACAAGTTGAAGTTCTCCAGTAAAACAGTTCAAGTTCAACAGAAGGCAGTTCCACAGCTCGGAAGAAGACAGTTTAAACAGAGGCAGAGTTACAGCAAGAAGTTCAACAAAAAAGGCCAACAACTTCACAAGCAGACCGACACGCAAGAAGAAACCAGAGCGACTGCCTCAGTGACCATCGGACAACTCGCGGCAACAAGGGCCTTATGAAACCTTTTACTCAAAAGACTCTAAACCCTAACTCTCAACTGTCAAGGATTCGTTTGGTGAGCATTATCCCTGGTTCTCCAGAGTTCAACCTAGCTAGTGAAGTGGGATTGGGAGGGGTGAAGTATTCTTCCAATGTTATTTCCCTCGCTTGTACCGAAGTGTTCCCCACCTTTAGAGTGATAAGAGTGTGTTGCGTTTTACTTCCTTGAATAAAAGTCAAAATTCTTTCATCAAAACCTGTTGTCTACTGCACCTTTGTTCACAACCCCCAAATAAGTCCAAGGTCTAGAACCAGGGGTGTGGGAGCGATTCGAACCGCTCACTGAGTCAGAGGTGAGGCTGACCCCTACCACACCACCCCCTACACCTCCGACCCCCGCAGACCCACTGCTCGCCTCGGTGACCCTGGCAGGGTTCGCAGCCTTCAGGAAGCCCGCACTTTTGTGGGCAAAATGGTGATAACCCTATTTTCAATCTGTTAACTACCTGTTAACAGGCAGTTAAGTGGCTGTAATCCCTTCCCGCCTCCAAGGAGACAGGACCCGGTGCGGGACGGCTACCCGCCCCCAAATTCTGCCATTTTCCCGGCAGTCCTGCCTCCATACCCGCCTCCCCAGGGCTGGCAAAATCGCTCCCTATTGTTGGAACAATTCTAAAACTCAGTTGCCAGCATTACAGAATAAATAATTTTTCAAACTCTGACTTATTTTTTCAATGTGCTAGCAATGTTTTCATATATCATGAGTCTACCTCAATGACTATGAATAATAATAATTAAAAGCAATTATTGATACAAGACAATGTACCAATGCACATTCAGCTCGATTATAATGGGCCGTATTTTCCAATCGGAGGCTTCCCGCATGCGGAAGCCTCTGATCTGGAAAAAATCTATGCACTTACCTGAGGGCTCCCCGAGGAGCGTATAGTTCCAATGTTGGGCCTCTCGAACTCCAAGTGCGCAGGGCCCACGTATCCCAGAGACGCAGGCGGTTTGCAAGCGTCCCTGGGATCACGTGGGCCATGGGGAGCCAATCAAAGAAGAGAATCTCCCTTCATACACTTGACAGATAAACCTGTCAAATATATGAATGGAGATCACCCCAAAAACACTTTTAAACTATAAATACATTTTTAAAAAATCACATTTTTAAAATTAGTTGAAATGACAATAAATTAAATATTTTAAACAAAAATTTAATTTTTTGAAAAAAGTAATTAAAAATTTTTATGGGGCTAAAAATAAACTTACCTTTTTTTAAAAGTATTTTTAAATGATAAATGAGTGAAAATGTTTTTTAATTTTTTTTTACTTTTTTCAACTCTTATCCTGGTAAAAGCAAGCCTTACGCACACTTTTACCAGGTGTAAGATTTCTAAGGGTTTTCTGCGGGCGGAGGGTCTCCAGAAAGCGGAACTATCCGCCCACAGAGGCCCTTCTCTAGGGCAGGCGTCAGACCTGTCAAGAGCATACTTGACAGATCGGAAATGCCGGTTTTCAGTGCATGCGCTTCGCATGCTTGAAACCGGCATTTCCGATGTTCATATATTTTCCGGTGTACATAGCGCGTACACACCCGTAGGCATCGGAATATCCGGCCCATTGAATTAATGGCAGCAGTTGTCAAAAATGCAATCATATTTCCAATGGTTTAGAGGAAATTTACTGAGCTCGCTGACGAATTTGACATCAGCAAAACAAACTTTAGAATTCTAACGATCATTCCTATACACACATCTCCCCAACTGTCTGGGTTCAGATCTTGGTGATGTTGGACACCTGCCTCTGAGTGAAAGAGAGATTTGAGATTTGTGCTGAGTTAATTATTTTCTGCTGAAATGCCAATTATAGATCTCATTTTTCATTACACACAATTATTTTTTAATATCACGGTGCTTAAATATACATTTCTGGATTGACAAGAGTTGTCAGTGAAAGGAGACTGAATGGTACATTGGGTTAAGATGCACTCCTTTGAGATCTGGGTTTAAATCAAACCTACCTTAATAGAAATGAAAGCCTAGTCTGAACTACTGGCTCTGTGTCCTTATGTGAGATAATTTTGGACAGCCTCAATATAGTTCCCAATGGGGGTAGATCCACAGCAGAAAATTGTCCCTAATTTGGCCACCTTCACGCAGAGACGAGTAATAGAGAATGTCAAATTAGCACAATAGATTTATTTTGCACCTAAAGAAGTCATTTTGACCAAAGGTGTCCTAAATGGGAAAATGTTCCATTTCAGAGTGCTAGCTAGCCACACCTAAATGTAAATATTTTGTGGGTTTTTTTCATATATGGAGTTACCAGTTGATCCTTAGACACATCAGAAATTCGGTACCTTAGCGCCTCCAGTCAGCGCCTGGCGAGAGCGCGAACAGGACGCTAAGGCAGTAGTGCTGCGACGAGGTAAATCCAGCCGCATGCCAAATTCGGCCCCCCCGTAGCGCCGCACTGCAGCAACTCGCCAAGTCTTCTTCGGCAGTACCTCCCAAACCCGCGACTTCTACCACCTAGAAGGACAAAGGAAGCAGGCGCATGGGAACACCACCACCTCCAAGTTCCTCTCCAAGTCACACACCATCCTGACTTGGAATTATATCGCCGATCCTTCATCGTCGCTGGGTCAAAATCCTGGAATTCCCTCCCTAAAAGCACTGTGGGAGTACCTTCAACACAGGGACTGCAGCGGTTCAAGAAGGCAGTTCACCACCACCTTCTCAAGGGCAATTAGGGATGGGCAATAAATGCTGGCCTTGCCAGCGATGCCCAGATCCCATGAACGATTAAAAAAAATTAGGCCTTACTCTTTAAAGGCAACACAATGCATTACTAACACTGGTACAAAAGTGAAGAATTCACAAATAAAAAAAACAGTGAGAATCTCAATATTAACTTTCTTAGATGCTGTCATTTTACACCTGAAGGTACAGTAACACACGGAGACAGTAGGCCATCTGGTTGCCCATAATTAACAAATGTTACAATCTGGCTGTCATAAAATCCAATTAAGTCCTTTAGAAACTCATACATATTCTTTTTTAAGATGGTTCTCAAATTTTAGATAGTCTTGCTTCACTGAGAATGATGAAACCCAACCCAAGCCAAGTTTTAAATGATACATTTGACCTTCACTCTCATAATACCATTATTCCGAACTGCCAATTTAAATGTGTACAAGAAATAGAAACAGAAAACGCTGGAAATACTAGGCAGGTCAGGCAGCATCTGTGGAGAGAGAGAAACAGAGCCAACGTTTCGGGTCGATGACCTTTCGTCAGATCCGGTTACATCTCGAACCTTTTCCAGTTCTGACGAAAGGTCATCGACCTGAAACGTTAACTGTTTCTCTCGCCACAGATGCTGCCTGACCTGCTGAGTATTTCCAGCATTTTCTGCTTTTAGTTCAGATCTCCAGCATCCGTAGTATTTTGCTTTTGTACAAGTGTGGACAGGACATTCTTTTGCCTTATTTTCCACAAATGCCAATGGCCTCGCATATACAGACAAGGGACTTTCTGTCACTGTTGGACCAGAGAAAAAGAAAAAGAGTCCTTTGTGAAATGGTTTCTGCAGATATATAACAATTTGCATTTATGTAGAGCTCCTAAGATGAAAGAATGTCTCAAAGCACTTCACAGTAGGAAGCGATGGAAGTGAAAGAGTTTGGTATGGAGATTGAAGGCAAATTAGAAGGTTTTCAAGAGGTTTTCGAAATCTGAAAGAACTAGCAAGGTTCAGTGGTTTCAATAGAATTCCAGAGAGGCTGGTATAATAACTGAAAGATTAACCTCCAGCAGTGCAGCAGTGGATAATCCAGAGTCAGTGAAATGCAGGTTGTAGACTGAGATATATGGCAGAAGAAGAGTTCCCTAATAGAGTGGGGCAAGTTCATAGAGACAGTTGCTGACCTATACTTCCACATCTATCATAAATTTGCCTTTCCCACCCCTTAACCTGTGACTTCTTGTTCTGAAGACTTGGTGTATCTCAAAGTATTCTTTTGGGTTAATTTTCTCTATTCCATTGTGTCTTATAGACCTTGGTGACCGATCTTTCTGAAAGGCAGGGGAGGAAAAAGACCCGATTATGAAGCAGGGCAAGAGCGAGAGACCTTTTTGAGGAGACTGCTGGAAGTGAGGGGGAGAGAAACACTGTTGCAAGAGGCTTCTCTATTTTTCCTGAGGAAAGGAGGGTTGGTTATTGTCAAGGGTCAGCAGTCTAACTTTATAAATTGTCAGACTCCTTGTTCGACATCCAGTACTGGATGAGCAGAAATTTCCTCCAACTAAATATTGAGACGACCAAAGCCATTGGGGGGAAAAATTCGGTTGATTAGCGCCTCACGTTACCACCCTAAGAGGGTGGTAACGGGGCGCAAACCAACTAGCGCCCGGGCGCAGCAATTTTTGCGCAGCTCGCAAACTTGTCCAGACATTTTGCGGCGGCGCTAAACACTACCACCACAATCTCCTGCGCCTGCAGATCGTGACGTCAGTCGAGCGTGCAACGCCCGGGTAACGCCCCGGACTGGATATTGAGTGGCGCCCCCTGCCTTTCCGCCTGCCGCTAGCAACAACAGGTAGAGGGGAATGTTTTGCAGTTGGGAAGGGGCTGGGGGGAGCGCTATTTAAAGGCAGCCTCTTTCTGCCTTTTTTTGTCGGCGACACTTTTGCACCACGCATTCTGAGAGAGAGAAGGAGATTCTGAGAGAGAGAGACTTCTGGAGAGATTCAACGCTGTGTGAAGGAGTTTTGGGTACTAAGCAGCACTTTGCAGGTTCATTTTGATTTGACCTTCCTTGCATCGATTTAGAAGAGATTATGGGGGCTGAACTGATTCGGGGTGTCGTCCTGCACCTGCAGAATCAGAGGCATCAGAGATGCAGAGAGAGAGTGGCAAACATGGCCAGAGGGAGGAGGGCCAACAGGCCTCTGTACAGGAGACCTTACCCTCCCAGGGTATTCCGGGAACAATTCTCCTACATTAATATGTCTGAGGAGCAGTGTTTGCGCAGGCTGCGCTTCAGCAAGGAGGTGGTCACTGAGCTCTGCCACCTGCTGCAACCAGATCTGCAGCCTCTACTGAGGATCAGGACGTCTCTGTCGGTAGCAGTGATGGTGAAAGTGGCTCTGAATTTTTATGTCAGCGGCTCCTTTCAAGCATCTACTGGGGACCTCGCCAAATCTCCCAGTTCGCGGTCCATTGCTGTATCCGTCAGGTCACAAATGCCCTCTATAAAAGGAGACGCCAGTACATCTCTTTCCCCATGACCCGGGCCAAACAGCATGAACACGCATTGGGCTTTGCTAGGATAGCGGACTTCCCCATGGTGCAGGGCGCCATTGACTGCACGCATGTGGCATTGCGGGCACCGCTTGAAAATGCAGAGGTTTTCCGCAACCGCAAGGGCTACCACTCCTTAAATGTGCAGTTGGTCTGTGACCACTGACAGCTCATACTTGCCGTCAATGCCCGCAATCCTGGCAGCAGCCATGATGCTTTCATCCTGCCCCAGACTGGTGTGCCAGAACTTTTCCAGGCACCACATCACCCAAGTGGTTGGCTCCTCGGGGACAAGTGTTATCTACTCTGCACCTGGCTGATGATACCGCTCTGTAACCCCAACACCCCTGCCGAGCTGCGGTATAATGAGAGCCATCTCGCTACCTGGAACATCGTTGAGCAGACGATTGGCATGCTTAAGCAACGGTTCCACTGTCTAGACCACTCAGGAGGAGCCGTGCAGTACTCTCCTGAGCGAGTCTCCCTCTTCATAGTTGTATGCTGCATGCTTCACAACCTGGCAATCCTGAGGACCCAGCCAATGCCACCAGGGATTGGTGCACCACCTGAGGAGGAGGAGGAAGAGGAGGAGGAGGAGGAGGAGGAGGAGAATGAGGAGGATGATCAGCAGCTGCACCAAGGTGGGAGGGAGGACCACAATGTTGCCACTGCAAGGGCCGTCCGTCAACAGCTGATAACAAGCCGCTTCTAGGCCCCTACTCAGAGGATGGCTTCTGGCATGGAGAACAACATCATGGAAAGCAACCCGCAACCCCTATAGCCAGCCAAAGCTGCAATGATTCCAAACATGTAAATTTTGAATACAACAACTTTTTTATTTAACAAACTCTGTGTGTGTCATTTATTCAGGACAAACAATTAGAAACAAACACAACAAATCATGAATTAACAGAACTGGTTCTCACAAGCTGGAGAAAAACGTCAAAACAGTAAACAAAAGTAATCAGACGAACCTTGACCTTTACTACAAACATTCCCACCATTTATTTAGACCTCTTACTGTTTGCCCTTCGAGGGTGATCTCCATTCCCTGTGCACTTCCCCCCTTCCCACCCTACTGCTCCTCCGTAATGGGGCCCCAGTGGCTGCAGCAAGGTTGGTGGAAGGCTGCTGAATGTCAGATGCTGAGACTACAGTAGCCCTTGAAGGACGGCCTCGACCAGCTCTGGGCCTGGAGGCCCCGGCTGCAGACTGCACCAACTCTGCATAGATGGCAGCAGTCTGGGCTGGCTGTATTGCAGGCGGTGGCAAGTACAATGGGGAAGTGACAGTGGTGGGAGCAGGAATGCTGTCATCCTGAGAGAGGACAGCACCTTCCTGCTCGACCGACACACTGGCATTCCCACGGGGCAGTACCTCAGCATCCGGAGCAATCTGCTCGAGCACAGATTGCTGGCCTGCTGCGGCACCGTGAGAGCCCCGGGGCAATGTGGCCGAACCAGTGACGATGGCAGCAGTCAGTGCTTGCGTTACATCAATCTGAGACTGCATGAGAGCAGTCTGAGATTGTGTGGCAGCAGCCAGTGACTGAATTGCAGCACTAAGCCGTTGCGTTGCGTCGGCCTGTGCTGCAGCGGACTGCTCCACATTCCTTGCCAGTCCATCAATGCTTTCGGGCATCCTTGCCATTGCACCCATGAGCTCAGTGTTGTTCAAGGCCTGGCTATTCATTTTCGCGATGACGCACTCCTCCTCTGCGTCCAGGGCAGCAGGACACGCTGGCCTACTCGCCCTCCGGAGAGATGGCCCCCGAGCGTCCCTACCCCCATGGTGTTGTTGCAGCCCGCTGGGTCCTGGAGCTTCGTCCTCATCAGACCCTTCCCCCCTCCAGGGAAGGCGTGGTTCCAGTGTGGGCATGGGCTCCCTCGGGAAATGCAGGTGCTGAGGCTCCGGCTTCCTCTTCCTTCTCGCCTGGGGCGTCGCTCCCACTGCTTGGTTGACGGACAGGCTGCTCAGCTGGTGGTTCACTATCTGAAAGCAGGGAGGTTCAAGAGTGGCTTTAGCGTCAGGACAGGGGGGCTGTAAGGGAGCAAGGACTGGAGCGATTTAGTAAGTTGGATTGAAAGTGTAAAAGGCTGGTGTGAGGGACAAGTGGAATGAGAGAGGAGCGAAAGCTGATGAATTTACCATTGTTGTCCCCAAGTGGGGTCGACCTCTCCAGCGGCCACGGCACCTATCACCTGGCTGGCAACGATCCTGTGGACGCACGCCTCCAAATCGCTGAGGGTCTGCTGCTCAGCCGGCCCTCCACCCGTCTGTTGCTGCTGGCGCCTGTTATGAGATAGCTTGGCCTGCAAGAAAAAGGACGGCGTCTGAGTGAATGTGCAGCCATGTGCTTGCCTGATGTGCCTCCCATAGTTGAATAGGCCTTAATGTATGCAAGGTGTGGAATGTGTGTGTGTGTTTTATGAGATGGCCATAGGTCTTGGATGAGTGTTGGGCATTTGGGGTGAAGTTGAGATGGAGGGATGTAGAGGTATTGAAAAGCAGCCACTCACCCTGACCAGCCGAGTGAGGTCATTGAACTTCTTCCGACATTGGGTGTGGGTCCTGGGCACCATGCTCCTGGAGGAGACGTGCTGAGCCACCTCCCTCCACACTCTTTTATATTCGCGTGGCAATGGCTTCTGCCACTCTATGGGTAGAGTACTGACCTTCGGCGCTCCACTGTGCCAACCAGAGCCACCAAGGCCCGGTCGCTGAAACGCTGAGCTCGTTCCCTGGGCCTCTCCATTCTTCTTTCCAACAGAATTCAAGTTCAGGTCTGTCCAGGACGAGATTCAAGGCTGCAATGAACAGGGTGTGGCTGGAGAGCAAGATCGACCCTTCCCTTTAAGAACTGGCCGGCGCCAGTGTGTCTGTGTTCCATCGCTAATTGACATCACCTGAGCTTCGCCAGCGCTCTGAGGTAGTGCCTCGCTCCTCGGCCTTTGCACCTTAAGACAGGTGTGTAGCGCCTGAATTAGCGCTCAAATCACCTCCAGGGCGATAGAAGCAAGTTTGCAGTCGGAGGCGATAATTTGCGCCAGGTGCTAAACTTTGCACCCGGCCAATAATTGCGCCCCAAACGGGGCGATACTGAATTTCTCCCCCATTGTCTTTGGTCCCTGCCACAAACTCCGCTCCCTAGCTACCAGCTCCTTTCCTCTCCATGACAACTGTCTATGGCTGAACCAGACTGTTCACAACCTTGGTGCCATATTTGACCTGCAAAATGAGGTTCTGACCACATAACTAAGACCGCCTATTTCCACCTCCGTAACATCGCCCGTCTCCACCCCTGCCTCAGCTCATCCGCTGCTGAAACCCTCATCCATGCCTTTGTTACCTCTAGACTTGACTCTTCCAACGCACTCCTGGGCGGCCTCCCACATTCTACCCTACCTAAACTTGAGGTGATCCAAAACTCAGCTGCCCGTGTCCTAACTCGCACCAAGTCCCATTCGCCCATCACCCCTGTGCTCGCTGACCTACATTGGCTCCCGGTTAAGCAGCGCCTTGATTTCAAAATTCTCATCCTTGTTTTCAAATCCCTCCATGGCCTCGCCCCTTCCTATCTCTGTAATCTCCTTCAGCCCCACAACCCCCCCGAGATATCTGCGCTCCTCTAATTCTGGCCTCTTGAGCATCTCTGATTTTAATCACTCCACCAGTGGTGGCCGTGCCTTCAGCTGCCTAGGCCCCAAGCTCTGGAATTCCCTCCCTAAACCTCTTCGCCTCTCTCTCCTCCTTTAAGACACTCCTTAAAACCTACCTTTGACCAAACTTTTGATCATCGGCCCTAATATCTCCTTAAGTGGCTCGGTGTCAAATTTTGTCTGAAAATGCTCCTGTGAAGCGCCTTGGGATGTTTTACTACATTAAAGGCGCTATTTAAATACAAGTTGTTGCTGTTGTTGTAAAGACCTGGGGTAAAAATTGGGCGCTACCTTCGCCGGGGCAATAATTTTAGTTCCCTGAAAAAGTTAGCGCCCCCTCGGCCAAGTTTCCCAGGTAGCGCCCCGAGAGGGAGGAGGGGCGCTACTGGAAGTGCCCCGCGTCCCTCTTGGGGCGCTGCAAGCCAATATCGTGATCCTACATGCCACAGCACCACGCGCTGCGGCACATTGTGCCGCGGTACTGCAGGCCTTCCTCCCCTTATTAAAGGGGAGGGGCCTAGCGCAGCGCGTCCCGGTGTCCAGCTGGGCCACCAGGGATCGGGGGTGCCGGCAAACGAGCCCAGCACTCAAGAGCAGTGCCGGGCTCATGGAGAGCAGCCGGCACCCCACGGGGGGAGGGGGGGGCTTCACGGGGGCCGGGAACAGCAACGGGGGCAGCAACAAAAATGGCCGCCCGCCACCTCCCCTTTAACTAGCACCGCCCCGGCCGCAGTTAGGCCCCCCCCGACCCCGGCGGACATAGCGTCCGGCGGTAAGTTGGGGGGCGCCACCCAATATTACAGCCGGGGCGCGAGCAGGGCGCTGCACACAGCGATGATGCTGAATTTCGCGGGAAGCGTTAGTGGCGCCGCGCCCAGGCACTAGTTGATTTGCGCCCCATTAGTGCCCTGGGAGGCACAAATCAACCGAATTTAGCCCCCCTAGAACCTTCAACTCTCTATAAGCAATAAGGAATATTTGAAAAAGTTAATGTTTTCAGGAGAATGTATTACATAATTGCTCCCTTAAAAATGACTACTAATTTTGTGCATCACCTTGTATTGAACTATTTTTAAAGCTGCTTCTCTCCTTACTTAATGCTGTAGAGCAGTCTTTCAGTGACAGGTTTCAATTACTGTAGACCCCGTCGGTCCTTTTCCCTTTATCTTCTTTGTTCCTGTGGCTCTACTTCTTCTCAGACAGCTCTTGAGCAGTGCTGACAGCTGCTGCTTTGCTCGACCTACCTGGGCTCCCCATCTCTCGGACTTTCAAGTTAAAACCCTAGCCCTCATCCTCAAATTCATCCCGAGACTCACCCTACCCGATCTATGCAGCCTCCTCGAGTCACGTATCCCCACCTGCACCCTTCAGCTCCTTGACTCTTCAGTTTGTTACAATAAAATGACCTGATATATATAAATGTAATGATTTAATATCTGATTCAATGCACTATCACTTTAAGACTGGAGTGAAATTTTATGGGAGGGGAGGGTAAGTCCAGTGACTAGAAGCAATTACCAGGCAGGGTTTCCCATTCACTTGCCAGGTATATTATCAAAAGCTCATCCACATCGCTAGCAAGGTGTAACAAACTGAAGCAAGTCCAGGACCCAGTGGTCAATTAGACACACAGACTAGATCTAAAACAAGTGGGGCTTATTCAACAATGTTGTGTATTTTCTTGCAGCGATGATCATTATTCCTTTCCTTGCCATTCCTTCCTCCCTCACCCTCCTTCCCTTCCCCCTCCCCCTCCACCCTCTCCTTCCTCCCCTCTCCCCCTCCCCCCATTCCCCCCTCCCTCCCTTGCCCCTCCCCCTCCCCCTCCATCCTCTCCTTCCTCCCCTCTCCCCCTCTCCCTCCTCCCACTTCCCCCCTCCGTCACGCCTCCCGCTCCACCCCCTCCCCCCTCCCCTCTCCCATTCCCCCTCCCCTCCTCCCCCTTCCCCCTCCCTCACCCCTCCCCCTCCACCCCTCCCCTCTCCCATTCCCCCTCCCCCTCCTCTCCCTTCCCCCCTCATCCCCCCTCCCCCTCCCCCTCGCCCCTCTTCCCCCATTCCCCCTCACCCACTTCCCCCTCCTCCCCATGCCCTCCCCATTCCCCCTCTTCCCCATTCCCACTCATCCTCTTCCCCCTCCTCCCCCCTCACCCCCACCTACCCCCTCCCCCCACCTCCCCACCTCCCCCCACCTCCCCTCTCCCCCCTCCCTATTTCCCTTCTCGTGGTCTCCCCTTGCAACTTTCCCAGTCAGAGGATGGGCTGGAGACAAAGGGCTGGATTTTGTCATTGGGGGCGGGCTGGGGGCGGGTCAGGTGATCGGCGGGTCCCGCCCCCACCTCCGATGTGAGGCGGAACAATTGAGCGATTTTGCCCCAATTGGGCACTTGATTCCCAGCGTGTGGGAACCCCTGGCCCAATGAGTATTTTGGTGCTGAAACTCGCCTCCGATGACGTCATCTATGCAGCTGCATTTAAGGCCTGCAAGCAGCCTTGGTTCATTTTCTGCCTTATTAATTTGTTATTGAGACTTCTGAAGGATTTTGGTGCAACCATGGCAAGCTCAAGGCCGAAGTGTGCACCCAGCTTTGATGAGGACTCCCTCGAAGCTCTAGTGGAGGGAGCAAGAGCGAATAAGGAGGTGTTGTTTCCATCCTCTGGGAGGAAGAAACCTCCCCAGCAGAACAAAGCTGTGTGGCTGCCAGTGGCACAGGAGGTCAGTGCCATCTCAATGTGTAGCAGAACCTGGCTGCAGTGCAGAAAGAGGTTCAATTACCTTCTCCGCACAGGAAAAGTGAGTATTCCATCCCCATGGCACTCAATCTGATCCCCATCGCCTCTCAGCACAAGCACTCTTCATTGCCAACATTCTCCTCCACATCCCACTTGACCCTTACATCCCTGGAGCCTTAACCATTCCCTCTCTCTCTATGTACACATTCACTTAACTATTCGATTATGCAGCCCTCACACTCCCTATCACTGTTATGCTCTGACAACAACTTACAACACTTGGTCTTGGGACCTCATTCAATCTTTGTGTCCTTCGAAGTTTGCGCCGCTCGCGAAATTAACTAGACATTTTGCGGCGGCGCTAAACACTACCGCCACGATCTCCTGCGCCAGCAGATCATGACGTCACTCGAGTGTGCAACGCCCATGTATCGCCCCGGAGCGGATATTGAGTGGCGCCCCCTGCCTTACCGCCTGATGCTAGCAACGACAGGTTGAGGGGAGCGTTCTGCAGTCATGAAGGGAAAGGGGGAGCGCTATTTAAAGGTGACCGCTTCCTGCCTTTTATTGTTGGTGCCATTTTTGAACTACGCATTCTGAGAGAGAGAGAGAGAGACTTCTGGAGAGATTCAACGTTGTGTGAAGGAGTTTTGGGTACTGGGCAGCACTTTGCAGGTTCATTTTGATTTTCCATTCCTTGTATTGATTTAGCAGAGAATGTGGGGGCTGCACTCTGAGCTCTTTGCCTGGTACTCTCCATTGTTCTTTCCAGCACATTTGATGTGCAAGTCTCTCCAGGCCGAGATTCAAGGCTGCAATGAGCAGGATGTGGATGGAAAGCAAGATTAACCATTCGCTTTAAGAACTGTCCCGTGCCATTGTGTGTGTGTTCCATTGCTGACTGACATTACATGAGCTTCGCCAGCGCTCTGAGTTAGCGCCTCACTCCTCGGCCTTTGCGCCTTAAGACAGGTGTGCAGCGCCTGATTTAGCGCTCCAATCACCTCCCGGGGCGTTAAAAGTGAAGTTTCCAGTCAGTGGCGATAATTAGCGCCTGGTGCTAATTTTTGCACCCGGACGATATTTGCGCCCCAAACGGAGCGCGACTGAATTTTTCCCCCTATGACTCTATGGGGGAAAAATTTAGTTGGTTGCGCCTCCCATTAGCGCCTTAAGAGGGCGCTAATGGGGCACAAAGCATCTAGCGCCCAGGCGCGGCGAAGTTTGCACCGCTCGCGAAATTAACTAGACATTTTGCGGCGGCGCTAAACACTACCGCCACGATCTCCTGCGCCGGCAGATCGTGATGTCACTCGAGTGCGCAATGCCCCGGTATCGCCCCGGAGCGGATATTGAGTGGCGCCCCCTGCCTTACCGCCTGACGCTAGCAACGACAGGTTGAGGGGAATGTTCTGCAGTCATGTAGGGAAAGGGGGAGCGCTATTTAAAGGTGACCGCTTCCTGCCTTTTATTGTTTGTGCCATTTTTGAACTACGCATTCTGAGAGAGAGAGGGAGAGACTTCTGGAGAGATTCAACATTGTGTGAAGGAGTTTTGGGTACTGAGCAGCACTTTGCAGGTTCATTTTGATTTGCCATTCCATGTATCGATTTAGCAGAGACTGTGGGGGCATCACTCTGAGCTCTTTGCCTGGTACTCTCCATTGATCTTTCCAGCACATTTGATGTGCAGGTCTCTCCAGGCCGAGATTCAAGGCTGCAATGAGCAGGATGTGGATGGAAAGCAAGATTAACCATCCCCTTTAAGAACTGTCCCGTGCCATTGTGTGTGTGTTCCATTGCTGACTGACATCACATGAGCTTCGCCAGCGCTCTGAGGTAGCGCCTCGCTCCTCGGCCTTTGCGCCTTAAGACAGGTGTGCAGCGCCTGATTTAGCGCTGCAATCACCTCCAGGGGCGATAAAAGTCAAGTTTGCAGTCGGTGGCGATAATTAGCGCCAGGCGTTAATCTTTGCGCCCGGCCGATAATTGCGCCCCAAATGGGGCGATACTGAATTTCTCCCCCTAAGACTCTAAAGTGCTGTCAAGCCACTTGCTAGCTCTGAAGTGGGGCTGACCCATGAGAGGGATGTTGGTGGCAGACAACAAGGAAGTGGGGAGTCCTCTCCAAGCGCTCACACGACCATGCCACTGCAGAGCCCTCGGTCAGAGTCGCACCAGAGTCCTCACCCAACTGAGATGGGCGTCTCAGCCCCTGCATAGCCGCAGGAGCAGCCTACTGTTGCCGAGCCCTCACAGGCTTGCAACCCCAGAGGACGCCCGCTAAAGGTGTCGAGGCAGGAGCAGCATCAAAGTGAGCAAGGGGCCTCCACATCTGCTGAAGCCACAGGGGAAGCACCACGTAGGAGCACATGTAAGAGGAAGATAAAGCACAGGTAGTCACAAGGGTAGTCACTTGGGTGTTCTGTATTGTTTAATTTTGAAATGGCATTCGTGAATTTATGTGATAAAATGACTTGATGGCAAACTGTTAACGTTGTGGGCTGTCTCATTTCGCAAATGGGACTTCCACATTGAGGGCTCAGGGAGACTTGGAATTGTCAGTATGGTGGTCAGAGTGATAGGAAGCTGCAGGTTCTTGTCCATTGTCGATGGTGTGGTAAGAAGGGGCGAGGCAAATGTGTTTGATTGGCCAGCCTAAGCAAATCTTGCCAAGATGAGTGCATCCCTTGTATCCCGGGCAGCAATGTTCTCGAGTGTTGCTGCCACTGGTTGATCCGCCTCCGCAAGCTGTTCGTTGTCGCTCTCCTCCTCCTCATCCTCATCTGAGGAGGCTATGCGATGAGCCACTTGTACCTCGGGCAGTTGCAAGCCACGATGCTGTGCCATGTTGTGAAGTGCACAGCAGACCATGACGGAGACCCTGGCTGCTGAGTACTGCAGGGCTCCACCTGATCTATCAAGGCATCTGATAATGGATCTGGTGGATCCTGTTGTTGCTGCTGCTGTTGGTGCTGCTGTTGTTCTGGGTTCTGCTGCTACCGCGGCTGGTCTTCGTCCGAATCTGAGGTCCAGGAGGAAAGGAAATAAATGGTTCCCATGCTGCAGGTATATACCTCAGTTCAGGAAGCGCTCAGTCAAGGTGGGGAGAGGGGTTTCCCAGGAGGTCACACTGGAGGTGGATCTCAGCCTCAAAACTTCACAATGAGTAGGCCTGCTAAAAGTTCCCCCAGACCTGAGAAAACAAAGTTCTGCCGCCTGCAAATGATCATTGTTGAAAACTCCTTTTTAATGGTGGAGCTGCAGCTGCTAGTAAGCAATCCACTTGTGAGCCCGCCAGGATTAACTGGCGTGTTCCAGAGGAGACGGGCAGGCACGGGGAAAATGTGTTAAACTCAGAAAGGCCTCTCAAAATGGCATTATAGAGGCACTTAACTGGTTGTTAAGGGCCTTAAGGGCCTATCCCGCCTCTTGGAATGGGTCTGAAAGACCGCTTTTGGGAAAGTTGCTCAGAGGCGGGCTGGAGGCGGGATCAGAGCCCGCCACCATTTTTTGCAACTTTCCCACCTGGCCCGTCTCCAAACGCGCCTCCTCGGGCCTGGCAAAATCCAGCCCATTTTGTTGGGTCTCTTGCAATGCCAGTCTATAGCCAGACACTTGAAGGTGTTCAGGTGCAGCCTAGCATGACTGGAACTGCAATTTTCCACTCCCGTTTGTAAAAGCTCATTGGCTTGACATCTCCATACTGTGACAAGGAGGAGTGTTATGACCAATTTGAGCTATTAATTACTAATATGTGCTGTCACTGGTTTAGAAAATGTATCATGTAATGTAATAATGTAAAAAGTTAAAATTAACTGCTTCTAATTGTTTAGTTAGCCCCAGTAGTTTTAAACAATGATAATAGCATATTATTCTTCTGACAGACCTGAAACGTTAACTTGCTGCCTGATCTGCTGAGTATTTACAGCATTTTCTGTTTATATTTCAGATTTCCAGCATCCGCAGTATTTTGCCTTTTGTATTATTTGAGATTTTTTTTTTTTATTCGCTTATGGGATGTGGGCGTCTCTGGCAAGGCCAACATTTATTGCCCATCCCTAATTGCCCTTGTGCAGGTGGTGGTGAGCCGCCTTCTTGAACTGCTGCAGTCCGTGTGTTGATGGTACTCCCACAGTGCTGTTAGGGAGGGAGTTCCAGGATTTTGACCCAGCGACGATGAAGGATCGGCAATATACTTCTAAGTCAGGATGGTGTGTGACGTGGAGGGGAACTTGGAGGTGGTGGTGTTCCCATGCGCCTGCTGCCCTTGTCCTTCTAGGTGGAAGAGGTCACGGGTTTGGGAGGTGCTGCTGAAAAGCCTTGGCGAGTTGCTGCAGTGCATCTTGTAGATGGTACACACTGCAGCCACGGTGCGCCGGTGGTGGAGGGAGTGAATGTTTCAGGTGGTGGATGGGGTGCCAATCAAGCGGCTGCTTTGTCCTGGATGGTGTCGAGCTTCTTGAGTGTTGTTTCAGCTGCACTCATCCAGGCACGTGGAGGGTATTCCATCACACTCCTTGTGCCTTGTAGATGGTGGAAAGACTTTGGGGAGTCAGGAGGTGAGACACTCGCCACAGAATACCTAGCCTCTGACCTGCTCTTGATGCCACAATATTTATGTGGCTGGTCCAGTTAAGTTTCTGGTCAATGGTGACCCCCAGGATGTTGATGGTGGGGGATTCAGCGATGGTAATGCCTTTGAATGTCAAGTGCAGGTGGTTAGATTCTCGCTTGTTGGAGATAGTCATGGCCTGGCACTTCTGTGGCGCGAATGTTACCTGCCAATTATCAGCCCAAGCCTGAACATCATCCAGGTCTTGTTGCATGCGGGCATGGACTGCTTCATTATCTGAGGAGTTGTGAATGGTGCTGAACACTGTGCAGTCATCAGCGAACATCCCCATTTATGACCTTATGTTGGAGGGAAGGTCATTAATGAAGCTGCTGAAAATGGTTGGGCTTAGGACACTGCCCTGAGAAACTCCTGCAGCGATATCCTGGGGCTGTGATGACTGACCTTCAATCACCACAACCATGTTCCTTTGTGCTAGGTATGACTCCAGCCAGTGGAGCATTTTCCCCCTGATTCCCATTGACTTCAGTTTTACTAGGGCTCCTTGATGCCACACTCGGTCAAATGCTGCCTTGATTTCAAGGGCAGTCACTCTCACCTCACCTCTGGAATTCAGCTCCTTTGTCCATGTTTGGACCAACGCTGTAATGAGGTCGGGAGCCGAGTGGTCTTGGCGGAACCCAAACTGGGCATCAGTGAGCAGGTTATTGGTGAGCAAGTACCGTTTGATAGCACTGTCGATGACACCTTCCATCACTTTGCTGATGATTGAGAGTAGACTGATGGGGTGGTAATTGGCTGTGTTGGATTTGTCCTGCTTTTTGTGGACAGGACATACCTGTGCAGTTTTCCACATTGTCGGATAGATGCCAGTGTTGTAGCTGTACTGGAACAGCTTGGCTAGAGGCGCGGCTAGTTCTGGAGCACAAGTCTTCAGCACGAAAGCCGGGATGTTGTCGGGGCCCATAGCCTTTGCTGTATCCAGTGCACTCAGCCATTTCTTGATATCACGTGGAGTGAATCGATTTGGCTGATGGCTGGCTTCTGTGATGGTGGGGACCTTGGGAGTAGGCTGATATGGATCATCCACTCGGCACTTCTGGCTGAAGATGGTTGCAAACGCTTCAACCTTGTCTTTTGCACTCACGTGCTGGGCCCCGCCATCATTGAGGATGGGGATCTTCCTGGAGCTTCCTCCTCCCGTTAGTTGTTTAATGGTCCACCACCATTCATGACTGGATGTGGCAGGACTGCAGAGCTTTGATCTGATCTGTTGATTGTGGGATCGCTTAGCCCTGTCTATAGCATGCTGTTTATGCTGTTTAGCATGCATGTAGTCCTGTGTTGCAGCTTCCCCAGGTTGGCACCTCATTTTTAGGTACTCCTGGTGCTGCTCCCGGCATGTTTTCTACACTCTTTATTGAACCAGGCTTGGTCCCCTGGCTTGGTGGTGATAGTAGAGTGATTGATCATACAAAGCAAGCGTCGAAAATGTCTTCCAGATACCAAACCTGTAGTCTGTGCATTCCTAAGAATTGTTTTTTTTTTGCTTCATAGACTTTCACTTCAAGTTTCCCAGAACTGAACATGACCTTCAATTCATTTCTCATCGCACGCGCCAATTTGTAGTGTGTTGTTCAATTTTGAACATTTACTGTTTTTGCGTAGTGATGCAATAAAATATTGTTGGTTAATAATTAAATATTTATGAGGACTGCTGGCTTTGTCATTGCGGATATTCAGAACCAGGAGCGCCAACAAACTCGGGGATATTATCCCAATTGCTTTGTCTCTTTGATTCAAAAGTGACTGTTCTGCTATGAGCAATGGAGCCAGTTTCACATTGCCTTCTCTGACCTCTTACATGGCATTCTGTGTCTCCTTTCTCCTCCACCCCACTTTGAACTACACCAGGTACTACTCATTACTTCCAACGTTTGTCTGGATACAGAAGTAATGAGCTCTGTGGCTGCAAGTGCAATTCAATCTCTCTAAGCTTTCATCAACAACTAATGATGAGGACTCACCATTCATGGATATTCTGCACTGATATATCTTCGACATCTTCTGCAAGCATGAATTTAACTGCTAGAGTTTCTCTTTATGTTAGTGTGACCCCCCAAGGTTGGCCAATACAAAGCAAACTGCTCCTATTATTTATGTGTATGCTTACAAGGGAGTGTAAATAGTTGAGTTGCATTATCAGCACCTTTAGATTTTCTCAGCTACTGTCAAGAGATTATTAATTTTAATAAATCACCTTAGCTTATGTTCATTCTGAATTACTGATAGCTACCCCTGCATCCTACGTAGAAAAATATCCTGTTTGTAGCATTTGTTCTTAGATGAAAAATGTTCTTGCTTACCAACTATTGTAACTAAACCTTGACTGGTGAGGTTAGCAGTGTGTGTAGGAAATGCTCCAAGTAAGCAACTATCATTATTTTCACTAAGAGAATATTGCAAACCGCACGATTCAAGGGATAAAAAGCCACTTCAATGACTTTAGTCTGATGCTTCCTGGTCAGCCATATTTTGGGGAAGTTTGAGTCTAACGTTGCATCTTACCATGGAAATTGTAACTGTCAGTGTGAGATTACAGTCACAAATCACCAAGTGGAACCTTCTTCCTTGATTTAAAAAACAAATTCCCTCCCACTTGTAGAAGGCCATTGGTTTGAAAGCTCCATACCGTAAGAAGAAGGATCTGGCAGGCACATTGTGGACATGAATCTGCTCCGCCACCTTGGATGGAGCATTGGGACCAATTTGAGCTTGGGAGGATGAAATGAACAGAAGCTTCAGCCGCGAATTTGCCAGCGCTCAGAGGGCGGGTTTGGAGGCGGGTCTGCCGGCAAAATACCAAAGATTGTCAGCGGGTAGGAAACCCGCTGTCAACCCGCCTCCACGCGAGTCTCCCAGGTGTCGGGTCTGTCTGCGGAGAACTAACCTGACACCAAGCGGCGGGGGAGACAAATGAGATCATCAAGTGGCTTGTTAAGAGCCAATTTAATGGCATTTTGAGGCTTCCTTCCGATTTTACCTTCTCCCCCGCGGGTTACCCGCTGCTCGGGGAACACGCCAGCTCACCCTGGCGTGAGTTGAGTCTGCTCTGATGTATCTGATAAGCTGACAGCTGCAGAAGTGGTTTAAAGGATGCCATGTTGTAGATGGTCAGTTTCAGAGTGCAGAAACTGTTGGTTACTGCATTTGTAAGATAGAGATTTCTTCAGCTTGCAAGTGTTTAGAGCCAACTGTATGTCCAGTGCCACCTCATTGGAACAACCTCTCTCACCATTGACAGATCGCTTCTGTCATCTCACCTGCAGCTGCCATCTATTGCAGCAACATCGGTGCCCTTGAAAAAATCATACCTTGGTCCTCTGAATCCTTCCACGCTCAGCCCCAACACCAACATCACCAGGCACACCATCATCACCAACAACATCACCAACCTTCTCTGCCATCACCTGATGCTGCACAGGACACAGGGCATCAGCCCCTGACAACAATGCTGGGCAGGAGGCCAGCGATGGCATCACCATGGCCAGATTTACTTCACTTGATGCTGTTAACCCTGGCTGCCACATGATGTGCCAGGTTGACACATAAGAACATAAGAAATATCCCATCCCACACCAGCACCGTGAAGTATCCCTTTAATGTCCAAGCCATGCACACTATAGCGGGAGAGGGAGGGGGGAAGTTATGTCTGAACATTCACTGGAACTCAGTAAGACACTTCTCAAGGTGCGCTCAGATCTGTCCAATAAGGGGCAGTGTTGTAAAAATAGATTTCACTGTAGGACAACACATTACCAGAAATTTCACATGGACAATGGCTAAACCTCTCAAGTGCCTACCCTTGTATGTTGTTAGTTGATATGCTTGCAGTAGGATGAGGGTGAGTGTGAGGGGTGGCTAGTGAGATGGGGAAGCGATAATGTAGATAGAGAGGGAAGGGTGGAGGTGCAAGGTAAGTTGGTGTGAGTAAGGATGTGCAGGAGTAGGGTAGGGAAGGCAGAGTGATGGGGATGTGTTGAGTGGCACAGCAGGGTAAGGTTGAGTGTGGCTTTGCAGTAACGTTTCGTGATCCACTGAGATCATTGAAAGGTTTGCGCCACTGCAACCTGGTCCTCCTGACGACATCCCTGCTTTTGCTCTCCTGTGCAATGTGCAACCAGGCTGCGTTGGTGTCCTTGGAAGGGAAGAGAACCTCCCTGTGTGCTGTGGCTCCCTCCATAAGCATATGGAGGGAGTCATTGGAGAGCCTGGGTTCAAGCATTCACCTTTGTGTAGTGCTTGTCAGTGTTTGCAGCACCTCAATGCTGTCAAACACTGACAGAACAACTGTCAAACTCAATGTGGCCGTGGTCCCTTTAAGGAAACTGGCTGATGACGCGTCATCAAATGACATCATCAGGCCCGCTTCCTGCTAATTGGCCGGGAAGCCCACAGGGCGGGCTTAATAAGGTCAATCAAGGGAAAATTCCTTTAACAGAGCGGCTGCAGCCAGGATCGTGACTGGAACCCGGAAACCAGCTCTCCCGCCACCATCCCGACACCTGATGATAAAATCACGGCCTTCATTTCAACGGTAGATACCTGAGAAAAGAAAGAAAAAAAAGAAAGACTTGCATTCATATAGCGCCGGTCATGACCACTGGACGTCCCAAAAGCACTTTACAGCCAATGAAGTACTTTTAAAGTATAGTCACTGTTGTAATGTAGGAACCGCAGCAGCCAATTTGCACACAGCAAGCTCCCACGAACAGCAATGTGATAATGACCAGATAATCTGTTTTTCTGATGTTGATTGAGGGATAAGTATTGGCCAGGACACTGGGGATAACTCCCCCGCTCTTCTTCAAAATAGTGCCATGGGATCTTTTATGTCCACCTGAGAGCGCAGACCTTGGTTTAAGGTCTCATCCGAAAGACGGCACCTCCAACAGTGCAGCACTCCACTGGAGTATCAGCCTTAGATTTTTGTGCTCAAGTCTCTGGAGTGGGACTCTGAACCCACAACCTTCTGACTGAGAGGCGAGGGTGCTACCCACTGAGCCACTGGCTGACACACACCTCTTACAATTCAGAGGCAATCATTGATTGCATCATTAAATGTCTCTCAAGGGCCTCCCATCTCATGTGGCCTTTCTTTGGTCACCTTATGATTGGATTATTGAAATCTCCCATCACTACCACCTTCCCTTCATTGACTACCTCAATGGTGCGATCCACAGCAGCAGATCCTCCTCTCCCTCTTGAGCTGCTGGTGTGTAAGACAATCCTAGAAGCGTACTGGTACTTCTGATGAACTACAGTTGGAGCTGGAATATTTCCCCACTTGAAATATTGCCCTGCTCCACTGCTTTTTATACCTTTCCCAACAATGGAGACCACTCCAGCAGTCTTCGCCTACCCTATCCTTTCTAAATAATGTAATTGGAGGCATGCTAATCCCATCCAAAAAGAAACAATCACTATCAAGCTACGTTCCCACATAGTGAATTTGCAATCTTGATTTTTATCAGGAACTGGCACCAACTGGACATGCTTCTGCTCAGGAAAGAGGGATGAATTGAGAGTCTGACCCTGGGCCTGTTTCATGCAGCATCTGATTACTGATTATCTCTAACATGTCCCCCAACTGGGCTTTCATGGCAGTTTCCTTCGGAGTTTATCATTTCTCCATGGTGCAGAACTAGCAATGTACAAACGTATTGTCTCATCGTTATTCGATTCATAATCTCATTTTTTATTTTATGTATTCTGTTATAAATTGTATTCTTGGCACTATTCTCTTTCTGCTTGCAGGCATCTCAGCTGCTAAAAACCCCACAGCACCAATACTACAGACCCCTCCTTTTACATCAAATCCTTCTGCGGCCGTCTGCAGTTTCATTCTGGTCTTTTAGTGAATTTTGCCCTGAATAAAAACTCATACATTTATGCTTTGCCACAGAATGATATTATCTTCTATAATGTAATCATATATTCATGTAAGCATCTGCGACAAGAAATCATTGGACGGAATTTTAATCAGGAGGTGGGTTGGGAGCGGGGGTCGGGCAAGCGGCTGGGAAACCAGGGAGAACGGACTCCCCGCAGGCCCTGCCGAATTTAACGGCAGGGCCTGATTCGCATTTTACAAAGCTCTGTTTCCCACCTGCAGCCAGCCAGATGGAGAGGCCGCAGAGAGGAGGGAGGGAGGGATTTATGTAGAGTCAGGGGTCGGACTCGAGCATCGGGGGATGGGAGAGAACATTGGGCGCGGAGAAGTATCAGGGGGAGGGAGAGAATATCGGGGGTCGGAGAAGGATCGGGGGGAGGGAGAGAATATCAGGGGTCAGAGAAGGATCGGGGGAGGGAGAGAATATCGGGGGTCGGAGAAGGAACAGGGGCGGAGGTGGAGGGAAGGAACATCAGGGGCCAGAGAAGGATCGAGGCGGTGGGGAGGGAGAGAACATTGGAGCCGGCTGAAGATCATCGGTGGGGGGAGTGGGGGAGCGGGGGAGCGGGGGAGACCGGAGAAGGATCGGGAGGGAGAGAATATCAGGGGTCGGAGAAGGATCGGGGGCCTTGCGGGTGTAAAGTTTCGCAATTACCGCGATTCGAAATAATGAGATAGAAGCAGATTTGTTTGATCAGTTTTATTAAACGAAATGCTGTCATGATATAAAGGACACAGAAGCCTGTAAAATGGCCGCCGCACATCGTGGCAGAAGCTTCCAGAAGTACAGTGGGCAGACAAGATGGCGTTCGAATATACATTTCAATATAAGACGGGATCATACTCGATAAGCACTGATAAAGACAGGATGCAACCTGTTTGCATTTGTGACAATAGCAAAAGATATGAGTGCTGGAATCATTTTCCTTGCACAAGTAAGGACCATTGTACTGGGCAATCGAAGGCCCATCCAGACACATCAATACACAGATACCCCCACGGCTCTACAATGAGAGAGCCATTCTCGGGTGATTAAACAAGTATTCGGGGGCCCCCAAAACCAGTCAGGGAGATGATTCATATGATCCAGGCTGGGCCAACAATGGGGAAAACATTAATGGGTAGTTGGCCAGTCTCAGGTGCTACCGAAACCCGTTAAAGACAAGAATCACCCCATGCTGGGAGTTTTGAGCGCCAATATTTCACAAAGGACAAACATTAAGATTTGGGCGGGAGATAAGGGAACACAGCACTATAACTATAGACAACAAATGTCCATCAGTCTCTTATTCTCTTATCTCGCTGCTGACTGCTGAGGGTTTTATTCTCTTATTCGCTTGCCGCTTCATGGACTCGCTTGACTGGTGAGCTTCTGTGCTTTTCCTGGACTTTGTTGACTCTTAGCCGTACTGGTCGGTTATTCGAATGTTGGGTGGAGCTCAAACGGAACGCGCCGCCTCAACGAGGGCAAGTGACCGAGTGCACCATCCCGAGGGTCGGTAAACGGTGTCTGGACCCGAAGGCCCGAAGAGACGAGACGAGACGAGAAGAAGAGGAGAAGAATCCACGTGCCGCCACGGTCAGTAAACCCCGACTGCGCCCGAAAATATAAGAAAGAACTTTTCATTGAAGTCTCCCGACAACCGGTGTCGGGGACAGGAAGACTCTTCTTCGAATTCTACCGACAACTGGTGTCGGGGACAGGACTCTTCTTCGAATTCTACCGACAACTGGTGTCGGTACAGGAAGACTTTTCTTTGAATTCTACAGCCGGGCCCGAGTACTGTCGAGTTCTTCATGACAACGGGGAGCCCAGCCTGCTTGCCGCAGCAGCGAAGATAAACAAGTGGGGTACAGAGACCCCTCCAAACACGTGACAGTCAGGCGCTGCAGCGAAACGAGCCGAGTGCCTCACTTTAAAATTCTCCGAAGTATCACGAGTGGTGAGCATGTTTCCCGATCCTACAAATCTAGATGTAGTGTAGGTATTGATAAGGGAGGGTGGTTTTATTAAGGATAAAGTATAATGTGTTCCCCTTTTTACGATGTGCCGTGCGTTCTTCATTACCATAGACCAAGCTTTATGAACGTATGTATACTTGTACTCTCATTAATTTGCGCCTATGACATGTACTTCATGATCTTGGACGCTATGCAATAAAGATTTCCATTTCGTACTATTCAACCGGGTCTATTTGAGTTTTTCTCTGCATTACTGCTCTCGCACCTAATTCCAGTGTTAGAACCGTAAGGGCGAGTGGGTCGAACCACTCACAGGTGCTTATTGCAACAAGGCTGGCCGGAGACCAGAGCAAGCAATAGTATTAGGCAACGAAGGTCTAACCCCGCACCAGCACCGTCTGCGATACAAGTACGACAAAACCCCTTACACGGGTGGGGGGGTGGGATCGGAGACCTTGGGGGGGAAGTGGGTTAGGCAGGGACGCTGGATCCAGGAGGTGTGTGTAAAGGCACTTACCTCCTGGAAACAACAGTCCTCGCCTTCCATTAGCTGTCGTGTTTCCCGAGGCCTGCAAAACCCGAACAGCCACAGTTAAATTTAAGACTGCTGTTAAGTCTGAGGCACGGAGCCTCATTATAGTATTTAAATGGAGACCCGCCTCCTGGGAGCGGGTTGGCTGCCCACTCCCGTCCCGCCTCCGTTAAAACTGGAAGTGGGCGGGTTGGAGGCGGGTTGGGTCGGGATTCAGTTTTTTAACACTTTAACTTCTGACCCGACCCCAACCCACCTGTTTTCTGGGGTTAAAATTCCCCCCCCCAATAATTGTGTCTTTTGGTATTTTGAGTTAAATAAAGCAAAGATATTTAAATTTGTAAATTTGGATACTGTGTTTTCAAAGACTTCTTGTTAATTTGAACAATTAGTGCACCATCTCACTGAATAAAACCGAATGTAGCAGCAAGTAACATCTTATTTATGTTAGCAAATTATTTTCGTTACTGAACATGTACATCATCATAGAATACAGTGGGGATGATTTTTCTCTGCCTACTGACCCATGTGTATCAGTTCCTCGGGCATCAGAGTGTCAGCATGGATTTGTGAAGGGTAGGTCATGTCTAACTAATCTAGTTGAATTTTTTGAGGCGGTCACAAGCATAGTAGATAGGGGATATTGTCTGCATGGACCTCTACAAGACATTTGATAAGGTTCTGCTCAAGAGGTTATCAGCAAAAATGAGAGAGAGAGAGCATGGAATTGGGGGTAACCTTGTGACATGGGTTGGCAATTGGTTGGGAGACAGGAGACAGTGGGGGGAATTTTATCAATGGGGGCGCGTTGGGGGCATGACTACTGCTTGTCGGGTTTCAGTCCCGCCACCAACGATGTCAGGCCAACCCACACTATTTTGCCTTGATTGACCTTGTTAAGCTCGCCCTGTGGGCTTAGCAAGCCAATTCAGGGAAAGACGGTGACAGAGAACGTCAGCGTATGACGTTTCAAATATTTTTGACAGATGAATTGTCATCGTTTGACAGCTTTGAGAAGCTGTCAAACACTGAGGGCTGGATTTTCAATGACCCATGGAGTCGGGTTTGGAGGCGTGTGGGGGAGTTAAAGCTGCAGATTCGGGGGTCCCGACCCCATCCCGCCTCCAACCCGCCTCCATGCCAGTTTCGCTGGCGGCGGGTACCCGACCTGTGCTGAGACCTGACTCCCTGAGGCGGGAAGGGATTAGTGACAGTTAACTGCCTGTTAACAGGCAGTTTTTTGGATAATCCCTATTTTGACAGGTGAAATGTGGGCTTCCTGACAGGTGGCAACCACGCCAAGTTATCGGGGCGGACCGTGGGTCTGCAGGGGTTGGAGGGGTCGATATGTCCAGTGGGCAGGTGAGTGATGGGTGCATGTGTGCAGAGGTAAGTGTGTAAGGTAAGTGCTAAGTGTGGGAAAAAGTTTTACTTACCTTAACTTCCTCCTGCAGGTGTCAGCCCTTCAGTTCTCGGGAGTCAGAAATCTCACCAGCACAGAAAGCAGAAAGGCCGTGGTGCTGTCAAAAACTGCAGTTCTGTTTTCTGTGGTGGAATGATTTCTAACTCAGCCTGAAAGGAAGCACTGAAGTTAGAAATCATATTGTGAGTGTTTGACAGCTTCACAGAGCTGTCAAACGCTGATATTTCATCTGTCAAAAGCTCTTGACAGATGAAATGTCAATCTGTGACGTCACCTGTTGCTGGGTGGCCCTTAATTGGCCTGCTGAGCCCACTGGGCGGGCTCAACAAGGTCAATCAAGGGAAAATACAGTGGGTTGGCCACATTTCGATGGAGGCGGGTTCACGAGCCAAAATGTGGGATTCACGACACCAACCCAACCCCAGTTTCAAAATCCAGCCCTGACAATCTCTGTTCTATGGTGAGCCCTTGTACTGAAGACTCACCAAACCTCTTTCCTGAGCAGAAATCAGATGGCTGTTGCATCGGAGAATGCAGCAGCCATTGTGTCATCTCTGCCGTGGAGTTGCCGGAGCCTCCGGATCCCCAACGGTTGAAGCCTGCAGGAAGAAACAAAGGTAAGGAAACTTTTTCTAACACTTTACACTCACCTCACATACTTACCTCTCCACACTTGCACCCATCACTCACCTCCACAGCGCACTTTTTGAATCCTCTGACCCCCGCTGACCCACTGCTCACCTCGCTGACCCTGGCGGGGTTTCCCGATGTTGGGAAGCCCGCACTTGTGTTGGTAAAATGGGGATAAGCCTCTTAACTGCCTGTTAACTACCTGTTAACAGGCAGTTAATTGGCTGTAATCCCCTTCCCACCTCAAGGAGACGGGTTCCTGCGCGAGTCGGGGACCTGCCTTCCGGGAAGATGGCACGGAGGTGGGTTGGGAGCGGGGTCGGTACCCGCTCCCAGTTTCTGCCATTTTCTCGGCAGCCCCGCCTCCAACTCGGTTAATCCCGGGGATGAGGGGGTGGTCATATGAGGAGAGGTTGGGTAGATTGGGACTCTACTCATTGGAGTTCAGAAGAATGAGAGGCGATCTTATTGAAACATATAAGATTGTGAAGGGGTTGGATCGGGTGGATGCGGGGAGGATGTTCCCGATGACGGGTGAGACGAGAACTAGGGGACATAGTCTTAGAATAAGGGGCTGCTCTTTCAAAACTGAGATGAGGAGGAACTACTTCACTCAGAGGGTGGTAGGTCCATGGAATATGCTGCCACAAAAAGCTGTAGAAGCTACAACATTAATTAAATTTAAAACAGAAATAGACAGTTTCCTAGAAGTAAAGGGCATTAAGGGTTACGGGGAGCGGGCAGGAATTTGGACATGAGTCTAGGTTCGGATCGGTCATGGCCCTGTGGGTAGTGGAGCGGGCCCAGGGACTGTGTAGCCTGATTCTGCTCCTATTTTGTGTGTGCAATTCTGTTAGATGCAGGAGATCCCGCCTCCCCAGGGCTGGCAAGATTCCCCCCAGAGAGTAAGGACAAATGTTCATTCTCTGATTGTTGGGGTGTGACAAGTGCTGTTCGCTGGGGACCTATACTGGGACCTCAGCTTTTCACCATTTGTACTAATGACTTGGATGAAGAAATAGAAAGTTGTATATCCAAGTATTTTTACAATATTGCTCTACTAGAAGTGTGCTTTATCTTGGAAGCTTCTAATAGTTTAACAGGACAACTGGGTGATAGTGAGATTTCTGTTCATAAGGAAAAAGTGAAAATCATAAAAGGTACAAAGTTATCATTGTCGTATGACATCAGTCACCCAAACCCCCACCCGTTACTCATCTATTTTTGAAAGCTGTGATATATTAAAAGAAAGAAAGAAACACCAGCATTTATATAGCGCCTTTCACAACCTCAGGACATCCCAAAGCGCTTTACAGCCAATGAAGTATTTTTAAAGATTAGTCACTGTTGTAATGTAGGAAACGCGGCAGCCAATTTGTGCACAGCAGTCTCCCACAAGCAGCAATGCGATAATGACCGGATAATCTGTTTTAGTGATGTTGATTGAGGGATAAATATTGCCCGATACGAGACTCCCAAAACAAGCGCTCTACTCGGAGCTCCAGCATGGCAAGAGAGCCCCAGGTGGGCAGAGGAAATGCTTCAAGGACACCCTCAAAGCCTCCTTGAAAAAGTGCAACATCGCCACTGACACCTGGGAATCCCTGGCCCAAGACCACGCAAAGTGGAGGAGAAGCATCCGGGAAGGCGCCGAACACCTCGAGTCTCTTCGTCGGGAGCAAGCGGAAGCCAAGCGCAAGCAGCGCAAGCAGCGCACGTCAACCCAAGCACCCGCCCCTTCAACCTCCATCTGCCCCACCTGTGACAGAGACTGTAGGTCCCGCATTGGACTCATCAGTCACCTGAGAACTCATTTTTAATGTGGAAGCAAGTCATCCTCGGTTCCGAGGGACTGCCTAATCACAGAATCCCCACAGTGCAGATAGAGGCCATTTCGGCCCATCGAGCCTGCACCGACACATATCCCACCCTATCCCCGTAACCCCACGTATTTAATCCCCCCTAACACTAAGGGTCAATTTATCATAGCCAAATCAACCTAACCCGCACATCTTTGGACTGTGGGAGGAAACCGGAGCACCCGGAGGAAACCCACGCAGACACGGGGAGAATGTGCAAACTCCACACAGACAGTCACCCGGGGCCGGATTCGAATCCGGGTCCCTGGCGCTGTGAGGCAACAGTGCTAACCACTATGCCACCGTGTCGCCCAAGAAGAAGAAGAAGAGAAATATTGGCCCAGGACACCGGGGAGAACTCAATCTTTTGCACTTTTTCGTTTACGTCCACCTGAGAGGGCCGATTTTATAAATGTGTGCTCCTGGCGCGGAGCCTTATCCTCCAGGAACGTGATGGTGCTGCCTATGGTTTTCTACGTGTTGTAGGTGAAAAGTCATAAGGAGCTCATCTTGATCCTTGAAGTGGAAAGAAAATCAGGCAGGCTCCTTTACAGGCCTCCTGATTCTCCAACATGCTCTGCATCCAACTAATCCAGCGCACACAGGGAAATCGCTCCTATGTACCCAAAACAATTTAAAATTTCAATTGTTGTCCCAGATTCACAGCAGAAATGATTGTGCTGACTGGAAAATATGAGGGACAAGCTCTACTCTTTGTACATTTTATAGTTAGACATATATTCAGCACTCAGCATTCAATTACCAGTTTATATAAGCCTTCTGCTTTTCATGTTCTGTCTCATAATAACAAAAGCCCTCATCGAAAAATCTCAAAGTACTTGTACACAATGTATTATGTTGAAATGCTATTGTTAGGTAGGCACTCCAGCCGCCATTATGCACACAGCAGGATCATAATTAATCTGCTATTCTGTCGAATTATCTTGCATTGAAGCAAAGAAAAACCTTGACCTGATTGAACCAACCACATCCAAATTAGTTTAGACTTCTACAACAGATTTTCACTCGTTCCCGAATCAATTCCCTAGTAGGGAAATTGCTAGAATCTATTATTAAGGACGTGGTAACAGGGCATTTAGAAAATAATAATAGGATTGGGCAGAGTCAACACGGATTTATGAAAGGGAAATCATGTTTGACGAATCTGTTAGAGTTTTTTGAGGTTGTAACTAGCAGAATAGATACAGGGGAGCCAGTGGATGTGGTATATTTGGATTTTCAGAAGGCATTCGATAAAGTGCCACACAAGAGGTTATTAAACAAAATTAGGACCCATGGGATTGGGGGTAATATACTAGCATGGATTGAGGATTAGGTAACGGACAGAAAACAGAGAGTAGGAATAAATGGTCATTTTCGGGTTGGTAGGCTATAACTAGTGGGGTACAGCAAGGATCAGTGCTTGGGCCGCAGCTATTCACAATCTACATTAATGATTTGATGAAGAGACCAAATGTAATGTATCCAAGTTTGCTGATGATACAAAGCTGGGTGGGAATGTAAGTTGTGAAGAGGATGCAAAGAGGCTTCAAGGGGATATAGACAAGCTAAGTGAGTGGGCAAGAACATGGCAAATGGAATATAATGTGAAGAAATGTGAAGTTATCCACTTTGGTAGGAAAAATAGAAAAGCAGAGTATTTTTTAAATGGTGAGAGATTGGGAAATGTTGGTGTTCAGAGGGACCTGGGTGTCCTTGTACAAAAATCATTGTAAGTTAACATGCAGGTACAGCAAGCAATTAGGAAAGCAAATGGTATGTTGGCCTTTATTACAAGAGGATTTGAATATAAGAGTAAAGACTGCAATTATATAGGGCCCTGGTGAGACCACACCTGGAGTATTGTGTACAGTTTTGGTCTCCTTACCTAAGGAAGGATATACTTGTCTTAGAGGGAGTGCAACAAAGGTTCACCAGACTGATTCCTGGGATGGGGGATTGTCCTATGAGGAGAGATTGAGTAGACTAGGCCTATATTCCATAGAGTTTAGAAGAATGAGAGGTGATCTCATTGAAACATACAAAATTCTTACAGGGCTTGACAGGGTAGATACTGGGAAGTCTAGAACCAGGGGGCATAGTCTCAGGATAAGGGGTTGGCCATTTAGGACTGAGATGAGGAAAAATGTCTTCACTCAGAGGCTGGTGAATCTTTGGAATTCTCTACCCCAGAGGGCTGTGGAGTATGAGTATATTCAGGACAGAAATCGATAGATTTTATTTATTAAGGGAATCAAGGGATATGGGGATAGTGCAGGAAATTGGAGTTGAGGTAGAAGATCAGCCACGATCTCATTGAATGGTGGAGCAGGCTCGAGGGGCCGAATGGTCTACTCATGCTCCTATTTCTTATGTTCTTATGTTCTTACGTTAAATCGTTTTGACGAAGACTAAAACACTCCCTTGAACTAGAACTGTAGATAAAACTGATAATAACGACTTTCCCTACAAAAAGACACTTCTCCATTCTGTCCAACACACAAAGCTGCTCCTGCATACGTGAGGGCCTTAGTGTTATTCAGTTGGAGGCCTGTTGAAAGTGCACTGGCAACCATCCATGGATTGCATTTACCCGTGAAATAACTGATACTTTGCCCACATCGCAGCTTGTAAAGTTCACAAATATGTTGACTCTTCTTGATCATTGTTTAGTCATTTTTCTTTCTCCTGATTTTTTTTGGACAGTTTGGCCTGAAGTTCTGAGTCCCGCGATCTGTCACCAGCGATGCGACAGTACGGGACTTATGTGCACCTGTTGCCAAGGAAGCTGATGTTGTCAAAGATTCTGGGGTCAGTTGATTTGAATAATGCTGGTGGGACAGGACCGGGAACCCTGCCAATAAAATGGTGGGAGTGCCTAGGGTGGGGGGACGTGGGTGGTGGGAGGTAGAGGAGGATGGAGTGCCTCATTATTTAAAGGAAGCCTGTACTTAAAAGTGAACATCCTCATTCTTGAATTGGACAATGTAGAAACAAGTGGGAGTGAGAGAGGAACCGCTAATTTTGCAGACAGTGGGGTTGAGCATCCTCTGGGGGAGAATTTGGGTACCTTTGCACCTCCCGTTATCACCTCCGGGGGGTGATAACGGGGCGCTAACCACTTACCGACCGGGCGCGGCGAGAATATTGCCTCCCGCTAAATTCGGCGGGAGGTTTGCGGTGGCGGTATGGCGTTGCGCCTCTAATTCCTTTGCCCGGAGATCGTGACGTCATTGCCCTGTGCATCGCCTCGGTTGCGCCCCGGACCCGAACTTCGGTTTGCCCCCTGCAGCATCACCGGGCGACAACACCGGCAACTGCAGGAGGCGTTCATCGGGAGGCCGGGCGCTTCGGAGGGCGATACTTAAAGGCGAAATGGCCGAGGTAAGGGAAAAAAGTAATCAAGTGCTCGTTTCCTATTTTTTTTTCCCTTTTTTCCCCAGCGCTCGATCAGCCCGGCACTCTGCTGCAGTGCATCGGGCTGATCGGGCCGGATCGCGGCTGCCGTCGGGGACCAGGTACGTTTTCCTCTTGCAGAGCCTTTAAGGGAGGGGAGGAGCCTTCCAACACGGCAGTGCTGCACGGCCCAGTGTGCCACGCTGCTCACCTACCGCCCCGCCTGCTGCCTATTGCACTCCAGGAAAGAAGTGGACGCTTGATTTAGCGCTCCACTTCCTTCCTGGAGTGCAAAACCGAATTTTTTAAAAGTTGAGGAACATTAGCGCCTGGCTATAAAGAATTTCTCCCCCCTTAAGTTAGATAACCATGATGTGGAGATGCCGGTGTCGGACTGGGGTGGACAAATGTGAGAAGTCGCACAACACCAGGTTATAGTCCAACAGCTTTATTTGAAATCACAAGCTTTCGGAGCGGCTGCTCCTTCGTCAGGTGAAGTCGTGTCGATATGCGCAATCTTCTTGGAGATCCTCTCCACTTTGAGCCGGCAGTTTGTGGTGTCGATAGTAGCCATGATGTGGAGATGCCGGTGTTGGACTGGGGTGGACAAATGTGAGAAGTCGCACAACACCAGGTTATAGTCCAACAGCTTCACCTGACGAAGGAGCAGCGCTCCGAAAGCTTGTGATTTCAAATAAAACTGTTGGACTATAACCTGGTGTTGTGCAACTTCTCACATAAGTTAGATAAGGCTGAGGAGGGATGCACTCTTTAGTGTGAATGGGAAATAGCCTGAAAACCGTGCTGCAAGAGCAATGTGGAAGGAAGTGGCAGAAGTTGTTCGTGGAACCTCACTGATCACCAGGATACCCTTGCGATGTAGAAAGAAGTTCAATGACCTCACAAGGACTGCCAAAGTAGGGGCTCTAGGCTCAACAACAATTAGTACTGTGGAATCACAAAGAGACATTGACAATGCATTGTCAGAAGTGTTCTAGCATTACTCTGTTGGGGTGGAGCTGTGAGAAAGAAAGAAAAAATTACTGTTTTTATCTCAGATTTCCAGCATCCGCAGTACTTTGCTTTTGTAGTAGATACCTGGAGCCTGAACAACGGAGAGCAATCTAAACAATGTTCCCCACTCCATCCTGCCACTCATCACTAGTCCATAGAGACACACTATGTGAATTAGATAGTTAACATGAGGACATTTTGATGGATGGGTCACAGAATGCACGGAGCCAGGTGATGTGAGAACGGAAGAGGATCCTAGTGTTCCTGAGTAGAAGCTCTGAAACAGTTCACCCCTCGCTCTGGATCAGCCGCATGATGGTCTCAGAGGGGTCAGAATGAAGGGAAGGATGTCTACAGAGCATCATACACATGTACAGGCTCAGTACTCCAGCTCACAAGATGTGCGGCGCATGGCTGAGGTTGTGGCTGACACCAATCCGACCTTTATGCACCATCAGAGTGACCTCTTGTCAATGTGATGCATCCTGGAGCCCCGGAACATCTGCCTCCATCCCATTTTGCAGGAAGACCTACATGCCACACAGAGCCTCCCACATGGAAGCTGTTAGTGGCAGCTTTCAGGAGAGATCGATGAGTGCTGAAACGTGATTTCCCTGAGAGCGTGATCTCGAAGGGCTGGGAGGATATCAGCTATACTCTCTATTCTTCCACACGTACGCGAGTATCACTATTCTACCCCCACTTCCAATGGGGTTGTAGGGGATTGCCTTGAGGAGTTTGCTTTCCCTCATGACAGCAGCGCACAAGAGCTCTGTGAGCTGCTTGCTTCTCCTGGCTTCCGTGGCTGCCTCTCGCCCATCCATCTCCTCTGCTTCCCACATGTCGAGTATAAACAGCAGGATGCCCAATGGGAATCCCGCTCTGAAGACTTTGAGCACCTGGCCCAAAGAATTCTTACTGGAGCTGCACTCTCCCAGAATACTGCAAAACGCAGGCTGAACCTCCCAAACTGCAGCACTACACCACCCCCCCCCCCCCCGGCCAAATATAGGAAACACTAGCAGCGGATTCTCGATTCAAATCATTAATCAGAGAACCATTCAAGGCAATAGTCGAAAAACATTTCCTACTGTTAGAATCCCAAAAGCACATTATTTTCCGTCTGCAACATTAATTAATCTTTCTTTTTTAAATGGTGACACTCTGAAGCTAAGAATAAGAGATTAATACTACTTCCTGCCCACAATCTATCTCATGAAGAATTTTTAATGTACTTAGGAAGCCACATGTGTGGTATAATTCTGCCTTTTTATAGACTGTTCCAACATCTGTTTCTTTTATTTACCAAACCACAACCAAAATCACTAAATCCTCAAGCACTGATGTTAGTCAACACTCAACTTCAGCAACAGTTACAATGGTTACCTACCTCATGTTGTTGTGTATACAGCAACAGCAACAACAACTTGTATTTATATAGCGCCTTTAACATAGTAAAACGTCACAAGGCGCTTCACAGGAGCGATTATCAAACAAAATTTTGACACCGAGCCACATAATGATAAATTAGGGCAGGTGACCAAAAGCTTGGTCAAAGAGGTAGGTTTTACGGAGCGTCTTAAAGGAGGAGACAGAGGTAGAGAGGCGGAGAGGATTAGAGAGGGAATTCCAGAGCTCAGGGCCTAGGCAGCTGAAGGCACGGCCACCAAAGGTTGAGTGATTATAATCAGGGATGCTCAAGAGGCCAGAATTAGAGTAGCGCAGATATCTCGGAGGGTTGTGGGGCTGAAGGAGATTACAGAGAAAATGAGGGGCGAGGCCATGGAGGGATTTGAAAACAAGGATGAGAATTTTAAAATCGAGGTGTTGCTTAGTCGGGGAGCCAATGTAGGTCAGCGAGCACAGGGGTGATGGGTGAACAGGACTTGTTGCGAGTTAGGACACAGGCAGTAGAATTTTTGGATGACCTCAAGTTTACGTAGGGTAGAACGTGGGAGGCCAGACAGGAGTGTGCTGGAATAGTCAAGTCATTGACTGTTGGTGGTCAATTTTAACCTAACCCGCCCGTGGGAAAACTGATGAGATCGGATGCAACGCTCTGTTGAAGTCAAAGGAGACTAATATCGGACGGGGTGCAAAACCGGCGTTCCACCAATCCCATGGGTTTTCCGTCTGTGAGTTAGGTTAAACTTGACCCCTTGGTCTCTGCAATTTTTGATTAGCAGCGGTTGGAAGATTTGTGAAATTATTTAAAAATCGTTCTTTGTTTTTCACTATCACTAACAACCTTGTAACCAGAAACATCAGGGTCGCTTTTTACTGGGGGTGTGTTTGGGCTGAGCGCGGGGTGGGCCGTGCGGGAAGGGAAATCCTCACCAGGCCAGTTTAACTCCCAGGCCTCATTTAAATAATCCAAGACAGGCTCCTGTTCAAGACCGGCGGGAGTGACGCCAGAGCCAGTGGGCAGTAGCCCGAGGACACTGGGAGACCTGAAGGAACGCTCCCCGGCATATAATGCTGGCCAAGGGGCTTTGACAGTCAATGCCGACGCTGAGGGGGAGAGGCAAGGCCGGCACTGGGCAGGCCCAAGGTCTCCCTGTGGGGCCTGGGTGGGTGTGCGGGGTGGGGTGGAGGTGGGGGAGAAGGGGGAGACACTCATGCTCCTCCTGGCCCACAAGGATTCCACAGAACTGTAAGGGGGAAAATTTGGTTGATTTGCGCCTCCCGTTATGGGGCGCAAAGCAAGTAGCACCTGGGCGCGGTGCCACTAACACCTCCCGCGAAATTCAGCGGGAGGCGTTAGCAGCGGCAGTAACTGTTAGCGCCCCGCGGCACTGCGCCTCCAGCGATGATATCATCGCCGTGCGCAGCGCCCTGGCCGCGATCTTCGGTAGTGCCCCCTGACTTACCGCTGGACGCTATGTCTGACAGGGACGGGGGGGCCTACCTGCGGCCAGGGCAGCGCAAATTAAAGGGGAGGTGCTGGGAGGCCATTTTTGTTGCTGCCCCAGTTGCCATCCCCGCCCTCCTGTGAGCCCCCCCGCGGGGTGCCGGCTGCGCTCCGTGAGCCCGGCACTCCTCTTGAGTGTTGGGCTCTTTTGCCGGCACTCCCGATCCCTGGTGGCCCAGCTGTGCCTCGGGTTGCGCTGCGCCAGGCCCCTCCCATTTAATAAGGGGAGGAAATCCTGCAGTACCGCGGCACGATGCCACGTTGCGCCGCGATATTCACTCTTGGGGCACTACCAATGAATTTTGGCCGCAGGGGAGCTAACTTTTTCGGGGCGCTAAAAGTCGCGCCCCGGCGACGTTAGCGCCACAAAGGGGGCGCGACACGATTTTGCCCACTAACTTTTTTAAACTTACCTCAGCCTCTTCTAGCCGCTCCGTGGATCCCAGCCGCGGCTCAGCTTTGGGCTTGGCCCTGTGCAAGCCTCTCGAATCCGGAAGTTAAATTGCCATTGCAGCACGGATTACACCATCGGCCTGCAACTTTGTAATGTAAAATCGGCCCCCATCTGTCAGGGGTGAGTGGCCCTCTCGTGCCTGAATTGAGCTAAGTTAAGATGGTGGGGATCGGGAAACAATCAGAATCGTGGCGTGATGCCCCCTCCCCCATCATCTTAAACCCCCACGGTACCATTTGGGGGGGGTTATAATTTACCCCATAGCTTCAATAGTAGAAGGGCTGTGAAGTCATTGGGCTAGAAATTCGCTGGTTAGCGCCGCCGGGGTGGGGGGTGATAACGGGGCGCTAACTATTTACCGCCCGGGCGCACCGAGAATATCGCCTCCGGCTAAATTCGGCGGGAGGTTTGCGGCGGCGGTATGGCGTTGCGCCCCGATCTCCTTCGCCCGAGATCATGACATCATCGCTGTGCGCATTGCCCTGGTTGCACCCTGGACCCAAACTTCGGTTTCGCCCCCTGCAGCATCGCCGGGCGAAAACACCGGCAAATGCAGGAGGCGTTCATCGGGAGGCCGGACGCTTCGGGGGCGATACTTAAAGGCGAGGTGGCCGAGGTAGGAAAAAAAATACTCAAATGCTCGTTTTCTGGGTTTTTTTGCTTTTATCCCCAGCGCTCGATCAGCCCGGCTCTCTGCTGCTGTGCATAGGGCTGATCGGGCCGGATCACGGCTGCCTTCGGGGACCAGGTAAGTTCTTCCTCTTGCAGAGCCTGCAGCGATGGCCCTTCCCTTTAAGGAAGGGGAGGAGCCTTCCAACACGGCAGTGCTGCACGGCCCAGTGTGCAGCGCTGCTCACCGACCGCCCCGCCTGCTGCCTGTTGCACTCCTGGAAGGAAGTGAGGTGCTTGATTTAGCGCTCCACTTCCTTCCTAGAGCGCAAACCACGAATTTTTTAAAAGTTGGGAACCTTTAGCGCCTGGCGCTAATTTTTTCATCTTTTAAAAGTTAACGCCCCTGATAGGGCGCTCCCGAATTTCTCCCCAATTGATTATATTCAAAACTGAGAGAGATAGATTTTTGGACTCCGGTGGAAATCAAGGGATATGGGGACGGGCGGATAAGTGGAGTTGAGGTCGAAGATCAGCCATGATCTTATTGAATGGCGGAGCAGGCTCGAGGGGCCGCATGGCCTAATCCTGCTCCTATTTCTTACTTTCTTATATAAAAGGTACTTTAATAAAGACAACAGGCTTGTCAAATATGGCACAGGGATAGACAAAATCAAACTTTTAATAAGAAAAAAATTGACACAGTCCTAAAGCCCAAAATTGGTACTTCTCATATACAATTCTGAATACCAGAAAGATATTTGAGTCTTTCAGCTCCAGGTTTGATTGCTATAGGCCAGATGAGTCAAATATTGTCAGATGCCTGACCTAAGCAGGTTGTGTTACTTGTAATGTGTTGTGTTTAGCTAATGTTGTTTTATGATGCTGGCCAAAACATGCCCAATAAAGCTGTTGCTGTACATAGTCAAAGGTCAGAGATGTCTAGTCTTCCAGCAGGGACTTATGCATGCTGCCAACAGCTTCAATCTAAAATGCCTTTAAGCAGACTTACACAGCAGCTATTAAACTAGGGTGAATATAATTATAATAGAATTGTGAGAGAAGTACCCAGGGAAATAATTTGGGATTTTGGCAGAGCATGTTCAATGTTTTGCCATCCCACTTTTCGATCTAATTGTTACAGAAACATTGTACAACGATAGATTTTAACATGAGATATAACCAATCAAATAAAGCACAACGCCCTCTTAGAAACATGTACTTCAAAGACTGCAAAAACAAGCTATTTCAGTTCTTCCTTTCTATCTCACCGATACTTAGTACAGTGGCTAAGGATAGGAATGACTGCGTGTGCGTGATCTTGCCAGAATATTGCCTCGAGTGCAAGGCCAATCCTGCCACAAAAAAGAAACCTTGCATTTGAATAAACATTCTATTCAAGGCAAGAACTCTTTCTCCTGGGATCTCGCACTACGCTGAACAGGAATTTTAAAGCTGCAGCTACTTAAAGGGATTCCGTTTGAAATCAACAACAAAGAAAGGTATTGAAGCTGCACCCTATTGCTGTGTAATGGATGCTATCACATGGCCACGTTTGTTGAATGGTGTCCTTAAGGAGGTACTGCATGCAGTGAAGCAGAAGAAGATTAACCTGGTGGATGCTCAAGGTCACCATCTCCAGAGAAGAGTCATTCAAAATGTCCAGAAAATTATATCTGACAGGATAATTGTCATCTTCAACGCTCAGAAGACATGGCTGGAATAGGGAAAAAGAAGGCAGAACAGATGCAATGCTATTAATCAGTTTCCCATTCAACTATGTGTACACATACCACAGCGTGTGTCATTAGAACCTGCTACTCTTTAGTAGTTGCCCATCTAAAGCTTCCATTCAATGCAGCCTTTCACTGCTTCGCATATATGACAACACCGCAGTATGGCACACATACAGGCTGCAACTTACATTTAACATGAAAATCTTAAAGAGGCTTCATACAGTAAATCCTTCCAATAAAGCTACTGACACACTTGATGGGCTGCTGAGCATGTAATGTGCACCTTAAAGTTACAACCTCTCGAGACTACACGCGAGATAAAATTAGCGAGCATTTCGAGATGTGTCAGATAATCAAGAACAGTCCTCAAGCATTGCATCGGCAAAGGCAAGTCAGGTTTGCCAAATTTAATCGGGTTTTGGAAGAAGTGTCTAATTGAATAGATAAAGGGAACGCAGTAAATGCATATTGTAGATTGTATATGCACTTTTAGACGGTGTTTGATAAGGCTTCTCACAGTCGGTTGTTTACAAAAATTAATATGGGTATAATAGGAAATGTAGCAACATGGACAGAAAGCTGTTGGAAACCAAGAGTTGGGGTTAATAGGCGTTCCTTGGATTGGTGAAGGATTGAAAGTGGTGTGTCCTGGGGATCAGTGCGAGCTCCACTTTTGTTCTTGATATATATATAGATGCTTTGGTCTTAGGTGTAGGGAGCACAATATTGACATTTGCTAATGACACAAAAGTAGAGGGTTTGGCAGATGGAGTAGTATCAAAGACTTCAGTTGACAGGATAGCAGAATGTGCGGTCAGAAGCAGATGCAATGTTATGTGGGGAACTGTAAGGTAATCCATTTTGGGAGAAAAAAAAGAAATGGGAGTGAAAAGGTGGCAAAGGGTGCGAATGAACTGAGAGATGTAAAGGTTCAAATACATGTCTGAGTTAGGGTGGATACATTCATAAAAAATCAAAAGCTTTTTGTGTTTTATAAATAAAAAAAGACTTGCATTTATATAGCGCCTTCCACAACCACCGGACGTCTCAAAGCGCTTTACAGCCAATGAAGTACTTTTGAAGTGTAGTCACTGTTGTAATGTGGGAAACGCGGCAGCCAATTTACACACAGCAAGTTCCCCAAACAGCAATGTGACAATGACCAGATAATCTGTTTTTTGTTATGTTGGTTGAGGGATAAATATTGGCCAGGACACCGGGGATAACTCCCCTGCTCTTCTTCGAAATAGTGCCATGGGATCTTTTACCACCTCTCCACCTGAGAGAGCAGACGGGGCCTCGGTTTAACGTCTCATCCGAAAGACAGTACCTCCGACAATGCAGCACTCCCTCAGCACTGCACTGGAGTGTCAGCCTAGCTTTATGTACTTAAGTCCCTGGAATGGGATTTAAACCCACAACCTTCTGACTCAGAGGCGAGTGTGCTATCCACTGAGCAACAGCTGACAAAGGGACAAGAGCAAAGAGGGGTAGAGTTTCTGCTTTAGGCGCAATCGCCGATTCCGGTGCAAATTGCGCCCAAAATGGCGGCCGTTTTGAAACGTTTTCTTCCGCTGAGTTTCCGTTCAAACTCATACGCATATCGACGAACGCAAAATCTGCCACAAACCAACGTAATCGGGCAACGTTTTAAAAAGTCTTTTTTTTTACATGTTGCTTTTAAAATTTTTCCTTCATATATTTAAAAGTGGTAACTTGATGAAGTTTGATTAAAACAGCTGAAAATGGGTTTATCACAAAAATAATCATTTTAAATCACAGTGTCAATCCACCACCTGCGCGTAACCTGATTTTAAATTACTGAAAATGACTTTTTTTTAAATTACAGAACTATTTTCTAGTCATAATGGGGTACAGTAGTCAGTTTCTGAGTAAATTAAAACAAAAATCACGTTTAAAAGCTTTGAAAATGTACTTATTAGTGTCCTTGCATTCAAAAGAACCAACTTAATTTTTGGAGCCTCCTCGAAGGCCCCGCAAACAAGCACAATGAGCGGAAAATCCCAATGGTGATTAATTTACCCTGGGGATGTGGCCTGTTTTGTAGGCAGGGCCTGCTCCTAGCGCGATGTTTTTTAAACTAGCGCAATAGATCGCCGAAGCATGAGTTGCGCTGAACGCAATTTGTGCTTAAAATTCCGCGATCTTTTGCGCCGGCTACGCCGATTTCGGCCGAATTGGTCTGAAAAAAAGCCAAGCACAATCGAGCGGAAACTCCAGGCCAATGTTTTCACCCTCTTGCGATAAATCAGGAACATTGAAATCAATCCCCATATCTTGCAATGGGATGGCCTCATTTAAAAAAACATTGGGCGGTATTTTCCGATCTTCGCACTTACCCGAGGGCTCCCGAGGTGCGTATAGTTCCGTTGCTGGGCCTCTCCAAACTCCAAGTGTGCAGGCGGTTCGCAAGCATCCCTGGGATCACGTGGGTCATGGGGAGCCAATCAAAGAAGGGAATCTCCCTTCATACACTTGACAGATAGACCTGTCAAATATATGAATGGAGATCAATGAAAAATCCTAGTAAAACTTTAAATAAATTTAAAATAAACCATCACCTTTTTAAAATTAGTTGAAATTACAATAAATTAAATATTTTAAACAAAAATTTAATATTTTGTAAAAAATAATTAAAGTTTTTTACGGGGCTAAAAATAAACTTACCTTTTTTTAAAGTATTTTTAAATGATAAATGACTGAAATTTTTTTTAAAAACTTTTTTCAACTCTTAAGCTGGTAAAAACAGGCCTTATGCTTGCTTTTGCCAGGCGTAAGAATTCTAAGGGTTTTCAGCGGGCGGAGGTTCTGCAGAAAGCGGAACTCTCCCCCCCGCAGAGACCCTTCTCCAGGTCAGGCGGAGGATCTGTCAGAAGCATTCTTGACCGATCGGAAATGCCGGTTCTCAGCGCGTGCCTGAAACCGGCATTTCCAATGTCCCTACGGGTGGGTACACAGCTCGTACACACCTGTGGGGATCGGAATATCTGGGCCATTTTATTGGTGCTCCTTGCTTGCCTTTAATACTTTGTTAAAAAAATAAGTGAGTTTCGTGCTTTGTGAAAATTGGGTAGGAAAATATGGAAATCGTGAGCTACATCGTGCCTGATTTGAATGAGATTTGCTTGAATGGCTTGGGGAAAGGGAACATCAGTGCTAGTAGATATCCAGGCCAGGAATCTTGCACAAAGCGGGCAAGGAGACATGAGTTTTATAACTTGTGACTGTCACATTTTTACTGGCAGAATTTCTAATCCACAATCTTCCTGAAAATAATTACTGACCTGTCAAGATGTATATTTGACCACATCCAAGTATCACTCTCTTAAAAAAGGAAAATGGTATTAGGAATGGGAAAGTAAGAATGGCCAAATTTGATTCCCTGAAAAGATTATTTTTCAATAAGGCAACTCAAAAGGACCAGAGTCCATCAGACGCAGTCTTATTTCTCTCGCAATATCTAAAGCTGCCTCAATTGAGAGTTTCAATAATAGGAGTTTTACCGGCAAGCTCCTGCTTCCATCACGCTGTAACATCCGACATTCAGCTTTTCAGAGCGTGCTAATTGAGAAACTTTCTAAACTCAGGACACTTCGAGCTGTATTTTTCTTCCGTGAGTTAGTTTTATCAAAAGTGAACAGGTGACTAAGACCACCTGACAGCAGTAGCAGGCTTCGGGGCAGATTTTGCTGCTTAGCATGTGGATGTAAATAATCATCTGGGCCAAGTGTATAGATGAAAACTGGGTGGGGAACAGAAAAAAACATGTGCCGATAATGGACCCCAACCAATTTTCCATCCATTTAGTTTAATGTACAAAAATTGGATGGGCTTTGTTATGGGCGTTCAATCTTCCCTGTCCAATTTTTATCTATGTACACTACCTGGGTATTTATTTACACCCTAGTGCCCATTTGTGTCCATTATCACTGTTACTTTGAGTCTTGCTCTTCTCTTTCTTAGGCCCTGCTGAGTGTCAGCCGTGGCTCAGTCGGTAGCACCCTCGCCTGAGTCAGAAGGTTGTGGGTTCAAGTCCCACTCCACAGACTTGAGCAGAAAGATCTAAGCTGACACTCCAGTGCAGCACTAAGGGAGTGCTGCACTGTCGGAGGTGCCGTCTTTCAGATGAGACGTTAAACCGAGGCCCCCGTCTGCGCTCTCAGATGGACGTAAAAGATCCCATGGCACTATTTCGAAGAAGAGCAGGGGAGTTATCCCAGGTGTCCTGGCCAATATTTATCCCTCGATCAACAGCACTAAAAAAAACCTGATTATCCAGTCATTATCACATTGCTGTTTGTGGGAGCTTGCTGTGCGCACATTGGCTGCCGCGTTTCCTACATTACAACACTTCAAAACGTACTTCATTGGCTGTAAAGTGCTTTGGGACGTCCTGAGGTTGTGAAATGCGCTGTATAAATGCAAGTCTTTCTCTCTGAGCTGAACTGAGCTATAAACACAATCCAACATTACTACATGTACATGCAACTACTGGATTGTTGTAAAAACCCATCTGGTTCAACTAATGTCCTTTAGGGAAGGAAATCTGCCGTCCTTACCCGGTCTGGCCTACATGTGACTCCAGACCCACAGCAATGAGGTTGACTCTTAACTGACCTCTGAAATGGCCGAGCAAGCCACTCAGTTGTCAAGGCGACGGCTCACCACCACCTCCTCAAGGACAATTAGGGATGGGCAATAAATGCTGGCTTTCTCAGTGACGCCCACATCCTGCGAATGAATTAAAAAAAAATCATTAACTAGTTCATACTGCCGCTCATTTATTTTAAATTTCTAATTGTGTTAACTTTTCTTGCGTCTGATTTGTCGCTTTCACTCAGACTTTAGTTAATTCTGAGTGACGGCACTGCTGCGTCCTCTTAAGATAAGGACACAGGAAAAAAAATAGCACATTTTCGTCAATTGCATTTGCTGTAAACTTTCCAGAGAACTAGGATGATGTTCGCATTTGTCACTGGAGACGACGTGAATGACTCAGGGAATCATTATCACCAAATCATTTGTGCTTGCAGCATTAGACATATATTATAGCCTATAAAGTGATGAGAACTGTGTGATTGATCGTAATTTTTGTAATCGTTAGAAATACTTGTCGGTGAAGATAATGGACAGCATATAGACTACATAATATAACAGATCTTTATGTGTAATGAATATATCATGCAAGAGTTATGTAAAAGTAAATTGTGAGCCAAGTTTCACATCTAGTAATAATACAAGCTCAGCAATTTGTAGTTTAAAATGCAACATTTCCAATTCTTCCATGTACATTTTTCCAACAGTGTTAAAACTGTGCACTTACTTCGAATGTATTATTGATTTGCAACTGTTTACCCACTTAGGGCTGAGGTTAACTGCAATGCACAAAGCCAACATCTGTACTTTGCCAATCAATGCTGGCATTGCTTCAACAAAGAAGATAATTTTAACCCGAGGCCTGTGAAGGGAAGCCGTCACGACTCGCCCTTCCCTTCCTCAGGCAGCACCAGGGCCAGAGAAGACCCAGAACCGTGAGTAAATTTAATTTTGTTTCGGTTTTCGTACGGGCCAGGACGATCAGGAGTGCTCACCCGGACCCCACAATGTGGTCGGGTGCTGATGCCATGTGTCCTGTGCAGCATCAGTTGATTGCGGAGAAGGCTGGTGTTGTTGTTATTGATGCTGGTGTGGTGGCTGATCTTGGTGGGATTCTGAGGACCAAGGTGAGATAGTTTCAAGGGCACCGATGCTGATGGAATAGATGGCAGGTGAGGTTGAGATGACAGAAGCGATGTGTCAATGGTGAAAGAGGTTGTTCCAATGAGGTGGCACTGGATAGAAAGTTGGCTCCAAACACTTGTAAGCTGCAGAAAGCTCAATATAGAAACATAGAAACATAGAAGATAGGAGCAGGAGTAGGCCATTCAGCCCCTCGAGCCTGCTCCGCCATTCAATGAGATCATGGCTGATCATCCAAATTCAGTACCCTGTCCCTGCCTTCTCTCCATATCCTTTGATCCCTTTAGTTTTAAGAAATATATCTAACTCCTTCTTGAATATATTTAATGATTTGGCCTCTACTGCCTTCTCTGGTAGAGAATTCCACAGGTTCACCACTCTCTGGGTGAAGAAATTCCTCCTCATCTCAGTCCTAAATGGCTTACCCCTTATCCTTAGACTGTGACCCCTGGTTCTGGACTCCCCGGCCATCGGGAACATCCTTCCTGCATCTAGTCTGTCTAGTCCTGTTAGAATTTTATAAGTTTCAATGAGATCTCCTCTCATTCTTCTAAACTCCAGTGAGTACAAGCCCAATCGACCCAATCTCTCCTCATACGCCATTCCTGCCATCCCGGGTATCAGCCTGGTGAATCTTCACTGCACTCCCTCCTTCCTCAGATAAGGCGACCAAAACTGCACACAGTACTCAAGATGTGGTCTCACCAAGGCCCTGTACAACTGCAGCAAGACATCCTTGTTCCTCTACTCGAACCCTTTCGCTACAAAGGCCAACATACCATTTGCCTTCTTAACCGCCTGCTGCACCTGCATGCTTACCTTCAGCGATTGGTGCACAAGGACACCCAGGTCTCGTTGCACTTCCCCTTCTCCCAATCTATTGCCATTCAGATAATAATCTGCCTTCCTGTTTTTGACACCAAAGTGGATAACCTCGCATTTATCCACATTATATTGCATCTGCCATGCTTCTGCCCAATCACCCAACCTGTCCAAATCATACTGGAGTTTCTCGGCATCCTCCTCACGGTACACACTCCCACCCAGCTTTGTGTCGTCTGCAAACTTGGAGATATTACATTCAATTCCATCGCCCAGATCATTAATATATGTTGTGAAAAGCTGGGGTCCTAGGACCGATCCCTGCGGTACCCCACTAGTCACCGCCTGCCACTCAGAAAAAGACCCATTTATTCCAACTCTTTGCTTTCTGTCTGCCAACCAGTTCTCTATCCAAGTCAATACCTTGCCCCCAATCCCATGTGCCTTAACTTTATACGCTAATCTCTTATGCGGGACCTTATCGAAAGCCTTCTGAAAGTCCAAATACACCACATCCACTGGTTCTCCCTTATCCATTTTACCAGTTACATCCTCAAAAAATTCCAGTAGATTAGTCAAGCACGATTTGCCTTTTGTAAATCCATGTTGACTTTGTCCGATCCTGTCACTGTTTTCCAAGTGCTCTGCTATTACATCTTTTATAATGGACTCTAGCATTTTTCCCACTATCGATGTCAGGCTTACTGGTCTATAATTCCCCGTTTTCTCTCTACCACCTTTTTTGAATAGTGGGGTAACATTAGCTACCCTCCAATCCATGGGTACTGTTCCAGAGTCTATAGAATTTTGGAAGATGACCAGCAATGCATCTACTATTTCTAGGGCCACTTCCTTAAGTACCCTAGGATGTAGATTATCAGGCCCTGGGGATTTATCGGCCTTCAATCCCGTCAATTTCCCTAACACTATTTCCCTACAAATACTGATTTCTTTCAGTTCCTCCTTCTCATTAGACCCTATGTTCCCCAACATCTCTGGGAGGTTATTTGTGTCCTCCTTTGTGAAGACAGAACCAAAGTATGTATTTAATTGGTCTGCCATTTCTTTGTTCCCCATTATAAATTCCCCTGATTCTGACTGCAAGGGACCTACGCTTGACTTCACCAATCTTTTTCTCTTCACATATCTATAAAAGCTTTTGCAGTCAGTTTTTATGTTCCTCGGAAGCTTACTCTCATACTCTATTTTCCCCCTCTTAATTAATCCCTTTGTCCTTCTTTGCTGAATCCTATACTGCTCCCAATCCTCAGGTTTTCTGCTTTTTCTGGCCAATTTATATGTCCTTTCCTTGGATCTTATGCTATCCCTAATTTCCTTTGTTAGCCACGGTTGAGTCACCTTTTTTGTTTTATTTTTATGCCAAACTGGGATGAACAAATTCTGTAGTTCATTCATGCGATCTTTGAATGCTTGCCATTGCCTCTCCACCGTCAACCCTTTGAATGACATTCCCCAATCAATCCTACCCAACTCGCGCCTCATACCATCGTAGTTTCCTTTATTTAAATTCAGTACCCTAGTCTCTGAGTCAACTACTTCACTCTCCATCTTAATGAAGAATTCGATCATATTATGATCGCTCCGACCCAAGGGGCCTCACACAACAAGATTGCTAATTAATCCTTTCTCATTACATAATACGCAGTCTAAGATGGCCTGATCTCTAGTTGGTTCCTCGACATATTGGTCCAGGAAACCATCCCGTATACACTCCAGGAATTCCTCGTCCACAGTATTGTTACTAATTTGGTTAGCCCAATCTATATGTAGATTAAAGTCGCCCTTGATAACTGCTGTGCTCTTATTGCATGCTTCTCTAATTTCCCTTTTAATGCCATCCCCAACCTCCGTATTACTGTTTGGGGGTCTATACACCACTCCCACTAGCGTTTTCAGCCCCTTGGTATTTCTCAGTTCTACCCATACAGATTCCACATCATCAGAGCTAATATTCTTCCTTACAATTGTGTTAATCCCCTCTTTAACCAGCAATGCTACCCCACCTCCTTTTCCTTTTTGCCTATCTTTCCTGAATATTGAATACACCTGTATGTTGAGTTCCCAGCCTTGGTCACCCTGGAGCCATGTCTCCGTAATCCCAATTATATTGTATCCGTTTACCTCTATTTGCGCAGCTAATTCATCCACCTTATTACGAATGCTCCTCGCATTAAGACACAAAGCCTTCAGGCTTGTTTTTTTAACGCTCTTAGACCTTTAGGAATTTTTTTTTACTGTGGCCACGTTTGAGTTAAACCCTTGATTTCTCTGACTGACACCTTTGTTTTTTTCCTTCCTGACTTTTGCTTCTATTCTTTTTTCCCTTTCCTCTGTCTCCCTGCTCGGGTTCCCAACCCCCTGTCATTTTAGTTTAAACCCTCCCCCAGAGCACTAGCAAACACTCCCCCAAGGACATCGGTCCCGGTCCTGCCCAGGTGCAAACCATCCGATTTGTACTGGTCCCACCTCCCCCAGAACCGGTTCCAATGTCCCAGGAATTTGAATCCCTCCCCCTTGCACCATTCCTCTAGCCACATATTCATCTGAAATATCCTTCTATTTCTACTCTGACTAGCACGTGGCACTGGTAGCAATCCTGAGATTACTACCTTTGAGGTCCTAATTTTTAATTTATCTCCTAACTCCCTATATTCAGCTTTTAGGACCTCATCCCGTTTTTTACCTATATCGTTGGTACCTATATGCACCACGACAACTGGCTGTTCACCCTCCCCTTCCAAAATGTTTTGCAGCCGCTCTGAGACATCCTTGACCCTTGTGGCCGCAGAAACGCCTATCTATTCCCCTTACAATAGAATCCCCTATCACTATAGCTCTACCCCTCTTTTTCCTCCCGTCCTGTGCAGCAGAACCAGCCCTGGTGCCAAGAAGTTGGCTGCTGCTGCCTTCCCCTGATAAGCCATCCCCCTCAACAGTATCCAAAGCGGTATATCTGTTTGAGAGGGGGATGTCCACAGGGGACTCCTGCACTACCTGCCTCCGCCTACTACTCTGCCTGGTGGTCACCCATTCCCTTTCTGCCTGTGCAGCCTTTACCTGCGGTGTGACCAACTGGTTAAACGTGCTATCCATGAGGTGCTCAGCATCGCGAATGCTCCAGTAAGCATACATTCGCAACTCCAGCGCTGCAATGTGGTCTGCCAGTAGCTGCAGCTGGATACACTTCCTGCATACATGGTCATCAGGGACAAAGGAAGTGTCCCCGATTTCCCACATAGCACAGGAGGAGCATAGCACGGCGCCGAGCTGTGCTGCCATGACTTACCCTTTAATTAATTGAACTTAAATTAAATCAGATCAATCCCACCAATTATACTATAATTAAATGATATAGGGCCCTTGTTTACCAACTGTCCCCGCTACACCACAGAGACCCTAGAAACTATAAACCAAAAAATTTAAGTTTGGAAAATGGAGAAAAAGAGAAATACTCACCAACCAATCACTTACCTGCTTTCCGGTGACGTCACACTTTGATTATTTTTTACTTCTCTCTCTCCCGCTCTGGGGGCTCAGATTGGTAAGCCTACCTTTAGCTGCTCCGCCTCGCCGCAGCCGCTCCACCCAGGTCCGCTGCCTCTGTGTCTTCCAAATGCAGTAACCAACAGTTTCTGAGCTTTGAAAGTGAACAGCTGCAACATGGGATCTTTTATACAACTTTGGCAGCTGTCAGGTCATGCAATAATTCAATGCTGAATCCATTCATGACATGCTGAGCTGACGTGTTCCCCAAGCAGCGGGTAACCCATGGGGGAGCACATAAAATTGAAATGTAGGCTTAAAGTAAGAGTTAATTGGATATTAACAACCCATTTAATGATGTGAATTGTCTCCCCCGCCGCTTGGTGTCGGGTCTGTTCAGCGCCGACAGACCCGACACCTGGGAGATTCGTGAGGAGGCGGATTGACAGCGGGGTCCCTTCCTGCTGTCAACCTTTGCTATTTTGACAGCGGACCTGCCTCCGAACCCGCCCTCTGAGCGCTGGCAAAATTCAGCCCAACGTTTCAGGTCAATGACCTTTCGTCAGAACATGATTTGTTTGTTCTTCATACATAGGATATTATGATAATATGATGCGTCAGTCTATAATGTGCAGCGGGCTAAATAGGGCTTACGTTTAATATTGCCTGGAGCTTCCTAATCTTCAAATCCGCACTGCAGTTTGTCATTCGCTCTTCTCTGTATCATGGCACATCACTTTATAGTGTTTTTGCTGGCCTGCTCCAGTGATGCAGATGGTCTTCAGTAATTGAAACATACCATGCATGCTGTGAACTCATTTGTCTTTTTTCTTTCCTGGCATAAGGTGCCACTTTCTGGCAATTGCTTTTTTATTCTTCATTTTAAATCAATTTAATAATTCTACAACATGGGTAAAACACACACACACACACACACACACACAGGCAGGTAGCAATCACTGGTAGCTTACTGGTAAAAAAAAACAAACGGCCATTTTCCACTTTTATTTTCTTTTTATCCTGCTATTTTTTTCATATCTCGAATCCCTCCGTTTCTCGCCTGTCTGAATTCTCTTTCAAAGAGATGAGCAGGACGAATGGATTTGTCTTTCACGGACACTGTAGCCGGCAAAGCTGCTTTGTATTCACACCAGACGAAGGCACCCCAACAATGCAAAGGGACAATTAAGTGATAAATTTAGGAAGCCGTAAGTGAAGGTTCGGTCAGTCATACATGACTGCTCAGTGTGCAACTGAATCATTCAGACCAGAAATGTGTCAGGTTTGATTCCCGATCTGTAATAAAGTGGCTGATGTAGCTGCTATCAGCATGAGTCAGGGCCTGGAGGAGAGGTTGTGTGAAAATTGCAAGAAGTGTTCGGTGTGGAATATGAGTTTGCAAATTAATGATGTCTAAAGTAAGAAAGCTCCAGCAGCAATACTTGCTTCATTCTTATTTTTATAGCCTTCAAATTGCCAGTGTAAAATTCCAGTTAAGGTCGTTGCTTTCCCCTAGACTAGAAGAAGTGCACAAGAGAGCTGTGCTCCCCATTGTCACTTTAAGTCAGATGATATCTTTCACTTTCATAGCCTAGCGCATCAAGTCTGTAGTGTCCAAACACACACTGACAGCAATATGAGGCAAACAAACAGTGGGTCAAATGGGCAGATATTCAATCTCAGGGGAAGCTCAGATCCTTGGGCAAATCTAACTCTTAACTGGTATAAATCAACATCATAAAATTACGTGGCATTTGTGTGCGACCTTCCAAAATCTCAAGCCATGCAATATGCATGACTTGCTCACCCCAGACCCCAGTAAAACAAAAGCATTTACTGTCTCTGCTGCCACATTTCATCTCTGTTATAGCCACAATTCTGCATTTGCTGTGGATCTGTGGCTGGTGCTGATCGAAGTTTAAAGAGTGAGAATCTTTGTTGGGTATCCATGTATTATGAACATAAGCAGGCTGCACCAAATGTCTGAGCAGATTTAATCAAGGTAAATGTCAACACTAGGTGGGTGATTTAACAGCTCCTGATTCACGATCTCACTCTGCATAAACCCTTAGGAAAACACATTCGGTTCAGTCCCTCCCGACCCAAACTGACTGCAATCGAGTGCGCATAAAATATACGTAGAATAAGAGGTCATGTAGACTGGGAACTGATATCATCACTGATTTGTGAACCTTCAATGGTGAAACTATCTGTTTGAGTATTGTTCAAGGTTTTGATGGGTTGAATATATAATCATAAAATCATAGAAATTTACAGCACAGAAGGAGACCATCATATCTGTGCCGAACGAAAAAGAGCTATCCAGCCTAATCCCACTTTCCAGCTCTTGGTCCGGAGCCCTGTAGGATACGCCACTTCAAGTGCATATCCAAGTACTTTTTAAATGTGATGAGGGTTTCTGCCTCTACCACCCTTTCAGGCAGTGAGTTCCAGACCCCCACCACACTCTGGGTGAAAAAAGTTCTCCTCAACTCCCCTTTAATCCTTCTACCAATTACTTTAAATCTGTGTCCCTGGTTATTGACCTCTCTCCTCTCTGCTAAGGGAAACAGGTCCTTCCTATCCACTCTGTCTAGGCCCCTCATATTTTTATACACCTCAATTAAGTCTCCCCTCAGCCTCCTCTGTTCCAAAGAAAATAACCCCAGCCTATTCAATCTTTCCTCATAGCTAAAATTCGCTAGTCCTGGCAACATCCTCGTAAATCTCATCTGCATCCTCTCTAGTGCAATCACATCTTTCCTGTAATGTGGTGACCAGAACTGTACGCAGTACTTTGCTGCGGCCTAACTAGTGTTTTATACAGTTCAAGCATAACCTTCCTGCTCTTATATTCTATGCCTCAGCTAATAAAGGAAAGTATCCTGTATGCCTTCTTAACTACCTTATCTACCTGTCCTGCTACATGCATTCCAAGGTCCATCTTGTAAGGGATTCCTGACCCTGCGTGTCTCGTAGCCTGTGAGATTCACGCGGCTCTGTGCAGCCTGTATGTCAGTGCGGGTCTAGGCCTGGTTGCCTGTTCTGGTCTCCAGCCAGTCTGGGAACACTAGACACACCTGTGAGTGGTTCGAATCACTCTCCCTTACGGTTCTAGACACTGGACTTAGATGCGAGAGCAGTAATGGAGATAAAACTCATGTAGACTTGGTTTGAATGGTACGAAATGGAAAATCTTTATTGCATGATACTTAAAATTATGAAATACATGTCATACGCACAGATTAATGACAGTACAATCTTACAAACGGTTATATAGTCAATCTTAGGGAAACGAGGAACGAACGGCACAACGTAAATAGGGGCACACATTACAAATATCCTTAATCTTTAAACCCTCCCCTATCAATATCTATCCTAAACTAGCTTCGTAGGATCTCGAGACTCATGCTCACCACTCGTAATAACTCGGAGAAATTCCGAATAGCTGATCGGATGTTTTTCACCGCAGCACCCACGTGTCGGTCAGGAGATCTCCTGGTCCCACTTGTTTACTTGCTTCTGCTGCTCCGGCTAGTAGGCTGGACCGTCCGCTGTGGTGAAGACCTCTGTTGGTGGGCTTCACAGTTTAGTCTTGGAGCACCGTTGTCAATATCATTGATACGATGTGTTTTCCACGCTCCAACCTCCTTAGAAGTTTAAAGAGGAAAACTTCCTGGCGAGAAAGCTCGGCTGATCGACCTACAGGCGCGGTCGGGATTTACTGACCGTGGCGATGGATATGGTCTTCTTCTCTTCTCCTCTCATCTCATCTCATCTCATCTCATCTCGGGCCTTTGGTTCCGCTGCCAGTTACCAACATAGGTCTTCGTTACGCGACACGAGGTAGATCCGAACGGATCAGAAAGTTCAACAGTCTTTTCAGAAGAGGCAACGGGCACGCAGAAGCCCAACTACGAGCACACAGGAGCAGCCACGAGGTTACGAATCGACCGGATAAAACACAGGAGCAAGCGAGCGAATGCAGGAGCAAGAGCAAGAGCACGAGGCAAGAGAGCGAATGGACGGTTTGGGGCCTGCAATTATAGTGCAAAAATCTTCCGTTTCCCGCCCAACTATAATGTCCATTCTTTTGTTTAGGGTTTGGCGCCCAAATGTCTTGTATGGGTGATCTCCGTTCTTAATGGGTTTCAGGGCTACTCATGAATGTTTGAGTACCTGTTAATACTTCTCCCATTGTTAAATCGGTCGGTGTTCTCCCTGGAGGGGTTTGGGGCTTCCAAGTGTCCTGTATAACTACCTGCTAACGGCTCTCTCATCGTAGAGTCGTTGGGAGTTTACATATTAATGTCTTTTGGATGGGCCCTTGATTACTCGGTACAATGGCTTTCCTTTGTACCTGGGAGACCGATTCCAGTATCTATGTTTATACTGCAAACCCATAATGTCTCGTGTATTATCTTCACTGTGCTGAATCGTTATCGATCTTGCACAAATGTTTAATGGAACGCCATCTTGTCTGCCTGTTGAAAAGTCTAGAATGTTCTGTCACGAGGTGCGGCGGCCATTTTACAGGCTGCTTGTGTCCAATTTAAACCTGCCAGCATTCTGCTGAAATAAAAGCTGTTTGAACGAAACTTTGTGTTTTCTCCTCATTAATCAAATCGCGATATATTGCGAATTCTACAGTCCCTCCTGTTGATGCGAATAACTCCGCTTATCGTATCAAAAATCACAGTGGTGAGCAATCTTATCTCGATTTCACTCCGAATCCAGTAAATTAATCCCATAAATTTTAACTTAACTAGGGTCTCTGTGTCGTCCTTATTTCCCAAGAAAATCACATTTTATATCACCGTAGGCATCATTTGCCCTTAAACTTACACCACTTGTTTTCCTTCCCGGCGTAACCAGGCCGATACCTCACGCATCACCTGTATATTTGTCTTTTATTCAGGGAAAGGAAAAACAAAACCCAACCAAACAATCAACACCATCACCAAAATAAACAAATCCCAACTCTTAAACATGTCGAGTTTCCAACGTATTTACAATGAGTACAAACTTCCGCGGCGCACGCGGCGAGCGGGAGTGACGCCATTTTCCTATTACACGGTGCTCTCATCGTGCACGCGCACGTAACGTTCTCGCCACTCTCCCGTGTTTTCATGCTTGGTGAGGCGCTTGTCTCTTTTACAATGTATGAACAATAGGTACACTACAATAAACACTTGACAGACGACTAAAATGTGGGAGGCTATTCTGATCCATGAAGGCACTTCAATATTCGTGAACAGATTCCACCACGGTGGAACCACTATGTCCAAAATGTCTGTTCCTATTTCGACAGTTTTCTGCTCTAATGTATAAAAATGCTTCTGTGATACCGCGACGGCTTTAAGAAGTTTGGTTAAATGCTCAGGGAGAGGGGGAATGAGGTATCCAAAATGCGCGACAAATCGCTGCAAGTCGGTGAAATTCTCTTTTACTGTGAGATGAACAGTGGATGGTTCAGGGATTGGGATAATTCGCTGTTGTGCTACTTGAACTTCAGCCCTGGGTTTAAAACAGAAACTGCTGTCACTCACCGGACACCGGCTACGGTTTCCATGCTGGTAGTGTTGCGCTGCAGTGGTAACACAATATGTTCCACCCCCGATGTATGCTACCTGCGGAGGCACATGATCTTGTGCCATTGCCTCCATGGTGCAATTCATGGACTTGGCGCCAGCCGTTCTGAACCCGCACTGTGGTGTTAAAAAGGCATTCAAGTGCTGGGGGCACAGTATTATGTGTGCTCCCCTGCCACGACAACCAGAGAGATCTGTACCTGTCATCGTTTGCTCCCAGCGGATGACGTAAGGTGGAACCGCTGCATAACGAATGTGGGCTCCCCCCTGAATGACACCAATGTTCTCTACCCGATACACCGGGGCGGGCTTTGCTGTGTTGCCCAAAACCGGCATGCGTAATACTATTCCCATAATAGTATGGTTTGAACGTCCACAGTCCACGGGGACTGGGTAAGCTTCTGAAGCTAGCCTGAGCTGGCACGGACTTAATGCGTTCTGAAAAGGGTGGAGCGCCCGCAGGTGTTTGTTACTTATCCAGGACGGAACCAAACCTTGTCCTCCAAATTACTGCGGCCCTCGCCCAGTAACCACGCCCCGTAAAGCACGCACACCTCGTTCTGCGCAGCTTGATCGGATGCATTCCGATCTTCCCTGATCAGGGCATTTACCGTACGCGCATGTTTCTCCAGCTCTGCTATAATTTCCTTTAAATGGAGAGTCATGGCTTGGTCCTCGTGTAGACCTGACCCTACCACTTTATTCTCATCTGTTAGAATGTCTTTTAACTGTGTTTTTAAACCATTAATCTGGGTCTGCAGCTCCACACTGTCTAGAGCGTTGACCACAGATGTCCCTGTGTTAAAAGCAGTGAACGCATCGTTCACCAAACCCCTTCTTTGCCTCCCTACTTGATCCAAAACTTCCTGCGGTGCGGTGTACAAACTTGTCTTATCAATTTCTGCAAAATCAAACTCGTAAAATTGTCTGAACATCTTGGTCAACAGGACCTGATACAACTGTTCCGTCTTTTTGGGGCACCACTCTGGTAACCGTACCTCAGTGAGATTTAAAATCACCGAGGCCACCGCGTAATGTACCCCCTGAAATAGTATCTGGTCTGTGGGGACCAGTACCAAACCGTTCCCGGGTCCCTTACTAGCTTTAGGGCACCCTTCTTCCTCAGCTAGAACCACCGGAATCGTGGGCGGGGCTTTGCGTGGGCGCGTAATGAGTTCAGTGGCATTTACTGGGATCGGGGAGAATGGGGCTCCGCACCCCCTGGTGCTCGCATCCCACCTCATCCCCTGTCCGTTATCCTGCCACTGATTAATAAAAAATATGGAGATGCCTTTGGGGCAAACGTACTTTGACCCCCACATACATACATAAATCCCCTCATCCGGTTCCCACCATTTGTCCCAACAGACTTTCACTTGTCCGTCTGTCCCCGTAATTGTCCGATGGGTATTATTACCCAGTCGTTCCCACTCGACCGAAGAGTTTCTCATAGTTTTGCTCAGCTTTCGCAGCCACCACCATCGGCTCAATGGGACATCCCCACTACAGGTCAAACAAATCCGTTTGCCGACGGTGACGCTGATCCTGGGTGCGATGATCCGTACTTTGGGGCACATTAAAGAAGTCTCTTTGTAGGCGAACCCCGATGTGCTGGAATACTCCGTTGAGTTCGTTCCCAGCCATCCTGGCCACCTTCCCTTGTGGAAATAGGTGCTGGTCCCCTCTGCCTTCCGTCTTCCGGTCCCATCCACCGCGATGGGGGCCGTGTCCCCGGAACATCCAAACACCACGACATCCTTGGTGTGGCCTCGATAGGCCAATCCACATCCGATTGCCACGAGCAATACTAGAAGTCGTTCCATCCTTCCTTGGTTCCTGTGATCAGATAGAATGAGGTAGCCAGCCTCGCAAAAGTCTCTGGCTTTTGTGAAGGGTGAGCGGGTCCCCTGACCTCGCCTCACGTAAACTTCAACGTTTGCTGAATAGACTTCCTCTAAACCTAGCCTTAAAACTCCCATCATTTTATCGTTTTCTGTTAAAAACACTACAAACTTAGCCTTATTAAAACTACAAACTTAACCTTGAACTATAAACTTAAAACTTACAACTTCTTACTATACAGTGCCGCCCGTTCTCAGGGCGACCCCTTTAAATTCTGAGAAGGCTGCTGCGAGCTCTTCCCGACGGTGGGAGGGCACTGACCCTTCCCTCTGATCTGCCGCAGCCTGTTGCTGCGCTGACCCTTTCCTCTGATCTGCCGCAGCCTGTTACTGCTGCGATGTGGCCTGTCTCTACCCGGGTTATCTTAACCTGAATTTTACGCCTTGGGGCAGTCTGGGGACATGACCACATCCTCCTGGGCTGGGGTTCTCTACTTGACCTACGGGGAGTTGCTATGGGCGGGGGTTCCGTGACGGACGGACCGGGTTCCGAGACCTCCAACGGGATGACCTGGGGTTCCATTACAGTCGCCGGCTCCGCCTCCGCTGACTCCGCCTCCCTAACCCCGGGGCTGGCAGTTCGTGGCTCCGCCCTGCTCGGCCCAGCAGGCGGCCCTTCACTCGTGATCTCTGCCTCCCCTGAGGACTGGACGTTCAAAGCGGGCGGCCACATCTCTGGGAACCACATTGGTACTCTCTGTGCTCCTATAGCGGCTGGCCCTGCCTCCTCTAGCTCCTCCCTCCTGTCCTCGGGACCTGCAGCTTGTGTGTCCACCCCGTGTGGATCTCTACCTATCGGCCCCATTCCCCCCAGACCGTTCCTCAAGAACCACCCGTCATCATCACTATGCTCATCTGCACTATCCTCATCTGACCAGGGTACCCTGGGTTCTTCGTCATCTAACCCCCAACTCCAGAAAAACGCTGCATGATCGTCCGGGATGTCCCTTCCTCTGATGCAAGCTGCTACGCCTGCCTGTGTGCCTTGTGGTCCTACCTGGGGCTGTGCTTTCCCATTGGCGGGATTTACCCCTGTAGTTTTCCCCTGCGCACCCGGCTGGTACAGTTTGCATTGGTTTATGTGGAACCACTTAGTGCGCCGAGGTACTTTTACGGCGTAAACCATGGGACTCGCCTTGTCTACAATGTTGTAGGGTCCCATATACAGTGGTTCCAGACTCCCTACTCTGGCGTAGTTTCTGACCATAACCTGGTCTCCTACTTCCCACTCCCGCGTTTTGCGGGGTTCCAGCAACAAGCGATTGCCCTGATGCTGCCTTCCCATGTTCCCGGCCGCCTGCTCATAAACTTGCTTCAGGCGCTCCAAGAGAGTCTGGGCGAACTTGTCCCTGCTTATCTCTTGAAGCTGACCCTCAGTGAGCACCGGGGCTAGCACATGGGTGGGGGTTCGCATGAGCCTGCCGGTCATTACCTCGTGCGGGGAGTACCCCGTACTTTTTGACTGACTGGCCCGGACCCCCATGAGGACTAAAGGCAGAACTTCCGCCCATTTTTGGGGCGAGTTCCTAGTCTCTTTCCTCAATTTCTCCTTCAGGGTCCGGTTCATACGTTCAACAATCCCGGATGACTGGGGATTGTGTGCTACGTGCCACTTCCCTTCAATGCCCAAAAGCATGAGGGTGTTCTGCATCACCTGGCCGGTGAAATGACTCCCTTGGTCTGACTCCACGAAACGGGGGAGTCCCCACCGCGAGAACACTTCCCGGACCAAGATTTTTGCTGTACCCAGTGCCGTAGCTGTTCGACAAGGGAAGGCTTCCACCCACTTGGAAAACACATCCACCAGGACGAGGCAGTACTTATAACCTCCCTGGGTGGTGGGCAGGGGTCCTATATAGTCGATCTGTATCGACTGCCATGGTCCCTCTACCCTTCTTACGTGTCCCATGGGCACCTTCCTTTTCTGGGGGTCTGGGTTGTTTGCAGCGCACACAAGACAGTTTGCACAGAACTCGCGGACTTGTTCCCTGAGCCCTGGCCACCATCCCGCTTGTTCTACCCGTTGCCAGGTAACCTCGGGCCCGGGGTGCCCTGCCCCTGGTCCCTCGTGAGCCAACTGGAGGAATTCCCTCCTGTGCTGCTGCGGCACAACCCACTGCTCCCCGCGGAACAGCATGCCTTCCTTAACTGAGAGGGTTGCCGTACTGTACGGACCTTCTACCTGCCTCCCCTCAGCAATCGTTTTTAGGACTGCTTTTAGGGCGGGATCCTGGGCTTGGACGGTCTTAAGGTCTAGGGGCAATGCTACCCTGGTGTTCCCGGTATTCCCGTCCCCGCCTCGGACCGCTGCTATGGGTCCGGTCCTATAGGGGTTCCAGAAAGTGCCGTCGCGGGCACCCTCCCTGGCTAGCGCATCCGCCTGCCGGTTGCCCTCCCCACGGGACTCTGTGGAGGAGTGAGCTTTCACCTTATGGATGAAAATCTCTCCTTCCTCCCCTACTGCTGCTGCTAAGATCTTTTCCAGCAAGGGCTTCACCGTTAAAGGTCGCCCGTCCGCAGAGGTGTATCCGCGGCGGGACCAAATGGCCAGGTATTCCGTACACGAATTGCAGGTGAACATACTGTCCGAGCAAATCGTGTATGGGGTTGGGAAAATGTCTGGGTGGGTCACCACGTACACCACGGCAGACAGCTCAGCCTGCTGCGCGCTCATGGTGCTAGGGAGCTTGATCGCCAGGGCAAGGTCTGCCGCAGGGTCATAAACTCCACACCCTGTGAGTCGCTCGCCAGCAGACACTGTGCTAGACCCATCAACATAAATCTCGCGCCCAGTGGGATGTATCCCGGCCCGTAAACCTATGTTGACGTCCCACACCCCTTCCACCGAACACCGGTGGGCTGTACCGGGGTATACCAAATTGGCCGCAAGCCTGGGCTCGCAAAGACCTTTTACTCTAAGATCCAACTGGGAGAGAAGAAGGGTCCAACGCGCAATGCGTGCGCTGCTTACGGTCCCGTCTTTAATCCTCCCATCCAGAAGCATCTTAGTTGGTGTGTGATGTGTGAGGAGAGTGATGGGAGAGAGCCCTGTGAAGATCGCTGATCTTTTCACAGCCCAATGCGTGGCTAAAAGGTGCCTTTCGCAATTGGAGAAACTTCTCTCCACATCCGTTAATACCCTGGATGAATAGACAACCGGCCTCAGCTTGCCGTGACGCTCTTGGAGCAGCACGGCGCTTAAGCTGTCTCCGCTGGCAGCTACCTCCAGGAAAAACTCCTTCCCCCCATCTATGGCCCCTAAGGCTGGCGCGGTCTGCAGATCCCTTTTTAACTTCTCGAAGGCTGCTTGGCAGCCCTCGTCCCAAAGCCACTCCACCCCCTTATGGAGGAGTCGGAGGAGCGGCGCCGCTGTGGCCGCATAATCTTCGATAAAATCCCTGCAGTAACCGGTCAGTCCCAAGAAGGACCTCACACCCCTTACGTTGTTGGGAATCGGTAATTCTTGCACCGACTCCCTCCTTGCTTTGTCTATGGCTCTTTCCCCAGCGCGTAGGGTCAGTCCCAGGAATTTTACTTCCTGCTGACCGATACGTGCTTTCTTTGGGTTTACTTTAAAACCCTTTCTCGCTAACAGCTCCAATAACTCGTCCAGTAGTGGTCCGTGCTCCTCCCTTGAGTCCGTAAATAGGAGCAAATCATCCACATACTGTACTATCTGATTGGGCTGACTAAACTCCTTTAAACTTCCTGCCATACACTGATGAAAAATACTGGGGCTATTGTGGAAACCCTGTGGCAAACAGTTCCACGTGTACTGTTGCCCTTTAAACGTAAAGGCAAACTTGTACTGGTCCTCTCGCCGCAGCGGGATGGACCAAAAACCGTTCGAGATATCCAGCACCGTGAACGTGGTCGCGGACGCTGGGATGCTCCCTATTAGGTCAGCAACTGCTGCTACTGTGGGCGCGCAGGCGGGAATGTTACTGTTAAGGACTCTGTAGTCCACCGTGGCTCTCCACGAATTATCCGGCTTCCTAACCGGCCATAATGGGGAGTTCACGTGTGTGGCTATCGGCCTCAACACGCCCTGCTGCACCAAGGAAGACACTGCTGTCTCCATATCGGGTTCTGCTTCTTTGGGGAAGTTATACTGCTTTTGGGGTCGGGTCATGGGGTCCCCATCTACGCTGACCTCAAACCCGACCACCCTCCCACAATCGTGCTTGTGGGTTGCAAACGCGTGCATATTATCTGACACGTACGTTTGCATGTCCGTTGGGACATCTGCGACCATAAGCCTGAGGTCGTAGCCTCCGGATGGCTGTACGGTACACAGGACCCCTGTTTCTTCCTCCCCCGGAATCACCACTACCTCGCCTTTTTCACTCTTAGCCCCCCAGAGACAGTGATTTCTGAGGTCCACGAGGATCCCGTGTCCCGCTAGGAGATCGGACCCGAGAATACCTCTTCCACCCCCCTTTTGCCATGCCATCAGTATACACTTCCACTTAAGGCGAAGTGTTCCTAAACGAATGGATAGCGGGAGGGAAAACGTGCCAGCCTGTTCTTTCCCTGTGAACCCTGCTAGCGTGAATGGGACCTTGGTAGATAGCGGCGAGTCAAAAGGGTTATCCGTATGGATTATGGTGCAAGAAGCTCCCGTGTCCAACAAATAACTGCCCTTCTGTTTCTCTACCTCCATCTCCACCACAGGTCGCCTCCACGCATCATAGCTAAGCGGACACAGGTAGACGGGCTGTGCTGGTTCTAGTCATGGGGCACTATTAGACGGTCCTGCGGCACCTACGGGGCCGGTTGCGACCGCCACCTGTCCACGCGCATTCAAAACCATCTTGCGCATGGCTCCTAACACTGCTTCGAGGTCGTCGGGAGGGGTGGGTGCCTTTGCTTCCTTAGGCGGGACAGGCGCCTGGGCTCGGACCGCGGGATTTTTATCCTTGGAATCCTTCCAAGGGTTCCTGCAGTGCTTGCGCCAGTGCCCTGTCTTCCCACACCCGTAACAAGCATTACTGGCTTGTGGGACGCGATTTCCCTCCTGATGCCACTCCTTTTGAGCCGGGGCCGCGGGTCGTACCTCATGTACTCTTCCCTTAAAGGGACGTGTCGTCATACCCCTTATATTACGATAACCTAACGTGAGTCGATTCAAGACCGACTCTTCCGTAAGGTTGAGGTCATTGGGATCGAACCAGGCTTTTGCCTGCTCTCTAACGGCTGGTAAACTGTTGGCTATTATGCACCTAAGCCAATGAATTAGAGCGGCGCCTTCCACATCTTCGCGCTCGGGCGCACCTAGACAGCTGCGCTCATATACTGGCCACAGCCTGTCGGCAAAAACCTTCGGGGGTTCTCCCTCCATCTGCACTGTCTGTCCCACTCTAGCAAACGGACCTCCGTCGTTCGCCCCCACTACTTCTAGGACCTCATTTTTCAATTCCTCATAACTTTTGTTTCCCCTCTTGCTCTCGCCTGAGAGACACTGGAGGACCGAGCTGTCTAACGAGAACAGCAGCATTTTTGCTGTCTCCCCATCATCGCAGCCGTTAATGGCTGCGGCTTGCTCAACTTCCCTGAAATGTACGGAAGGGTCGTCTATCTCGGTCAGCTTCCGTACGTGGTTTATCATAGCTCTCAGCTGATGTGAACTGTGAGGCAACACCAGCTGTCCGAGGAGATCCCCCGGTTCTTCCCCACCGTTTCTGCTTGGGCCCCTTTTAATACCCGTTACTGGATACAACGATCCCTTTTCTACTTCCTTTTCAATGGGTTCTTTTGTTTCTTCCGTTGCTTCCTCCCTAACCCAGGTTTCTGAATAGCTGGGTGGCGCGGAGGGCGCAGTGGCTACTACTTCTTCTGCTTTACTTGGTGGGGAATTTCTAAATCTCTCATTTACTAGCGGCTGGTGCGCCGATGGATTGATAAGGCACACCATGCCGTTCGCATTATTCACGGCCTTTTTGAGGCTCTCTATCTCTTTTTGGCAGGCGCTATGGTCGGCTCCCTGAAACTTATCCTCAAGGGCCAACTTATACGCCGACCTAACCCCCATTAAGCTCTCTTCTTGAGTTCTTATCTGGGCAGCTTGGCGGTTACATCTTTCCTTTAACCTACTCTCGTTCAACTTTGCTTCAGTGACCTGGCACTCGAGATACTCTATCCTTGTTTTAAGGTAACTGGAGACTTCCTGGCTTTCCTGGTGTAACTCATTTAAATTCTTAATGAGCACCTCCCCTCCAGAAACCTTCTCCTCCATTTCTCCCTCTAAATGGCTGATACGAGCTGTTAGCGCTGTAATGGTCTGGTTTGAAATCTGAACCTGCCTTTTGTAGCACATAAGCCAGACTGCTTTCTCAACTGCCTTTTTATGTTCCTTACTATCAGTCCACCTTTCAGCTGCCTCTAGTGGGCTCTTATCCGCTAACAACTCACTTATCCACTTTTTAGTTAGATTAACCTTTCCAAACACATAATCCGCTATCTTTTCCTGCATAACATTTCGTACAGTCATTCCAAAATCTAACACACTACCCTCTCGCTGCCAGTGTCCTGCCGCGGTCGCCATTTTCTGTAAGGGATTCCTGACCCTGCGTGTCTCGTAGCCTGTGAGATTCACGCGGCTCTGTGCAGCCTGTATGTCAGTGCGGGTCTAGGCCTGGTTGCCTGTTCTGGTCTCCAGCCAGTCTGGGAACACTAGACACACCTGTGAGTGGTTCGAATCACTCTCCCTTACGGTTCTAGACACTGGACTTAGATGCGAGAGCAGTAATGGAGATAAAACTCATGTAGACTTGGTTTGAATGGTACGAAATGGAAAATCTTTATTGCATGATACTTAAAATTATGAAATACATGTCATACGCACAGATTAATGACAGTACAATCTTACAAACGGTTATATAGTCAATCTTAGGGAAACGAGGAACGAACGGCACAACGTAAATAGGGGCACACATTACAAATATCCTTAATCTTTAAACCCTCCCCTATCAATATCTATCCTAAACTAGCTTCGTAGGATCTCGAGACTCATGCTCACCACTCGTAATAACTCGGAGAAATTCCGAATAGCTGATCGGATGTTTTTCACCGCAGCACCCACGTGTCGGTCAGGAGATCTCCTGGTCCCACTTGTTTACTTGCTTCTGCTGCTCCGGCTAGTAGGCTGGACCGTCCGCTGTGGTGAAGACCTCTGTTGGTGGGCTTCACAGTTTAGTCTTGGAGCACCGTTGTCAATATCATTGATACGATGTGTTTTCCACGCTCCAACCTCCTTAGAAGTTTAAAGAGGAAAACTTCCTGGCGAGAAAGCTCGGCTGATCGACCTACAGGCGCGGTCGGGATTTACTGACCGTGGCGATGGATATGGTCTTCTTCTCTTCTCCTCTCATCTCATCTCATCTCATCTCATCTCGGGCCTTTGGTTCCGCTGCCAGTTACCAACATAGGTCTTCGTTACGCGACACGAGGTAGATCCGAACGGATCAGAAAGTTCAACAGTCTTTTCAGAAGAGGCAACGGGCATGCAGAAGCCCAACTACGAGCACACAGGAGCAGCCACGAGGTTACGAATCGACCGGATAAAACACAGGAGCAAGCGAGCGAATGCAGGAGCAAGAGCAAGAGCACGAGGCAAGAGAGCGAATGGACGGTTTGGGGCCTGCAATTATAGTGCAAAAATCTTCCGTTTCCCGCCCAACTATAATGTCCATTCTTTTGTTTAGGGTTTGGCGCCCAAATGTCTTGTATGGGTGATCTCCGTTCTTAATGGGTTTCAGGGCTACTCATGAATGTTTGAGTACCTGTTAATACTTCTCCCATTGTTAAATCGGTCGGTGTTCTCCCTGGAGGGGTTTGGGGCTTCCAAGTGTCCTGTATAACTACCTGCTAACGGCTCTCTCATCGTAGAGTCGTTGGGAGTTTACATATTAATGTCTTTTGGATGGGCCCTTGATTACTCGGTACAATGGCTTTCCTTTGTACCTGGGAGACCGATTCCAGTATCTATGTTTATACTGCAAACCCATAATGTCTCGTGTATTATCTTCACTGTGCTGAATCGTTATCGATCTTGCACAAATGTTTAATGGAACGCCATCTTGTCTGCCTGTTGAAAAGTCTAGAATGTTCTGTCACGAGGTGCGGCGGCCATTTTACAGGCTGCTTGTGTCCAATTTAAACCTGCCAGCATTCTGCTGAAATAAAAGCTGTTTGAACGAAACTTTGTGTTTTCTCCTCATTAATCAAATCGCGATATATTGCGAATTCTACAATCTGTTCCTCTACACTTCTCTGTAGCCTATCATTTATTGTGTTATCCCTTGCCTTGTTAGCCCTCCCCAAATGCATTACCTCACACTTCTCCGATTGAATTCCATTTGCCACTTTTCTGCCTATCTGATCAGTCCATTGATATCTTCCTGCAGTCTACATGATCTTCACCGCACGTCAATTACAAGAGAAATGCAGGGAACAGCACCAACCACTGTGCATGGCCTTCTTTGATCTCACAAAGGCCTTCGACAGTGTCAACCATGAGGGATTATGGAGTGTCCTCCTCAAATTCGGCTGCCCTCAAAAGTTTGTCACCATCCTCCGCCTGCTTCACGACGACATGCAAGCCATGATCCTGCCCAACGGTTCCACCACAAACCCAATTCTTCACGTACGGACCGGGGTCAAGCAAGGCTGTGTCATCGCACCAACGCTCTTCTCGATCTTCCTTGCTGCAATGCTCCATCTCACCCTCAGTAAGCTGCCCGCTGGAGTGGAGCTAATTTACAGAACAAACGGGAAACTGTTCAACCTCCGTCACCTCCAGTCCAGATCCAAGGTCGTCCCATCCTCTGTCATCAAATTACAGTATGCAGACGACACTTGCGTCTGTGCTCACTCGGAGGTAGAACTACAAACCATCGTCAACACCTTCACCGAAGCGTACGAGAGCATGGGCCTTACACTAAACATCCGTAAGACAAAGGTCCTCTACCAACCTGCCCCCGCCACACAGTACTGCCCCCCGATTATCAAAATCCACGACAAGCCCTTGGACAACGTGGACCACTTTCCATACCTCGAGAGCCTACTGTCAACAAGGGCAGACGTCGATGACGAAGTCCAACACCACCTTCAGTGTGCCAGTGCAGCCTTCGGTCGACTGAGGAAGAGAGTGTTTGAAGACCAGACCATAAACCCGGCACTAAGCTCATGGTCTACAGAGCAACAGTGATACCCGCCCTCCTGTATGCCTCAGAGACATGGACCATGTACAGCAAGCACCTCAAAGCACTGGAGAGGTACCACCAATGCTGCCTCCGCAAGATCCTGCAAATCCATTGGCAGGATAAGCACACAAACGTCAGTGTTCTAGCTCAGGCCAACATCCCCAGCATCGAAGCTTTGACCACGCTCGATCAGCTCCGATGGATGGGTCACATTGTCCGCATGCCCGATACGAGACTCCCAAAACAAGCGCTCTACTCGGAGCTCCGGCACGGCAAGAGAGCCCCAGGTGGGCAGAGGAAACGCTTCAAGGACACCCTCAATGCCTCGTTGTAAAAGTGCAACATTCCCACTGACACCTGGGAATCCCTGGCCCAAGACCGCACAAGGTGGAGGAGAAGCATTCGGGAAGGCGCCGGACACCTTGAGTCTCTTCGCCGGAAGCAAGCAGAAGCCAAGCGCAAGGAGCGCACGTCAACCCAAGCACCCCACCCACCCGGCCCTTCAACCACCGTCTGCCCCACCTGTGACAGAGACTGTAGGTCCGCATTGGACTCAATCAGTCACCTGAGAACTCATTTTTAATGTGGAAGCAAGTCATCCTCGGTTCCGAGGGACTGCCTAAGAGACAGCTTTCTTCCTCACTATCAAAACACACTCCCAATTTTTGGATCATCTGCAAACTTCTTAATCATGCCCCCTACATTGAAGTCTAAATCATTGATATGAAGCATTCACCTCTTCTGTTGGAGCAAAGTGCTGCAACACTGAGCCACTCATTGTTTAACATTGTTACAATCACAGAGCTACTTTCAGATTCCGCTTAATTGAAAATGGAATTCTTTCTTTTAGTGTTTCCCGTCAGCTCTTTGTGAAATCCTTGAAAAAGTGTTGAGATGCAAAAGAAGGAAGGGGGTGAGTCAAAGGCAGTTAGTTTTGTCTGAAAAATTCGACAGGAGGAGGCAAAGAGAAATGATACATTGACAGCTTTAAGTGAATAGCTAGTAACAAGAGGCAAACAATCGTGTTCATTCCCAACCATGACATTAGTATTGCAATTAGCAGATAGAAATATTGTCTAGTTTGCTCCTCTAATGAGAGTGCAGTGTCTTAACATTGTCAAGCGGCTCAGTTGGTAGCACCCTTGCTTCTGAATCAGAGGGGGCGATTTTCTGACATCGGAGGAGGCGGGTTTGGAGGCGGGAAAGGCGGGAAAATCAGATTCAAAGAGGTCGGGATCTAAGCCCGCCTCCAACCCACTTCCGTGGGATTTCGCCGGTGCCGGTTTTGGAGGTCGTGAAGCGCTCCCGTCTCCAGCTGGCCATTGCGCTATTTAACTTCCTTAAATGCTTGTTAAGGGCCTCTCTAAGCCTATTTTGAGAGGCTCTCGTGATATTTCCAGCATTTCGGCATGGCTCCACGCAACTCCTGAACCACGCCAGGTAAACATAAGAACATAAGAAATAGGAGCAGGAGTAGGCCATTCGGCCCTTCGAGCCTGCTCCGCCATTCAATGAGATCATGGCTGATCTTCTGCCTCAACTCCATTCACCGGCCCTATCGCCATATCCCTTGATGCCCTTACTAGTCAGAAATCTATCGACTTCTGTTTTGAATATACCCAATGACTGAGCCTCCACAGCCCTCTGGGGTAGAGAATTCCAAAGATTCACCACCCTCTGAGTGAAGAAATTTCTTCTCATCTCAGTCCTGAATGGCCTACCCTTTATCCTGAGGCTGTGGCCCCTGGTTCTAGACTCCCCAGCCAAGGGAAACATTCTCCCAGCATCCACCCTATCGAGCCCTGTAATAATTTTGTATGCTTCGATGAGATCCCCTCTCATTCTTCTGAATTCAAGAGAATACAGGCCTAGTTTACTCAATCTCTTCTCATACGACAGTCCCGCCATCCCAGGAATCAATCTCGTGAACCTTCGTTGCACTCCCTCTATGGCAAGTATATCCTTCCTTAGGTAAGGAGACCTGCCGGTTGACTCGTGGGTGACCTCCTCACTGCTGCAGGTCTAACAAGACATCGTTTATTGCAGCAAGGATTACTTGTAGGTGCCAGACCTTGGCTTTAAAAGATCTCTGAGCACTTTTAGAAGGCTTTTCGAAGTCGGAGGTGCTGCAGCTTGACTCCATCAACTGTGGGACCTCCTTGGAAGACCCTCTCCCCGCTTGCAATGAGCGCTTCCCCAAGGAGGCATCTACAAGCAGCATGGGAACCATTCGTTTTCTTTCATCATGGACCTCAGATGAGGGTGAGGACCATCCAGGGCAGCAGCAGAACCAGGCAGCTCAGCAGCAACATCAGCAGAAGCCCCAACCTCCTGCTCAGCCACCTGATGCTGCACAGGGCAGAAGGCACCAGCGCATCGAGGCACCTCGCCGCAGGAGATACCCCTGACAGAGGGTTTACAGACAGAGGATGAGCTATCTCAACATGAGTGAGCAGCAGTGCCAAAGGAGGTTGAGACTTTCGCGAGACGTTGTCCAAGAGATCTGCAGACTGCTGCAGCAAGACTTGGTGCCCAGAGGAACGGGTGGACACCCCTTACCAGTGGCTGTCAAAGTCACCACCGCACTCAACTTCTTTGCCTCAGGCTCCTTCCAGGGATCATCAGCAGACATCAGCGGCATCTCCCAGTCGGCCGCCCACAGTTGCATCACCCAGGTTACCGATGCCCTTTTTGCTAAGGCCCACAATTACATCCAGTTCACAAGGGATCAAGCAAGTATAACCGCCTGTTCGGTTGGATTCACAAATATGGCAGGCATGCCAATGATGCAGGGCATCATAGACTGCACACATGTAGCCCTTAGGGCGCCCCATCACAACCCAGCTATCTTTGTCAACCGAAAGGGCTTCCACTCCCTCAACGTTCAGCTGGTGTGTAACCACAAGAAGGAGTTCTTGCATGTTTGCGCCAAGTTCTGTGGAAGTTGCCAAGACTCTTTCATCCTACGGCACCCTAGTGTTCCTCCACTTTTCAATCCACCAAACCAATTTAATGGATGGCTCCTTGGTGACAAAGGCTATCCCCTGAAGAAGTGGCTAATGACGCCGATCAGGAGGCCAGCTGACGAGGCTGAAGAGCGCTACAACGCCAGCCACACTTCAACCAGGTCCATCATAGAGCAGACCATTGTGTTGCTGCAGATGCGCTTCTGTTGCCTTGACCGATCAGGTGGAGCCCTGCAGTATACACCATGCAGGGTCTCCAGAATGGTCGTGGTCTGCTGTACACTGCACAACATCGCACAGCGTCATGGCTTGCAGCTTCCTGATGAGCAAGTGGCTCACTTACAGCCCTTCTCAGATGAGGATGTGGAGGAGGAGGAGGAGGAGGAGGAGGAGGAGGAGGAGGAGGAGGATCTGGAGGAGGAGGTGGAGGAGCAGGAGCAGGAGGAGGTCAGAGCGCCGGTGTATCGACCAGCGGCAGCGGCAGCACGCGAGCACATGGCTGCCAGGGATGCAAGGGATGCCAGATTTGCATAGGTTGCCCAAGTTGGCACATGCCCTTGGCTCCATCCTAGGACATCATTGACAATGGACATGACTCTCTGGCCTCCTTTCACTCAGGCCACCAACCTGACAATGCAAGTGTGGCGGTGACCGCAATGTGGAGCTGCCTAAGGCGAAAGAACAGATGGCATAACGCCAACATTTTGGCTTCAAATCATTTTAATGCTTTCCAACAGGGATGGCATTTCATCAATACACAGAAAGAGTCTCCCAATCTGCGCACAGATCTGGAGGTTATATCCCTTGCCAGCTGTACCCTCACAGCCTTGGTTTCTTTGGCAGGCCTCTTCCTCCGAGATGAGTGGAAGAGCACCTCCATGCTAGCTCTCACCCCCTCAAACAACATTTGCAGCGCCTCATCCGAGAGCCTCGGGTAGGCCCTTGCCTTGGAATTGAACATAGGTTTCTCAAAAGATGTTGGAGGTGGTGCAGGAGATGCAGAAATGCTGTGGAGTGAGCCAAGGGAGCAAGAAGCCATAAAATCAGACTGGAAAAGTGCTGTCAACAGAGGCGAGTTTCAGTCCCACAACACTAATTGAGCAAGGGCATCCCACACCTCTGAAATCAAGTGGACAATCATGGGAAAATCGCAAAATTTTGAAACCTATCAGTGGAGGCGAGTTTCAAACCCACCCAAACCGAAACCCGCCTCCATCTCGCCTCCAGTGGGAAAATCACCTCCAGAAGATTGGTGAGTTCAAGTCCCACTTCCAGAGACTTCAAGAACAAAAATCTAGGCTGACTCGCCAGTGCAGTACTGAAAGAGTGCTGCACTGACAGAGGTGCAATCTTTCAGATGTGACGTTAAACCGAGGCCCTGTCTAATCTCTCAGGTGGATGTGAAAGATACTTTGGGCTGGATTTTGAAGTTGGAGTCAGGTTGGGGTCGGGAATCACACATTCTGGCTTGTGAACCCGCCTCCATCGAGATGTGGCCAACCCACTGTATTTTCCCTTGATTGGCCTTGTTGAGCCCGCCCAGTGGGCTCAGCAGGCCAATTAAGGGCCACCCGGCAACAGGTGACGTCACAGACTGACATTTCATCTGTCAAGAGCTTTTGACAGATGAAATATCAACGTTTGACAGCTCTGTGAAGCTGTCAACCACTGACAATATGATTTCTAACTTCAGTGCTTCCTTTCAGGCTGAGTTAGAAATCATTCCAGCACAGAAAACAGAAGGATGCAGTTTCTGACAGAACCACGGCTTTCCTGCTTTCTGTGCCGGTGAGATTTCTGACTCCCGAGAACTGAAGGGCTGACACCTGCAGGAGGAAGTTAAGGTAAGTAAAACTTTTTCCAACACTTAGCACTTACATTACACACTTACCTCTGCACACATGCACCCATCACTCACCTGCCCACCAGACATATTGACCCCTCCAACCCCTGCAGACCCACGGCCCGCCCCGATAACTTGGAGTGGTTGCCACCTGTCGGGAAGCCCACACTTTTCTTTTTAAAATAGGGATTATGCAAAAAACTGCCTGTTAACTACCTGTTAACAGGCAGTTAATTGTCACTAATCCTTTCCCGCCTCGGGGAGTCGGGTCTCAGAACAGGTTGGGTACCCGCCGCCAGAGAAACGGGCATGGAGGCGGGTTGGGGTCGGGACCCCCAAATCTGCAACTTTAACCCCCCCACCGCCTCCAAACCCGACTCCACGGGTCATTGAAAATCCAGCCCTATGACACTATTTTGAGCAAACTTGCATTTCTATAGCGCCTTTCACGACCACCGGACATCCCAAAGCACTTTACAGCCAATTAAATACTTTTTGAAGTGTAGTCACTGTTGTACTGTGGGATACACAGCAGCCAATTTTGTTCACAGCAAGCTCTCACAAACAACAATGTGATATTGACCAGATAATCTGTTTTTGTTATTTTGATTTAGGGATAAATATTGGACAGGACACCGGGGATAACTCCCTTACTCTTCTTCGAAATAGTGCCATGGGATCTTTTACGTCCACCTGAGAGAGCAGACGGGGCCTCGGTTTAACGTCTCATCCGAAAGATAGCACCTCCGACAGTGCAGCACTCCCTCAGCACTGCACTCGAGTGTCAGCCTAGCTTTATGGGCTCAAGTCCCTGGAGTGGGATTTGAACCCACAACCTTCTGACTCTGAGGCGAGTGTGCTGCCCACTGAGCCACAGCTGACACTAATGGAACAAACGACCAGTTCATGCACCCAGAATTTGCGGTCCTGATGACGGTGAACTGGCAGCGTTCGCCGTCATTCCGCCTTTGAAACTGACCGCAACTTCGGGAATTAGCGGAAATCTTGAAGTTGCGGTCTGTCATTCACTACTCCAACACAGACTGCGCTGTGCCCACACAGAGCCAGCAATCTACGTAATCACTCAAATCAGGGGACTGACGATAACTTCGGCTCTTCCGCGTTAATTACGCTGTTAAATTCCCCACTAAAAGTTGGACCTAAAGGGGTTAGGTATAACTGGGGCTTTAACAGCATATTGACTCCTAAACAAAGGGTAAGGGCCTGAAAATATAATTTTAATTTTGTGCAGTGTCAAATTTGTCCATTTTAATAAAAAAATTTGAAGAAACTTTTTCAAAAATATATATATATATTTTTAGATTATCCATCTTTATTTCAGGTTGTCCGTTTCCCCATGTGAGCACCCCAATCTTTGTTTTGCGCTCTCTAACATTTTTAAAAAGTTAGAATTTTAAGAGCTTACTCACTTCCTTGTTTGCCGTCTGTGAGAATTCTGCCTTTTGATTGGCTGCTTAGACAGCCAGTTGATGTCACAGCTGTTCGCGCTAGGGGATCCCCATTAACCTCCCTTGATTTGAATTGAAGGTTGGAAAACCCAAATTTCTCGACACAGGGATCGTGAGATCCTTGTGCGAAGTGTACTTCGGGGGCAGCAGCAAATGCCTTCGCTTCACCGCTGACCACAAATTCCGGGCCAATATGTTTTTGGTGCTATTGATTGAGGATTAAATGTTGGTCAGGTCACAGGAGAACTCATTGCTCTTCTTCAGAGTGCCATGGGAGCTTTTAATTCACCTATGCAGGTAGACAGGGCCTCAGGTTAACGTTGCAACCAAAAGCCTGCACCTGTGATGATGCAGCACTCCCTCAGTGGCGAGTTGAAGTGTTTAACTAGATTAGACACTCAAGGCCTGGAGTAGGCATTGGCAGGAGAGGCGCACCAACGTTAGTGTTCTCGCTCAGGCCAACATCCCCAGCATCGAAGCTTTGACCACGCTCGATCAGCTCAGAAGGACGGGTCACATCGTCCGCATGCCCGATACGAGACTTCCAAAACAAGCGCTCTACTCGGAGCTCCGACACGGCAAGAGAGCCCCAGGTGGGCAGAGGAAACGCTTCAAGGACACCCTCAAAGCCTCCTTGAAAAAGTGCAACATCCCCACCGACACCTGGGAATCCCTGGCCCAAGACCGTACAAAGTGGAGGAGAAGCATCCGGGAAGGCTCCAAATACCTCGAGTCTCTTCGCCGGGAGCAAGTGGAAGCCAAGCGCAAACAACGGAAGGAGCACACGTCAACCCAAGCACCCCACCCACCCGCCCCTTCAACCACCGTCTGCCCACCTGTGACAGAGACTGTGGGCTGGATTTTCAATAACCCGTGGAGTCGGGTTTGGAGGCGTGTGGGGGGGGGTTAAAGTTGCAGATTTGGGGTTCCCGACCCCATCCCGACTCTATTCCGCCTCCACGCAATTTTGACAAAATCGGTCGCAGGGTTCCCAACTCCGTCCCGCCTCCAAGAGGCGGGAGAGGCCATTATAGCTCTTAACAAGCCCTAAATTGGCTCTGTAATGCCATTTTGAAACGTTTTAGCTAGTTTAACCCTTTTCCAACGTGAAGTACGCCTGATGTGAAGCACGCCAGTGAAACCTGGCAGGAGCACAAGTGGATAGCTGACTATCAGCTGCAGGTCCACTATTACAACGGAGATGTGATGAAGGTAGTAGTAGTATTAGGTCTGAAAGTCGCCTCCGATGCTGCTGCATTGAATGAGACTGCCTGGAACGACTTGGTTGCAAAAAAATTCTCTCTCTCTCTCTCTCTCTCTCTCTCTGAACTCAATTGCCCAATTAAGTGAAAATTGCATCATTCATCCACATTAATCTGGAGTTGGGGGGGGGAACACGAAATGCGGGTAACACGACCCCAACCCGACCCCAAGACAAAATCCAGCCCTGTTGGTCCACATTGGACTGATCCGTCACCTGAGAACTAATTTTTAATGTGGAAGCAAGTCATCTTCGGTTCCGAGGGACTGCCTAAGAAGAAGGACTTGAACCCATAGCCTTTTAACTCAGAGGTAAGGATACTGCCACTGAGCCAAGCTGATACATTTGCACCCACATGTTGAAGTTAAAGTAATCCATAAAAATAAAATATGTGTAGTTCAGTATTCATTTTACTAAGCTAGTCAAATTTGACTTCCACAGTTTACAAACATAGAAATAGGAGCAGGAGTCGGCCATTCGGCCCCTCGAGCCTGCTCCGCCATTCAATAAAATCATGGCTGATCTTCTACTTCAACTCCACCATCCCGCACTATCCCCATATCCCTTGATTCCCTTAGTATCCAAAAATCTATCGATCTCTGTCTTGAATAGACTCAACGACTGAGCATCCACAGCCCTCTGGGGTAGAGAATTCCAAAGATTTACAACCCTCTGAGTGAAGAAATTTCTCCTCATCTCAGTCCTAAAAGGCCGATCGCTTATCCTGAGACTATGACTCCTGGTTCTAGACTCTCCATCCAGGGGAAACAGCTTCTCAGCATCTACCTTGTCAATCCCCCTCAGAATCTTATATGTTTCAATGAAATCACCTCTCATTCTTCTAAATATAGGCCCAATCAACTCAATCTCTCCTCCTCGGACAGCCCTCTCATCCCAGGAATCAATCTAGTGAACCTTCGTTGCACCACCTCTAAGGCAAGCATTTCCTTCCTGAGGTAAGGAGACAAAAACTGTACGCAGTACTCCAGGGGTGATAAACTGGTGCCAATGTTCCAGCCACGAGTTTATTAATAAAAATAAAGCGGTTGAGTTTCATGTGTTTGGTATTCAGTCTGATCTGTTTCAGAAGTGATTGTCCAGCAGGATCTCTGCTGTGTCAGTATGTTCACATAAGTCAGTGTGAGTTACTGCGGGTCATTCATCAGCGTACACAAAGTTGTATCTTGATAAATGTAGAACTAATTTAACAAGAAATTGCATGCTTGCATCATGACTTTTTATGTAAAACCCTTGACTAGAAATTGAACATTTGGATTTTAATGCTGTGCCTCGTAAAGCGTTTCTCCAAACTTAATCATCCCATCGATGGTAATAAAGATAAATGATTATATTACATGCATTAAATAGTGATGTTAATATATTCTTGTGCTGTAAAATTATAGTTGAGCAAACCAGCCTGATGAGCACATATGTGTAGAATTTCCCTTTGCCTTTAATTGCCAGGCAATGACTATCTCCAACAAGGGAGAGTCTAATTACCGCCCCTTGACATTCAACGGCATTACCATCGTCAAATCCCCCACCATCAACATCCTGGGGGTCACCATTAACAAGAAACTTAACTGGACCAGCCACATAAATACTGTGGCAACAAGAGCAGGTCAGAGGCTAGGTATTCTGTGGTGAGTGTCTCACCTCCTGACTCCCCAAAGCCTTTCTACCATCTACAAGGCACAAGTAAGGAATGTGATGGAATACTCTCCACTTGCCTGGATGAGTGCAGCTCCAACAACACTCAAGAAGCTCGACACCATCCAGGACAAAGCAGCCCGCTTGATTGGCTCTCCATCCACCACCTTAAACGTTCACTCCCTCCACCACCGGCGCACCGTGGCTGCAATGTGTACCATCTACAAGATGCACTGCAGCAACTCACCAAGTCTTCTTCGGCAACACCTTCCAAACCCGTGACCTCTACCACCTAGAAGGACAAGGGCAGCAGGCGCATGGGAACACCACCACCTCCAAGTTCCCCTCCAAGTCACACACCAACCTGACTTGGAAATATATCGCCAATCCTTCATCGTCGCTGGGTCAAAATCCTGGAACTCCCTCCCTAACAGCACTGTGGGAGTACCTTCACCACACAGACTGCAGCGGTTCAAGAAGGTGGCTCACCACCTCCTTCTCAAGGGCAACTAGGGATGGGCAATAAATGCTGGCCTTGCCAGCGACGCCCACATCCCAGAAACAAATTTTTAAAAAGCCCAACGTGAGTTAATGCAACCCATCTCTTCATGTGCAGGTACATGGTCCTCGAGATATTTGCCAATAAAATAATTACTTCATCACCCGTTTAGTAGCGTGGGTTAAATTTATTAAAGTGTCATTAGTTTCAATACAATACAGCCTACTTTTGACAAATTCTAAGTTCATATTCCGTTCCTTCGTGTAGAGATCTACTTTCCTCCATGATAATTGAATACTTCTTGGTTAAGATCAATTTTATTAAATCAACTGCCACTTAATACAAGATGGGCCAGAAATTCGGCTCTCTGGCTTCCCGCGGGTGCAAGGATCGCGCGCGTACTTACCTACCGCGCCTGCCGTTGTGCTTCGGGCCTGTGTGGACTTTGGCTCCTGGGCCTCCTGCAGCTGCCGGCGTGCAGTGCTCGCGTATCCCAGGGGCGCAGTTAGTTTGAAGCGTCCCCTGGGATCACGTGGACCATGGAGAGCCAATCGGAGCAGGGAATCTCCATTCATAGATTTGACAGGAGATCACCCCCCAAAACCTAACTAAAACTTCAAATAAATTAAAAAAAACATCACATTTTTAAAATAACTATAAATTACATAAATTAACTACTTTAAACAAAAATTTACATTTTTGAAAAAATTAATTACACTTTTTAACGGTGCTAAAAATAAACTTACCTTTCTTTAAAGTATGTAAAAAAGATAAACCTGTTGAAAAATTTTTTTAAATTGTACTTAATTCACCACTTACCTTGTTAAAAGCAGGCCTTGCCCCCTCCTTTTTCCCTGCGCTGCTTCTCCGTACTTACCCTCACGGAGAAACCTGAAAAAAAAAACGAAGTTCGCAGCATGCGCGCTGCCTCTCCCGCGCACGCGGTTGACCCTCGAACCCCTTCTTTCACGAGACCGGAAGTTCCGGTTTCCCATGCATGCGCAGTGCATGCGCGAAACCGGCACTTCCGGTGGCCCTACGGGTGAGTACACAGCGCGTACTCACCCGTGGAGACCCGAATTTCTGACCCAACAATTTAAATTTATGATCGTTTGAATTCAGTTTTCATAGAAACATAGAAACATAGAAACTAGGAGCAGGAGTAGGCCATTCAGCCCGTCGAGCCTGCTCCACCATTCAATACGATCATGGCTGATCATCCAAATCCAGTACTCTGTCCCTGCTTTCCCACACAGAATCCCCATCGAGCCTGCACCGACACATATCCCACCCTATCCCCGTAACCCCACGTATTTAATTCCCCCTAACATATCCCATCCTATCCCCGTAACCCCACATATTTAATCCCCCCCTAACACTAAGGGTCAATTTATCATAGCCAAATCAACCTAACCCGCACATTTTTGGACCGTGGGAGGAAACCGGAGCACCCGGAGGAAACCCACGCTCTTTCCTATCGCTCTTTGAAAGTACAAGTTGTCTTTAACAAATGCGTCAATATTGAGTCCAGGTTGCAGATTAAGATTCAATCTACAATCTACATAAATTGGGAAATATTTCACTTCAGGTCAATATCATTTTTGGTTGGTTAATACTGTGTAACGCGCCCCTATCCCATACATTGCTAACGCCTGTGTTAGTTCTTTCAACTGTTGGGAGAAAATAGGTCACCCCAGACATGTGCAGAGCAGCAAGAACATCCCTGTGTGCCTACTGCCACTTTATTCTTACAGTCCTTTGAAAATAATCACAAAAAAAATAGTGTCTGTAGTTACTACATTTTAAGAAATGAAGATGTATTGAAGGCTTCAGATTCTTGGCAGTCTAGCACAGGACTGGGGCGGGCGGACATGACTGAGTTTATATTGATCTTTCCTCGTAGACTAATTGAGAGGAAATTGCATCTATTTTAACTAGCAGTGTTGGCAGCATTGATTTGTCTGGTGTGTTTGTGTCTGCTTCTAATCCCCTGTGGTTCCGTGGTTTTCTGGGTCCAATGTAATTCCCGAATATTATGGCAGATAGCTGTCTGGAATGACTTATAGATCAGCTAACAGGACTTGGATCAGCCTTGCAAATTACAAATTTTGATAAATAAATGGGGCAGCGGAACCTGTGGGGAGTCCCCCCTGTGCCCTAGCCCTGAATCCACACCTCACTCTAGTTTCTCTCCAATCTCCCCCCATGTCCTCTCTGAGCTCATCTCATCCATGACACCCACCTCCTGCTCCCTTGACCCCGTTCCCACTAAACTGCTGCCTACCCAACTTCCTTTCCTGCCCTACATGCTGCTTGACATTGTAAATGACTCCCTCTCCTCAGGTACTATCCCCTTCCATTTGAAAATATCATCATCAGCCGCACCTTACAAAAAAAAATCTTCAACCCCTCTGTCCGTGAAAATTACTGTCCCATTTCCAACCTTCCTTTCCTCTTCAAAGTTGTTGAACGCGTTGTCAGCTCTGTAATATATATGGGTAGAACAAATGAAGGACAGAGACAGGATGAGTTGCTAGTCCATGTGCTTGTTTACTAGGCCAGAGCAAACTGAGCATGCTCATACTAAACCATGTGACAAACCATGTGATAATACATTACACTGCATTCCCTTTAAAAAAAATGTATGTATTCCCCTCTCAAATACAACAAAACTATGGTCCCAACTTTCCCAGCATTACATGTACCACAAAACAAAAAGCTCCTGGCTTTTCTCTTTTAAATGAACTACAAAGCCTACAAATGAACTACAAAGCCTACAAATGAACTACAAATCCAGTTTAATAACAGGTTTGTGGAGCCTTCCTGATCTCCTTAAAGAAGGTTTTGGCGTTGAACCAATTTTTGGGCTGTTTTGTTTTGGATCCGAACTCAAAGATGATGCTGTTTCTATTTCAGACTTGTTTGAACCTGGTACTTCAGTTTCTGAAGTCTGAACTGAGTCAAACTCATGTATGTGATCATGATCAAGTGATTCAAGATCACTGTCCAATCCAGGCCAATAAACAAAGCTTCTTACAATTGATTTCATACTGACGATCCCTGGATGTTCAGTATGAAGTTCAGCCAGAATTCTATCTCTCAAAGAAGTAGGTACCACCACTCTGTTTCCCCACTTGGTACAACCTTGCTCACAAGACAATTCAGTATGACAGTTATGGAATGGTTTCAACTCTGTGTCCAGACACTGATCAGTCCATCCATTCAAGGTGTTTTCATACACTCTTTTCAATACTGAGTCCTTTTGAGTCTCATCTGCAATCTCATTTGCATTCATGGGAAAGTCTTTGTCAACTGCACCTAGAGTGAAAATCTCACTTTCACTCCCAACACATGAGTCCTCACGTGGCAACCTGGACAAGGCATTTGCGATTGCGTTTTGCTTTGAAGTGCAATATTCAATCGTGTAGTCATATTGTGACAACAACACTGCCCAATGTTGCAGTCTTGATGTGGCCATTGCAGGGATGGGAGATTTATGCTCCAATATTGCTAGGAGCGGTTTGTGATTGGTTATCATGGTAAACTTTCTGCCAATCAGGAACTGTTGGAATTTCTTGATTCCAAACACTATGGCGAGTGCTTCCTTTTCAATTTGCGCATAGTTTCTTTCGCTCTTTGTAAGGGTTTGCAATGCGAATGCGATTGACTTCTCTTGGCCATCATCCACTATGTGGCTTATGACAGCTCCCACACCATAGCTAGAAGCATCACACACTAACTTAAGCTCACGCTCTGTGTTATAGTGCACAAGTAGAGCATCACTAGAGAGACTTCTCTTACAAGCATCGTAAGCTTCCTGTTGCGCTTTCATCCACTTCCACTGGACATCCTTCTTGAGGAGCTCGTGCAATGGAGCTAACAGGGTCGCTAACTCATGTAAGAAACGTGTGTAGTAATGGACCATTCCAAGGAAAGATCTCAACTCAGACACATTCTGTGGCTTTGGAGCATTGATGACAGCTTCAACCTTTCCCTTAACTGGTTGCAAGCCATTTGGATCAACTTTCAGACCAAGGTACACAACCTTGAGCTACACAAAAGCACATTTGCTGCTTTTCAATTTGACATTGTGGGAATTCAACCTTTGAAGCACTAAATCTAACACTTCTAGATTTTCTTCCTCACTGCTTGTTGCGATCAGCACATCGTCTTGATTGCATAATCAACTTGGAACTCCTTGCAAAATCTTATCCATCGTAGCCTGGAAGATTTTGTGGAAGGACTTTACACCATACAGCAGCTTGGTGTATGAGTACAGTCCCTTGTGTGTGTTGATGGTGAGATACTGTTGACTCTCTTTGCGGCAGGTTAAGCTTGGAGAAAACCTTTGACCCAGAGAGTGCTGCATACAAATCTTGTGATGTAGGTAATGGGTACTGTTCATCGTCAACTGTTTGGTTGATAGTAACTTTGTAGTCACCGCACAAGCGTACAGTTTTGTCTGCTTTGGGCACTACCACAATCGGGGTAGTCCATTCACTTTTGTCAGTTTTTACCAGCACTCCGTTCTCTCTCAGCTTCGCTAGCTCTTCCTCCACCTGCCTTTTCAATGCATAGGGGACCGGCCTTGCCTTACAATAGCCAGGCCTTGCGTTGGACTTGATGCGGATATGAGCGTCATACCCAGTGATACCCTCATAACTGTCTGTGAACATGCTTTCGTACTTGTTCAGCATTGTGTCGAGTCGCTTCTTTGAAGCACCTACACTGAAGATGTTTTTCCAGTCTAGTTTTAACTTTCTCAACCAGTCTTTGCCCATGAGGGTTGGCCTGTTGTCGCTCGCTACAATAATAGGCAGCTTTATTGACTGTCCATTGTGTTTGAACTGTACATTCCATTTGTCCACATGTGTCCAGGATTTCTCCGGAGTAGGTTTTTAACTCTACGGTACTCTTTGTAAGTGGTATTTGATTAAACTTACTCTCATATGTGTCTTTACTCATGATAGAGCAGTCTGCCGCCGTGTCGATACACATATCAATATATTGGTTATTGATCAAAAGTTTTGTACGGAAGTCTTTCTTACGACTGCTAGCGTTGCTGCTAGTGGCATAGATACTGTAGATGCCTAGTCTTCAACATCGGGTGTATTCAGTTCAATATTGTGAATTCCTCCCTTTTGGTGTTGCTGCTTTGCTTTGCCATTAGAATGGTTCTTACCTCCTGTTTTCGATCTAGCTCTGCAAGCTGTTGAAATATGGCCTTGCTTCTGGCAGTGAAAACACTTTGCATTTCTATATTGGCAGGACTGTGGTGAGTGATTTCCATTGTAGCGATAACAATTCACTGAACCGCTCTCACTGACATGCTTTTGACTCAGTCTCACAGTTTTAGGTTTGGCGGTGGGTTTGTGACTGTAGACCTCAGCTGCACTAGTCACTGGAGTTGGACGGAGCTCCCCAGCATTCTTAGATGCCATCTCCATAGATAGGGCAATTTTGCATGCTATGTCAAACGTTAGGTTCGGAGTGTTCAGTAACTTGGACTGTGTGCGCTCATCCACCAGTCCATATACAAACTTATCTCGCAACGCACGATCCAAAAATGTGCCGAAGTTACAATGCAAAGACAGGTTTTTAAGAGCTACACTTTGTTTTTGGTTTCTGATACAAAACTTGTAGCTCTCTGCTATTTCTAATGGCTTTGGGTCGAAATGGTCCTCAAGTTTCTCGACAATGTCTTCAAACGATGCATCCTTCGCTTTCCCTGGGGCGAGTAGGTTTGTCAACGGTCCGTGGACATCTGGCCCGATCTCTGTTAGAAAAATTGTTTTTTCCGTTCACGAATTACTTTATTTTGAGCTTGAACATTCTCATCTGCACCTTCGGTCTCAATAATGTTATTGGCCTTAAAAAACATCTCCATCCACTCAGTGTAAGAACTGAATGGTTCACGAGCTCGGTCATACATGCCAAGGCTTCTGATGAATCCTGCAGGCTCGGCCATGATTGTCCCGATCCCGTTGAACAGTGACTCAGCAAGCTACTGTGTACCTGTGAGAATCAACGCTGCTGTTGCTGTGTATACAGACACACAGGCGAAGCAGAGACGATTCTGCACGAGCAATAACAGTAAAACATCGCAAAAATTCAGTTTAGGTGTCACAAATTCACCTTAAACTTGTCCACTCGAAGGTTGAACATTGTGTCCTTCCATGATCCCTAAAAATGGCTTTGGGATCCCATCCTCATTGTCAAAATATAATATATGTGGGTAGAACAAATGAAGGACAGAGACAGCATGAGTTGCTAGTCCATGTGCTTGCTTTATTAGGCCAGAGCGAACTGAGCATGCTCATACTAAGCCATGTGACAAACCATGTGATAATACATTACAATCTCCGAAATCCATGCCACCTTTCCCGTAACTCCATGTTTGAATTCTCCAACCAAGTTCCTGACCCTTCTACACTACCGAAATGGCCCAAAGTCACAAATGACATCCTCTCTGACTCTGGTGCATTATCTCTCCTTGGCTATTCAGCAGTCTTTAACATGTTTCTCCTTTACCTGTCTCCTCTGTCGTCCAGTTCAGTGGGACTGTCCTCACATGGTTCCTCTCTTGCCTATCCAATTGTAGCCAGAGTATCTCCAGCAATGGCTTCTCTTCCTGCCCCTGCACCGCTACCTCCCGAGTCCCCCATGAATCCATCCATGGCCCCCTCCTCTTCCTCATCTACATGCCAACTCTTGGCAACATCATCCCCAGACATGGAGGGATGGGGAATGGTGGGGGGGGGGGGGGAGGGGGAATTTTAACCCTTCGGGCAGGAAATCAGTCCAGCAAGTGGCCGGCCAGTCCAGAAGCACTAGTGGGGGCCCAGCTGATTTTAACGCCAGGCCTCATTATCTTTAAGAAGTGGCCATGAATTCGGCAGGAAGTGGTTGCCCAGCTGTTAAGATCTTGCCGCTCAGAGGCTGCCAGCCAGGCACAAGGTAAGTGCGGGGACGGGCTCTCCCAGGCGGCGAGCGGTTTGAGAGTGGGAGGAAAATTGGGGGCAGGGGAGGCCTGTACTTGCCTTGTGGGGCCCTCAGCAGCACTCTAGCTCCTATGGGACTCACAAAGAATAAAACATACACTTACCATGCGGGGCCTCTTCTCCCAGTGAAAAGCCTCCGGCCTGTTTCAGCCACAGCAGCTTCTACCTTCAGTCAAAATTCCCCCCCCATCAGTCAGCTTCCACATTTATATTGATGGCACTCAGCTCTTCCACTCTACCATTTTCCTAGTCCCCACCACTGCCTCTATGCTGTCAGACTGCTTGTCCAACATCCAGTCTTTGATAAGTTGCAATTTCCTCCAGTTAAACATTGGCAAGACCAATATTTGACCCCCACTTCAAACTCCGTACCCTTGCCACTGATTCCATCCTCCTATCTAATCACTATCTGAGGATGAACCAGACTGTTTGCAGCCCTGGTGTCCTCTTTGACCCCGTGCTCGGCTTACGTTCCCATATCCTCGCCATCATAAAGACTGCCTACTTCAGCCTCTGTAATATCGCCTGCCTTCACCCTGACCTCAGTCCATCTGCTGGTGAAACCCTCATCGACACCTTTGTCACCTTCAGATAATTCCCAATGCTCTCCTGGTCGACCTCCCATCCTCCACCCTCCGTAGACTTCAGACTATCCACAACGCTGCTGCCATATCCCACATCAAGTCTGGCTCACCCATCACACCTGTGCTCACTGACCTACATCGGCTCCTGGTCACCCCAATGCCTGCGATTTAAAATTCTCATCCGTGTGTTTGAATTCCTCATAACCTCACACATCGCTTTTTTTTTAAACCTCCTCTATCCCCACATCTGTGCCACCCCCAGACTCTTTCCTCCTCTGACACTTGTGTCTCCCTCCCTCCCTTCACCCTACCATTGGGTGCCGTGCCTTCAGACAGCTAGGCCCCGATCATATCTCCAAGGCGCGTTCCATGCGGGGGTGGGGGTGGGGGGCTGTGAATTAGGACCCGGACACCCGGAAGTACGAGTTTCCCGAACATTCTGCAGTTTTTAGCAGCAGGACGTCTTTTAATTTTTTTCCTGTAGGTTTCCCGCCCCACAGCTAGCCTGATTGACAGGCTGATTGACAGGAGGCCTGTTGGGCGGGAAATCCGACAGCTCAAGGCCGCAGCCGAGCTGAGAGCAGGTAGGTGCAGTGGAAGGGTGGGAGAGATCTTTGGGGAGGTTGGTCGGGGGGAAACAGGGGGTTCCATTGCGGGGGGTGGGGTCCAATCGTGCTGGGGGTGGGGGGCAGACAGATCACAGTGGGGGGGTGGTTTACTGGTCAGCTTGTTGGGCCTGGAGGAAACACTCCTCCTCCTGGCACACAAGCAGTGCTGTAAAGGCACTTACCTTATGGATTCAGCCCTTCTCACCTTCTTTCACCTGCCGGGTTTCCCGAGGCCTGGGAAACCCGGCCGCCAGTGTTTAAAGATAGAATCACTGTTAAAAATCAAGTTACACAGCTTCATTAAAATATTTAAATGAGCAGCCCGCCTCCTGAGAGTGGAGTGGTCGCCCGCCCCTCGCCCCACCTCCATTAGAACCAGGAGTGGGCTGGTTCGAGGTGGGTTGCATCCCTGTTTCAGATTTGTAGCTTTTTAACTTCCCTTCTGAATCAAACCCTCGTGTTTTGGGGGGTTAAAATTACCCCCCCCCCCGCCCCCCCCCGAGCCTCCACACTCAAATTTACTCCCTAAATCCCTCTGTCTCTCTACCACCTTCTCCTTCTTTAAGACCCTCCTTAATACTCACCTCTTGGACCAAGCTTTCAGCCACCCCTCCGAACACTTCCTTCGTTATAACTTATAAAACTTATAAAATTCTAACAGGGCTAGACAGACTGGATACAGGAAGAATGTTCCCGATGGCAGGTGAGTCCAGAACAAGAGGTCACAGTCTAAGGATAAGGGGTAAGCCATTTAGGACAGAGATGAGGAGGAATTTCTTCACCCAGAGAGTGGTGAACCTGTGGAATTCTCTACCACAGAAGGCAGTTGAGGCCAAGTCAGTAAATATATTCAAGAAGGAGTTAGATATATTTCTTAAGGCTAAAGGGATCAAGGGATATGGGGAGAAGGCAGGAACAAGGTACTGGGTTTGGATGATCAGCCATGATCTCATCGAATGGCGGAGCAGGCTCGAGGGGCTGAATGGCCTACTCCTGCTCCTATCTTCTATGTTTCTATGTTTCTATGTTACCGTGGTGTCAGTTTTTTCATTGTGCCTCTGCGAAGTGTCTTGGGATGTTTCTCTATGTTAAACGCGCTATATACATTCAAGTACATTGTTATTAATAGATAAGTAGAATAATACTTCAATTCAGATGCACCTTGTCACAAGTGTCTCAAAGCGCCTTTTACACAATGAAAGACTCTTTGAAGTGTAGTGACTGTTATTTTACAAGCTAAATTTATTTAAAGTCAAGGAGCACTGGGTTGCTTTGCCAATATTTTACTCAGATGATAATATCAGAGACTTTAAATGCTATGGAACCGGGAAGTGTAAATGAAGAGTGAAGTGTGCAATTAGGAGATTCCGCTGTTTAACATTCTGTGGCAGATATCACACGTACCTCTAGGTGAATTTTGAAGGAAGGTAATAATCTCAAAGAATGGATTTTAATTGAAAACAGCGAAACCTAATGGAAGTACAGATGATAAGTTTATTACTTTTTAATTTTTTTAAATTATTTTCCATTATGTATGATAGATACGTTCAATTAAAAGAAGAAGCAATCAGACTTGGCTGAAAAGATTTCATACTCCTCCTTAAGACTTTGAATTAAACCACTGGGGAGGCAATTGAAGGTTAACTTACTGATTGAGTTTTAGAAACAAATTGAAAGAGCAGCATTTGTGTGGTAAGAAAAATTTTGAATTTTTTTCTATGCTGCACGTTTTCTGGAGGTCATTTAAGCTAAAGTTTATTGTCTTTATTTTGTTCCATGCCTGTCAGTATATAGGTTTAATGCAGCATAGCCTGTGTTTTTATGTCATATCTCGCCATGTAAATGAGCATCTTTGTGAACTGTACTATTCAACGCTAATTATACCGTAATATGTAGTTAATGGTTCTTAAAAATAGTGCACGACTTTCTGTTAATAATAATGTCTACTTATCATTAGTTTGACAGCGGAATTGTTTCAATTTTTAAAACAGTTTAATATGAAGCAGGATTTTGAGAAGGTCTATCTAGCATTTTGTCAGTTCATCAGAGATGAAAATTGACCACAGGAAGGAACAGTGTACTTAGCGTGTGTGATACGCATCATTGGATGGAGAAAGAACAAACGGTTAGACTTCCCTTTCGACAACAGTGTCAGTCGTGGCTCAGTAGCACTCTCTCGCCTCTGAGTCAGAAAGGCCGTGGGTTCAAGTCCCACTCCAGAGACTTGAGTGCAAAAATCTAGGCTGACACTCCAGTGTAGTACTGAGGGAGCGCTGCACTGTCAGAGGTGCCGTCTTTCAGATGAGATGTTAGACCGAGGCCCCGTCTGTTCTCTCAGGTGGATGTTAAAGATCCCATGGCACAATTTCGAAGAAAAGCAACAGAGTTATCCCTGATGTCCTGGTCAATATATGTCCCTCAATCAACATTACTTAAAAAACAATGATCTGGTCATTATCACATTGCTGTTTGTGGGAGCTTGCTGTGCGCACATTGGCTGCTGTGTTTCCCACATTACAGCAGTGATTGCACGTCTTTGGCTGTAAAGTGCTTTGGAATGTACTGAGGCCATGAAAGGCGCTATATAAATGCAAGCCTTTCTTTCGTGGTCTCAAAAGGGCAGCTCTAGTAAAGCAGAAGACATCCTCGTTCAACTTTCGTGATTGCTTTTTTTCCACACAAATGAATTAAGACAGCCTTTGCTCAGTGGTAGCACTCTTGCCTCTGAGCCAGGAGGTTGTGTGCCAAGCCATACTCCAAAACCTGACCACATAATATAGGGAGACACTTCAGGCCGGTACTGAGGGAGTCCTGCATTGACAGAAATTCCATCTTGGGAGTGAATCGTTAAAACCAAGGACCCATCTGCCTACTTGGGTGGAAATAAAGGGGTAGAATTTGGTATGCGTGCGGCTGTTTATCAGCGTGCAAAGCATTCCCAATTTAGCTGTGGGACGCCCTGTGCCCACACTTTGCAGGCATTGGTTCCACTGCTAAATTTGTGGGGCGCATTTTTTTAGGCATCCCAGGCAGGCAGGTCTTAAGCCCCTTGAATATGTCAATGAGGGCCTAATGCCTGTTGAAGGACCCCTGTACATAATGAGTCACCGATGAGAGGGTCGGGCACTGAGCTGCCCCGCTCACGATTATTCAGCGGCCCCAGGCTGGTATTAGGTTCTGAATGAATCTCTGGGCGTGATTTTCCCAATGGAGGCGCGTTGGAGGCAGGTTTCGGTTTGGGTGGGTTCCAAACCCGCCTCCACTGAGAGGTGGGAAAAATTTGCTTCCATGCACTACTGCCTTCTGCCCTGTGCAGCATCAGGTGGGTGAGCAGGAGGTTGGGGCTCCTGCTGCTGTTGCTGCTGAGCTGCCTGGTTCTGCTGCTACCGTGGCTGCTCCTCATCCGAATCTGAGGTCCATGGTGAAAGGAAATAAATGGTTCCATACTGCTGGCAGATACCTCCGTTGGGGAAGCGCTCAGTCCAAGCGGGGAGAGGGTCTTCCAAGGAGGTCCCACAGTTGAGAGATAGAACCTGCAGTACCTCCGACTTCGGTAGGCCTGCTAAAAGTGCTGAAAGACCTTTGGAACAAAAGTTCTGCCACCTGCAACTGTTCCCTGATGAAAGCTTTGTTTTAATGGTGGAGCTGCAGCTGTGAGGAGGCCACCCACTTGTCAACCCACCAGGATCAGCTGGCGTGGTTTAGGAGGGTCGTGCAACATGCTGAAAATGTGGTAAAATAACGAAGGCCTGTCAAAATAGGATTATAGAGGCCCTTAACTACTATTTAAGGGTCTTAACTACCTCTCCCGACTGATGGAGGTGGAACCGAATCGCACCCATCAAACCCGCAAAACTGCGCAGAGGCGGGTTGGAGGCGGGTTCCGAACCCGCCCTCAGTTTTTGCCATTTTGCCAACTGTCCCGCCTCCAAACCCGCTCCTCGGGGCTGGGAAAATCGCCCCCTCTTTCTCTAATCGATACCAGGGTAGAAAAAACAAAGCTAATCTCTGCATTTTAGGTTTTTGCTGCTTCCTATCACAAGCCATTTGGTGTTGTCAGCTGAGCTGGAATCAATAGGGGAGATTTTCTTGGGTAGACCACCCAGTTGCATTGGATCGCCTGGGTTCAGTGAATGGGAGAAAATCGGGCCGCTCGCATATGTCTGTAAAGGAATAAAGCCTGTTCAGCGTGGAGGAAGATCAGGCAGACGTTCCACTGCACCCAGAAGATCAGTACTCCCCGAATCGTTCCACCCCAGAGAGATTGAGACCTCAGCTGGAGGACAGCAATGATCTCACATCTACAATTGCTTCACAGTTGGGATATAAAAAATTTGGGGGTTGAATTTGTGCTGAACAATCAAAGTTCCTTTGTCCTCTGGTGTAAGAAAACTACTAGGCACTTGGTCTAAGCATTAAACAAAGCTTTAATCAACTGTTTTTCAACATGGAGATCTAGTTGTGGTCTTTTACTAGTTCCTGTTAAAGAATGTCCTGAGCAAGCTGGGCCCATGCCCGAGTATTTATACTCTCCCTGGACAGCGCCACCAGCAGGCCGCCCAGTATTATGTCAAAAGTCATTTCCACATGAATGACAAGATTCATGTCATCCTCTATTTCAACAATGCTGTTAACCCAATTAAATAGTGTTTACCTGTTTAAAATAATCAGATTAATACCTCTGTTAAAATAGTTGAAAAGCAAAATTTCAGCCTCTATATATTTTCAAATTACCTGGGGAAGTATTTTACTTTGAATGCATTGCTCCCTATAGATGTAACAAAGCTCCTTTTCACTTGGTTCAAGTCACTGGACTGGGTACGATCAGTGTCTGAGACTCAAGTCCACAAACTATGGAGCGTCTTGCTGCAGTACGATCCCACTTTGAAAACGTCGGGACCTAGAAATGTGATTGTGCCGAGCCCATTTCACAGGCGTAACATCGGAGCCTAAGGATCCAATATGGCGTGCACATTCCGCACCAGATGTGCGCCACCCGCCATATTGGATCGAGCTCATCCGTAGGCGCCATGGGCATGCGCCGCAATCATTTAAAAGCCTCATTATCATATTTAAACAAGGTTTTCTTTGCTTGCTGAAGAACGCTTTTGTAATATTGGCCTGCCCCAGTGCTTGATTGGCCATGTGATAAACTCGCCCAGAAACTCGTGCCACTGACAGGCAGGAAGGACCCTTCAGCAGCACTATTTAAAGGGCTCAGTCACTACATTCAGGTTCGTTCCTGGTTTGTCCTTTTAGGCTGTTGATTCACTTTTTTACGGCAGTCATGGGTGGTAGACCTGTCTTTGGAGCTGGAGGGCAAGGGGGAGTAGCCAAGAAGATAGGAGAGAGCAGGAGCAGCTGGGAGAAAGGGAGAAGGAGGAGAGTATGTGTTCTTGCCCTCCAGTGAGCTGGCACCAGTGGCAACCTATACCCCCGCCCTCACTCCTGCACGCCTGGCCGTTGACTTAACACGTGAAGACCCCCTCCTCTACCCTACCCTCTAAAGTCTGCGCGGCGCCAATCTCTGAGCTGGTGCTTACGAGGGTCTGATCAAGCGACGCTGCATCTTCAGGAAGGCTGGCCTCCTCATCCTGATGTGATCAGGGTCATCGACATTTTCAGCACCTGAAAGACAGAGGGGGGGGGGGCACGGGTCAGCTTTTAGTGTGAAGGGAGAGCAGAGGAAGAAGTGGCTGCTGAAAGCTTCTGCACTTTGTCATGCAGAGTGTGTAGGGGGAGATAGAAGTCAGAAGGGAAATCGAGCATAAGGTGTGAAGAAACCCTGCCAGACGTCTCCTCCAGCGTTACCACTCTCCGTGGCCTTGATTCTCCCTCTGCCCGTGATGGCCCGTAGACTTTCTTCCACAGGGGACTAATTGGGCAGGGGGTTGGGCACCAAGATGTAGTATTAAAAAGTAGAAACAAGCTGCACAGAGGACTGGGAGAGGCAGAGTTAGAAATAATACCGAATTAGGTGGGACCATAGAAAATACAAAGAGGTCCAAGTTAGGTTTGGAGTGACTGTGTGTAAATGCACAAAGAGTGGTTAATCAGGTTGGTGAGCTGCAGGCACAAATAGGCATGTGGGAATATGATGTAGCAGTGAAAACTGAGACCTGGCTCAAAAAGTGGTAAGATTGGATGCTTAGTATTCCTGGGTACAAGGTATTCAGGAAAGATAGGGAAGGAAAAAAAGGAGGAGGGGTAGCAGTTTTGATTAGGGGAAATATTACAGTGCTAGAAAGAGAGAATGTCCTTGAGGGGTCAAGGCAGAATCTATTTGGTTGGAGTTGAGAAACAATAAAGGAGCTTGTAGGGTGGTGGATACACATTCAATGGTAACTTTCAAAAGGGAACTGGATAAATACTTGAAGGAGAAAAAATTGCAGGAATATGGGGAAAGAGCGGGGGAGTGGGAATAACTGGATTGCTCTTCGAAAGAGCCGGCGCAGACTCGATGGGCCGAATGGCCTCCTTCTGTGCTGTACTATTCTATGATTCTATGGGCTGGATTTTAAGGAAGAGGGCGGGTTGGGGGTGGGGTTGCTCCAAGGTAGTCGGGAAACCTGGGAGGCCTGGTTTACCGCAGGCCCTGCCGACTTTAACGGCAGGGTCTGATTTGCATGCGAGGCCTCGCTTTCCCGCCCGCAGCCCGCCAGATTGAGAGGCTGGCTAGCGGCGGGCGGGTAGGCCTGCGGCACAAGGTCACAGAGAGGAGGGAGGGAGGGATTGCGTGGGGGCCGGGGGGCGGCTGGAGAAGCACGGGGGTTGTGGGGGGGGTCCCGAGGATGATAGCGGGCCGGGAGGAGCACAGAGAAGGCCAGAGGACTGGGGGGAGGCCTGATGGAGGCATCGGAGGCCTGTGGGGGTGGGAGTTGATTGGAGGTCTTGTGAAGAGATCGGAGGCCTGGGAGGAGGTTCTCCGATCGCAGAGTGGGTATTAGGCATGGACCCTGGATCCAGGAGGTAAGTATAAAGGCACTTACCTCCTGGATGCAGCATTCTCCGCATTGCTGTATCTGCTGGGTTTTATGAATTGTGTGAAACCTGTCCACATCCAGTTAAAAACAAAATAGAGGTTAAAAAGAGGCTTCCAGCCTCATTATAATATTTAAATTGATGTCCCAACCCCTGGGAGTGTGTTGGCCACCCGCCCCCCCGTCCCACCCCCTGTCGCACCTCTGTTAAACCGGAAATGGGCGGGTTGGAGGCAGGGTCAGGTCGGGAATCCCATTTTTAACAATTTAACTACCCCCACGCTCCAAACCCACCCGTTATTTTAGGTTAAATTTCCCCCTTACGATTCTATGATTTTATGATTCTAAGACGGGGTGTGCGAGTGGGCTCGGCCTCCCCCAGCCCTGGCCTCATATCATAAGTTGTGCGCGACTTTCTCCTGCAAGAAACACAGGAGTGTGTTGCTGAAAGTCTTGTGAGGTCATTAGAGAATGTGTCTGTCATGGTCAAAAAGTTTGAACAGAGCGTGTAAGATGTGAGATATGGAAGTGAGGGTTGCAATAGTGGCGAGAGTAGGAGATTTTTAATTTATTCGTGGGATGTGGGCGTCGCTGGCGAAGCCAGCATTTATTGCCCGTTCCTAATTGCCCTTGAGGAGGTGGTGGTGAGCCGCCTTCTTGAACTGCTGCAGTCTATGTGGTGAAGGTTCTCCTACAGTGCTGTTAGGGAGGGAGTTTCAGGATTTTGACCCAGCGACGATGAAGGATCGGCCGATATATTTCCAAGTCAGGATGGTGTGTGACTTGGAGGGGAACTTGCAGCTGATGGTGTTCCCTTGCGCCTGCTACCCTTGTCCTTCTAGGTGGAAGAGGTCGCGGGTTGGGAGGTGCTGTCGAAGGAGCCTTGGCGAGTTGCTGCAGTGCATCTTGTAGATGGTACACACTGCAGCCACGGTACGCCGGTGGTGGAAGGAGTGAATGTTTAAGGTGGTGGATGGGGTGCCAATCAAGCGGGCTGCTTTGTCCTGGATGGTGTCGAGCTTCTTGAGTGTTGTTGGAGCTGCACTCATCCAGGCAAGTGGAGGGTATTCCATCACACTCCTTACTTGTGCCTTGTGGAAAGGCTTTGGGAAGTCAGGAGGTGAGACACTCGCCGCAGAATACCCCGCCTCTGACCTGCTCTTGTTGCCACATTATTTATGAAGCTGGTCCAGTTAAGTTTCTTTTTAATGGTGACCCCCAGGATGTTGATGGTGGGGGATTCGGCGATGGTAATGCCATTGAATGTCAAGGGGAAGTGGTTAGACTCTTGCTTATTGGAGATAATCATTGCCTGGCACTTATGTGGCGCGAATGTTACTTTGTCCTGGATGGTGTCAAGCTTGTTGAGTGTTGTTGCAGAGTGTGTGACTGGAGGAGAAGGAGGTGGGGTGAAGTGTGGTGCAGTGATTGTAGAAGAGTGAAGGGAAGTGGGAGGGGAGTGTTGTGATTAATGAGGCTGCAAGTGGTGGAGTGGTGAGCAGATAGCTGTGAGTTAAGTTTCTTACCTTGACAGCTCTGGTGAGGTCATTAAACATTTTGCTGCATTGCAGCATGCCTGAGCTGAACTCTTGGCACTGACCTCCTCTGCAAACTCTACCTACTGGCAGCAGAGGTGTTGCCTGGAGGACCTTCTGCCCCTCAGAGGAACGGGCTCTCCCTCATCCTGTCCACCACCTGCACCAGGGCCTCCAAATTGGCATCAGAGAGCCTGGGGGCACGATCTGCAGGTCGTGAAACCATTTCTTTCTTCAGGGCACACCTCTCCTTTAAGAGGTGCTGGCTGCCTTTAAGTGATATCAGTCATACCCATATCTCTTGCCCAAACAGGCATGCAGCCAATGAATAGCACGGGTAGCGTTGGCTGCATGCTTAAGTAATGATAATGAGCAAGTTCCTGCAAACACATGAAGAGGTGCAAGCAGAGAGTGCCCTGCCCTCTGCTCGCCTGTTTTCGAACGCGATTGAATTGCTAGGCTGGAATGTCACGCCGGTGAATGCATGGGAGAGATACAAAACCCAAGGGATATTCAGATCATTGTTATGACTGAGTGCTCGCACATTCACATCTTATCATTGTCAAAGAGGTAATTTACTTCTTCTGTGGATATATAAAAAACCATGTAAAGATGGAATCATCGCACAGCTTTTCAGTGCACTCGTTCGATGGGCTGTTTTTGTTTATCACCTGAGGGAATGATCAGTTGCCTGGCCGTTTTAATAATGTTTACTCCCATACAATGAAAACTCACTTCCCTCTGTGGGCAATGCTTCACCAAGCAGGCTGCGGTTAGAAGTCAGGGAGCTTGATTACCTGCTTTCCCCAAGTGAAGGATAGAGGCAGTGAAGTGACAGACTCTGATGAGGAAAGACAGAACAGGGAAAATAATGTTGAATAAAAGCCCGCTGAGGCTACAGGAAAGCATAAAACAAAAAGCTAAAAAAGATAAGTTGTCAACATTTGACTTTCCGAGTGTGCAGTATGCAATTTTTTTTTCACTTAATGAGTTGACTTTGCTGTGATGCTAGTTCATTTAAATCGGAATATTAGGACTCTGCATGCTAACTGTAAATGATTCCCATTGTACAGATTATACTTTATTAAAAATTTTAAATTTCCTGGCTACAGCAGAGCGACTTATAGTGGACTCAGACTGAATCAACAAAAGCACAATACTACGGATGCGGGAAATCTGGAATAAATCAACAGAAAATGCTGGAGACACTCAGAAGCTCAGGAGAGAGAAATAGAGTTAACAGCCTGGATTTTGCGGGTCAGTGACGAAGGAACGGCGCTTGCCATTCGTTAATGCTCACAGCTGCTCACAGACTTTATGTGGGCTGTTGAGTGGCAGCTTATGGTAATTAGAGAGTCATTTCAGCCATGTCCTGAGAGTTGATCTCTTGGCACTGACCTCCTCCGCGGCGCCCTCTACAGGGGATCTGGGGCCTGTGTGAACAGGGCAAGCAACTGGGTATCTCCTCAACCAATCAGATTGAAGAATCCTCACTGAGCCACGCAGAGTCTAAACCAGGAAGAAAGGAAAGAAAGAACGACTTGCATTTATATAGCGCCCTTCACGACCACCGGACGTCTCAAAGCGCTTTACAGCCAATGAAGTACGTTTGGAGTGTAGTCACTGTTGTAATGTGGGAAACGCGGCAGCCAATTTGCGCACAGCAAGGTCCCACAAACAGCAATTTGATAATGACCAGATAATCTGATTATTTGGCTATGTTGATTGAGGGATAAGTATAGGCCAGGACACCGGGGATAACTCCCCTGCTCTTCTTCAAAATAGTGCCATGGGATCTTTTACGTCCACCTGAGAGAGCAGACGGGGCCTCGGTTTAACGTCTCATCCGAAAGACGGCCCCTTCGAGAGTGCAGCACTCCCTCAGCACTGCTCTGGAGTGTCAGCTATGTGCTCAAGCCCCTGGTGTGAGACTCCAGTAGAATCAATTCAAATATTTAATTCAATGTAAAATCATATACTAAGAGAGAGTGAGAGATGAGCTGAAGAGAGAGAGATAAAATAGACAGAAAGAAAAAGTAAAAAAATTATAACTTTTAATTTTTTACAAATCTCCAACAATAATTAAAATCTGAAGGAATGAGACTCCACCCTTGTAAAAGTTAAGTTTCAGTGGCAGAGAGCTTGTTTGGCAGTAATTAAGAATCGTCACACCGTTAAAAATTCAGGTACACCTGAATGCACCAGCCCTAACTTTTTCTGGCGTGTTGAATGAGTAACTAACGGGTAAGTGCCGCAACTTCACCTCCTTCACGTGTCTCAATACCCAGTCTCTCGCCGAGGTATGGCAAAGCTTGTGGAGGAGCAGGGCAAATCGGACAGCAACTTTCCGATTTGCGCATTTAACTGTGCACGTGAGGATGCCGGAAGTGGCTATCATCGCTCACCATTATTATGGAGTAAATCGGACAGCAACTTCCAGCATCCGCACTTGCCTTATTAGTAACGGTGAGCCGTGCCGTTATTCCGCCTGCAAAATCTGGGCCATCATTTCAGGTCAATGACTTTTCATCGGAAAGGTCAGATATAATGAACTCTGTTTATGGTGAGTGATGTTAGTGTCCCAGTGCAGTTACCTGTAACTGAATGGAATGGCTGTTAAATTAAATGCTATTCCTCTTACAATGAAATCGCTACCTGCAAGTACTGAACTCCCAAGCACCATTTTATCACTGTTTAGCCCATAAACAGCAAAGGGCTGTACTACACAAATCATTAGGATTTGTACTGGTCCCTACAGATGCTATCAACCAAAAGCAGTGATGTTCTGCCTGCATTGATTTCAATCTCGTAATTGCTAACATTAATTTCAGTTCGGCTACAAAGAAAAGCAGGAAAATTGAAATCATTTTGGTGACATAAGTGATGTATTTCCGAGTGAGCAGGATAGCACATTAAAAAAAAAGCTTATAATTCAGCACTAAAGGCCACCAGATTGCTGCATTATTCAAAAGACAAAGGATGGCTGTGGTGAAGGAACTTTCATATAGTGCCTTTAACGTAGTAAAACATCCCAAAGCGTTTAACAGGCGGCAATACAAGGTTCACACTGGTGGAAAGCTCTCATGAGGTTGGAGATAGGATACATTGGTTGGCGAGAGTATTGGCTGGTGGTAGATTTGCCCCCAGCGTGCTTGATACTGCTGAAACCAGGTATAAAAATGAAGAAATAAAAACAGAAAATGCTGGAAATACTCAGCAGGTCAGGCAGCATCTGTGGAGAGAGAAACAGAGTTAACGTTTCAGGCCGATGATCCTTCATCAGAACTGGAAAAAGCTGGAGATGGAACAGGTTTTTAAGCAAGTGTAGGGGCAGGGAAAGGGGGGAGGGGAGGAAAGAACAAAAGGGAATGTCTGTGATAGGACGGAAGGCAGGAGAGATTAAGAGACAATGGCCTAGAAATTCGATTCGGAGGCTTGCTGCGGGGGTAAGGATCGCGCGCGCTCTTACTCACCGCGCCTGCCATTGTGTTTCGGGCCCACAGGAACTTCGGGTCCTGGGCCTCTCCCTAGTGCCGGCGCGCAGTGCTTGCGTGTTCCGGGGCGCAGTTAGTGCAATGCCACCCCTGGGATCACGTGGTCCATGGAGAGCCAATGGCAGCAGAACATCTTTCATTCATAGATTTGACAGGAGACCTGTCAAATCTGTGAATTGAAATCGGCCCAAAAGAACAGCTAAACCTCAAATATTTTTTTTTTAAAAACCATCACATTAATAAAATAACTATAGTTAAATAAATTAACCACTTTAAACAAAAATTAAAATTTTTGAAAAATTAAAATAAACTTACCTTTCTTTAAAGTCTCTAAAACAGATAAACCTGTTGAAAAAATTTAAAAATTATACTTAATTAACTACTTACCTTGTTTAAAAGGGGTCTTACGCCTCCTTTTTACTAGCGTAGAATGTTCAATACTTACCCTCGCGTTGAAACCTGAAAAAAAACCTAAGTGTGCTGCGTGCACGCAGCCTCTAGTGCGCACGTGGTTCACCTAGGAACCGCCCCCTTCGCCATACCGGAAGTGCCGGTCTCCCGCGCATGCGCACTGCATGCAGGAAACCGGCACTTCGGGAATGAATACGGGTGAGTACGCACTGAATACTCACCCGAGAACGGCCGAATTTTTGGGCCATTAAGAGAGATTACGAGATGGTGCAAGGCAAAAGGAGATGGTAATGGGACAAGTTAAGAAACAAAAGATGGCTTCAGATGTAGTGTAAATGGCACTGGCAGAATGAAAGACAGCTGCCATGTGGGAGAGAGAAAAAAAATTAAATGGACAAAAAAGATGGGGGCAGAGGTTATGGTCTGAAATTGCTGAACTCTATGTTGAGTCCAGAAGGCTGTAAAGTGCCTAATCGAAAGATGAGGTGCTGTTCCTCGAGCTTACATTGAGCTTCATTGGAACAGTGTAAGAGCCCGAGGACGGTGAGGTCAGAGTGGGAGTGGAGCGGAGAATTAAAGTGACAGGCGACCGGAAGCTCGGGGTCACCCTTACGGACTGAATGGAGGTGTTCCGCAAAGTGGTCACCCAATCTGCGCTTGGTCTCCCCAATGTAGAGGAGACCGCATCGTGAGCAGCGAATACCGTATACTAAATTGCAAGATTTACAAGTAAATCGCTGTTTCACCTGGAAGGAGTGTTTGGGGCCCTGGACAGTGGGAAGGGAGGAGGTAAAAGGGCAGGTGTTGCACCTCCTATGCTTGCACGGGAAGGTGCCGGACGAAGGGGAAGGGGCGTTGGGGGTGATAGAGGAGTGGACCAGGGTGTCGCGGAGGGCGCGGTCCCTTCGGAATGCTGAAAGGGGAGGTGCTTTTGTATAAAAATGAAGAGTTCTCCATTGCTCAGCAGGCTCGAAGGATCGTATGGCCTACTCCTACTCTGAATTCTTATGTTCTTACTTCACTTTGGTGAGAAGCAAAATGCTGCTTAGTGAAAGTAACAATCAAACAGGACTTGATATATAATGAAACTTTTGGAATGATTAATCTTCATACCAAATAAGGAATGCACTTTATTTTGTGTTGATTTGATATGCTATGGCAAGGAGCCCCTTCTCAGTTGGGTGGGAAAGTTGAGTTACCTTCTCCACAAACACACCTCCAATCAGTCAAACTTGGAAACATGCCCACGCAGCCCCAATTAGACCTGTTTATCTATCCCAGTTGAAAATTATTAGCTCTTATGGGAAAACATTGAAGAAAAAAGACAATTTTTTAAAAAGGAAACTGAAGAAATTGGTAAGACTGTTTCACTGTGCGCTCAGCCAATTCGATTCACTTCATATGATATCACGAAATGGCTGAGCGCACTGGATACAGCAAAGGCTACGGGTCCTGACAACATCCCGGCTGTAGCGCTGAAGACCTGTGCTCCAGAATTAGCTGCACCTCTAGCCAAGCTGTTTCAGTACAGCTACAACACTGGCATCTACCTGACAATGTGGAAAACTCCCCAGGTATGTCCTGTCCACAAAAAGCAGGATAAATCCAAACTGGCCCATTACCGCCCCATCAGTCCACTCTCAATCATCAGCAAAGTGAAGGACGGTGTCGTCAACAGTGCTATCAAGTGCCACTTACTCGCCAATAACCTGCTCACCAATGCTCAGTTTGAGTTCCGCCAGGACCACTCAGCTCCAGACCTCATGGTCCAAACATGGTCAAAAGAGCTGAATTCCAGAGGTGAGATGAGAGTGACTGCCCTTGACATCAAGACAGGATTTGACCGAGTGTGGCACCAAGGAGCCCTAGTAAAACTAAAGTCAATGGGGATCAGGAGGGAAAAATCTCCAGTGGCTGGAGTCATACCTAGCACAAAGGAAGGTGGTTGTGGTTGTTGGAGGCCAATTATCTCAGCCCCAGGATATCATTGCAGGAGTTCCTCAAGGCAGCGTCCTAGGCCCAACCATCTTCAGCTGCTTCATCAATGAGCTTCCCTCCATCATAAGATCAGAAGTATGGCTGTTCACTGATGATTGCACAGTGTTCAGTTCCATTTGCAATTCCTCAGATAATGAAACAGTCAGTTCCCACATGCAGCAAGACCTGAACAACATTCAGGCTTGGTCTGATAAGTGGCAAGTAAAAAATGCATCACACAAGTGCCAGGCAATGACTATCTCCAACAAGAGACAGTCTAACCATCTCCCCTTGATATTCAATGACATTTCCATTATTGCATCCACCACCATCAACATCCTGGGGGGGTCACGATTGACCAGAAACTTAACTAGACCAACCACATGAATACTTTAGTCACAAGAGCAGGTCAGAGGCTGGATATTCGGCGGAGAGTGACTCACCCACCGACTCCCCAAAGCCTTTCCACCACCTACATGGACAAGTCAGGAGTGTGATGGAATATTTTCCAATTGCTTGGATGAGTGCAGCTCCAACAACATTCAAGAAGCTCGACACCATCCAGGACAAAGCAGTCCAGTTAATCAGCACCCCAAACACCACTTTAATCATTCACTCCAGCCACCAGCGGTGAACCATGTGTACTATCCACAGGGATGCACTGCAGCAACTCGCCAAGGCTTGTTCTGCAGCACCTCCCAAACCCGCAACCTCTACCACCTAGAGGGGCAAGGGCAGCAGGTGCGTGGGAACACCATCACCTCCAAGTTCCCCTCCAAGTCACACACCAGCCTGCCTTGGTAATATATCGGCCGTTCCTTCATCGTCACTGGGTCAAAATCCTGGAACTCCCTCCCTAACAGCACTGTGGGAGTACTGTCACCACACGGACTGCAGCTGTTCAAGAAGGTGGCTCACCACCACCTTCTCAAGGGCAACTGGGGATGGGCAATAAATGCTGGCCTTGCCAGCGACGCCAACATCCTGTGAATGAACAACTAAAAAAAAAAGTCAATCATGAATAATATTGTTGAGTTTGTTAAAGCTAAAAAGCCTATTAAAAAGAACGGTTCTAATTGCATGTTGTAATAAATAAAGATGCTGCACTGAATACTAAATCCTTTAAGGTGCCTTTTGAAGGGGGGAATTGAGACTGCAAAGGAAGATTAGCAGCTGTTGAATTTAAATGTGTTGTCTAAGCAATAAATAGGTGCAGATAAATCCTGTCAACAGAAGGAATAAAAAACCTCCCACATAAGTGCATACATAAATGGTAACTATGGAAGCACCGCATGCAATTAAAGGAATTTGAAAGTCACAATAGCCATTTAATTATGTGCAAATTGAATGGTGCTCCTCTTTGCTGTTTTTGTGGAAGGAAGCATTAACACATGAACCCTGATGAGTGTTATTTGTCACATACTGCTACAGACTTGTAATCCTCATTTTGTGGCAGTTTCAACAGTGTGCATATTATCCGCTGTAAATAAAGTGTAGGATCACCATGTTCTGCACGTCCTTCAGTAATCGAAATGCTATGGAGCTCTACACTTTCATCATCGCACTTCATTTATTATCTTATCCTTCGAACTTAATGGCAGCATGAGATACTGACAATATACATGCCAAGCCTCTACATGCTCAGTCATGTTCCAAATTTTGAAGGACTCTGGAATCTCCATTGTACACAGCCAGCTCCATCACCCCAGTGAACAGGGTGAGATCTGTTTACTGGCCTCAGTCCACCAGCTCAGGAGGTAGGATTTACACCAGCAAGTCGATTTCCATGTATGTATCCTTGATGTCATGACATGCACCAGTTTCTGAGGCATTGTGTTATCTCCAGCTGACGCTGTAGAGATGCTGGTTTTGAAAAGATTAGCTTACTTCAAAAGACGATCAATTTGATGCTAACTGTACATCAGTAGGAACACAAATTAGGCACTGAAAGTGCTGCCCCTCGGTAGGTTTTCCAGATTGATTCTCCAAGCTTATCCTGATGGATCAATCTTTGTTTTTTTTTGTTCAATCTATGTTCTGAGCTCACCCCTGAGGGTGTCCAAGTCCAAACAGGATTCATTTTCCCCGAAGGGTATTCCAAACCCTAGACAATAAATGTCACTTCACATAATGGTGTGGAAACCAGCAACAGCATCTGCCTCTAGTGAACTATTGCTGTCATTAAATTTAAATATATTCATATGCAAACAATGAAAGAAACAATTTCACAGAACAGTTCTATTCTAAATGGTACACAGCAAATACACTCATTAAGCAGCTTTTGTATTGGAGCAGCCATTTGAGGCTGCTTAGCAATATAGAATAGATGCCACTAAATTGTTAAACCCTTCTGCCAAATTTTAGGTGACATTGGTTAGGGGTTAGGTACTTCCCTACAAAGAGGGAAACTCAAAGTGAGAGTGGTGTCTTGGCAAATCCAGTGAGGTAAATCTCTTTCTGTAGCATCCAGTGCAATGCCTCCTGACTCTCCAAAGCCTTTCCACCATCTACAAGGGACAAGTCAGGAGTGTGATGGAATACTCTCCACTTGCCTGGATGAGTGCAGCTCCAACAACACTCAAGAAGCTCGACACCATCCAGGACAAAGCAGCCCGCTTGATTGGCACCCCATCCACCACCTTAAACATTCACTCCCTCCACCACCGGCGCACCGTGGCTGCAGTGTGTACCACCTCCAAGAAGCACTGCAGCAACTCGCCAAGGCTTCTTCGGCAGCACCTCCCAAACCCGCGACCTCTTCCACCTAGAAGGACAAAGGCAGCAGGCGCATAGGAACACCACCACCTTCAAGTTCCCCTCCTTACACACCATCCTGACTTGGAAATATATCGCCGATCCTTCATCGTCGCTGGGTCAAAATCTGGAACTCCCTCCCGAACAGCACTGTGGGAGTACCTTCACCACACGGACTGCAGCGGTTCAAGAAGGCAGCTCACCACCACCTTCTCAAGGACAATTAGGGATGGGCAATAAATGCTGGACTTGCCAGCGACGCCCACATCCCAGGAACAAACAAAAAAAAGGAGCGCGTATCAGGAGTATGGAATAAAATTAATGAATGAAAAATTAGACTCAAGTTCCCAATATGTGCTGCCAGCACATGAAGCTATGCATCGGGGACGCCAAAGACAAAGATTTACCCTTGTGTGACCATAGAGACCTTGAGTATGTCATCTTCACGCTCGATCGACTCCAGGTGTGCATCACTCAGGCAGGCCTGAGAGGAGGGCTACAAGAAAGAAAGACTTGCATTTATATAGCGACTTTCACAGGCATTGGATGTCTCAAAGCACTTTACAACCAATGCAGTACTTTTTGAAGTGCAGTCACTGTTGTAATGTAGGAAACACAGCTGCCAATTTGTGCACAGCAAGCTCCCACAAACAGCAATAATGACCAGATAATCTGTTTTAGTGATGTTGATTGAGGGATAAATATTGGCCAGGACACTGGGGATAACTCCCCTGCTTTTCTTCGAAATAGTGCCATAAGATCTCTTACATCCACCTGAGAAAGCAGATGGGGCTGACGTACGAAAACTACTAGGCACTTGGTCTAAGCGTTAAACAAAGCTTTAATCAACTGTTTTTCAACATGGAGATCTAGTTGTGTCCTTCACTAGTTCCTGTTGAGGAACGTCCTAAGCAAGCTGGGCCCATGCCCGAGTATTTATACTCTCCCTGGACAGCGCCACCAGCAGGCCGCCCAGTATTACTTCATACATGAATGACAAGATTCATGTCAGGGGCCTTGGTTTAACGTCTCATCCGAAAGACGGCACCTCTGGCAGTGCAGCACTCCCTCAGTACTGCACTGGAGTGTCAGCCTAGATTTTTTGTGCTCAAGTTTCTGGTGTAGGACTTGAACCCACAAGCTCTTCAGAATTCAGTGGCAAGAGTGCTACCAACTGAGCCACTGGTTGACACTAGAGAGAGATTTCATGCACAGTTAGTAAATAATAAGAAATTACACAATAGATGGTGCTAAAAAGCAGCAGTATTTTGACTTAGATTAAAATATTATATGTTGCCAAATGCAATTTAAAATAATAAAAGGATTCAATAGGGTAGATACAGAGAAACAGAGAAACTCCGGGGATGGGGGATCTTAGCGACAAGGACAGATTGGAGAAGCTGGATTTGTTGTCATTAGAGCAAAGGAGGTTGAGGGGTGATTTGATAGAGGTGTACAAGATTATGACGGGTTTGGATAGGCTAGACGGGGAAAGGCTGTTCCCACTAGTTGATGGTACAAGGACTAGGGGACACAGATTTAAGGTATTGGGCAAGAGATTCAGGGGGGATGTGAGGAAAAATCTTTTTACGCAGCGAGTGGTGAGGACCTGGAACTCGCTGCCGATGGAAGTGGTGGAAGCGGAGACACTCATGTTTTCAAGGGGAGACTGGATAGGCACTTGAGGGAAATAAACTTGCAGGGCTACGGGGATAGAGCGGGGGAATGGGACTGACTGGATTGCTCTGCAGAGAGCCGGCACGGACTCGATGGGCTGAATGGCCTCCTTCTGTGCCGTTATGGCTCTTGACTCTATGGGCTGGATGTTGTGAATGGAGGCGATTTGGAGGCGGGGCTGGTGCTTGTCGTGTCAATGTCCCGTCTCCATCCTCACCTGACCAACCAGAGGGATTTTCCCCTGATTGAGCTTGTTAAGCCCACCCTGCTGGCTCAGTAGGCCAATTAGGGAGGAAGTCACTGACAGAGCACGTCAATGTCAGACGTGCTATCTGTCAAGACTTCTTGAAAGATGAAATGTCAGCATTCGACAGCTCTGTGAAGCTGTCAAACACTGACATTCTCTTTAGTTTGAGGAGACCTTGTGTTCAGGACTCATCAAACCTTTCAAATTTGTAAATTTCACATGGCTGTTGGATCGGAGGTTCCAACAGCCAGTCTGTGAAATTGACAAGGAGGATGTCGGCTCTCCCGATCCACCGCGGCTGAAGACTGTAGGAAGAAAACAAAGTAAGTGAACACTTTTTAAAACTTATCACTCACCTTACATGCTCACCACTCCACACTTGCACCCATCACTCACCTCTACACCTTACTTCCAGGTGCCTCCGACCGCCGCAGACCTCCGCCTTGTCTCCTCCAACCCGGCGGGGTTCTCCGAGGTCGGGAAGCTGTCACCTGTGAAGGTAAAATGGCACTAATCCTTTTTTCTGCCTGTTCACTACCTGTTAACAGGCAGTTAAAAGGATTAAATGCCTTTCCCGCCTCCAGGAGACGGGACCCGAAGCTGCACACCTTCCCGCCTCCTGGCAAAAGGGCACGGAGGCGGGATGGGGGCGGCTTTGCCATCCGCCCCCACTTTCTCCGTGTTTACCGGCTGCCCCGCCTCCATGCCCGCCTCCTCAGGGCTTGGAAAATCCAGCCCTATGACTCTATTTCCTTTAATGGGGGAATCAAGAACCATGGGCATAACCTTAAAGTTAAAGCTAGATCATTTATGAGTGAAATCAGGAAGCACTTTTTCACACAAAGTGTAGTGGAAATCTGGAACCGCCTCTCCAAAATCTTGTGGATGCCAGGGGGCAATGGAAATTTGCAAGGCTGAGATCAACGTATTTTCTTTTGGTAACGGTTTCAAGGGATTAGGATCAATGGAGTTGAGGTACAGTTCCAGCCATGATCTAATCGAATGGTGGAACAGCCTCGAGGGGCTGAATGGCCTCCTCCTGTTCCTATGTATAAGTAATGGGGGTCATTTCATAAGTCCATGTGGCTGGTGGGAAGCTTCACCCACTGCCAGCGTAGATTGGAAATTCAGACACACACTGAGTCTGCTTTTCCAGCCAAATTCCCAATTTCCACTGCTGCCCAGTTGAGGCGGTTTCCCATCAGCATGGACTTGCTAAATTATCCCCAACATTTGCATGGGTTTTGTATATACTCAGGACGTAAGGGTGCTACATATAATAATGTGAATAATAATCTTGATTTTGTATTATCCGAAAAGCAGCAACATAATTTGTCTTAATCATGTGTTACAGGTTTGAGGTATTATCACATACAGATGATTTTATAAACAGATCTTGTTTCACCCTCACTGTTTCTGAAATCCTCTGAGTCTTGGCATTGCTTTACACATTTACAATGCAGTCTAAGCCAGCTGTTATTTCAAACTCCAAGGCCATGGGCTAAATGAATAGAACAATTATACTATTGGATACTTCTTTTGCAGCTTGATGTCAGCAGGAGAGCCTCACAATATTTAGCCTTCCAGGATTTATTTGTTAGTAGTACACAGTGCATAACTTTGAATTAATATCCTGTTCCCCTAGTTAACAACAGTCAAGATCACCATCAACAGAAACAGATGTGGCCCTTTCAAAGAAATATATTTGACCTTTAATGTCAGCTGTGTCTCAGTGGGTAGCACCCTTGCCTCTGCGTCATGCAGGTTGTGGGTTCAAGCCCCACTCTAATAGCACAAAAATCTAGGCTGACACTCCAGTGCAGTGCTGAGGGAGTGCTGCACTGTCGGAGGTGCCGTCTTTCGGATGAGATGTTAAACCGAGGCCCCGTCTGCTCTCTCAGGTGGATGTGAAAGATCCCACCGGCACTATTTCAAAGGAGAGCAGGGGAGTTATCCCTGGTGTCCTGCTCAATATTTATCCCTCAATCAACATCACTAAAAACAGATTATCTGGTCATTATCACATTGATGTTTGTGGGAGCTTGCTGTGCGCAGATTGACTGCCGCGTTTCCTACATTACAACAGTGACTGCACGTCAAAGAAAAAAGTACTTCATTGGCTGTAAAGCGCTCTGGGATGTCTGGTGGTCGTGAAAGGCGCTATATAAATTCACGCTTTCTTTTTTGTGGTTCATCGATGGGAGTTTGCAGTTTCCTAAAATGCAGGAGGTGAAATTGTTGTTGGTGCAGTGAACGAACTACATTCGTATTGTTTTTTCACTTTTTTTACTGTGTTTTCAGGAATGCGCATGTTTACTTACTCTGTGCACTTTGAGTAGGATCAGGTGTAGTACTACTAAGGGAGATGTGAAGTCAGTCCCAATGTTCCTGCAATAACAGCGCTGAGGCGCTTGATAACTGGCTGAACACGTTTAAATATGAGTCGGTCAGGTGTGAAGCGTGCCAACTGGTGGGGAAATGGAGCGACAGCACAAAACATGCAAAGCCAGCTTCACTGAAGAAGGCGCACGACTCATAATTGATGGAATGATGCGACAATAAAGTGTTCTCGCCAGGGCCAAGGGGCCGACAAACGGCGGGCGCAGCGGGCGTAGGAGAGCACCGCAGGCAAAGCGCACAGTATCACTCAGCTATCGCACGTGAAGAGAATAACTGGAAAATGATGTCTGACCTGAAGAAAAATGCAAAGGAGGGCAATGAGGCTGAATGCGAATAAGCCGAGGCTGCCATATATGGAAGTAAATTTCAAGTGTTCAAAATGTTTGCGTGAGTAGTTTCATAGTTAACCCAGACTGATCCTGCAACCTGCTGGAACTGAAATACTGGGGAACTAATGAAGAAATATTAGAGCAGGCTAAAAAGGGACGCCTATAAATATGCAGGTGAGAAAGATTGATGACAGCCTGTCACAACACACATACAACTGACAATGCCAGTGCACTCAGTCAGATATTGAAAGTTTAGCTGCCACTTGAAATTGTTTCAAGCTCTGTACACAGCCATACACAAAACGATCCAGCTTATAATAACTGCATAGAAACTTCTACTATGCTCACCGACTTTTATATAATTAACTCTTGCGTCTAGTGTAAGCCCAGTATACTTGCAAAGTGCACACTTGCCCAGCTGCTAAACAAACAGAATCTGCCTTCCAACTCCAGCAAATTCTGGGTAACCCAGAAAGCTGAGAACTTCAAATGCGGCCCAGGATATGACATGTAGTTACACTGAAAGTGCAGTAGGACATGGGCTTGTAACGGAAGCTGTCGGTCTGCTCTGTAGGGCACATTTTGTGAGGCTCTGCTCACAGCATGGACACTTGCTTCATGGCAACTCAGATTACAGAATCAGCGATTCGTTTTAACAACCAGAAAATAATAAGGTGCCGTGAATCAGCTGGCCCATTTACCTCGACATTCCTTCACTCGTATTTGGAGGAAATAAACCATAGGGGCATTTATGGGATGTTTTTAATATCAGCTGCTGTGGCTTGAGGTCTATATGGCTGTTGTGCTAGCCCAGTACACTACAATGGAGAAGTGCTTAAGCTTTGCTGGCCTGTGAATCAGACATGCCCTAGGCTCATTAAGGCCTCATGTAATAAGGTCTATAATGCAGCCTCAGCACGTGAACAGCCCTGCTAGAGCTCAGTATAATGAGTGTTGGATGGTTGGCAGATTCAGCTATGTTGATTCTGTTTCCTAAAGGGGAATCTGCTCTATGTTCCATCAAGAGGTTGCATGTTGACCCAGCAATATCACTGTTTGTTTCATAGGGGGGAATTTTATCAATGGAGGCGCGTTGGCGGCGGGACTGCTGGTTGTCGGGTTTCAGTCCCGCCCCCAACGACGTCCGACCAACTCACGCTATTTTCCCTTGATTGACCTTGTTAAGCCCACCCTGCGGGCTTAGCCGGCCAATTAAGGGGAAGCCAGTTACAGAGAACATCAGCGTATGACGTTTCATCTGTCAAAAACTTTTGACAGGTGTATTGTCATCGTTTGACAGCTTTGAGAAGCTGTCAAACACTGACATTCTCTGTTCTTTGGTGAGTCCTTGTACTCAAGACTCACCAAACCTCTTTCCTGAGCAGAAATCAGATGGCTGTTGCATCGGAGAATGCAGCAGCCATTCTGTCATCTCTGCCGTGGAGATGAGGAGCCTCCGGATCCCCAAGGGTTGAAGCCTGCAGGAAGAAACAAAGGTAAGGAAACTTTTTCTAACACTTTTCACTCACTTCCCATACTTACCTCTCCACACTTGCGCCCATCACTCACCTCCACAGTGCACTTTTTGAATCCTCTCACCCCCGCAGACCCACTGCTCGCCTCGCTGACCCTGGCGGGGTTTCCCGGCGTCGGAAAGCCGCACTTGTATTGGAAAAATGGGGATAAGCAGCTAGTTAACAGGCAGTTAAGTGGTTGTAATCCCCTTCCCGCCTCGAGGAGATGGGTCCCTACGCAAGTCGGGGACCCGCCTCCTGGGAAGATGGCACGGAGGTGGGTTGGGAGCGGGTTCGGCACCCGCTCCCAGTTTCTGCCATTTTCCCGGCAGTCCCGCCTCCAAACCCGCCTCCCCAGGGCTGGCAAAATTCCCCCTTTCGATTTCAATATTAGAGCTGTCTGTACTTTCCACAAACTACATCCCATTTGCATCTGTCTCTTTTATTCTTTCATGGGATGTGGGTGTCACCGGCAAGGCCAGCATTTATTGTCCATCCCAAATTGCCCTTGAGAAGGTGGTGGTGAGCCGCCTTCTTGACTACAACTGAGTGGCTTGTTAGGCCATTTCAGAGGGTAGTTAAGAGTCAACCACATGGCTGTGGGTCTGGCATCACATATTTCCTTCCCTAAAAGGCATTAGTGTACCAGATGTTTTTACGACAATCCAGTAGTTTCATGGTCACCGTTAGTGATACTAGCTTTTTATTCCAGATTTATTTAATTGAATTTAAATTCCCAAGCTGCCGAGGTGGGATTTGAACTCATGTCCCTGGATGATTAGTCCAAGACCTGTGGATTACTAGCTCAGTAACATAACCACTATGCTACCGTACCCCTTACATCGTATATATTATATCTGTGGTTCTGCTTAAATAGGACCTATGGATATCCTGATGGGATTGCTCATTCTGCTGGTTCTGGACGAAGAAGGGTACACTCAGGAGAGACATGCAGCAAGGCCCTCCCAAGGTGTCCAGTTGTTGCCTGCTGTGATGTGTACAACTTTTCCGTACAAAGGAGCCTCGACATAGAATGGGCAGAAGACAGTCAACAACAACCATTGGCAGAAGATGACCCGCAAAGAAGATGGGACATTTGTCTGCACAGGGGACTAGTCAGCACAAGGTTTGCAAAGAAGGCTGTAATAAATAACACATTTGGTTAAGTGCCTGAAAAACCTAAGGCACAATAGTCATCTGCCCAAGTGCCCAATGTCCTTGCCACAACAAGCATCGTCTCTATTGGCCCCAGCTATGCATCAAACCCATGAACATTTTTCCCTTAATCAGCCTCATACCCAAAGAACTATTGGGACACATTACAATATTGGTCCTCCTCACTTTTATTAAACTTGGCCAGTGGGTGAGTTCAGTGTGTTTTCCCTGTGTGTTTCCTATTACCAAGGGCTTCTTCAGTTTCACCAGTGGGAGAGGCGGCGAGGTAGATTGGTACTGGATGTCAGGGTCTGTCTCTGGGAATAGAGGTGACCCACCATCTCCCTGTGCTGGTCAGTAGAAAGTGTCCATGCAGACTGGCTGAAAAATACTGGGTGACACAATCTTGGTGGGAATTAGACGCAAGACCTGTTTACGGGATTCTACAACTTCCCTAAATCGACTGTGTGCCCCCCACGCCCCATTGTAAAATTTTCCCTTTTAATGACTGCATGTGCACATAGTTTTCCTGTTATTATTTAATGACAACCAATTTAATTAGCGGGAAAGACGGAAAACTGGCCAATTCTTTTGCAGTGTTCTAATGCTGTTTTCACACTTCTCGAATCACTAAGTAGTCATTTAATTGGTATAACTGATGAAAGTTCGCAATCCAGTATACAATGGCTGTGAGTCGTAATGATTTACCCACAAGCCTCAGTCATCCAGAAAAGCAGAAAAATCTCTGAAAAGTGTTTTAATTAAATTTGTGTTAACTTTTGTTAATGCATCATTTCTTCCTTCAAACAGCCAAAAGCAAACCACAGAGGGTCCAAAAAAAAAACCCTTCTGACTCATTTCAATCTTCAGTTGAATGCCTACTGACTACAGCTCAAATTAGGACCTACCATTGAATCCTTTCATATCAGACCATGGAGTTTTTGATTCCTGTTCAATGAATAAGTTGATTGCCTCATGATTGTCCCCACTTTCCAGGGTCAGAGGAAGAAGTGTGTGTGTATGTGTGTGTGCACCCAAACAAACATCCACATGGGGGAATTATTGGCATTGACATGATGATAGGCTCCAGATACAGTGGACCTCTTTAAAGGGCCAGAAAGGCAGTGATGCAGGACCTCTGCCCAGCATTTTGGCCTGTCATCGACCTTGTCTTAAATCATGGGGCGTGGGACAGTTACATACTCGGGGGAGACACCCCCACAAAATAGGCACTTGATCCCAATGGGGTGGCAGAAGTTGGAGCTCTGATTGGGGACCCTGATGCTTGGAAAAGGGGCCGAAGAGAATTGGCTGCAAATTTTTTTTTTTTAAAGGCCCTCTGGGAATTAAGGAGAATACTTTTAAAGATAGCCAATGCCTCTGAGATTGATTACCTTTCTCTCCTGCAATGTTGGGTCCTTCTTAAGGCCCAGAATGGGACCTCTGCTTGCTATCAGGCCTATTATGTAATGGACACGGTCCCAAAGTCAGAAAGCAACATGACAGAGGCAGGGCTAAGAGATGCCCATTTACCCCAACTAGAACAATGTTAGCGTATTGGAAACCCCCTCCCCTAGACTAGAATTTAACATTATTGCATGCAGGTTAAACAAGAAATGAATTCTCTCAATATAAAGTTTTTCTGCGTGTTTGAGGCAGTGAGTGGCATCAAGGTGGGTGAAAGTTGATTCTAAAAAGGTACATGTGATTCTGGCCGTCTTCTGATTGACAAGTGTAGTCTGCATCTGATGGCAGTAGATGAAGGAAAAGGCATATTGTGGATGAGTTTAAATGAGGAGCTGTGTTATTTATCATTTGAAAATTCTGCTTTCAGGTCATCTGCATCAAGGCAGCATTTAAGTTAATAAGTTGAAAATAGGTTCAAAGAAAATTGTCACCTCTTAATTGCAATTAAAACTAATAAAATAAATCCTTGCTTTATGATTTAAATTCAGAAGAAACTTCTTTATCCAGAGAGTGGTGAGAATATGGAACTCGCTACCACAGGGAGTGGTTGAAGCGAAAAGTATAGATGCATTTAAGGGGAGGCTGGACAAGAATGTGAGGGTTCTGCTGATAGTTAGATGAGGAAAGACGGGAGGCGGCTCGAGTGGAGCATAAACACCGGCACGGACTGGTTGGGCCGAATGGCCTGTTTCTGTGCCGTATATCCTATGTAATCCTATGTAAGGTGATACATTTGTAACTTGAAGAAAATTCCTTTGAACAAATTTACTTTTACAAATATACTGTTGCCAAGAATTAAAACAATAGCCAAATATAGAGAAATCAACAATATCTGTCGATAGGTATCATGCTAAGATAAGTAATATCATGGCTCTAATATTCACAGTGTGCATCTAATAAGCTTTGGTTTCTAAGATTTTACTTAAAGGAATTGCCATTTCTTAAAAGACAACTATCAAAAATATGTAACATAAACCATTCATATTGGCATTTACAGCTCCTGTGAAATATTTTATTTAATTAGTTTCTTTTGGTTTAGTTTATAGTACTTCTTTCATGGAAATAAACGCTATCCGATCCTGCACGATCTCTGGTGTCCCCCAAGAATCTATCCTTGGCCCTCTCCTAGTTCTCATCTACATGCTGCCCCTCAGTGACATCATCTGACAACACAACTTGAGTTTTCACATGTATGCTGATGATACCCAGCTCCAGCTCTCCTCCAGCCAGCACTGGATGAGTAGAAATTTCCTCCAATTAAATATCAGGAAGACCAAAGCCATTGTCTTCGATTCATGCCACAAACTCCGTTCCCTTTCCACTGATTCGATCTCTCTCCCCGGCAACTGTTTAAGGCTGAACAAGTCTGTTCGCAACCTTGGTGTCATGTTTGATCACAAATTGAGCTTCCTACCTCATATCCGTTCTACCACTAAGACCTCCCATTTCCACCTTCATAATATCGTCTGTCTCCACCCTTACCTCAACTTATCTGCTGCCAAAACCCTCATCCATGCCTTTATCACCTCTAGACTTGGCTTTTCCAATGCATTCCTGGCCGGCCTCCCTAGTTCTGCCGGCCATAAACTTTGAGGTCATCTAAAACTCTGTCGCCTGTGTGCTAACTCGCACCAAGTCCCGCTCACCCATCTCCCCTGTGCTTGCTGACCTACATTGGCTCCCAGTTAAGCAACACCTCAATTTTAAAATTCTCATCCTTGCTTTCAAATCCTTCCATGGCCTCGCCCCTCCTTATTACTGTAATCTCCTCCAACCCTATAATTCCCCTAGACTTCTGCACTCCACCTATTCTGGCCTTTTGAACATCCCCGATTTTAAATGCTCCACCATTGGCGGCCGTGCCTTCAGCTGCCTAGGTCCTAAGCTCTGGAATTCCCTCCCTCAATCTCTCCGCCTCTTCACTTCTCGTTCCTCTTTTAAGATGCTCCTTAAAACCTACCTCTTCGACCAAGCTTTTGGTCATCTGTCCTAACATCTCCTTATATGACTCGGTGTAAAAATATGTTTTGTTTAAATTTCATAAAAAATTTAAAATGCTTAATTTTATTGGCCTTGAATAAGAAACCTTAATAATAACTAATATTCTAAGCTATTAATGTGAAATAAACTGGAGGTACCAGAAGGTTGTGGGTTCAAGTCCCACTCCAGGAGCTTGAGCACATAAAGCTAGGCTGACACTGCAGTGCAGTGCTGAGGGAGTGCTGCACTGTCGGAGGTGCCGTCTTTCAGATGAGACGTCCAACCGAGGCCCCATCTGCTCTCTCAGGTGGATGTAAAAGATCCCATGGCACTATTTCGAAGAAGAGCAGGGGAGTTATCCCTGGTGTCCTGGCCAATATTTATCCCTCAACCAACATAACAAAAACAGATTATCTGGTCATTATCACATTGCTGTTTGTGGGAGCTTGCTGTGTGCAAATTGGCTGCCGTGTTTCCCACATTACAACAGTGACTACACTTCAAAAAGTACTTCATTGGCTGTAAAGCGCTTTGAGACGTCCGGTGGTCGTGAAAGGTGCTGTAGAAATGCAAAGTCTTTCTTTCTTTCTTTTTACTACAAATGCATTTGTCCCTGGATCTTCAGCAATAGATCAATATTAAAACTGATTGAATGTTTAAAATAGATAAGACTTTTGCCAATCTGCTCGTTCCATATTAACTGCATCCGGGGACCTCAAAAGAAACATTTGCAATTTTCACAAACGCGGGAATGTTCTTGATTTTTAGCATTTATTGTAGGGCTACTGCCCCTTCAGCCCAAGCAGGATGTTGCTCAGTCGGAGTTTAGATCAGAGGATCAGATGTGATTTTAATATCTGGGAAATCAGGAGCTCCACGAATCAGCTGCACTGACCTCCATACCTGATGGTCCAACCTGCACTCCTGGTGCAGAATCTCAACGGCAGCGCCAATTGGAGAATTGGGCAAACGGGTCAGGGTGCCGAAAGGGGCGACAGTCCCGATTTTCTGGCCATTGATTTTGTGCCTGCCTGGTCCTGGAACACTTCACAGGGCCACAGCACCTTCTCCTGGGGGTTGGTGAATTAATTAACGCACTGTCCTTCTTGTCCTGTTGCACTAAGCAAGGAAATACCAGCCATGATCTCGTTGAATGGCGGAACAGGCTCGAGGGGGCTAAATGGCCTCCTCCTGTTCCTATGCTGCCATGAGCAGCAATCCAATGGAGTGCAATACTATAGGTGCTAAATAGCAGCAAGTTGGACCTTTCGGCAATTCAGTTCTCTGGGAAGTGGTCGAATTAAGAATAGAATAGAAATACGAATTTGCTGATGCACACTTGCATTCTAATACCAAGTACAGGCACTAATCAACATTTCCACATCAACCTGTTGCTTTTATAATTTCATTGAACCCATACCGACAAAGAATTATGCAACAATGCATTGGAATGACACAAAATGAGCTGCTCCTGTCATAATTAAATCGAGTTATTAGCAAGTGTTTGGTATCTCCCGATTGCACATAACCAAATTTCATTGTCTATTATCTGAACTTCAGTGTGATCTGACAGCATTTGGTATATAGTCAATATGTCACTCAGATATTTATTTTGTGCATTCTCCCGATAGATATAATTAGAGATTAACAGCGTATGAGACAATCATGCTGCCTAAAGCTATATGCAGATTTACAGCCCACAGCACATCGGGAGAAAGCAATTTGGTTGTTATTAAATAAATGACTGCACTAGAATTATGACTGATTGCCCAATAGACTTGCTTGTTTTGATGCACATCACTGTCACTATTTCATTGCATAATACCTTTTAATACTCATTCTTTCTATGTAAGCCAAGATCATACTGATATTGGCATTAGTCTGACAGAAAGCTTTTCCTTCAATGACTTAGAATATGTGAATGTAATTTAAGAATCACACAAGATCTATGAATAATTTAACAAATGACATTTTGGTAGTAGTTTTAATATGGCTTAAGTAAATTATCATTTTGTAATTCGGCATTTGAAACAATTTCAACATGTCTGTGCTGAGTTGAAGCAGTATATTTTTTAAATGGTGAGATAATATTAAATGAGAGTGTTCAGAGGGACCTGGGTGTCCTTATACACGGAACACAGAAAGTTAACATACAGGTACAGCAAGCAATTAGGATGTATGTTTGTCTTTATTGCGAAGAGGTTACAGTACAAGAGTAAGGAAGTCATGCTGCAATTGTACAGGGCCTTGGTGAGACCACACCTGGAGTACTGTGTACAGTTTTGGTCTCCATACCTATGGAAAGAAATACTTGACTTAGAGGTGGTGCAACGAAGGTTCACTAGATTGATCCCTGGGATGGAGGGTTGTCCTATGAGAAGAGATTGAGTAGAATGGGCTTATACTCTCTGGAGTTTAGAAGAGTGAGAGGTGATCTCATTGAAACATATAAGATTCTGAGAGGGCTTGACATGGTAGATGCTGAGAGGTTATTCCCCCTGGCTGGAGAGTCTAGAACTAGGGGGCATAGTCGTAGGATAAGGGGTCAGCCATTTAGAACTGAGATGAGGAGAAATTTCTTCACTCAGAGGGTTGTGAATCTTTGGAATCTCTAACCCAGAGGGCTGTGGATGCTGAGTCGTTGAGTATATTCAAGGCTGAGATCGATAGATTCTTGGACTCTAGGGGAATCAAGGGATATGGAAATCGGGCAGGAAAGTGGAGTTGAGGTCGAAGATCAGCCATGATCTTATTGAATGGTGGAGCAGGCTCAGAGGGTCTGTATGACCTACCCTTGTTCCTATTTCTTATGTTCTTATGTTATCTTAATGCTGCAGCTGTCCTCAAATCCCAATCTGAGAGAAGGGAAAACATGCAGAATTGCTATCCCTGATGACTATCCAGTATTCCCTGCCATATGTGCATCCCAGGTGAAGACATTCCCCTGGAACTTCCACCTGGGTTCTCCCAGAATCCTGACAGGAGATCAGTAGAGCCCACATAGAAATGGCAAAAAGCTGTAAAGGACCATTTGCCCCTTTTCTCTCTGAATTCTGGCTGTGAACTCCACTCCATTCAAAACAGCTGCCAACACTCCCTATTAAGGTATTCAACACGGGTGATCAGTGCACGAGGAGCCCCAGCGGTGAGCCGATGCATTCAGGAGAAGAGGGGGAGTAACAGGCGATTAAAGCAATGAACTGTCACACTGCTGTAAGCATTAAGTTGATGTGAGTAGATGTTTTGCTTTGAGATCAGTTTTGGCCTGTTTCACACAAGCATTACTCAGTCTATGAACGGAGTTACCAAATAGCCTTTGAGTTAATTAAACTAGTAGAGTGGGTACTTGTAAGCTTTCACTGGACCAATTTTAATTCTAAATTCTAAACTGGGGTGTGTAGTCTGCACTGTTAGATTCTTCTGCTTGGTTTCAATCAATATAACAGTAGCATGTTGTAGAATTCGCAATATATCGCGATTTGATTAATGAGGAGAAAACACAGAGTTTCGTTCAAACAGCTTTTATTTCAGCAGAATGCTGGCAGGTTTAAATTGGACACAAGCAGCCTGTAAAATGGCCGCCGCACCTCTTTGTGCAAGATCGATAACGATTCAGCACAGTGAAGATAATACACGAGACATTATGGGTTTGCAGTATAAACATAGATACTGGAATCGGTCTCCCAGGTACAAAGGAAAGCCATTGTACCGAGTAATCAAGGGCCCATCCAAAAGACATTAATATGTAAATCCCAACGACTCTACGATGAGAGAGCCGTTAGCAGGTAGTTATACAGGACACTTGGAAGCCCCAAACCCCTCCAGGGAGAACACCGACCGATTTAACAATGGGAGAAATATTAACAGGCACTCAGACATTTATGAGTAGCCCCGAAACCCATTAAGAACGGAGATCACCCATACAAGACATTTGGGCGCCAAACCCTAAACAAAAGAATGGACATTATAGTTGGGCGGGAAACGGAAGATTTTTGCACTATAATTGCAGGCTCCAAACCGTCCATTCTCTCTCTTGCTCTTGCATTCGCTCGCTTGCTCCTGTGTTTTATCCGGTCGATTCGTAACCTCGTGGCTGCTCCTGTGTACTCGTAGTTGGGCTTCTGCTTGCCTGTTGCCTCTTCTGAAAAGACTGTTGAACTTTCTGATCCGTTCGGATCTACCTCGTGTCGCGTAACGAAGACCTATGTTGGTAACTGGCAGCGGAACCAAAGGCCCGAGATGAGATGAGATGAGATGAGATGAGATGAGAAGAGAGGAAGACCATATCCATCGCCACGGTCAGTAAATCCCGACCGCGCCTGTAGGTCGATCAGCCAAGTTTTCCTCGCCAGGAAGATTTCTATTTTGAACTTTTAACAAAACATATTGCATCGACGATAACGGGACTGTGTCTAAGGAGACTGGTACGTGAAACCAACCAACAGAGATCTTCATCACAGCAGACGGTCCAGCCTACTAGCCGGAGCAGCAGAAGCAAGTAAACAAGTGGGACCAGGAGATCTCCTGACCGACACGTGGGTGCTGCGGTGAAAAACATCCGATCAGCTATTCGGAATTTCTCCGAGTTATCACGAGTGGTGAGCATGAGTCTCGAGATCCTACGAAGCTAGTTTAGGATAGATATTGATAGGGGAGGGTTTAAGGATTAAGGGTATTTGTAATGTGTGCCCCTATTTACTTTGTGCCGTTCGTTCCTCGTTTCCCTAAGATCGACTATATAACTGTTTGTAAGATTGTACTGTCATTAATCTGTGCTTATGACATGTATTTCATAATTTTAAGTATCATGCAATAAAGATTTTCCATTTCGTACCATTCAAACCAAGTCTACATGAGTTTTATCTCCATTACTGCTCTCGCATCTAAGTCCAGTGTCTAGAACCGTAAGGGAGAGTGATTCGAACCACTCACAGGTGTGTCTAGTGTTCCCAGACTGGCTGGAGACCAGAACAGGCGACCAGGCCTAGACCCGCACTGACATACAGGCTGCACAGAGCCGCGTGAATCTCACAGGCTGCGAGACACGCAGGGTCAGGAATCCCTTACAATGTTCGTCTAATAGCTGCTGTGTTGTTTGCCTTTCCCTTTCTCCGTTTATTTTTATTAAGGAAATATTATAGAATTGTAATGAGCGATTGTTAGTGAGGTAATGGCCCAGAAATTAAACATGGATGGTTCCCGTGGGGGTAAGGATTCCCCGCGATATCGCACTCCGCGCCTACCTTTTTGCTCCAGGCCCACATGAACTTTAGTTTCAAAGGCTCTCTCTGTTGGAACCGTGCAGTGCTTGCGTGACCCAGAGTCGCAATTAGTTCATGCGAGCTCTGGGATCACGTGATTCAGTTAGAGCCAATGGCAGCACACCATCTTTCATTCATAGTTTTGACGGCAAGAGCTGTCAAAGCTATGAATACTACAAACCCCCAAAAGAACAGCTAAACCTCAATTAAATTTAAAAAAAGCCATCACATTAATAAAATAAGTATAGTTAAATAAATTAACCACTTTAAATAAAAAATTAAATTTTTGAAAAAATTTAAAATCTTTTTAAAAGTTATAAAAATAAACTTACCTTTCTTTAAAGTCTCTAAAAAAGATAAACCTGTTGAAAAAAAATCTAAAATAACACTTAATTAACTACTTACCTTGTTAAAAGGGGGTCCTACGCCTGCTTTCTTTGTGTGTAAAATCTTCACCACTTACCTGCGCGTTCAAAGCTGAAAAAAAAATGAAGTGCACTGCGTGCGCACAGCCTGTAGTGCGCACGCGGTTCACTTAGGAACCGCCCCCTTTTCAATTCACGAAGTGCCGGTTTCCCGCGCATGCGCAGTGCATGCAGGAAACCAGCAATTCGGGATCTAATACACGAGAGTACACAGTGCGTACTCTCGCATATTAGGTTTAATTTTCGGGCCAATATTGCATGGTTATGTTTAATGTAAATGTTTCCCCAGGTTCAAAGAATGCAGGGTGTAGTTGTAGGAACAAAAGACAGAACATTAATATTAGCACAGAGAAACGATTTACTCATACATTATTAAACACATGGTTAACAGGTTACAAAACACATTGCCGTTACTGTGCTTCTGTAATGTGGAAGGCTGTAGACCAGGCCTCTCATTGTGAGGTCGCTATCACAAACAGTTAAATTTTCAGAGAGATGGAGAAAAATGGCTCATGTTAATACAGCCTTTCTATTCCAATCTCCATGTTGGTCAAAGAATTTGCAAATGGAATCTCACTACGGTGAAGTGACCTTCTGCCCATGTGTATGGCCAGTCTCTAGTTCTCTGCACCACATTCCAGCGATGGACATTACCAGAGGCATTTATTGTGATGTAACTCTTAACTATATCCCCTTTAATTGGTGTATAATATATTATCATTAATGAAGTTTTCAAATGTGAAGACATGTGCCTTAGGAATGACTTTGAAAAGTGTCGTTTTTTATATGAGACTTGGTTTTAGACATACACAGTAGATAATTATTTAACATGTAATCAGGCATTCACCATTCTATATTCTGCCAATTATTCCACAGTGTAAGCAGTATAAAAGGGCTGCAGGCTGTTTTACAAATATTCTCTCAGCGTACGAGTTTAGTTTATTATGCCCATAGGGCAGTGCAACAGCTCCAAACTGTTTTTAGTTCTTCCAGGTGTTGTTCCAGACAGGGGTTCTCCTAGGGGTCCGCGGGAAGGTTTCAAAGGGTCTGCCAGTGGCTCCCAGTCTCCACTGCGCAGACAATTTAAAGTCGATTTAATGTCGATCCCCAAAGGTTCCAGTATCCAAGGCACAGAGTCTTACCTTCCACCCCCGAGATACCGTTCAACACCAGAACTGTATCACTTTAGTCCCCGGCCCCAGCCCCACACAGGACGTGAGGAACCGGAAACTGTCGCTTGGCCCCAGAGGCTCATGGTCATCGGTCCGCCGTGTTGCCAAGGAGACGGCGATCAGTCTCAGCGGGCGCGCTCGGCTCGTTAGTAACGGACAAGAGGAGAAGCTGGTACGGCCCTCAACACCATCCGCCTCATTAGCACGCTATCAGCTCCAGTGACACTTTAAAAACATAAGAACATAAGAAATAAGAGCAGGAGTAGGCCATACGGCCCCTCGAGCCTGCTCCGCCATTCAAATAAGATCATGGCTGATCTTCGACCTCAACTACACTTTCCCGCCCGATCCCCATATCCCTTGATTCCCCTAGAGTTCAAAAATCTATCGATCTCAGCCTTGATATACTCAATGATTCAGTATCCACAGCCCTTTGGGGCAGAGAATTCCAAAGATTCACAACCCTCTGAGTGAAGAAATTCCTCCTCATCTCAGTCTTAAATGGCCGACCCCTTATCCTGAGACTATACCCCCTAGTTCCAGACTCTCCAGCCAGGGGGAAACAACCTCTCAACATCTACCCTGTCAAACCCCCTCAACCTTAGTGACACTTTAGCCATCTTAGTGACAGTCTACTGACTTCAATATAACTCTACCAACCTCAGTGACAATTTACTAACTGCAGTACAACTCTACCAACCTCGGCAACAGTCTCAACTTCATGGTAATTAAGTAAGTAAAACAAAAAATAATAATAAATATGTATGTTTAATTGTGTAACTAATTTTATACAGAAAATACGCTTGTGTTGTATTACGGGGGTTCATGAAATTTTTATAACATGGGAGGGAGGCCTAAGAAGCAGAATGGTTGAGAATCCCTGGTTTAAGAGATACCGATCTACTTCAGTGCACTCTGCACTCATCTATTTCCTCTACAGTACATAGTATTAGAATGTATTTCTTGTGGTTGACAGTATACTTCAATATCACGCCCTTGAACTGACAGGCGACTGGCCAGTATGCATTTGACAATAGGTTTCATTAATGGCCATTAACTGATATCATCAATCGATACACTGCAGTCAGTAATGTCAGCAAGCAGCAGAGCAGAGGTTATTAGTTGGGAAATAACGACGTATAAATGCATTATAAACCACACCTTGCCTCCATATCTTGTAAGGATGAACGAGTGTCCCTTTTCAGAATAAAAATGATCTTGTGCAATCATGGCCTCAACCTGTGCCTGGAGAAATGACATACAGAGTAACGGATATCTGAGAGTATGACAGGCAGTAATCTAATGAAGTGATTCCGATAAACTGTGCAAGTAAAGAATACGTCTCCAACCTAAGCCTCTCAAATTGATGACAACATTGAAATCACTCCTGGGTATCTGCTGCATTATCATTGATAACTATAACTCTCAAGATGTTGTGGGAACTTTTCCTGCTGATCATGCAGTCAGTGTTGGATGGTATCTACACATCTACCCCTCTGCATCATCGAGCTGCAGAAATGTTCACACAAATCAATTGAAAGGGAAACAAAGTCTGCTGAATATTACAGCATAAATCTGTCATTCTTGTAAAACTCAAATCAGCAGCTTACTGCTATTTGCCCCAACCTCAGTTAGCATTTGTAGTAATGTACTATCCATATAGAAATGATTGATCCTTTATATTACAGTATATTAGTTTGAGGATATGTATGCCTTTGCATTTGAAATATGCTTCACAAATGTAGTAGACAAATGTGTGTTACTAGTGGATTCAGTGAATATTAGCCGTGTTAAATTTATACAATGTTTTACTGCATCTGTCAGCCCCAGACTAAGAATATAACTAAGTCAGCAACTGTACATTGACATCGCAGTTTTTAACAGATTTTTTTGGAATAAATGTACAATGAAGAGCTCCCAAAGTAATCATATAATGTCAGTTATTAATGTTACTGTGAATTCAGTTTAGAATAATAAATGCTTGAGAATGATTTATAAGGTTATAATTCAATCAGAGAGCTGTAACAATCTCATAAATCACAGAAGGAAAGATTAACAGTTTAGGAATGTCAATAGGATTTTTGAGATGGATTAAAACATTGAACAGGTTGAATCATAGCTTGCAACCAGCTTCCAGATATCACTTTACATTTACCTTTTTGCCTTTAAAACAGTGACTGCACTTCACAAGTGCTTCATTGGCTGTAAAGCGCTTTGGGACGTCCGATGGTCGTGAAAGGCGCTATATAAAGGCAAGTCTTTCTTTTTTCTTTCACTGCCTCCTTTCTGCTACAGGCATCCTGACCACGCTGAAAAATTGGAGCGGCGTAATGTGGGAGAGAGGTTATTAAACTCGAAGCATGTTTCGATAAGCTCCCACAGTCAAAACGTTCAATCCAGCACCAGTGAAATCCTTTAAGCTAAAATACTCCTTAAAGACAGGAAAGTGGCTTGGCAACAATTTAATCTCTGGTTTTGCTGATGATTGCATATTATTGATGAGATGTTAAAATGAGTTTGACCTGCCAGTTCCAGCAGTTCAGGTCAATGCTAGAGTCCCTAAAGCATTGTTTTTTTTAATTTGTTCATGGGATGTGGGCATCGCTGGCAAGGCCAGCATTTATTGCCCATCCCTAGTTGCCCTTGAGAAGGTGGTGGTGAGCCGCCTTCTTGAACTGTTGCAGTCCGTGTGGTGAAGGTACTCCCACAGTGCTGTTAGGCAGGGAGTTCCAGGGTTTTGACCCAGCGACGATGAAGGATCGGCGATATACTTCCAAGTCAGGATGGTGCATGACGTGGAGGGGCACTTGGAGGTGGTGGTGTTCCCATGCGCCTGCTGCCCCTGTCCTTCTAGGTGGAAGAGCTCACGGGTTTGGGAGGTGCTGCCGAAGAAGCCTTGGCGAGTTGCTGCAGTGCATCTTGTAGATGTTACACACTGCAGCCACGGTATGCCGGTGGTGGAGGGAGTGAATGTTTAAGGTGGTGGATGGGGTGCCAATCAAGTGGGCTGCTTTGTCCTGGATGGTGTCGAGCTTCTTGAGTGTTGTTGGAGCTGCACTCATCCAGGCAAGTGGAGACTATTCCTTACTTGTGCCTTGTAGATGGTGGAAAGGCTTTGGGAGTCAGGAGGTGAGACACTCGCCGCAGAATACCTAGCCTCTGACCTGCTCTTGTTGCCACGGTATAAGAGATTAGCGGGTAAAGTTAAGGCACATGGGATTGGGGGCAAGGTATTGACTTGGATAGAGAACTGGTTGGCGGACAGAAAGCAGAGAGTAGGAATTAATGGGTCTTTTTCCGAGTGGCAAGCAGTGACTAGTGGGGTACCGCAGGGATCGGTCCTTGGGCCCAAGCTATTCACAATATACATTAATGATCTAGATAAGGGAATTAAATGTAATATCTCCAAGTTTGCAGATGACACAAAGCTGGGTGGCAGTGTGTGCAGCGAGGAGTATAGCGAGAAACTCCAGGATGATCTGGACAGGTTGGGTGAGTGGGCAGAAGCGTGGCAAATGCAATATAACGTGGATAAGTGCGAGGTTATCCACTTTAGGTGTCAAAAACAGAAAGGCAGACTATTATCTGAATGGCAATAGATTGGGAGAAGGGGAAGTGCAACGAGACCTGGGTGTCCTTGTGCACCAGTCGCTGAAAGTAAGCATGCAGGTGCAGCAGGCGGTGAAGAAGGCAAATGGTATGTTGGCCTTCATAGCGAAAGGGTTTGAGTATAGGAACAGGGATGTCCTGCTGCAGTTGTACAGGGCCTTGGTGAGAGCACACCTTGAGTACTGTGTGCAGTTTTGGTCGCCTTATCTGAGGAAGGATGTTCTTGCCATGGAAGGAGTTCAGCGAAGATTCACAAGGCTGATACCTGGGATGGCAGGAATGACATATGAGGAGAGATTGGGTCGATTGGACTTATACTCACTGGAGTATAGAAGAATGAGAGGGGATCTCATCGAAACATATAAAATTCTGACAGGTCTGGACAAACTAGATGCAGGAAGAATGTTCCCGATGGTCGGAGAGTCCAGAACCAGGGGTCATAATCTACGGATAACGGGTAAACCATTTAGGACAGAAATGAGGAAGAATTTCTTCACCCAGAGAGTGGTGAACCTGTGGAATTCTCTACCACAGAAGGTAGTTGAGGCGAAGTCATTAAATATATTCAAGGATGAGTTAGATATATTTCTTAAAGCTAAAGGTATCAAGGGATATGGGGAGAAGGCAGGTACAGGGTACTGAGTTTAGATGATCAGCCCTGATCTCATCGAATGGCGGCGCAGGCTCGAGGGGCCGAATGGCCTACTCCTGCTCCTATCTTCTATTTTCTATGTTTCTATGTTTCTATGTATTTATGTGGCTGGTCCAGTTAAGTTTCTGGTTAATGGTGACCCCTAGGATGTTGCTGGTGGGGGATTCAGTGATGGTAATGCTGTTGAATGTAAAGGGGCGGTGGTTAGACTCTCGCTTGTTGGAGATAGTCATTGCCTGGCACTTGTGTGGCGTGAATGTTATCTGCCACCTATCAGCCCAAGCGTGAATGTCGTCCAGGTCTTGTTGCATGCGGGCATGGACTGCTTCAGTATCTGTGGATGAGGAGTTTGAAGACGGATGAGGAGTTCTGGTCAACACTCCTCCCTTAACAATACCATCAAAACGCAGATTAACTGGTCATTCTCCTATCACAGTTTCTGGGATGTTATAGGTGCAAAATGACTGCCATGTTTGACTAGCTAATAACAGTCACAGTACTTTAAAAAGTATTTAATTTGGATTGATCTTCACTGCCTTCACCTGGCGTTAACAGGACAATAACAACCTCAAAACATGACCCATTAACTCCGGCGATGCAGCTGTCTCTGGCTGTCCGAAGTGCCCGCCTGTTTCAGGAGATAGGTCCATTTTTAATATGGAAATCGGGTTCCTATGACACAAAAAATTGGATGCCCAAAATCTCTCCATGTTTTGTTTATCACAAACTGCCATTTCTAGGCATTAAGGGGGAAAAATTCAGTTGGTTGCGCCTCCCGTTAGCGCCTTAAGAGTGCGCTAATGGGGCGCAAAGCATCTAGCGCCCAGGCGCGGCGATGTTTGCGCCGCTCGCGAAATTAACTAGACATTTTGCGGCGGCGCTAAACACTACCGCCACGATCTCCTGCGCCGGCAGATCGTGACGTCAGTCGAGTGCGCAACGCCCCGGTATCGCCCCGGAGCGGATATTTAGTGGCGCCCCCTGCCTTACCGCCTGACGCTAGCAACGACAGGTTGACGGGAGCGTTTTGCAGTCATGAAGGGACTGGGGGAGCGCTATTTAAAGGCGACCTGCTTCCTGCCTTTTATTGTTGGTGCCATTTTTGAACCACGCATTCTGAGAGAGAGAGAGAGACTTCTGGAGAGATTCAATGCTGTGTGAGGGAGTTTTTGGTACTGAGCAGCACTTTGCATGTTCATTTTGATTTGCCATTCCTTGTATCGATTTAGAAGAGATTGTGGGGGCTGCACTCTGAGCTCTTTGCCTGGTACTCTCCATCGTTCTTTCCAGCAGATTTGATGTGCAGGTCTCTCCAGGCCGAGATTCAAAGCTGCAATGAGCAGGTGTGGATGGGAAGCAAGATCAACCATCCCCTTTAAGAACTGGTCCATGCCATTGTGTGTGTGTTCCATTGCTGACTGACATTACATGAGCTTCGCCAGCGCTCTGAGGTAGCGCCTCGCTCCTCGGCCTTTGCGCCTTAAGACAGGTGTGAAGCGCCTGATTTAGCACTCCAATCACCTCCAGGGGGCGATAAAAGTCAAGTTTGCAGTCGGAGGCGATAATTAGCGCCAGGCTCTAATCTTTGCGCCCCGCCGATAATTGCGCCCCAAATGGGGCGATACTGAATTTCTCCCCCTTACTTCTTAGATAAGGTTTCAACATGGATCAAATGGCGTTCTTCCACATCTTTCTTTTACCAGGACCCACTCTGACACTATTTCTAGGATTGGTTATGCTATCTCAAATTCAGCGCATACTTAAACCCATTACAACTGGCCTATTCAAATAAGAAAAATAAGTTATGCATAAAAAAGCAGCAAATTTGCAGTGAAATCTCCTGCATGCCACACATTTGAAACCAGTGTTTTGCAATAATTTTATTCCAATGAAAACAGGCAGGACGAATAGCTTTTTATTGTTGTATTCAAATGCATCTTTATGCTGTCAAAGTTCTTCGTAACAGGCCTTATTACTAACTTCTCTTTCTAAAAATAATTTCCTGACCCCATGGGCATTTTTTTTTAATTCTGTCGGTTTTCTTGCCTTCACTCCTGCTGACTCTGACATGCAAAATAATTCCATGGGCACCACTTGTGCTTTGGGACCTCACCTGTGAGATGCTCTTGCTGTGCGAACCCAAACAGTGAGGATCAAAGTGTGGAGAACATCAAAGCCCCAAGCCCAATCCTGATATCCACACACACGTGCATATCAATAAGTCTCACTGAATCGAAGCAGAAACCCTGACTGAGATTTCTCCCTCCCGAACTCAAAGGCACTGAGTCCAATTGTATTATCCCAGCAGGTCCCTTGGCTGCGATCAGCTAACTCGGCAATGCAATTGACGTCTGGGGCTTGAAGTCTGTAAGGTTTAGAGCTACTCGGAGCAATGCATTCACCCACTGGACCAGCTAAAGACTTGAGGCTAAACTTCACACCAGTTATCATGGAATCTCAAATCTTAAAAGACAACCGCCCCCCCCCCTCCCCACCCCCGCTCCTAGGTAAACTCCTTTGTAAGTCTCTATTGATGAGGTACATGAAGTGTGTTTTCATCTATTCTTTTCTGTTTTCTCTTGTAGGTTGGTTTTGTTATCCTTTGATAATGAAGATGAATGGTATTTATTTACTTTGGATATTTCAACATCTTACAATTGGTCCTGCCCTTTGATATGCATGATTGATAAGAAACATAAGAGATTAGTGTGTAAAATTAAAGCATATGGGATTGGGGGCAATATACTGGCATGGATTGAAAATTGGTTAACAGACAGGAAACAGAGAGTAGGAATAAATGGGTCTTTTTCGGGATGGCAGGCGGTGACTAGTGGGGTACCGCAGGGATCAGTGCTTGGGCCCCAGCTATTCAATCACAGATCACAGAATCCTCACAGTGCAGATAGAGGCCATTTCGGCCCATCAAGCCTGCACTGACATATATCCCACCCTATCCCCGTAACCCCACGTATTTAATCCCCCTAACACGAAGGGTCAATTTATCATAGCCAAATCAACCTAACCCGCACATCTTTGGACTGTGGGAGGAAACCGGAGCACCCGGAGGAAACCCACGCAGACACGGGGAGAATGTGCAAACTCCACACAGACAGTCACCCGACGCCAGATTTGAACCCGGGTCCCTGGCGCTGTGAGGCAACAGTGCTAACCACTATGCCGCCCTAATATATATTAATGATTTGGATGAGGGAACCAAATATAATATTTCCAAGTTTGCTGATGACACAAAACTAGGTGGGATTGTGAGTTGTGAGAAGGATGCAAAGAGGCTTCAAGGCGATTTAGACAAGTTGAGTGAGTGGGCAAATACATGGCAGATGCAGTATAACGTGGATAAATGTGAAGTTATCCACTTTGGTAGGAAAAACAGAAAGGCAGAGTATTATTTAAATGGTGATAGATTGGGAAATGTTGATGTACAAAGGGACCTGGGTGCCCTTGTACACCAGCCACTGAAAGCAAACATGCAGGTGCAGCAAGCAGTTAGGAAGGCAAATGGTATGCTGGTCTTCATTGCAAGAGGATTTGAGTGCAGGAGCAAGGATGTCTTACTACAGTTATACAGGGCCTTGGTGAGACTACACCTGGAGTACTGTGTGCAGTTTTGGTCTCCTTACCTAAGAAAGGATATTCTTGCCATAGAGGGAGTGCAGCGAAGGTTCACCAGACTGATTCCTGGGATGGCAGGACTGTCGTATGAGGAGAGATTGGGTCGACTAGGCCTGTATTCACTAGAGTTTAGAAGAATGAGAGGGGATCTCATTGAAACGTATAAAATTCTGACAGGGCTAGACAGACTGGATGCAGGGAGAATGTTTCCCCTGGCTGGGGGGTCGAGAACGAGGGGTCACAGTCTGAGGATACGGGGTAGGACATTTAGGACTGAGATGAGGAGAAATTTCTTTGCTCAGAGGGTGGTGAACCTGTGGAATTCTCTGCAACAGAAGGCTGTGGAGGCCAAGTCACTGAATATATTTCAGAAGGAGATAGATAGATTTCTAGATGCAAAAGGCGTCAAGGGGTATGGAGAGAGAGTGGGAATATGGTAGTGAGATAGAGGATCAGTCATGATCATATTTAATGGCGGAGCAGGCTCGAATGGCCGAATGGCCGACTCCTGCTCCTATTTTTCTATGTTTCTAAATAGTGCTCATGAAACCTGTTCACCTCTTGACGTGATGGCAGTAATATGACCAAGATTCACAGCTGTAGAGATCTGAGATCACAACTGCATGATAGACTTTTGAGTTTAATGTGTTGATTCCATATTTGTGCTTTCAGTCTTCCAGACTGGCCTTTCTGATATGAATAAGCAGTTCTTCACCAACAAGAGAATAAATGACAGCATGCTTCCTAACATTACAACAGTGACTACACTTCAGAAGTACTTAATTGAACATAAGAACATAAGAAATAGGAGCAGGAGTAGGCCATTTGGCCCCTCGAGCATGCTCCGCCATTCAATAAGATCATGGCTGATCTGATCTTGGCCTCAACTCCACTTTCCCGCCCGCTCCCCATAATCCTTGACTCCCCTGTAGTTCAAAAATCTGTGTAGCTCCGTCTTGAATATATTCAATGACTCCGCCTCAACAGCTCTCTGCGGTAGAGAATTCCAAAGATTCACGACCCTCTGAGAGATTGGCTGTAAAGCACTTTGGGATGTTCTGATGTTATGAAAGGCGCATGCGCAGGGAAACCGGAACTTCCGTTCCCCTGAAGGGAGGGATTCAGAAGTCGAACGCGTGCGCGGGAGAGGCTGTGGGCATGCAGCGAACTTCGTTTTTTTTTTCAGGTTTCTCCGGGAGGGTAAGTATGGAGAAGCCTGCACTTTTAAAAAGGAAGCGCAAGGCCTGTTTTTAACAAGGTAAGTCTTTCTTTCTTTCTAGGTAAGAGAAATCTGTTATGGCTCCCAGTTCAGTTCATCTATGGTGATGGATGCCCTGATATACTGTTTACTGAGTGTAAATCAGTATGCAGCTTGGTACATCACCTCTGCATTCATTAGATCAATGGTAAGCCCATATTTTCACTACTGCTGCAAATCTTTCCACAATCAGATGGCGATTCTCCTACATGTAAACTGCAAGTACGTAGCCATCAGAAAATATGGAGTTTACAAATCAGCTCCTCGCTGGCCTTTGTAAGGGATCCTCTCCTGACCCTGCGTGTCTCGTAGCCTGTGAGGTTCACGCGGCTCTGTGCAGCCTGTATGTCAGTGCGGGTCTAGGCCTGGTCTCCAGCCAGTCTGGGAACACTAGACACCCCTGTGAGTGGTTCGAATCACTCTCCCTTACGGTTCTAGACACTGGACTTAGATGCGAGAGCAGTAATGGAGATAAAACTCATGTAGACTTGGTTTGAACGGTACGAAATGGAAAATCTTTATTGCATGATACTTAAAATTATGAAATACATGTCATATGCACAGATTAATGACAGTACAATCTTACAAACAGTTATAATCACTCTTAGGGAAACGAGGAACGACCAGCACAACGTAAATAGGGCACACATTACAAATATCCTTAAACTTTAAACCCTCCCCTATCAATAACTATCCTAAAACTAGCTTCGTAGGATCCCGAGACTCATGCTCACCACTCGTAATAACTCGGAGAAATCCCGAATAGCTGATCGGATGTTTTTCACCGCAGCACCCACGTGTTGGTCAGGAGATCTCCTGGTCCCACTTGTTTACTGCTTCTGCTGCTCGGTCAGTCGGCTGGACCGTCCGCTGTAGTGAAGACCTCTGTTGGTGGATTTACAGTTTAGTCGAGGAGCACCGTTGTCAATATCACTGATACGATGTGTTTGCACAGTCCAGTTATCGTCGATGCAATATGTCTTGTTAAAGAAGAAAACTTCCTGTCGAGAAGACTTGGCTGATCGACCTACAGGCGCGGTCGGGATTTACTGACCGTGGCGATGGATAAGGTCTTCTTCTCTTCTCCTCTCATCTCATCTCATCTCATCCCGGGCCTTCGGTTCCGCTGCCAGCTACCAACATAGGTCTTTGCAACAGTCTTTTACCCAGGAGCAGCCACGAGGTTACGAATCGACCGGATAAAACACAGGAGCAGCCACGATGATAACAGCAGCAAGCGGCAAGAGTCAAGAGCAAAAGAGCAAGCGCAAGAGAGCGAATGGACGGTTTGGGCCTGCAATTATAGTGCACAGTTCTTCCGTTTCCCGCCCAACTACAATGTCCATTCTTTTGTTTAAGGTTTGGCGCCCAAAATGTCCTGTATGGGTGATCTCTGTCCTTAATGGGTTTCGGGGCTACTCCTGAATGTTTGAGTACCTGCTAATATTTCTCCCATTGTTAAATCGGTCGGTGTTCCCCCTGGAGGGGTTTGGGGCTTCCAAGTGTCCTGTATAACTACCTGCTAACGGCTCTCTCATCGTAGAGCCGTTGGGAGTTTACATATTAATGTCCTTTGGATGGGCCCTTGATGGCTTTCCTTTGTACCTGGGAGACCGATTCCAGTATCGATGTTTATACTGTAAACCCATAATGTCCTGTGTATTGTCTTCACTGTGCTGAATCGTTATCGATCCTGCAAAAAAATGTTTATTGGAACGCCATCTTGTCTGCCTGCTGAAAAGTCTCGAATGTTCTGTCACGCGGTGCGGCGGCCATTTTACAGGCTGCTTGTGTCCAATTTAAACCTGACAGCATTCTGCTGAAATAAAAGCTGTTTTTGAACGAAACTTGTGTTCTCTCCTTATTAAAATGAAATCGCGATAATTGCGAATTCTACAGTCCCTCCTGTTGATGCGAATAACTCCGCTTATCGTATCAAAAATCTCAGTGGTGAGCAATCTTATCTCGATTTCACTCCGAATCCAGTAAATTAATCCCATAAAATTTTAACTTCACTAGGGTCTCTGTGTCGTCCTCATTTCCCAAGAAAAAATCACACTTTATATCACCGTAGGCATCATTTGCCCTTAAACTTACACCACTTGTTTTCCTTCCCGGCGTAACCAGGCCGATACCTCACGCATCACCTGTATATTTGTCTTTTATTCAAGGGAAGGAAAAACAAAACCCAAAAACCAAACAATCAACACCATCACCAAAATAAACAAATCCCGACTCTTAAACATGTCGAGTTTCCAACGTATTTACACTGAGTACAAACTTCCGCGGCGCACGTGGCGAGCGGGAGTGACGCCATCTTCCCATTACACTGCGCTCTCATCGTGCACGCGCACGTAACGTTCTCGCCACTCTCCCGTGTTCTCATGCTTGGTGAGGCGCTTGTCTCTTTTACAATGTATGAACAAAAGGTATACTACAATAAACACTTGACAGACGACTAAAATGTGGGAGGCTATTCTGACCCATGAGGGCACTTCAATATTCGTGAACAGATTCCACCACGGTGGAACCACTATGTCCAAAATGTCTGTACCTATCTCGACGGTTTTCTGTTCTAATGTATAGAAATGCTTTTGTGACACCGCGACGGCTTTTAGAAGTTTGGTTAAATGCTCGGGGAGAGGGGGAATGAGGTACCCAAAATGTGCGACAAATCGCTGCAAGTCGGTAAAATTCTCTTTTACTGTGAGATGAACAGTGGATGGTTCAGGGATTGGGATAATTCGCTGTTGTGCTACTTGAACTTCAGCCCTGGGTTTAAAACAGAAACTGCTGTCACTCACCGGACACCGGCTACGGTTTCCATGCTGGTAGTGTTGCGCTGCAGTGGTAACACAATATGTTCCACCCCCGATGTATGCTACCTGCGGAGGCACATGATCTTGTGCCATTGCCTCCATGGTGCAATTCATGGACTTGGCGCCAGCCGTTCTGAACCCGCACTGTGGTGTTAAAAAGGCATTCAAGTGCTGGGGGCACAGTATTATGTGTGCTCCCCTGCCACGACAACCAGAGAGATCTGTACCTGTCATCGTTTGCTCCCAGCGGATGACGTAAGGTGGAACCGCTGCATAACGAATGTGGGCTCCCCCCTGAATGACACCAATGTTCTCTACCCGATATACCGGGGCGGGCTTTGCTGTGTTGCCCAAAACCGGCATGCGTAATACTATTCCCATAATAGTATGGTTTGAACGTCCGCAGTCCACGGGGACTGGGTAAGCTTCTGAAGCTAGCCTGAGCTGGCACGGACTTAATGCATTCTGAAAAGGGTGGAGCGCCCGCAGGTGTTTGTTACTTATCCAGGACGGGACCAAACCTTGTTTTAAATCCTCCAAATTACTGCGGCCCTCGCCCAGTAACCACGCCCCGTAAAGCACGCACACCTCGTTCTGCGCAGCTTGATCGGATGCATTCCGATCTTCCCTAATCAGGGCATTTACCGTACGCGCCTGTTTCTCCAGCTCTGCTATAATCTCTTTTAAGTGTAGTGTCATGGCTTGGTCCTCGTGCAGACCCGACCCTACCACTTTATTCTCATCTGTAAGAATATCCTTTAACTGTGTTTTTAAACCATTAATCTGGGTCTGCAGCTCCACACTGTCTAGAGCGTTGACCACAGATGTCCCTGTGTTAAAAGCAGTGAACGCATCGTTCACCAAACCCCTTCTTTGCCTCCCTACTTGGTCCAAAACTTCCTGCGGTGCGGTGTATAAACTTGTCTTATCGATTTCTGCAAAATCAAACTCGTAAAATTGCCTGAACATCTTGGTCAACAGGATCTGGTACAACTGTTCCGTCTTTTTGGGGCACCACTCTGGTAACCGTACCTCAGTGAGATTTAAAATCACCGAGGCCACCGCGTAATGTACCCCCTGAAATAGTATCTGGTCTGTGGGGACCAGTACCAAACCGTTCCCGGGTCCCTTACTAGTTTTAGGGCACCCTTCTTCCTCAGTTAGAACTACCGGAATCGTGGGCGGGGCTTTGCGTGGGCGCGTAATGAGCTCAGTGGCATTTACTGGGATCGGAGAGTATGGGGCTCCGCACCCCCTGGTGCTCGCATCCCACCTCATCCCCTGTCCGTTATCCTGCCACTGGTTAATAAAGAATATGGAGATGCCTTTGGGGCAAACGTACTTTGACCCCCACATACAAACATAAATCCCCTCATCTGGTTCCCACCATTTGTCCCAACAGACTTTCACTTGTCCATCTGTCCCCGTAATTGTCCGATGGGTATTATTACCCAGTCGCTCCCACTCAACCGAAGAGTTCCTCATAGTTTTGCTCAGCTTTCGCAGCCACCACCATCGGCTCAATGGGACATTCCCACTGCAGGTCAAACAAATCCGTTTGCCGACGGTGACGCTGATCCTGGGTGCGATGATCCGTACTTTGGGGCACATTAAAGAAGTCTCTTTGTAGGCGAACCCCGATGTGCTGGAATACTCCGTTGAGTTCGTTCCCAGCCATCCTGGCCACCTTCCCTTGTGGAAATAGGTGCTGGTCCCTTCTGCCTTCCGTCTCCCGGTCCCATCCACCGCGATGGGGGCCGTGTCCCCGGAACATCCAAACACCACGACATCCTTGGTGAGGCCCCGATAGGCCAATCCACATCCGATTGCCGCGAGCAATACTATGAGTCGTTCCATCCTTCCTTGGTTCCTGTGATCAGATAGAATGAGGTAGCCAGCCTCGCAAAAAGTCTCTGGCTTTTGTGAAGGGTGAGCGGGTCCCCTGACCTCGCCTCACGTAAACTTCAACGTTTGCTAAATAGACTTCCTCTAAACCTAGCCTTAAAACTCCCATCATTTTATCGTTTTCTGTTACAAACACTACAAACTTAACCTTATTAAAACCACTTAAAACTTTAAACTAAAACTTAAAACCTTAAACTAATAACTTTACAATGCCGCCCGTTCTCAGGGCGGCCCCTTTAAATCCTGAGAAGGCTGCTGCGAGCTCTTCCCGACGGTGGGAGGGCACTGACCCTTCCCTCTGATCTGCCGCAGCCTGTTGCTGCGCTGACCCTTTCCTCTGATCTGCCGCAGCCTGTTACTGCTTCGATGTGGCCTGTCTCTACCCGGGTTATCTTAACCTGAAACTTACGCCCTGGGGCAGCCTGGGGACCTGACCACATCTTCCTGGGCTGGGGTACTCTGCTTGACCTACGGGGAATTGCTATGGGCGGGGGCTCCGTGACGGACGGACCGGGTCCCGAGACCTTCAACGGGATGACCTGGGGTTCCATCACAGGCGCCAGCCCCGCCTCCGCTGACTCCGCCTCCCTAACCTCAGGGCTGGCAGTTCGGGGCCCCGCCCTGCTCGGCCCAGCAGGCGGCCCTTCACTCGCGAACTCTGCCTCCCCTGAGGACTGGACGTTCAAAGCGGGCGGCCACACCTCTGGGAACCACATAGCGGCTGGCCCGGCCTCCTCTAGCTCCTTCCTCCTGCTGTCGGGACCTGCAGCTTGTGTGTCCACCCCGTATGGATCTCTACCTAGCGGCCCCAATCCTTCCAGACCGTTCCTCTGAAACCACCCGTCATCATCACTATGCTCATCTGCACTATCCTCATCTGACCAGGGTACCCTGGGGTCCTCGTCATCTAACCCCCAACTCCAGAAAAACGCTGCATGATCGTCCGGGATGTCCCTTCCCCTGATGCAAGCTGCTACGCCTGCCTGTGTGCCTTGTGGTCCTACCTGGGGCTGTGTTTTCCCACTCGCAGGTCTGGCCCCTCCCTTAAGACAGGCCACCGCCCCTGCTTGTTTCTGTGAAATCTCACCTGCTGGAGGCTGCAGATTTCTATCCTGTTTTAAATCCTCATACTCCCTGCTCCTGGCTACCCTGTAGGCTGCTTTTATCTCTCTAAGCTGCCCTTCTAGCCTGAGCACGTCTAACTTTCCCATTGATCGGGCGTTCTCCTCCCGCAGGGTCTGCTCTCTAAGCTGCCCTTCCAGCCCATCTATTTTCCCTATTAAGCGGGCGTTCTCCTCCCGCAAGGCCTGCTCTTTTAACCTGGCCTCCTCACCGCAGACCCCCTCCTGTGCGTGTCTTTTAAAAGGACACAGGTAGGCAGGCTGCGCCGGTTCTAGTCATGGGGCACTATTAGACGGTCCTGCGGTACCTACGGGGCCGGTTGCGACCGCCACCTGTCCACGCGCATTCAAAACCATCTTGCGCATGGCTCCTAACACTGCTTCGAGGTCTTCGGGAGAGGTGGGTGCCTTTGCTTCCTTAGCCGGGACAGGCGCCTGGGTTCGGACCGCGGGATTTTTATCCTTGGAATCCTTCCAAGGGTTCCTGCAGTGCTTGCGCCAGTGCCCTGTCTTCCCACACCCGTAACAGGCATTACTTGCCTGTGGGGCGCGATTACCCTCCTGATGCCACTCTCTTTGAGCCGGGGCTGCGGGTCGTACCTCATGTACTCTTCCCTTAAAGGGACGTGTTGCCATACCCCTTATGTTACGGTAGCCTAACGTGAGTCGATTCAAGACCGACTCTTCCGTAAGGTTGAGGTCATTGGGATCGAACCAGGCTTTTGCCTGCTCTCTAACGGCTGGTAAACTGTTGGCTATTATGCACCTAAGCCAATGAATTAAAGCGGCGCCTTCCACATCTTCGCGCTCGGGCGCACCTAGACAGCTGCGCTCATATACTGGCCACAGCCTGTCGGCAAAAACCTTCGGGGGTTCTCCCTCCATCTGCACTGTCTGTCCCACTCTAGCAAACGGACCTCCGTCGTTCGCTCCCACTACTTCTAGGACCTCATTTTTCAATTCCTCATAACTTTTATTACCCCTCTTGCTATCGCCTGAGAGACACTGAAGGACCGAGCTATCTAAAGAGAACAGCAGCATTTTTGCTGTCTCCCCATCATCGCAGCCGTTGATGGCTGCGGCTTGCTCAACTTCCCTAAAATGTACGGAAGGGTCGTCTATCTCGGTCAGCTTCCTTACGTGGTTTATCATGGCTCTCAGCTGATGTGAACTGTGAGGCAACACCAGCTGTCCGAGGAGATCCCCCGGTTCTTCCCCACCGTTTCTGCTTGGGCCCCTTTTAATCCCCGTTACTGGATACAACGATCCCTTTTCTACTTCCTTTTCAACGGGCTCTTTTGTTTCTTCCGTTGCTTCCTCCCTAACCCAGGTTTCTGAATAGCTGGGTGGCGCGGAGGGCGCAGTGGCTACTACTTCTTCTGCTTTACTTGGTGGGGAATTTCTAAATCTCTCATTTACTAGCGGCTGGCGTGCCGACGGATTAATAAGGCACACCATGCCGTTCGCATTATTCACGGCCTTTTTGAGGCTCTCTATCTCTTTTTCGCAGGCGCTATGGTCGGCTCCCTGAAACTTATCCTCAAGGGCCAACTTATACGCCGACCTAACCCCCATTAAGCTCTCTTCTTGAGTTCTTATCTGGGCAGCTTGACGGTTACATCTTTCCTTCATCCTACTCTCGTTTAATTTTGCTTCAGTGATCTGGCACTCGAGATACTCTACCCTTGTTTTAAGGTAGCTGGAGACTTCCTGGCTTTCCTGGCGTAACTCATTTAAACTCTTAATGAGCGCCTCCCCTCCAGAAACCTTCTCCTCCATTTCCTCCTCTAGACTGCTTGATTCGAGCGGTTAGCGCTGTATTGGTCTGGTTTGAAATCTGAACCTGCCTTTTGTAGCACATAAGCCAGACTGCTTTCTCAACTGCCTTTTTATGCTCCTTACTATCCGTCCACCTTTCAGCTGCCTCTAGTGGGCTCTTATCCGCTAACAGTTCGCTTATCCACTTTTTCGTTAGATTAACCTTTCCAAATACGTAATCCGCTATCTTTTCCTGCATCACATTTCGTACAGTCATTCCAAAATCTAACACACTACCCTCTCGCTGCCAGTGTCCTGCCGCGGTCGCCATTTTCTGTAAGGGATCCTCTCCTGACCCTGCGTGTCTCGTAGCCTGTGAGGTTCACGCGGCTCTGTGCAGCCTGTATGTCAGTGCGGGTCTAGGCCTGGTCTCCAGCCAGTCTGGGAACACTAGACACCCCTGTGAGTGGTTCGAATCACTCTCCCTTACGGTTCTAGACACTGGACTTAGATGCGAGAGCAGTAATGGAGATAAAACTCATGTAGACTTGGTTTGAACGGTACGAAATGGAAAATCTTTATTGCATGATACTTAAAATTATGAAATACATGTCATATGCACAGATTAATGACAGTACAATCTTACAAACAGTTATAATCACTCTTAGGGAAACGAGGAACGACCAGCACAACGTAAATAGGGCACACATTACAAATATCCTTAAACTTTAAACCCTCCCCTATCAATAACTATCCTAAAACTAGCTTCGTAGGATCCCGAGACTCATGCTCACCACTCGTAATAACTCGGAGAAATCCCGAATAGCTGATCGGATGTTTTTCACCGCAGCACCCACGTGTTGGTCAGGAGATCTCCTGGTCCCACTTGTTTACTGCTTCTGCTGCTCGGTCAGTCGGCTGGACCGTCCGCTGTAGTGAAGACCTCTGTTGGTGGATTTACAGTTTAGTCGAGGAGCACCGTTGTCAATATCACTGATACGATGTGTTTGCACAGTCCAGTTATCGTCGATGCAATATGTCTTGTTAAAGAAGAAAACTTCCTGTCGAGAAGACTTGGCTGATCGACCTACAGGCGCGGTCGGGATTTACTGACCGTGGCGATGGATAAGGTCTTCTTCTCTTCTCCTCTCATCTCATCTCATCTCATCCCGGGCCTTCGGTTCCGCTGCCAGCTACCAACATAGGTCTTTGCAACAGTCTTTTACCCAGGAGCAGCCACGAGGTTACGAATCGACCGGATAAAACACAGGAGCAGCCACGATGATAACAGCAGCAAGCGGCAAGAGTCAAGAGCAAAAGAGCAAGCGCAAGAGAGCGAATGGACGGTTTGGGCCTGCAATTATAGTGCACAGTTCTTCCGTTTCCCGCCCAACTACAATGTCCATTCTTTTGTTTAAGGTTTGGCGCCCAAAATGTCCTGTATGGGTGATCTCTGTCCTTAATGGGTTTCGGGGCTACTCCTGAATGTTTGAGTACCTGCTAATATTTCTCCCATTGTTAAATCGGTCGGTGTTCCCCCTGGAGGGGTTTGGGGCTTCCAAGTGTCCTGTATAACTACCTGCTAACGGCTCTCTCATCGTAGAGCCGTTGGGAGTTTACATATTAATGTCCTTTGGATGGGCCCTTGATGGCTTTCCTTTGTACCTGGGAGACCGATTCCAGTATCGATGTTTATACTGTAAACCCATAATGTCCTGTGTATTGTCTTCACTGTGCTGAATCGTTATCGATCCTGCAAAAAAATGTTTATTGGAACGCCATCTTGTCTGCCTGCTGAAAAGTCTCGAATGTTCTGTCACGCGGTGCGGCGGCCATTTTACAGGCTGCTTGTGTCCAATTTAAACCTGACAGCATTCTGCTGAAATAAAAGCTGTTTTTGAACGAAACTTGTGTTCTCTCCTTATTAAAATGAAATCGCGATAATTGCGAATTCTACACCTTGCTGAAGACATGCAATCGACTCAAGTTGCAGAGCTTGTCAGATGCAATGTGAAGTGCATGCCTGCAATGATTTGTGACATCATTAATCACTGTTGCAAAGAAGAAACCATAGAGGCTTGGTACAAAAACGTAGATCAGCTTGAGCTGTTAAATGGTTTGGAAAGGGCGCCATCTACACTGCCCACATGTCATCCAAACAACACGAATACAACTTTCTGAACATTGGACCTTGGACAGCAGTTTCCATCATTCATGTGCGCTGACTGCCAAATACTTCTGTCAGGTTAATAAAGACTGAGAACATGTCCAAGCTCAGTTTCTCATCGGTCTTACATTGGATATCTATCAAAGGTCACAGCAATTGTGCCTTTCTTTGGTTTGAATGGTGAAAGATGTCAACCTCGATCTATGGGACTGAGAAAATCTTGCAATAATTGCCCAATATCACTCTCACTGATATATTTATTTGCTTAACCAAACCTTGCTCCCTCCGTCCTTGCAAACTACCGCCCCATCTCCAACCTCCCTTTCTTCTCCAAAGTCCTTGAATGTGTTGTTGCCTCCCAAATCCGTGCCCATCTTTCCTGCAATTCCATGTTTGAATCCCTCCAATCAGGTTTCTGCCCTTGCCACAGTACCGAAACAGCTCTCATCAAAGTCACAAATTACATCCTTTGTGACTGTGACAAAGGTAAACTATCCCTCCTCATCCTTCTTGAGGTGTCTGCAGCCTTTGACACGGTTGACCACTCCATCCTTCTCCAACGCCTCTCCACTGTCGTCTAGCTGGGTGGGACTGCACTCGCCTGGTTCCATTCTTATCTATCTAATCGTAGCCAGAGAATCACCTGCAACAGCTTCTCTTCCCACTCCCGCATCGTTAGCTTTGGTGTCCCCCAAGGATCTATCCTTGGCCCCCTCCTATTTCGCATCTACATGTTGCCACTTGGCGACATCATCCAAAAACACAGCGTCAGTTTCCACATGTACACTGATGACACCCAGCTCTACCTCACTACCTCTTCTCTCGACCACTCCATGGTGTCTAAATTGTCAGACTGCTTGTCTGACATACAGTTAACGGATATGATGTGATTGGGATTACAGAGACGTGGCTCCAGAACAATCAAGGCTGGGACCTGAATATCCAGGGGTATTCAACATTCAGGAAGGATAGAATAAAACGAAAAGGGGGTGGGGTAGCATTGCTGGTTAAAAAGGAGATTAATGCAATAGCTAGGAAGGACATTAGCTTGGAGGATGTGGAATCAATATGGGTTGAGCTGCAGAACACCAAAGGGCAGAAAACGTTAGTGGGGGTTGTGTACAGACCTCCAAACAGTAGTAGTGAGGTGGGGGAGGGTATGAAACAGGAAATCAGAGGTGCATGCAAAAAAGGCGCAGCAGTTATCATGGGTGACTTTAATATGCATATAGATTGGGCTACTCAAACTGGAAGCAATACGGTGGAGGAGGATTTCCTGGAGTGTTTAAGGGATGGTTTCCTAAACCAATATGTTGAGGAACCAACTAGAGAGGTGGCCATCCTGGACTGGGTGTTGTGTAATGAGGAAGGACTAATCAGCAATCTTGTGGTGCGAGGCCCCTTGGGGAAGAGTGACCATAGTATGGTGGAGTTCTACATTAGGATGGAGAAGGAAACAGTTAATTCAGAGACCATGGTCCAGAACTTAAATAAGGGCAACTTTGAGGGTATGAGGCGTGAATTGGCGAGGTTAGATTGGCAAGCGATATTTAAGGGGTTATCAGTGGAAGGGCAATGGCAGACATTTAGAGATCGCATGGATGAACTACAGCAATTGTATATCCCTGTCTGGCGTAAAAATAAAAAAGGGAAGGTGGCTCAACCATGGCTAACAAGGGAAATCAGGGATAGTATTAAAAGCAAGGAAGTGGCATACAAATTGGCCAGCAGTAGCAGCAAACCCGGGGACTGGGAGAACTTTAAAACTCAGCAGAGGAGGACGGAGGGTTTGATTAGGGCAGGGAAAATAAAATATGAAAGGAAACTTGCAGAGAACATTAAAACGGACTGCAAAAGCATCTATAAATATGTAAAAAGAAAGAGGTTAGTAAAAACAAACGTAGGTCCCCTGCAGTCAGAAACAGGGGAAGTCATAATGGGGAACAAAGAAATGGCAGATCAATTGAACAAGTACTTTGGTTCGGTGTTTACTGTGGAGGACACAAACAACCTTCCGGAAATAAAAGAGATCAAAGGATCTGGTAAGAGAGAGGAGCTGAGGGAAACCCTTATCAGTCGGGAAAAGGTGTTGGGGAAATTGATGGGACTGAAGGCTGATAAATCCCCAGGGCCTGATGGTCTGCATCCCAGAGTACTTAAGGAGGTGGCCTTGGAAATAGTGGATGCATTGACGATCATTTTCCAACAATCCTTAGACTCTGGATTAGTTCCGAAGGAGTGGAGGGTGGCTAATGTAACCCCTCTTTTTAAAAAAGGAGGGAGGGAGAAAGCAGGGAATTATAGACCGGTCAGCCTGATATCGGTGGTGGGTAAAATGATGGAATCAATTATTAAAGATGTCATAACAGACCATTTGGAAAGTGGCGACATGATAGGTCCAAGTCAGCATGGATTTGTGAAAGGGAGATCATGCTTGACAAATCTTCTGGAATTTTTTGAGGATGTTTCCAATAGGGTGGACGGGGGGGAACCAGTAGATGTGGTGTATTTGGACTTTCAGAAGGCCTTCGACAAGGTCCCACACAAGAGATTGGTGTGCAAAGTTAAAGCACATGGGATTGGGGGTAATGTGTTGACGTGGATTGAGAACTGGTTGGCACACAGGAAACAAAGAGCAGGAGGAAATGGGTACTTTTCAGAATGGCAGGCAGTGACCAGCGGGGTACCGCAGGGTTCGGTGCTGGGGCCCCAGCTGTTTACATTATATATTAATGATTTGGACGAAGGGATTAATTGTAATACCTCCAAATTTGCGGATGACACTAAATTGGGAGGTAGTGTGAAGAATGAGGAGGATGCTAGGAGGCTACATAGTGACTTGGACAGGTTGGGTGAATGGACAAATGTATGGCAGATGAAGTACAATGTGGATAAATGTGAGGTTATCCACTTTGGTGGTAAAAATAGGGAGGCAGACTATTACCTGAATGGTGGCAGATTAGGGAAAGGGGAGGTGCAACGAGACCTGGGCGTCATGGTACATCAGTCACTGAAGGTGGGAAGGCAAGTGCAGCAGGCAGTCAAGAAAGTAAATGGCATGATGGCCTTCATAGCAAGGGGATTTGAGTACAGGAGTAGGGAGGTGATGCTACAGTTGTACAGGGCCTTGGTGAGGCCACACCTGGAGTATTGTGTGCAGTTTTGGTCTCCTAACTTGAGGAAGGACATTCTTGCTATTGAAGGAGTGCAATGAAGGTTCACTAGATTGATTCCTGGGATGGCCAGACTGACATATCAAGAAAGACTGGATCAACTGAACTTGTATCCTCTGGAGTTCAGAAGAATGAGGGGGGATCATATAGAGACGTTTAAAATCCTGACTGGTTTAGACAAATTAGATGCGGGCAGAATGTTTCCAATGTTAGGGAAAACTAAAACCAGGGGTCACAGTCTAAGGATAAAGGGGAAGCCATTTAAGACTGAGATGAGGAGGAACTTCTTCACCCAGAGAGTGGTGAATCTGTGGAATTCTCTACCACAGAAGGTTGTTGAGGCCAGTTCGCTAAATATATTCAAAAGGGAGTTAGATATAATACTCACAACTAGGGGGATCAAGGGGTATGGCGAGAAAGCAGGAATGGGGTACTGAGGTGGCATGTTCAGCCATGAACGCATTAAATGGCGGTGCAGGCTCGAAGGACCGAATTGTCTACTCCTGCACCTATTTTCTATGTTTCTATGTCTATGTTTCTATACAGTTCTGGAAGAGCAAAAATTTTCTCCAATTGAATATTGGGAAAACCGAAGCCATTGTTCTTGGTCCCTGCCACAAACTCCGTTCCCTAGTCACTGACTCCATCCCTCTTTCTAACACCTGTCTGAGGCTGAAGCACACTGTTCGCAACCTTGGTGTCATATTTGACCCTGAAATTAGTTTTCGACCACATATCCGCAGCATAACAAAGACCGCCTACTTCCACCTCCGTAACATTGCCCGTCTCCGCGCTTACCTCAGCTCATCCGCTGCTGAAACCCTCATTCATGCCTTTGTTACCTCTAGACTTGACTATTACAACGCACTCCTGGCTGGCCTCCCACATTCTACCCTACGTAAACTTGAGGTCATCCAAAACTCGGCTGTCCGTGTCCTAACTCACACCAAGTCCCGTTCGCCCATCACCCCTGTGCTCGCTGACCTTCATTGGCTTCCGGTTAAGCAGCACCTCGATTTCAAAATTCTCATCCTTGTTTTCAAATCCGTCCATGGCCTCGCTCCTTCCTATCTCTGTAATCTCCTTCAGCCCCACAACCCCGACAAGATATCTGCGCTCCTCTAATTCTGCCCTCTTGAGGATCCCTGATTATAATCACTGAACCTTTGGTGGTCGTGCCTGCTGTTGCCTAGGCCCTAAGCTCTGGAATTCCCTACCTAAACCTCTCCGCCTCTCTACCTCTCTTTCCTCCTTTAAGACGCTCCTTAAAATCTACCTCTTTGACCAAGCTTTTGGTCACCTGCCCTAATTTATCCTTATGTAGATCGGTGTCAAATTTTTTGTCTTAAAATACTCCTGTGCAGTGTCTTGGGACGTTTTACTACGTTAAAGGTGCTACATAAATACAAGTTGTTGTTGTTGTTAGGACATTTTTTAACTGCCCATATTTGCACATTGTGAGATTTACATAGGATTACATATTACATAGGGTATATGGCACAGAAACAGGCCATTCGGCCCAACCAGTCCATGCCGGCGTTTATGCTCCACTCGAGCCTCCTCCCGTCTTTCCTCATCTAAATCTATCAGCATAACCTTCTATTCCCTTCTCCCTCATATGCTTGTCTAGCCTCCCGTTAAATGCATCGATACTATTCGCTTCAACCACTCCCTGTGGTAGCGAGTTCCACATTCTCACCACTCTTTGGGTAAAGAAGTTTCTTCTGAATTCCCTATTGGATTTCTTGATGACTATCTTATATTGATGGCCTCTAGTTATGCTCTTCCCCACAAGTGGAAACATTCTCTCTGTATCCACTCTATCAACATTTTTTTATAATTTTAAAGACCTCTATTAGGTCACCCCTCAGCCTTCTTTTTTCAAGAGAAAAGAGACCCAGCCTGTTCATCCTTTCCTGATATGTATACCCTCGCATTTCTGGTATCATCCTTGTAAATCTTCTCTGCACCCTCTCCGGTGCCTCTATATCCTTTTTATAATATGGCGATTAAAACTGTACGCAGTACTCTAAGTGTGGTCTCACCAAGGTTCGATACAAGTTTAGCATAACTTCCCTACTTTTCACTTCCACCCCTCTAGAAATAAACCATAGTGCTAGGTTTGCTTTTTTTATGGCCTTGCTAACCTGTGTCGCAACTTTTAGTGATTTGTGTATTTGTACTCCGAGATCCCTTTGTTCCTCTACCCCACCTAGACTCGCACCCTCCAAGTGATAAGTGACGTCCCTATTCTTCCTACCAAAATGTAATACCTCACATTTATCTGTGTTGAACTTCATTTGCAAAAATGAATTTGCGTTTGACTTTCTCACTACGTTTGCACATCTATAGACTATTCCCCTTCCATACAGATTGATAATGTCATTAAGAGCAGGATTTTGTAGAGACCTTTGGTCCTACAAAAAGAAAGACTTGCATTTATATAGCGGCATCACGACCACCGGTCGTCCCAAAGCGCTTTACAGCCAATGAAGTACTTTTTGAAGTGTGGTCACTGTTGTAATGTAGGAAACGCGGCAGCCAATTTGCACACAGCAAGCTCCCACAAACAGCAACGTGATAATCACCAGATAATCTGTTTTCGTGATGTTGACTGAGGGATAAATATTGGCCAGAACACCGGGGATTCTTTAAAATAGTGCTGTGGAATCTTTTCTGTCCACCTGAGAGAACAGACGGGGCCTCGGTTTAATGTCTCATGCGAAAGACGGCACCTCCGACAGTGCAGCACTCCCTCAGCACTGCACTGGAGTGTCAGCCAGATTTTTGCAGACAGACAGACAGACAGACACACAGACAGATAATGTAGTTGCTGTTGATTTGTTGTGAAACATGGCAGCTGATTGATACAACAACAACTTGTATTTATATAGCGCCTTTAACGTAGTAAAACGTCCCAAGGCACTGCACAGAAGTATTTTATGACAAAAAATTTGACACCGAGTCACATAAGGATAGGGCACGTGACCAAAAGCTTGGTCAAAGAGGTAGGTTTTAAGGAGCGTCTTAAAGGAGGAAAGAGAGGTAGAAAGGCGGAGAGGATTAGGGAGGGAATTCCAGAGCTCAGGGCCCAGGCAACAGAAGGCACGGCCACCAAAGGTTGAGTGATTATAATCAGGGATGCTCAAGAGGGCAGAATTCGAGGAGCGCAGATATCTCGGGGGGTTTGTGGGGCTGAAGGAGATTACAGAGATAGGGAGGGGTGAGGCCATGGAGGGATTTGAAAACAAGGATGAGAATTTTGAAATCGTGGCGCTGCTTAACCGGGAGCCAATGTAGGTCAGCGAGCACAGGGGTGATGGGTGAATGGGACTTGGTGCGAGTTAGGACACGGGCAGCTGAGTTTGGATCACCTCAAGTTTACGGAGGGTAGAATGTGGGAGGCCAGCCAGGAGTGCGTTGGAATAGTCAAGTCTAGAGGTAACAAAGGCATGGATGAGGGTTTCAGCAGCGGATGAGCTGAGGCAAGGGCGGAGACGGGCGATGTTACGGAGGTGGAAGTAGGCAGTCTTTGTTATGCTGTGGATATGTGGTCGGAAGCTCATTTCAGGGTCAAATATGACACCAAGGTTGCGAACAGTGTGGTTCAGCCTCAGACAGATGTTAGGGAGAGGGATGGAGTCAATGGCTAGGGAACGGAGTTTGTGGCGGGGACCGAAAGCAATGGCTTCGATCTTCCCAATATTTCATTGGAGAAAATTTTTGCTCATCCAGAACTGAATGTCAGACAAGCAGTCTAACAATTTAGTGACCGTGGAGGGGTGGAGAGAAGTGGTAGTGAGGTAGAGCTGGGTGTCATCAGTGTAAATGTGGAAACTGATGCTGTGTTTTCGGATGATGTCGTCAAGGGGCAACATGTAGATGAGAAATAGGAGGGGGCCAAGGATAGATCCTTGGGGGACACCAGAGGTAACGATGCGGGAGTGGGAAGAGAAGCCATTGCAGGTGATTCTCTGACTACGATTCAATAGATAAGAATGGAACCCGGCGAGTGCAGTCCCACCCAGCTGGACGACGGTGGAGAGGCGTTGGAGAAAGATGGAGTGGTCAACCGTGTCAAAGGCAGCAGACAAGTCAAGAAGGACGAGGAGGGATAGTTTACCTTTGTCACAGTCACAAAGGATGTCATTTTTGACTTTGATGAGAGCCGTTTCGGTACTGTGGCAAGGGCAGAAACCTGATTGGAGGGATTCAAACATGGAATTGCAGGAAAGATAGGCATGGATTTGGGAGGCGACAACACGTTCAAGGACTTTGGAGAGGAAAGGGTGGTTTGAGATGGGGTGGTTGTTTGCAAGGACGGAAGGATCAAGGGTTTTTTTTGAAGAGAGGGGTGATGACGGCAGCAGACTGCAGCGGTTCAAGAAGGCGGCTCACCACCTCCTTCTCAAGGGCAACTAGGGATGAGCAATAAATGCTGGCCTTGCCAGCGACGCCCAGATCCCATAAGCGAATAAAAAAAAAAAGATTTGAGGGAGAGGGGGCCAGTACCTGAGGAGAGAGAACCGGTAACAATATCAGCTAACATGGGAGCCAGAAAAGGAAGTTGGGTGGTCAGCAGTTTGGTGGGAATAGGGTCGAGTATGTAGATACTAGATAGATAGATTGAGAGATAGATACGATGTACGGAAAAGGAATTGTGGATGTGTAGAGGTAATTTTGTCATATTTATCACTATGTACAAAGGAGTTATCAGGACGGATCGTCATGTCACATGGAAAGATTATCTAGAGTGATTTTAGGTTCTGTTCCCAGGACACAATCACCCATCAGATCTTTATCAACTGCCCAATATCAGGGTTATCAAAGCATCCTCGCAGAAAAGATAGATTTAGCTTCTGAATGTGCATAAAGACATGATATAAAATTGTTCAAGCTGCTCATCTACGCCATACATATTAATAGTACAATTTGCAACACTAATCAATGCAGATTAACATTCCAATCACAATATCACCTGCACACTCAAATATATGTGGCACTTTGGTCTTAAACATCTAAAATGGTTTTTCTAACTGAAATGTGTAAACTATTGATATATGATCATTTAAAATGTGTTATCATGAACTGACATAGCTTTTACATGATTACATAATAGGAGAGCTAATTGTTTCCATAAAACCATAGACTATAACCTCTCAAAGCCAGCTTCTGAAACTGATAATTATTAATTAACAGCTTTAGGAAATGCAATGATTTAACACCTACCTCATTTAAAAGAAAATTCCTAAACATTTAACTTTTATTTGTAAATACGTCAAAAGATACTCGAGTGGGATTTTATACTGTAGCCATGTACCATGCATGGACCTCAGCAGTCATTTGTAAGCCTTTATTTTTTCACACTGGACTGTTAAGGGCTTATTTTACAAGCTTGCACTGCCGGAATAGAGTCTTGCCAGTAGACCAAAATCAAAAAATGACCCTTTAGTGCATTTTAATTTAAATTATGTTGGCAATGTTCAGTTTAGGTCTGTGTGTTTAAGCAATAAATATTCTACTCCAGCCTCTAAAGTAGCACAACTCATGTCAGCTCAGATGTACCATCTGGCAAGAATCTTCATGTGTATATACATTCTTTGTGAGCATTCAGCAATGGAGATCTATTAATAACACCGCCGGAAATAATATTAAGAACTTGAATTTATGAAGTGCTTTATCAAATCTCTCAGAAGAGTCCCAAAACGCCTCACATACAATGAATTATTTTGAAGTGGAGTGAATGGTGTAATGTAGGGAAAAGATGTGTATTTATATATACTGCATTTGCAAGAACACAACAAAATAAGATAAGTTAAGAATATGAAGAGGTCATTCACGCAATCAAATGCAATCTCCCTAGTATCATAGCTCTCCCATTCTAACATCCGAATACATTTTGAACATTTCCAATGCTTTGTCTTTATTTCCATAATCTGACATAGGCTGTCAGCGCTCACCATTATTAAAGTGTAAATCGGACATGCACAGATAAATGCGGAAATCAGGAAGTTGCTGAGGGTTCGGTATACCAGCATCTCACCAAGAGACTCCGCATTCAAACTCGTGGAATGCGTGAAGTTGCAGTACTTACCCATTAGCTGGCCACTAAACACACCAGAAAATGCTTGTCCAGTCAAGAGTAAGTGAATTTTTAATTGCGTGATAAGTCTTAATTACTGCCAAACAACCACTCTGGCACAGTGAATTAACCTTTAAAAGTGTGGAGTCTCATTCCTTCAGATTTTAATTATTGTTGGAGAATTTTTTTACTTTTTCTTTCTGTTTCTTTTATCTCTCTCTCTTAATCCCATCTTTCTTTCCCTCTTTTTATTTCTCTTTCTGTACATGATTTTACATTGAATTAAATATTCTAACTGACACTTCCAGGTTCAGACTCCGCAGGGATCATTTTAACCCCCAAAAATGGATGGGTTAGGGTCGGGTGAGATGTAACATTTTTTTAAAACTCAAACCCGCTCATTTCCAGGTTTAACAGAGGGGAGTCAGGGGACGGGCAGCCAGCCCACTCCTAGGAGATGGGTTCGCCATTTAATTATTATAATGAGGCTGTGTGCCTCAGATTTAACCTGTCTTACAAGTTTAACCCTGGCCTGCCAGGTTTCCCAGGCCTCGGGAAACCCGGCAGATCAAGGGAAGCGAGGACAGCTTTGAGTAAAAGGTAAATGCCTTTCCAGCACTGTTTGTGGGCCTGGAGGAGCAGGAGTGCTTCCCCCCAGCCTCCCAAGCTACCTGCTTCCCTGCCATCGTAGAACTCCGCCCTTATCCAAAGATCCCCTGCCCTGGGATCGGGGCTCGGATCCACTCCATGATTGGGAATCAGACGCCACCAAGATCCGGATCCCCCTCCCCCCACACTTCCACTAACACAGCTGCAGGCTCCCCTCCTGCTCCTGGGGCTGCAGCCTCCTCCAGAGTGTTCTCTGCCCAATAGGGAGCTAAGCCTGTCAATCAGACTAGTTTCCGGATGGGGATCCTGTTGAAAAAATGCCGTGGAGTTATCCCGTCCAAAAAATCCTCCACCCCACTTACGCAACCTGCCCCAGTCAATATCGGGGCCAGCGTGTCTCAGTAAGGATTCTTCAATTGATCGATTAAGGAGACGCTTGCCCTGTTCACAGAGGTCCCCTGTAGAGGGCGCTGCATTTTTTGGGCTTCCTAATCACTGCCAGTTCAGGCGCGATCTTGCCAGCCCTGGGGAGGCGGGTATGGAGGTGGGACTGCCGGGAAAATGGCAGAATTTGGGGGCGGGTGCCCAACCCTCCTCCATGCCAGCTTGCCAGGAGGCGGGTAGCTGACCCGCGCCGGGTACCGTCTCCTTGGAGGCGGGAAGGGAATTACAGCCACTTCACTGCCTGTTAACAGGTAGTTAACAGGCAGATAAGAGGATTATCCCCATTTTACCCACACAAGTGCGGGCTTCCCGAAGGCTGCGAACCTCGCCAGGGTCACCGAGGCGAGTAGGGGGTCTGCGGGGGTCGGGGGGGTCCAAAAGTGCGCTGTGAAGGTAAGTGATGGATGCAAGTGTGGAGAGGTAAGTATGTGAGGTAAGTGGAAAGTGTTAGAAAAAGTTTACTTACCTTTGTTTCTTCCTGCAGGCTTCAATCGGTGGGTATGTGGAGAGTCTCGCACCTCCGCGGCAGAGATGACAGATGGCCGTTGCATTCTCCAGTGCAACAACCATCTAATTTCTGCTAAAGAAAGAGGTTTGATGAGTCTTGAATTCAAGGACTCATCAAACTATCGCGAATGTCAGTGTTTGACAGCTTCACAGAGCTTCAAACGATGACAATTCATCTGTCAAAAATTTTTGACAGATGAAATGTCATACGCTGACGCTGGGCGGGCTTAACAAGGTCAATCAAGGGAAAATAGCGTGGGTTGGCCACAAGTCGATGGAGGTGGGACATCGACCCGCCAAGCAGCAGTCCCGCCTCCAACGTGCCCCCATTGGCGAAATCGCCCCCTTCCACTGCAAAAGCCCAGAGAAAGTCTGTGGGCAAGTTTAAGTGTCATGAATGGTGAACGCTGTTCATTCACCGCTGACCGCAAATTCCGGGCCATTATTTACCATGTGCTGTAACAATGTGAAAGAAAAGAGCCCCGTGAAAAACATAATTGGACACGTGTGGTAGCACTTTGCTCCGATGACCATGACCACTGCATAAGAGACTGCGAATGTAACAAAATATTATTCATGTCTAACCCTCATCACGATGGATACGTTTGAAGACATTCTGTGCAAATGTTCTCAAAGTGCTCAATTGGAAAAATAAACCAGTATTTAATTAATATGCAAATAACCTCATATTAAAGCTATGTACAGAATTAAATATGCAGAGCCTAATTCTCAGTAGATAGGCATTTAATCCTTGTACCTATACTTTGAAAGTACATTTTTTAGCCATTTATAAGATATTAGACCGAACTGGATATGATGGCACATTAATCTGTTAATTACCTCATTAATATGCATTGATTGAGTCTAAATTTTAATATGACTTAGAGACCATTGTACTTCTTATTTGCACATTTTAATTCAGTCCAGTAATGAACAGATTAAAATACCGAGATAATTATACAGAATATTGACATATTTTCACTTTTTAAAATTTCAATTTATAAACTGAGGGTGGTGAGGTCAGATATAACACTGGCCCCGACGTCCCTTGGACTTTCTGCCGTAACTTTAACGGAAGAGCAGCGCAAGCCCCGTATTCGCAAGTAAAAGGGTTTTCCATCGTGGCAAAAAGTCCAAGGAGATTCTGGGCCGCTGGCCTAGAAATTCGATGGCACTGCGCCCGTTTTACATGCATAAAACAGACCCCTAAGGGTCCAATCCGACGGCCAGCTCGTGCGCGCCTGTCCCACACCAGGGCCGGAATTTTGCCGGCGCTCAGAGGGCGGGTTCGGAGGCAGGTCCACTGTCAAAATCTAAAAGATTGACAGCGGGTCGGGATCTCGCTCTGAACCCGCCTTCATGTCAGTTTCCCCAAGTGCGGGGTCTGCCTGCGCTTTGCAGACACGGCACTAAGAGGCGGGTCAGCCAATTGAGATAGTTAAGAGGGTCTTTAAAGGTAGTGGAACAGCGTTTTACCACCTTCTAGCCATTTTTCCAACTTTTCCACGAGGTTCCCGTCGCCCGGGGATCACGTCAGGTAAGTGTGTCGGGTTCTCTATGGCTCTCCATTGCTGTGAATAGGTGACAGCTGCAAAAGTTACCATTTCACAGCTGTTCACTTTCCAATTTCAAAAGCTTGAGTCCTCAGGATTTAGAAGACACTTTTGAGCTGTATGCAGTTTGGAAGTGTTTGGAGTAAACTCTCTATCCACTGTCACCTCCTTGGAGCAAGCTCTCTCACCATTGACAGATCGCCTCTGTCATCTCAACCTCACCTACCATCTATTCCAGCAACATCGGTGCCCTTCAAAAAATCTCACCTTGGTCCTCAGAATCCCACCTCGATCAGCCCCAGCACCAAGATCACCAGGCACACCAACATCGCCAGCAACAATACCAACCTTCTCCGCAATCACCTGATGCTGCAAAGGGCACAGGGCATCAGCACCCGACCACATTGCTGCCCGGGATGCCAGCTATGGCCTCACCATGGCCAGATTTACTTCACTTGACGCTGTACACCCTGGATGCCACATGATGCGCCAGGTTGGCAACACCCCACACCAGCATCATAAAGCATCCCTACAATGCCCAAGCCATTCCTTTCACATTCATCACCATTGCGGGGGGTACCGTTATGTCTCACCATTCACTGCAACTCACTAAGCCACTTCCAAAGGTGCACACAAATCTGTCCAAGAAGGCAAAGTGTTGAAAATAAAGATTTCAATGTTTGACAGCACATTAAGAGAAACTTCACATGAACATTGGCTAAACCACCCAAGTGGCTACCCTTGTGTGTTGTTAGTTGGTATGATTGGACTAGGATGAGGGTGTGTGTGAGGGGTGGTTAGTGAGATGGGGAAGTGATAATGTAGATAGAGAGGGATGGGTGCAGGTCCAAGGTAAGTTGGTGTGAGTAAGGATGTGCAGGAGTAGGGTAGGGAAGGCAGAGTGATGGGGATGTGATGAGTGGCACAGCAGGAAGAGGTTGAATGTGGCTTTGCAGTAACATTTCATGATCTACTGAGATCATTGAAAGGTTTGTGCCACTGCAGCCTGGTCCTCCTGATGACATCCCTGCTTGTGCCCTCCTGTGCAATGTGCAACCAGGCTGCGCTGGTCTCCTGGGGAGGTCTCTTCCGCCCATGGGAAGGGAAGAGAACCTCCCTGTGTGCTGTGACTCCCTCCATAAGCATATGGAGGGAGTCATGGGAGAGCCTGGGTGCAGCCGTGCACCTCTGTGCAGTGCTTGTCAGTGTTTGCAGCACCTCAATGCTGTAGAACACTGACAGCACAACTGTCAAAATGAATGTGGCCGTGGTCCTTGTAAGGAAACCGACTGATGACCCATCATCAAATGACGTCATCAGACCTACTTGCTATTAATTGTCCGGGAACCTCGCAGGGCAGGCTTAATAAGCCCAATCAACGGAAAATCATGTTGGAGGCCGGGATCTCGACAGTTGCAGGGTCCCCACACGCCACAGATGTCGCCCACCACAGACTCGCCGAGGTTGGAAAAATCCAGCCCTGGAAGTGCACCGCACGCCGTATTGGATCGGGTTGCTCAGTAGGTGTGCAGGGCGAGTGCCAGAAGTATTAAAAATGCTCATTCTAATATTTAAATATGTTTTAGGACCCTTATTGTGAAATTGGTCTGCCCCAGTGCCTGACGCGTCACGTGATGAACCCGGCCAGCTAATCGTGGCTTTAACAGGCAGCAAGAACCCTGCAGGAGCATTATTTAAAGGCTCCTCTGCTACCCGCAGGTTAGTTGTGTTGGTTTGTCCTCTTTTTGGCTGCTGGTTAATCTCTGGGCCTTTTTTGGGCTATTTCCTGCGTTCGGTGATTCTGAGAAATTTCTAGTCTCAGTCTTGTTTGGACAAGTTGACAGCTCAAAAGTGCCCATAGTTTGGTAATAGTTGACAAACTCATTGTAGCATATAGTGCTTTGTAGAACACAAGAGTTCCTTGCTGAAGGTTTTGTGGTAACAATTATTGTTACAGTGAGCACAGCATCTGTGAAGCAGGGTGTAGACACATTGCAGTATCAAACTCAGATCAGATCAGACCAGATTTTGCTTTAAGTTTGGAGAGCTGATTTATACTGGCACCAAAAGCCAATGCAATGTCACTGGATTTTAAGGGGCTTGAAGTTTGTAGACATTGCAATGCCATGATTGAGGTGCATAAAATTATGAGGGGCCTAGATAGAGTGGATAGGAAGGACCTATTTCCCTTAGCAGAGGTCAATAACCAGGGGGCACAGATTTAAAGTAATTGGTAGAAGGTTTAGAGGGGAGTTGAGGAGAACCTTTTTCACCCAGAGGGTGGTGGGGGTCTGGAACTCAGGGTGGTAGAGGCAGGAACCCTCATCACATTTAAAAGGTACTTGGATATGCACTTGAAGTGCCGTGATCTACGGGGCTACGGACCAAGAGCTGGAAAGTGGGATTAGGCTGGATAGCTCTTTTTTGGCCGGCACAGACACAATGGGCCGAAAGGCCTCCTTCTGTGTCATAAATTTCTAATATTCTATGATGTTTGCATTTTTTAGTTTTCGTTCATGGGATGTGAGCGTCGCTGGCAAGGCCAGCATTTATTGCCCATCCCTAATTACCCTTGAAATGGTGGTGGTGAGCCGCCTTCTTACCCTGCTGCAGTCCGTGTGGTGAAGGTACTCCCATGGTGACACCAAGATGTTCAAAGTGCAATCTTCAGAAGAGAGAGCCTGATATTTCAAGTTTCCAGGTTCGGTTCAGTGGTGAGGCAGAAGAAAATGGCCAAGATCTGGAAATACTGCGGCCTCTGAGGGAGTTCAGGACAAAAGCCTGCTTTTAGCAACAGATGGGAGGAGCTTGACCAAGTGACGATGTCATCGTGTTATGTCACAGCTATTCACTTACCCTCTCTTCCCTTCTTGAACCCAAACTGCAGAAGACTGTGTTTACACTGAGGCGTGCGATCTGCAACTGGGGTATAAAAATCTACCAGTGGGCTGGGGATTGGTGCTATGTGCTGGCCTTTATTGCAAGGGGGTTGGAGTATAAAAGTAAGGAAGTCTTACTACAATTGAACAGGGATTTGGTGAGATCACACCTGGAGTACTGTGTACAATTTTGTTCTCCTTATCTAAGGAAGGATATACTTGCCTTAGGCGGGGTGCAACGAAGGCTCACTAGATTGATCCCTAGGATGAGAGGGTTGTCCTATGATGAGAGATTGAGTAGATTGGGCCTACACTCTCTGGAGTTTAGAAGAATGAGAGGTGATCTCATTGAAACATACAAGATTCTGAGGGGGATTTACAGGGTAGATGCTGAGAGGTTGTTTCCCCTGGCTGGAGTGTCTAGAACGAGGGGGCATAGTCTCAGGATAAGGGGTCGGCCATTTAAGACTGAGATGAGGAGGACTTTCTTCACTCAGAGGGTTGTGAATCTTTGGAATTCTCTACCCCGGAGAGCTGTGGATGCTGAGTCTTTGAGTATATTCAAGGCTGAGATAGTTAGATTTTTGGACTCTAGGGGAATCAAGGGATATGGAGATCAGGCGGGAAAGTGGAATTGAGGTCAAAGATCAGCCATGATCTTATTGAATGGCGGAGCAGACTCGAGGGGTCGTATGGCTGACTCCTGCTCCTAATTCTTATGTTCTTATGTTCTTATATCCCTCCTGTGTGCTGGTGTTTGGAGCCGTGTCCCTCCAGTGTGCTGGGATTTGGAGCCGTGTCCCTCCAGTGTGCTGGGATTTGGAGCCGTGTCCCTCCAGTGTGCTGGGATTTGGAGCCGTGTCCCTCCAGTGTGCTGGGATTTGGAGCCGTGTCCCTCCAGTGTGCTGGGATTTGGAGCTGTGTCTATCCAGTGCGCTGGGATTTGGAGCCGTGTCTCTCCAGTGTGCTGGGATTTGGAGCTGTGTCTCTCCAGTGTGCTGGGATTTGGAGCCGTGTCTCTCCAGTGTGCTGGGATTTGGAGCCATGTCTCTCCAGTGTGCTGGGATTTGGAGCCGTGTCCCTCCAGTGTGCTGGTGTTTGGAGCCGTGTCTCTCCAGTGTGCTAGGTTTGGAGCCGTGTCCCTCCAGTGTGCTGGGATTTGGAACCGTGTCCCTCCAGTGTGCTGGGATTTGGTGCCGTGTCTCTCCAGTGTGCTGGGTTTGGAGCCGTGTCCCTCCAGTGTGCTGGGATTTGGAACCGTGTCCCTCCAGTGTGCTGGGGTTTGGTGCCGTGTCCATCCAGTGTGCTGGGGTTTGGAGCCGTGTCCCTACAGTGTGCTGGGGTTTGGAGCCATGTCCATCCAGTGTGCTGGGGTTTGGAGCTGTGTCCCTCCAGTGTGCTGGGATTTGGAGCCGTGACAATCCAGTGTGCTGGGGTTTGGAGCCGTGTCCATCCAGTGTGCTGGGATTTGGAGCTGTGTCCATCCAGTGTGCTGGGGTTTGGAGCCATGTCCCTACAGTGTGCTGGGATTTGGAGCCGTGTCCATCCAGTGTGCTGGTATTTGGAGCCGTGTCCATCCAGTGTGCTGGGGTTTGGAACCATGTCCCTACAGTGTGCTGGGGTTTGGAGCCGTGTCCATCCAGTGTGCTGGGGTTTGGAGCCGTGTCCCTACAGTGTGCTGGGGTTTGGAGCCGTGTCCCTCCAGTGTGCTGGGATTTGGAACTGTGTCCCTCCAGTGTGCTGGGGTTTGGAACTGTGTCCCTCCAGTGTGCTGGGATTTGGAACTGTGTCCCTCCAGTGTGCTGGGATTTGGAGCCGTGTCCCTCCAGTGTGCTGGGATTTGGAGCTCTGTCCCTCCAGCATGATGCGTTCCGCTATCGCCGGCGTTACTCCTCAATTACATGCTGAGTTCAGTTTAACAAAGCAGCAGCTTTGTGGCACCCTCAAAGACGGTGTGTGAATCCGCCCGAAGAAAGTTTGTTAATAAATGATAAATAAGGTGCTCATTTACAGAAAGATTTTTATTAATTCACGGGATGTGGGCGTCATTGGCAAGGCCAGCATTTATTGCTCATCCCTAATTGCCCAGCGACGATGAAGGATTGGCAATGTACTTCTAAGTCAGGATGGTGGTGAGCCGCCTTCTTGAACCGCTGCAGTTCAGGGACTCCCACAGTGACTTTGTGGTGGTGGTTTGGTACAAACTGAGTGTCTCGCTGGGCCATTTCAGAGGGGCAGTTAAGAGTCAACCACATTGCTGTGGGTCTGGAGTCACAGATAGGCCAGACCGGGTTAGGACGGCAGATTTCCTTCCCTAAAGGGCATTAGTGAACTAGATGGGTTTGTTTTGACAATCCAGTAGTTTCATGATCACCATACTAGCTTTTATGTTCCAGCTTTATTTAATTAACTGAATTTAAATTCCCCCAGGTCCTGTCTCAAGATCATTAGTTCTGGCCTCGGGCTTACTAGTCCAGTAACATAACCACTAGGCTACCGTTCCCGTGAATCTATTGATAATATTTTGCAGGTAGTTCTAAAATAAAAGGTCAATTTAATTAAAGATATCATTATTCATAATAGGCAATTATCTACAATCAGCAATATTGGTATATGCTAATTAAGTAAATACACGTACATTAAATTAATAATACAATACACAGCTTTTAATAATTAGCAATAAATGTCTTTAACATATTAATTAATACCATCTAATGCCATCATGAGAGGCCAGGGCAGCTCCAACTGCACTGATAGCCAGAGTAATTATATTTAATTAACAAAGTAACTAATTATTCAAAGAATGCAACCCCAGCAACAGGCTTATGTTCATCTTTCTATGCTCTGTTTTTCTTGTGCTAATTAAAGTCGGTAGCTGATACCAAATGAGGAATCTAAGTGTAAAATTAGCTCCTTCTGTGCTCTGAGCAGCAACTGGGGTCATATTCATGAGACAATTAGCAGTAACTAAACATTGTACCTGATTATTTTATTATTCGTTTATGGGATGTGGGCATTGCTGGCAAGGCCAGCATTTATTGCCCATCCCTAATTGCCCTTGGGAAGGTAGTGGTGAGCCGCCTTCTTGAACCGCTGCAGTCCATGTGGTGAAGGTACTCCCACAGGGCTGTGAGAGAGGGAGTTCCAGGATTTTGACCCAGCGACGATGAAGGATCGGCGATATACTTCTAAGTCAGGATGGTGTGTGACTTGGAGGGGAACTTGGAGGTGGTGGTGTTCCCATGCGCCTGCTGCCCTTGTCCTTCTAAGTGGAAGAGGTCACGGGTTTGGGAGGTGCTGCCGAAGAAGCCTTGGCGAGTTGCTGCAGTGCATCTTGTAGATGGTACACACTGCAGCCACGGTACGCCGGTGGTGGAGGGAGTGAATGTTTAAGGTGGTGGATGGGGTGCCAATCAAGCGGGCTGCTTTGTCCTGGATGGTGTTGAGCTTCTTGAGTGTTGTTGAAGCTGCACTCATCCAGGCAAGTGGAGAGTATTCCATCACACTCCTGACTTGTGCCTTGTAGATGGTGGAAAGGCTTTGGGAGTCAGGAGGTGAGACACTCTCCGCAGAATACCTAGCCTCTGACGTGCTCTTGTTGCCACAGTATTTATGTGGCTGGTCCAGTTAAGTTTCTGGTCAATGGTGATCCCCAGGATGTTGATGATGGGGGATTCGGCGATGGTAATGCCGTTGAATGTCAAGGGGTGGTGGTTAGACTCTCGCTTGTCGGAGATAGTCATTGCCTGGCATTTCTGTGGCCCGAATGTTACCTGCCACTTATCAGCCCAAGCCTGAACGTCGTCCAGGTCTTGTTGCATGCGGGCATGGACTGCTTCATTATCTGTGGAGTTACAAATGGCGCTGAACACTGTGCAGTCATCAGCGAACATCCCCATTTTTGACCTTATGTTGGAGGGAGGGTCATTGATGAAGCAGCTGAAGTTGGTTGGGCCTAGGACACTGCCCTGAGGAACTCCTGCAATGATGTCCTGGGGCTGTGATGATTAACCTTCAATCACCACAACCATCTCTGATTTATGCTCAGAACTGCGTCAAGAATCCATCTTATCATTTCTCTGACACCATACTCAGTGGCTCAGTTGTCAGAAGGTTTTGGGTTCAAATCGCACTCCAGAGACTTGAACACAAAAATCTAGGCTGATACTGCAGTGCAGTGCTGAGGGAGTGCTGCACTGTCGGAGGTGCCGTCGTTTGGATGAGATGTTAAACCGAGGCCCCGTCTGCTCTCTCATTTGGATGTAAAAGATCCCATGGCGCTATTAAGAAGAAGAGCAGGGGAGTTATCCCCGGTGTCCTGGTCAACATTCATCCCTCAACCAACATCACTAAAAACAGATTATCTGGTCATTATCACATTGCTGTATGTGGGAGCTTGCTGTATGCAAAGTGGCTGCCGCGTTTCCTACATTACAACAGTGACTACACTAAAAAAAAGTACTTCATTGGCTGTAAAGTGCTTTGAGACATCCGGTGGTCATGAAGGCGCTACAGAAATGCACGTCTTTCTTTTAGTCTGTTTGTCAAACAAGTCCACTCTGTGAAAGGGGCTGTTTCCCCAAACAGGAAGGGAAATGACTATAGTGATGAAACTCATGGCTGTCACCGACCATTCCTCTACCTCCCCTCAACTGTCTTTCTCTCAGTGATTAATAGCTTATTCACTTAGCTTCTACTCTTACCCAAATAAAAATAAAAAGGATTTTTTAAATTTTATATGTAAGTTCCAGGTAGGGGCAATCGGTGAATGAACGGATGGTTCTTAGTATTGCAAAGGGAATGCAGTATAAAAGTAGGGAAGTCCTGTTACAATTGTACAGGGCATTGGTGAGACCACACCTGGGGGTAAAAATTCACTTGGTTGCGCCTCCCGTTAGCGCCTTAAGAGGGCGCTAATGGGGCGCAAAGCCGCTAACGCCCGGGCGCAGCGATGTTTGCGCCGCTCGAGAACTTAACTTGAGATTGTGCGGCGGCGCTAAAACTTACTGCTGCGACCACCTGCGCGCGCAGATTGTGACGTCATTACATGGTGCAACGCCCTTGTGGCGCCCCGGAGCGGAAATTGAGTGGCGCCCCCTGCCTTACCGCCTGGCGCTTCCAACGACCAGAAGACTGGAACGCTATCAATCGCTGTGGGGCTGGGGGGGGGGCGCTATTTAAAGGGGGCCTCTTCCTGTCTTTTATTGTTGGTGGCATTTTTGAACTACGCATTCTGAGAGAGAGAGGGAGAGACTTCTGGAGAGATTCAACGTTGTGTGAAGGAGTTTTGGGTACTGAGCAGCACTTTGCAGGTTCATTTTGATTTGCCATTCCTTGTATCGATTTAGCAGAGACTGTGGGAGCTGCACTCTGAGCTCTTTGCCTGGTACTCTCCATTGTTCTTTCCAGCACATTTGATGTGCAAGTCTCTCCAGGCCAAGATTCAAGGCAGCAATGAACAGGATGTGGATGGAAAGCAAGATTAACCATCCCCTTTAAGAACTGGCCCGTGCCATTGTGTGTGTGTTCCATTGCTGACTGACATTACATGAGCTTCGCCAGCGCTCCGAGTTAGCGCCTCACTGCTCGGCCTTTGTGCCTTAAGAGAGGTGTGCAGCGCCTGCTTTAGCGCTCCACTCACCTCCCGGGGCGGTAAAAGTGAAGTTTCCTGTCAGTGCCGATAATTAGCGCCAGGCGCTAATATTTGCGTCCGGACGATATTTGCGCCCCAAATGGGGCGCAACCTAATTTCTCCCCGTGTCTGCGTGGGTTTCCTCCGGGTGCTCCGGTTTCCTCCCACAGTCCAAAGATGTGCGGGTTAGGTTGATTTGGCTATGATAAAATTGACGCTTAGTGTTAGGGGGATTAAATACGTGGGGTTACGGGGATAGGGTGGGATATGGGCTCGATGGGCCGAAATGGCCTCTATCTGCATTGTGGAGATTCTGTGATTCTATACTCGTTGGCGTTTAGAAGAATGAGAGGGGATCTTATTGAAGCATATAAGATTCTGAAGGGGCTTGACGGGGTTGATTCGGAGAGGATGTTTCCCTTCGTGGGGGAGCCTAGAACTAGGGGGCATAGTCTCAGAATAAGGGGGCTCCCATTTAAATTGGAAATGAGGAGGAATTTCTTCTCTCAGAGGGTCGTGAATCTTTGGAATTCTCTACCTCAGAGAGCTGTGGAGGCTGGGTCATTGAATATATTTAAGGTGGAGATAGACAGATTTTTGAACGATAAGGGACTTGAGGGTGATGGGGGAGCGGGCAGGGAAGTGGAGTTGAGGCCAAGATCAGATCAGCCATGATCTTATTGAATGGCGGAGCAGGCTCGAGGGGCCAAATGACCTAGTCCTGCTCCTACGTCTTATGTTCTTATGTAGTAAGACGGAGGTAGAAAGAATGAAAGGCCTGTGAGCAGGACGAGTATCTGAGGATTGGTGCCTGGCTTGGACCTGAGAAGAGGGAGAAAATATTAAGGCTCCTTGATTTATTTTGGAACTCGCACGGATTTAACAAAAGAATTCTACACATGGCCTCTTCCGTCCCCTACCCTCTTTCCCAAGATTCTATTGGGTAATCCTAGTGAAATCTCAGGCAGAGTGCAGTGTCTTTCATTTTATAAACAAAACTAAAAAATGTGTGCATTAAACAATGCATGCAAATGAAAAATGATTTTGTAAATATTTGATGAGTAGTTTTATGTTTTAGTTTTCCTATTGGAACAGGGTATTTCACCTTAAATGATCAGAGTACCTGTTTTGCTATCACCACTTATGAGGAAGTGAGGCACAGTCCATTTAACAAAGTAGATTCATTGAGATTTCTGGGCCATTGTTTGTTTCTCTGAATTGCCTTCACGCTGCGGGGAATTCAGCTGAGTGCTCGATGGTGTAAAGGCATTGCCCTTTTCTTGTTTTGCTCCTTCTGCTCGTTTTAATTGGTCGTCAGAATTAATATTGCCTCCGAACCCGTCCCTTCCATCCCAGTACCGGGTGTGGAACATCCGGTCACGCTACTGCAACTGATCTTCGAAGCAGCAGCGTTAACCTTCTCGGGAGTTAATGAGTACTTTAGCAGCATGATCATGAACTCAGAATTTCTATTTCTCCGCTGAACATTAAATGAGATACCAGAGAAAAGACCATTGTAATTTGTCTTGTCGAGCTCCACTAATAATAGATGATTACTGCATATTTACTTAATTGGTCAGCTGTGGAATGAAATCTTATCAAAACTCCATCATGTAATAGTATGCTTTAATGCTACTAATAACTGCAATTTAATCCCCTGTGCTACTAGCAATCAGAACGAGTGACTCTGAGAATTAATGTTTCCCAGGCACCTGCGCTGATTGACAGGAAGTTAAGCAGCGTTCTATTATAATACACGCACTGCAGCAAATTATCCAGCGCTTTTTGTGCTTTCCCTCATCTTTCCCTTCAGCATTTAATGTTTTTACTGAAACAATTAACCCTTTCAAATAATACCGCAGTCACATACTGTCTCATCTACTCTTTGTTGTAGCTCCAAAGAAATAGGCCCCCATTCTTTCGGTTTTGGGAACTAATGAATTCAAATCCAATACAGATTGATTGGGAGTATTTTTTTTTCTCTCTCAGCTGTTAAGATCCTAAGTAAAATTAAGTAGGAAAGTTTTAAACCAATCCTTTGCTGATGCAAGTCCACAGCACTAAATTGGCGATATCTTAGCATTGAGTGAGTGGTGTGACTCAGGGATCTGGGGCAGTGTGGGTATCACTGGGGCAGGGTGGGTAGCACTGGGGCAGCGTGGGTAGCACTGGGGCAGGGTGGGTATCACTGGGACAGCATGGGTATCACTGGGGCAGCATGGGTAGCACTGGGGCAGGGTGGGTATCACTGGGACAGTGTGGGTATCACTGGGACAGTGTGGGTAGCACTGGGGCAGGGTGGGTATCACTGGGGCAGTGTGGGTATCACTGGGACAGTGTGGGTATCACTGGGGCAGCGTGGGTATCACTGGGGCAGGGTGGGTATCACTGGGGCAGCGTGGGTATCACTGGGGCAGCGTGGGTAGCACTGGGGCAGCGTGGGTAGCACTGGGGCAGGGTGGGTATCACTGGGGCACGGTGGGTATCACTGGGGCAGTGTGGGTAGCACTGGGGCAGCGTGGGTATCACTGCGGCAGGGTGGGTATCACTGGGGCAGTGTGGGTATCACTGGGGCAGTGTGGGTAGCACTGGGGCAGTGTGGATATCACTGGGGCAGTGTGGGTATCACTGGGGCAGTGTGGGTATCACTGGGGCAGCGTGGGTATCACTGCGGCAGGGTGGGTATCACTGGGGCAGTGTGGGTGCTCTCCTCAAAGTCAATGTTCAAACATGAATGGGCCAGTGCATCTCGTACATATTGTAAATTGCACAGGAATACTTGATCCTGGTCAATAGAGATTCTCAGAGGCCCAGAATCTGCGGTCACCGGCGAAGCCAAGGCGTTCGCCGCTGGCCCCGAAGTAAGCTTCGCACAAGGATCTCGCGATCTTTGTGTGGAGAACTTCGGGTTTTCCGACCTTCAATTCAAATCAACGAAGTATAGTGGGGCTCCCCTAGCGCGAACTGCTGTGACATCAACAGGCTGTCTAAGCAGCCAATCAAAAGGCAGAATTCTCACAGACAGCGAACAAGGAAGTGAGAAAACTCTTAAAATTCTAACTTTTAACTAACTTAATAACGTCTAGAATACATCCCTGTCAAATAGTTTAAAGCTAATAGATTGAAATTGCATTTATATCGGATTACTGATATTGATCTCCAGTTGATGTCATTATATGTCAACAAAAGGTTAACCTTATACACAGAAGCTTGGACAGATACAACAAAAAGAAGTATAGGGCCTTTAATATAGAAAAACTTCCCAAGGCACTTCACAGGAGCGTAATAAGACAAAGAAATTGACACCAAGCCACATAAGGAGATAATGGGCCGTATTTTCTTATTGGAGGCTTCCTGTGTCCAATCTGTAAAAATCTACACACTTACCTGCTGGCTCCGTAGGTCCCAACACTTGCGATCCTGGGCCTCTCCTGGTGAGCGCGCGCAGAGGCCCAGGTATCCCAGGGGCGCAGGTGGTTCGCAAGCGCCCCTGGGATCATGTGGGCCATGGGGAACCAATCAAAGAAGGGAATCCCCCTTCACACTTTTGACAGGTCTCTACGCGTATATTTGTCAAAAGTATGAATGGGGATCACTCAAAAAATACAGTTAAACATTAAATTAAAAAAATTTAAAATCACATATTTAAAATGAGTTAAGTCTACATTAAATTTAATATTTTAAACAAAAATTTAATTTTTTGAAAAAAGTAATTAATGTTTTTTACGGGGGGGGCTAAAAATAAATTTACCTTTTTTAAAAGTATTTTTAAATGATAAATGAGTGAAAAAAAATATTTTTTTTACTTTTTTAAACTCTTATGCTGGTAAAAGCAGGCCTTACGCAGGCTTTTACCAGGCGTAAGATTTCTAAGGGTTTTCAGCGGGCGGAGGTTCTGCAGAAAGCGGAACTCTCCACCCGCAGAGGCCCTTCTCCAGGGCAGGCGGATAATCTGTCATCTTTGAAACCGGCACTTGCGAGGCCCCGACACACCTCGCACGCACCCGTGGGGGTCGAAATATCCGGCCCATTAGGACAGGTGACCAAAAGCTTGGTCAAAGAGGTAGGTTTTAAGGAGCGTCTTATAGGAGGAGAGAGAGGTAGAGAGGCGGAGAGGTTTAGGGAGGGAATTCCAGAGCTCAGGGCCGAGGCAGATGAAGCCAATGGTGGGGTGATTAAAATCGGGTCTGCGCAAGAGGCCAGAATTGGAAAAGAGCAGAGATCTCGGAAGGTTGTAGGGCTGGAGAAGGTTACAGAAATAGGGAGGGGCGAGGCCAAGGAGGGATTCGAACACAAGGATGAGATTTTTAAAATCAAGGCATTGCCGGATCGGAAGTCAGTTAAGGCCAGTTAGCACAGGGGTTTAGTTTAAAAATGAAAATTATTTGTTGAACAGAAAGATCATTACATGCAGATACACAGTTATTTGTCCTCTGGTTATAAAACATGAATGATATCCACCCGAAAACATTAATTAATACTAATACCTCTACCAAACTCCAAGGCTAAGATGCAACAAAGTTTAATTTCAACATCATCTGCTTCACTGACACGTAACGAGCATTATAAAGGACAGAAAGTTCTTATAGATGCAAAATGTGAAGTGCTGCTTTGAAAAGAGTCCTTGAGTTGCTTTAATTCTGAAAAGTGCCAATTCCAGAATATCAAGAACACAGAAACAATCAGCAGAAGCCCAAGGATTGTTGCACAGCTGCCACATCTCATTTCCACAGGCGGAAAACAGCGAGACATATGCCGCCGAAACATCATTGGTGCATTGTTACAGCGGTTTCCTTTCAATACTTAGCTAAAATTTTTGAAGAATGACCTACTGGATAGACTTTCCAATAATAGTAGTAAGCCTGAGGATTGGGAGAGCTTTAGAAACCAGCCAAGGGTGACCAAGAAATTGACAAAATGGGAGAAAATAGAATATGAGAGTAAACCAGCAAGAAATGTAAAAACAGATTGGAAGAGCTTCTACAAGTATGTAAAAAGGAAGAGAGTAGCAAAAGTAGGCATGGGTTCCTTAGAGGCTGAGACAGGAGAAATTATAATGGGGAATAAGGAACTGGCAGAGACTTTAAACAAATATTTTGAATATGTCTTCACAGTAGAAGACACAAAAAGCATACCAAAAATAATGGGGAACCAAGGGGCTAATGAGATTGAGGAACTTAAAGTAATTATTATTGTAATATATTCATCCCTGGAACCATTTTTGTAAATCTTTTCTGCACCCTCTCTAAGGCCTTCACATCCTTCCTAAAGTGCGGTGCCCAGAATTGGACACAATACTCCAGTTGAGGCCGAACCAATGTTTTATAAAGGTTCATCATAACTTCCTTGCTTTTGAACTCTATGCCTCTATTTATGAAGCCCAGGATCTCGTACGCTTTTTTAACCACTTTCTCAATCTGCCCTGCCACCTTCAATGATTTGTGCACATATACCCCCAGGTCTCTCCATTTTAGAATTGCACCCCTTTTAGGATTGTACCCTTTAGTTTATATTGCCTCTCCTCATTCTTCCTACCAAAATGTATCACTTCGCACTTTTCTGCGCTAAACTTCATCTGCCACGTGTCCGCCCATTCCACCAGCCTATCTCTTTCTTCTTGAAGTCTATCACTATCCTCCTCACTGTTCACTATACTTCCAAGTTTTGTGTCATCTGCAAATTTTGAAATTGTGCCCTGTACACCCAAGTCCAAGTCATTAATATATATCAAGAAAAGCAGTGGTCCTAGTACCGACCCCTGGGGAACACTGTATACCTTCCTCCAGTCTGAAAAACAACCGTTAACCACTACTCTCTGTTTCCTGTATCTAATCATCACTGAAACATGCAGAATCATTAGATGTACTTTGCTGGTAAGTTTCTAACTGAACGCTTTGTGGGCAGTGACGCTATTATAGAAGTCCCATTGAGCTGTACTGGAGAAATATTACAGGAGCCTCTCCACTCTGAGACTTTGTAAAACGTTCTAGTCATTGCAGTATCAATACATAACATTAGTGCATTGTGTGTCACAGTAAAAAAAAACACACAGCAGCATTGATCTTTTCCAGAGACGCAGCAGTATTAATGGAAGCTTGGTTAAAAATCACAGGAAAGAATGTCCAATGAAACATAAGAATGAGGCACAAAGGAAATAATTCAACCAGAGTGCGGCAGAACAATGCTGCTCCCTGCAGTGCCTGCTCTGCCTCTCCTCGCACTTGTCCTCTTCCTCATCATCGAATGTTGTTTACTGTCATCTAAAAACGAGCATTGTTGCATCTCAAATCAAGCATATTCCTCTTTACACAGCTCTGTTCTGCAGCGCACCATTATCATTCTGTCAGCACCTCATCGCAATATGTTGCAAAGCACTTTCACTGTTGCCCGAACCTCAAAGCCATTTCTTAAACATGTCAGATGTCTTCTCAGTAAAATGTCTGTCTTTCAAATATGCTGTGGCGGATCGCCACCTAAACGGGCATTTTCCACTTTTCTGTCCGTGGACAATATATCGAGCACCTTGCCTTTAAGGCAGGAGAGAAGAAGTGGGCGGGGCCTCAGGATTTTTCCAGAGAATTCTGGGAGCAGTCTGTTCAGCCATTTTGGACCATGCAGTTGTATTAAAAAGTCTCTGTTTTTCCACACATGGATTCAGTCTTAATTCGTGTTTCGCGGCAGCCTCAACATTGGTGACCCCGACGCTCAGAACGTATTCCGAGCACTGCAATGGTGGACACGAACGCAGTTTCCGTGAAACTGCCGGAGTTTTGGGAAAACCAGCCCGAAGCCTGGTTTCTCCAAACTGAATCCCGCTTCCGGCTGCGAAACATCACCACAGATGGGACGCAGTACGACTACCTCGTCACATCACTCGGTAGCGCCACAGTTTCGAAGGTTTGGGCAGCGCTGCAGAACCCACCAGAGGAAGGCAAGTATGCACATCTCAAGGCAGCGCTCCTTAAAAAATTTACGGCCTCGGCATATCAGCGAAACTGCCACCTCCTCGACCTTCCAGGCCTCGGTGATGCCTCACCGTCAGACCTCCTCTCCCACATGCTCTCCCTCACCGATGAGAGCCCACCCGGATCCCTCTTCCGCACGCTGTTCATCCACCAGCTCCCTCTCAGCATCCGCCCAGCGATCGTGGCGTCCGGCCTCACGAACCTGGAAGCCCTGGCCGATGAGGCCGACAAGCTGCTCTCCGCTCACTCCAGCCGCGACGTCACTCCAGACCTGGCAGCCAATGCCTGGGCGCGCCCCTCACCGGCCACCACGCGGCCACAAGGGCCTGCCACCAGGCCCACGGGGCCTTCACGCCCCACTAACCCGGGCCACTGTTACTACCACGCACGGTTCGGCGCCAGGGCACAACGGTGCACACCTCGCTGCTCTTTCAAGTCCGTCCCCGTTCCAGCCCCGGCGATGGCCGTGGGCCACGCGGGCTCCCTGCTGTACGTCACGGATGACAAAACCGGCCGCCGGTTCCTGTGCGACACTGGGGCTCAGCACAGCATCATCCCGGCCTCCTCCCTCGACATCCAAAAGGGCGAATGAGGACCAGCGCTGGCTGCTGCTAATGGCTCGGAAATCCGGACGTATGGCACCCGGACAGTCACCCTTGACCTCGCTGGTCGCCGCTACCGATGGGAGTTCATCACTGCCAAGGTGCTCTCCCCTATCAGCGGTGCAGATTTCCTGCGCGCCCACGGCCTACTGGTAGACATCCCTCGTCACTCCCTCGTGCACATGAACACCATGTCCCCCATCCTGGGCGCCATGGCCACCCGCCAACCCGCCGACATGGCATCACAGTGCCACGCCCGGGCCACGGATGACTACTCGGCACTCCTGGCCGAATTCCCAGCCCTTACCAATCCGACCTTCTCCGCGGAGGCTGCCAAACACGGGTGGAACACTTCATCCCCACCACAGGCCCCCCAGTGTATGCCCACGTCCGCAGGCTGGACCCGGCCAAACTGGAGATCGCGCGGACCGAGTTTGCCACCATGGAACAGCTCGGCATCATCCGCCGCTCCAACAGTCCCTGGGCCTCCCCACTCCACATCGCCCCCAAACCAGGTGGAGGTTGGCGCCCCTGCGGGGATTACCGCCGCCTCAACGACGCCACCACCCCTGATCGGTACACCGCGCCGCACATTCAGGACTTCTTGGTTAGACTGGCCGGCCGCTTAGTCTTTTCCAAGGTCGACCTGGTGCGCGGATACCACCAAGTCCACGTCCACCCACCCCGTGGACGTCCCCAAGACGGCCGTAATCATCCCCTTTGGCCTGTTCGAGTTCCTGCGGATGTCCTTCGGCCTCAAAAACGCGGCCCAGGCATTCCAACGGCTCATGGACTCGGTCCTTCGGGACCTGAAGTTCCTGTTCATCTACCTGGATGACATCCTGGTAGCCAGTTCCTCCAAGCAGGAACACCTCGACCACCTTCGCATCCTGTTCGGGCGCCTCAGCAACCACGGGCTCATCCTCAGCCCAGCCAAATGCCAGTTCGGCCTGGACAAGATCGACTTCCTCGGCCACCACATCACCCATGCTGGGGCTATTCCCCTGCCCACCAAGGTGCAGGCCGTCCAACAATTTCCCCGCCCCACCACCATCAAAGGCCTCCAGGAGTTCCTCAGGATGGTGAATTTCTATAACCGCTTCATCCCCAAAGCAGCGTCCCTCATGAGGCCCCTGTATGAAGCTCTCCGGGGCAGGAGCGGCAAGATGGCGGTCGAATGGACGGCAGACGCGTCCGCCGCCTTCGACTCCACCAAGACTGCGCTCGCCAACGCCACCCTGCTCGCGCACCCTCGGCCCAATGCCAGGGTAGTGCTCACCACGGACGCCTCCGACCACGCGGTCGGCGCCGTGTATGAGCAGTGGGTCGACGGCGCCTGGCAACCACTTGCCTTCTTCAGCCGCCAACTATGCCCCCCGGAGGTCAAGTACAGCACCTTCGACCGCGAGCTCCTCGCGCTGTTCCTGGCGGTCCGCCATTTTCGGTTTTTGCTTGAGGGCCACCCCTTCACTGCGTTTGTCGACTACAAGCCCCTGAGATTTGCAATGGCAAAGACAACCGACCCCTGGTCCGCCAGGCAGCAGCGCCAGCTCGCGGCAGTGTCCGAGTTCACCACGGACATCCAACACGTCACCGGCCGAGACAATGTGGTAGCCGACTGCCTTTCCCGCCCCGCCATCCACGCCGCACACCTGGCAGTCGACTACGCTCAACTCGCAGCAGACCAGATCACCGACCCTGATCTGTTCTCCGCACATACCAACCTACCAGGGCTACGCCTGGCCGATGTCGCCTGTGGCCCGACCGCAGTCACGGTCAAGTGCGACATATCCCTCTGTCAACCTCGGCCCGTCGTCCCAGTGTCCTGGCGCTGCCGGGTATTCGAAATTCTCCACAACCTCTCCCACCCCGGCGCCCGCGCATCCATCAAATTGGTAGCCAACCGCTTTGTCTGGCGCGGCCTTCGCAAGGATGTGCGTACTTGGGCCAACTCCTGCCTAGCCTGCCAATGGGCCAAGGTACAGCAACACACGAAAGCACCCCTATAGTTGTTTACCGTCCCCTCGCGGAGATTCGACCACATCCACGTGGACATCGTCGGGCCCCTGCCACCGTCGCAAGGCCACACGCACTTGCTGACGATCATTGACCGCACCACGCGCTGGCCCGAGGCAATTCCACTGACCTCTACCACCACCGCCGACATCGCCAGAGCCTTCGTCAGCACCTGGGTCGCACGGTTCGGCGTCCCCTCCGACATGACGTCGGACAGAGGTCCGCAATTTACCTCTGAACTCTGGACCGCCATCGCACGCAATCTCGGGGTGACCGTTCACCGCAACACAGCGTACCACCCCCAAGCCAACGGACTGTGTGAGCGGTTCCACAGATCCTTGAAGGCATCTCTTCGAGCCAGCCTCCAGGACGGCGCCTGGACCGACCGACTTCCGTGGGTCCTCCTCGGCCTGCGCACTGCGGTTAAAGAAGACCTCCACGCATCGGCAGCAGAGCTCGTGTACGGTCAGCCGCTGCGCGTACCCGGCGAGTTCCTGCCCACCGCCACGACACCCTGGTCAGCCGACCAGCAACGCCACGACCTCGCCTCACCGGCGCTGCTGTCCGCCCCAGTGCCCATTGCCCGACACGGCGAATCCACCTCACACGTCCCACTAAGCCTGCACCAGGCACGGTTCGTTTTCATCCGGCACGACGCCCACCGCGGACCTCTTCAACCCCCGTACGACGGGCCCTACCAGGTGCTACAGGCTGAGGACAAATTTATCACCCTGCAAGTGGGCGACAGGACCGAAAAAGTGTCGGTTGACCGACTCAAGCCAGCACACTTGGAGCCCGGTGAGCAGGTCCCTGTAGCTCGTCCACCACCACGCGGCCGACCTGCCCTCAAGCCGGTTCACCCGGCGGCTCCACGCCCGGCCGTTCCACGTCCACCGGCGTCCTACAAGAGCCGCTCCGGCCGGCCCATCAGACTGCCGCACCGTCTCGTCCACATCTCCTAAGCGGATTCTGGGGGGAGCTGTGTGGCAGATCGCCACCTAAACGGGCATTATCCACTTTTCTGTCCGTGGACAATATATCGAGCACCTTGCCTTTAAGGCACCTTGCCTTTAAGGCAGGAGAGAAGAAGTGGGCGGGGCCTCAGGATTTTTCCAGAGAATTTTGGGAGCAGTCTGTTCAGCCATTTTGGACCATGCAGTTGTATTAAAAAGTCTCTGTTTTTCCACACATGGATTCAGTCTTAATTCGTGTCTCGCGGCAGCCTCAACAATGCTTCATTTTAGGCCCTTGTTAAGGGATACAGGAAAATATAGAGGCGTCAGGAGCAATGTTACAAATTATGATCTATATTGATGAGGCGATTGCCAATCAGTCTGAAGGGAACCATGATTCCTTTAAGATATTGGCATAATGGGCATTCTCTGAAAATCATACATTTAGATGCAGATTTCTTTGCTGGTTACAGCACCTCGCATAGCGGCGTCCTGTGCTCTTGATGAGTGGCATGAGATGTGGGACGGGTGGTTGAATGGCCAGAGGGGTGACCTGTACTCTGGAAATGGTACCTCTTTTATAAAACCTCTGCTGCTGCTGCCCAATCCTGAACTTAATGTAGTCACCAACATGTCAGAAAAGGGCATCTGTGATCCCAGCAATCTAGGCATGAAATGTAAATTGCAAACTCTCCTGATGTTGCCTCAAAAGCCAGGAAGTTATGCTAAAACCTTTATAAAATAATGCTTCTGCCTCAGCTGGAGTATTGTGTCCAATTCTGGGAGCCGCACTTTAGGAAGGATATCCAGGCCTTGGGGAGGGTGCAGAGGAGATTTACTAGAATGGTTCCAGGGATGAGGGACTTCAGTTATGTGGAGAGACTGCAGAAGCTGGGGTTCTTCTCCTTCGAGCAGAGAAGGTTGAGAGGAGATTTGATGGAGGTGTTCAAAATCATGAGGATTCGAGACAGAGTAGATAGAGAGAAACTGTTCCCAGTGGCAGAAGGTTCGATAACCAGAGGATACAGATTTAAGGTGATTGGCAGAAGAGCCAGAGGCGACATGAGGAAACAATTTTTTTACACGTCGAGTTGTTGTAATCTGGAATGCACTGCCTGAGACGGTGGTGGAAGAAGATTCAATAGCAACATTCAAAAGGGAATTGGATAAATACTTGAAGGGAAAAAAATTACAGGGCTATGGGGAAAGAGCAGGGGAGTGGGACTAATGGAATAACTCTACCAAAGAGCCGGCACAGGCTCGATGGGCCGAATGGCCTCCTTCTGTGCTGTATCATTCTATGATTCTATCAAAGGACCGTATTTTGTAACGCTCAGTGCAGCCATCACTTTTGCCACAGCTCGTAGCACAGCACTGATGTTACTCTTTGCCAGCAGTTCTCATTCTTGGAGTGGCAACAAGAGCAGGTCAGAGGCTGGGTATTCTGCAGCGAGTGTCTCACCTCCTGACTCCGCAAAGCCTTTCCACTATCTACAAGGCACAAGTCAGGAGTGTGATGGAATACTCTCCACTTGCCTGGATGTGTGCAGCTCCAACAACACTCAAGAAGCTCGACACCATCCAGGACAAAGCAGCCCGCTTGATTGGCACCCCATCCACCACCTTAAACATTCACTCCCTCCACCACCGGTGCGCCATGGCTGCAGTGTGCACCATCTACAAGATGCACTGCAGCAACTCGCCAAGGCTTCTACGGCAGCACCTCCCAAACCCGAGACCTCTTCCACCTAGAAGGACAAGGGCAGCAGGCGCATGGGAACACCACCACCTCCAAGTTCCCCTCCAAGTCACACACCATCCTGAAATAGAAGTATATCGCTGATCCTTCATCGTCGCTGGGTCAAAATCCTGGAACTCCCTACCAAACAGCACTGTGGGAGTACCTTCACCACACGGATTGCAGCGGCTCAAGAAGGTGGCTCACCACCACCTTCTCGAGGGCAATTAGGGATGGGCAATAAATGCTGGCCTTGCCAGTGACGCCCACATCCTATAAACGAATGCAAAAAAAGATGGCACAATTAATCTATTACTTGGTGAGGTGGGGCCTCCTCACAAAATGCTCCCCAGTGAGATGCAGATACCTCTGTTGCCCCAGGCACATTAGATGCCCTCCCACTGGCTTCGCCAACTCCAGCCGGGTCAACGCTGGAAGGTCCCAGGGGACATGGTCCTGCAAAAACCACCACAGTTACATCCTGCAGATTTTGGGGTCGTGACAATATGGCTACAAAAATCTGCTGGTTGCAATCCCAACAGTCCTGTCCGTATCGCGCCCACTGGCGCGCTCCAGCACTGCCCCGTGGGGTCAGAGGGAAAGCCACTAATTTGCATGGAGCAGACGGACACAAGTGTCACTGTGGGAACATCTCTGTCACCTCGCTGTCCCAGACAGCTGGATTGGGAGGTATTGTCAGCCCCTCCCCCACCCCCCTCAGACCCCCCTGCAACCCCGCTCAGCCTCGTTCCCCCACCCCCTCAGACCCCAGGTAGACTTCCATTGGCCCCCTGTGTAAGGGCATCGATTAGGAATTTTAGAAAACATTTCTGGCTATTGTTTGGGGTCCAGGCTTCTCCACCAGCCTGGAAACCCCCATCCTGGAGTGGATCACTCCGCACACCTGGAGACCTCCCCCACCCCGGAGTGGGCCGCACCGCACACCTGGAGACTCCCCCCACCCTGGAGTGGGTCACTCCGCACACCTGGAGACTCCCCCCACCCTGGAGTGGGTCACTCCGAACACCTGGAGACAACCCCACCCTGGAGTGGGTCACTCCACACACCTGGAGACACCCCACCCTGGAGTGGGTCACTCCGCACAATGGAGACAACCCCACCCTGGAGTGGGTCACTCCACACACCTGGAGAACCCTCCCACCCTGGAGTGGGTCACTCCACACACCTGGAGACTCCCCCCACCCTGGAGTGGGTCACTCCGCACACCTGGAGATCCCCCACCCTGGAGTGGGCCACTCCGCACACCTGGAGACCCCCCACCCTGGAGTGGGTCACTCCACACACCTGGCGATCCCCCCCACCCTGGAGTGGGCCACTCTGCCCACCTGGAGACCCCCCCACTCTGGAGTGGGCCACTCCGCACACCTGGAGATCCCCCACCCTGGAGTGGGCCACTCCGCACACCTGGAGACCCCCCACCCTGGAGTGGGACAATCCGCACACCTGGAGATCCCCCCCATGCTGGAGTGGGCCACTCCACACACCTGGAGACCCCCCACGCTGGAGTGGGCCAATCCGCACACCTGGAGATCCCCCCCCACACTGGAGTGGGTCACTCCGCACACCTGGAGATCCCCCCACCCTGGAGTGGGCCACTCCGCACACCTGGAGATCCCCCCCACGCTGGTGTGGGTCACTCCGCACACCTGGAGATCCCCCCCACGCTGGAGTGGGCCACTCCACACACCTGGAGACCCCCCCACGCTGGAGTGGGTCACTCCGCACACCTGGAGACTCCCCCCACCCTGGAGTGGGTCACTCCGCACACCTGGAGACTCCCCCCACCCTGGAGTGGGCCACTCCGCACACCTGGAGACTCCCCCCACCCTGGAGTGGGTCACTCCGCACACCTGGAGACTCCCCCCACCCTGGAGTGGGCCACTCTGCCCACCTGGAGACCCCCCCACTCTGGAGTGGGCCACTCCGCACACCTGGAGATCCCCCACCCTGGAGTGGGCCACTCCGCACACCTGGAGACCCCCCCACCCTGGAGTGGGACAATCCGCACACCTGGAGATCCCCCCCATGCTGGAGTGGGCCACTCCACACACCTGGAGACCCCCCCACGCTGGAGTGGGCCAATCCGCACACCTGGAGATCCCCCCCCACACTGGAGTGGGTCACTCCGCACACCTGGAGATCCCCCCCACCCTGGAGTGGGCCACTCCGCACACCTGGAGATCCCCCCCACGCTGGAGTGGGTCACTCCGCACACCTGGAGATCCCCCCCACGCTGGAGTGGGCCACTCCACACACCTGGAGACCCCCCACGCTGGAGTGGGCCCCCCACGCTGGAGTGGGCCAATCCGTACACCTGGAGATCCCCCCCCCCCCACGCTGGAGTGGGTCACTCCGCACACCTGGAGATCCCCCCCCACCCTGGAGTGGGCCACTCCGCACACCTGGAGATCCCCCCCACGCTGGAGTGGGTCACTCCGCACACCTGGAGATCCCCCCCCACCCTGGAGTGGGCCACTCCGCACACCTGGAGATCCCCCCCACGCTGGAGTGGGCCAATCCGTACACCTGGAGATCCCCCCCCCCCACACGTTGGAGTGGGTCACTCAGCCAGCCTGGAGACCAGAACAAGTCATTCCCCTCAGCTGGGGCACGAATGAGCGAGGGAAGTGGGAACTCTGAAGCAGGGAGCTCGTGCCCCTGATGCTATTTGCTTTGCAAATGGCAGGTGGAGCTTCCAAATAATACAAGGCATGCTGTAAAAATCAGAAAATGGCAGAGATCTGTAGTAACTGGTTCCACCAGGCTCCTTGCAGAGTTACAGCGGGCGGCCAGTGCAGATTGTCAAAGTGTCTATATTCCTACAACCCATGCGAATCTGCTTGATGCTGGTTATGCTGATAATTTCTGCTGCATTCACTGACAAAGAAGCATTTTGTAACTTTCCATAAAAGTAGAGCATTAAATATCAATTCATTTTTTTTTGCCATTTCATGCTACCTTCATTTACATGGCTGAATGGCCCTCATTATAAGTGGTTAGCTGCTGAGGGAAGCGTTAATGGCCTTGGGCTTCAAAGGAATTCATTCTCCTCAAAAGACGCTATTTGCTATAATTCCTACTGCAGTCCTTGATGACAGGAAGATGTCCATTGTAGCAACATATGAAGTGGATATGAGTAATGTGAGAGCTCTGATTATGTGAGACTGATGTCATTGGAGTTGCTTCTTTAGAAAGAAAAAGAAAAAAGACTTGCATTTATATTTTCCCTTTCACGACCACCGGATGTCCCAAAGTGCTTCACAGCCAATGAAGTACTTTTTTGAAGTGTAGTCACTGTTGTAATGTGGGAAATGCAGCAGCTAATTTGCACACAGCAAGCTCCCACAAAAGCAATGGGATAATGACCAGATAATCTGTTTTAGTGATGTTGATTGAGGGGATAAATATTGGCCCCAGGACACTGGGGATAATTCCTCTGCTCTTCTTCGAAATAGTGCCATATTGGGATCTTTTATGTCCACCTGTGACCCACTCCAGGGTGGGTCTCCAGGTGTGCGGAATGACCCACTCCAGAGTGGGGGGGGGGGGGTGGGTGTCTCTAGGCGGGTCTCGGTTTAACATCTCATCTGAAAGAGGGCACTCTCCAACAGTGCAGCACTCCCTCAGCACTGCACTGGAGTGTCAGCCCATTTATTTGTGTTCTCATCTCTGGAGTGGGACTTGAACCCACAACCTTCTGACTCGGAGGCAAGAGTGCTACCCATTGAGCCACAGCTGACACGCGCAGGTCTACACTTGCTGGCAAATGGCCGGCTTCATCAGATTTTGTTGGGAAAGCCCTCCATCCATTTGAATAGTTTCTCTGTGCACGGAAAATGTACGCATAGGCTCGGCCCGGAATGCTATTGACTGCATGTTGCATAATCCAACAAGGCAGCAATTCTTAAATGGCTCCCGCTGGGTGACCAGTTTTATTGGGGCAAGGAAACACTTTGGTGTGGAAACAAATGGCTGCAAGGAGGAATGTGGGCAAAATAGTCACGTCGCCTGACAATGCCTTGGAGGTCCTGCTGCAAGTGATGCAGCAAAGGAGAGCGGCTTTCCTTGAGGTAGAACGCCACCATCCTGCGAAAGCTGAAGTGCAGGCAACCTGGAAGGAGGTGGCCAAGTGAGCTGCATCTGGGAGCAAATAAGAACATGGTCTTCTGGTATCAAGAGAGGTACCAATGTAAGTGTAACCCTCTTTGTATACATGCTTGTTCTTTGTTCATTGAAAGCTTGGCTCCAATGGATAGGTATCTCTCCTACTACTTGCAAAGACCATCTACATAGTATTTACTACACAGAAACAGGCCATTCGGCCCAACTGGTCTCTGCTGGCATTTATGCTCCACACAAGCCTCCTCCCACCCTTCTTCATCTCACCCTATCAGTCAGCATATTCTTCTATTCCTTTCTCCCTCATGTGCTTATCTAGCTTCCCCTTAAATGCATCGATGCTATTCGCCTCAACTACTCCTTGTGATAGCGAGTTCCACATTCTCACCACTCTCTGGGTAATTAAGTTTCTTCTGAATTCCCTATTGGATTTATTAGTGACTCTTATATTCATGACCCCTAGTTTTGGACTACCCCCACAAGTGGAAATCTTTTCTCTACATCTACCCTATCAAACCCTTTCATCATTTTAAAGACCTCAATCAGATCACCCCTCAGCCTTCTCCTTTCTTGAGAAAAGAGCCCCAGCCTGTTCTTTGTCTACTCCTTCTCGCAACATTATTTCATTGAACAGATGTGAATCATAGAAAGTTAGAATCATAGAAAGTTACAGCACGGAAGGAGGCCATTTCGGCCCATCGTGTCCGCAATTGCAGTGGGGCACAGTAACGCCTTGCACAGAGCAGTTCAGCGTTCAGCTCCTGTTGAGTCCTGCCAGCAGAAACACCATTCAGCTCATTTGCAGAGTCGGGAGGGACTTGGTGTGGGACCAAGTGCTGCTTGGGATACTCCGGTAGTTGCTTTGATCTTCCTAAATGCAAACAGATATTGATCTTTTCATTTCTTCTTTGCACGGAGATGTTGGGTAGGACCGTGGACAGGCTACACATGCTCGGAGGGGGTGGATCGATGGCATTTCAGCTTGAGTGGGAGGAATACGCAGCTGTTCTTCAGGGCTAAAATGCCTTGGATTCATTGGAAAAATAAAAATGTGCATTGGTTGAATGTCTCCATTCGTGGAGGTAGTAGTCAGTTGCAGCGGTACACCAGGATCTCTCTGACTCTACATCAGCTACATTCATGTCACCCTCCTACTCTTCCTCATCCTCTTCTTATGTTCTGGCAGTCTCTGCAGCAACACACTGCCTGAGCAGTCCAGACAACAGATTCATTGCTTTAGGATCCTGTGCCGCCATCGATAATTACTTGGGCGGTTCAATGGGCCATTGTTTCTTTGCTCAGCTGCTGCGTGGAGGTTTCTAACTTTGATTGTCAGCCATGGCTGCAAAGGGTCACCATGGTCTTCTCGTTAGCTCTCGTTCGTTCTCTCAGGACTGTCAAATAATGCAAGCACCATAAAGCGCTGCAGAATAAAAGCATCATGGGCAATCCCTGGATAATGGGCATTAACTGCAGGATCAAATTTCTGTGGTATGAAACCAGCGAAGCACGTATGGAGTGGTATCCCTTCCTGTTCATGTAGACATTTGAGTTGAGGTATTGGCTCAAGCATTCCAAATTTATTTCAGTTCTCATAAGGATCTCGTGTGGGATTTTGCGATATTGGGAATTTCTGTCCATAGCTTGAACCTCGGCCATAAAAAAACTGCTACACTGTGCTCTCTCGGCATTCACGGACTCTGAATTGTAGTAATTTTTGTTAAATGTTGTTGATATTTTTATGTTCAGTTGCCTGCTTTACTTGGTTTAGCTGGGAAACCCTCTATTTTTGTATTTGTTTTGTGTTTTCTCCCCATCCAATGCTTTTTTTCCTTATTTTTGGCAACTGTTTCGTTTGACATGGCACTGTACCAAGGGACAAGGACAGGTACACCTTTCAAACATGTTGCATTGTGAAGGAATAAGCCATATAACCTATTCAGAAAAATACACTATCTTATGAAAGAATTCTGGCCTTATTAAAACATGACAAACTGAGTTTGGAAATTTAGAAACCTAACTATGAAATAGCTATGAAAGCATTCTGGCTATTGAGATAAGATAGTTGTTGACCCTGAATAAATAACCTTATTGAAACAGAAGGTGAAGGGCTCCGACAAGCTAAACTTATGGGAACGAAACAATGGTTCACCCTGGATAAGGTGTTCTAATAAACACTTCGTAAAGAAGCACATAAGATAAGAAACATCTGCCCTCGTAAAGATGATATAAAGTAAGGAACACCTGCCGTCACACCGTTTTTATATGGTAAACTTAGAACACCTAGAGATGAGACATGAGTCTGGCTGAGGAGGCTGTAAGAGTTGCAGAGGTTGGCAGAAAAATGACTACAGATAATTAGCTTGCATCAGCAGAAAACCTTAAAGGAAATACCACTGGAAAAAGGTATAAATATTGAACTCTCAAATGGGATAACAGACTCGCTTTAATCGGGCAAAGCGGTTCTCGGCTTCAGAGGCGGCTCTGTAGTCTCCAACTCTTTATACCTCGGGGATCAAAGGTATTTGATATTGGTGGATATCCTGTAGAACACTTTAAGAACTGTAATACTGTAGTGAAGTTAAGATTTAAAGCTAAGATTCTCTGTTAATAATAAGAGAGCATTTTTTCTCTTTTAAAATTGTTAATGTTGCGATTGACTGATTCACCAACTGTAAATTGCATGTCGGTTCTTTAATAAATCTATATATTTTTAGAATTGTCTCACATAAGACTTCTGTATCAAAAACTCGCAAACTCAATCTCTGTACACTCTTTGGTGAGGAGTTGCAGAATTCTGAGCGAGTTTTCCGGACCCTCATAATATCCGGAACGTTACAGTCTAGCTAAACTTATTAAAAGCGCTATCTGGAGGACAGTAACATTCTCGAGTTGTTCCTTTCCTTTAGGGATAGATAGCCCGGACCTTTAGACCCAATTAAGCGTCTTTAGGATTCGGCTACCTCAAACTTTAGTTGAAAGTGAACGTCTGAGAAATACGCCTGATTCGGGGCAGCCCTAAAGGGGCTAGAACTAGTAAATATCCCTTCAGTTGGCGACCAATGTGTGTGTTAATGAGTTGATACAGAACCCTATACTTATATTTATATCTATATCCATCTCTTAGATTGTTAAGTATAGAAGGAGTGTTTTACTGACAGTGGTACTAAGACCCAGATTTAAGTCTCTGGAGATGACAAGTCCCTGATCAGGCCTTGTAGAACTTAAATCAGAACTCCCTCAATGTACCATTGAGGTCTAGAAATTTCTTATAAAGTTCATATTAAATCCTAACCGAGATTAGGTCCTGCCGAAATGGCAAACCCTGTCGGAATTGGCCAAGTCTGTTTATTAGGAAATTCAAACGATTGCTACCATCAAGTCATTTACTGTGATGGATCGTCGATGACGATTAAAATAGGGACACCCCAACAATCCTCAGCTGGGAAATATGCCTGCTCCGGGGTAGCCCTAAAGGGACTAGGAATAGTAATTATCCCTTCAGCATAATTGTGGTGAGGAAGAGAAGTTTGTGAGGGACCAAACAATGAAAGTGAGGAAAGAAAGACTTACATTTCTACAGCACCTTTCACAACTTCAGGATGTCCCAAAGCGCTTTACAGCCATTGAAGTATTTTTGAAGTATTGTCATTGTTGTTCTGTAGGAAACGTGGCAGCCAACTTATACACAGCAAGATCCCACAAACAGCAACTTGATAATGACCAGATAATCTCTTTTTTTTTTAAAGTGATGTAGGTTGAGCGATAAATATTAACCAGGACCCCGGGGAGAACTCCCCTGCTCTTCTTCGAATAATGTCATAGGATCTTCTACGTCCACCTGAGAGAGCAGACGGGGCCTCGGTTTAACGTTTCATCCAAAAATGGTACCTCCGACAGTGCAGCGCTCCCTCAGTACTGCACTGGAAGTGTCAGCCTGGATTATGTGCTCAAGTCCCTGGAGTGGGACTTGAACCCACAACCTCGTGACTCAGAGGTGAGAGTGCTAGCTGTAAGGATAGGCACATATAGATTATTAAATAGAATAAGATAATTGGCATTTTATAGAATACAATATTCAGAGTTTAACGCACACAAAGTTTAAATTGGAACTTCCCAGAGGGTTTTCTTTTATTTGTTCTTGGCATGTGGGTGACGCAGGCAAGGCAGCATTCAGTGCCCATTTTTAGTTGCCCTGAGAAGGTGGTCGTGACCCTTCAGCTTGAACTGATGTAGTCCTGGTGGTGATGGCCCTCCCATGATGGATTGGTGAGATTCCATCTTAGGTTTGTGGCATTTTTCTTAGTCCTTCCAAGGAACGTATTGTACAGAAAAGAACAAATTCAACTGCACCTTGCTCCTGAGCGTGGGACACGTCTTTTTAAATTTGCAGCAGGTGCGTGGCTGCATTGACTAGGGTGCAGATCTCCCTCTATGCTTTTACAAGAGGGTAGTTTAGAACCCCAAATAGGTGTAACTTCTGCAGCAGAACCCCAAACCCTCAATATCAAAGAGCAGTCTTTCCCACATGTCTCCACTGTGCCATACCGAGCAATTAGGCAACTTTTCTGAACCAGCACAACTTCCACATTTGTGCCAAGCAGTGGTCCTTTAAGAGCTGCTCCTGTGCCTAATTTTCTGATCTCCAGCCAGGCATACTACATTATCGATAGTCAAAATAGGAGCCAAGCTTGTATTGAAAACTGGGTTAGGCTCGAACCCCGTTCAACACTAAGGCACTGGCTACAATAAGATTTGAGCCAGTGCAAGCCCATTTGTGATGGATTTGGAAAATTGGGCTTTCTATTTAAATGAGGCTGTAACACGTCCCCCCACCCCAGAACATTAGTTGCAGGAGTTTAATTTTACTCCTGACAAAATATCACAAAATTAACCCTATTGTAAGGAAGAAAGACTTGCATTTATATAGCGCCTTTCACAACCACCAGACATCCCAAAGTGCTTTACAGCCAATGAGATACTTTCTGAAGTGTAGTCACTGTAGGAAACGCGGCAGCCAATTTGAGCACAGCAAGCTCCCACAAACAGCAATAATGACCAGATGATCTGTTTCAGTGATGTTGATTGAGGGATAAATATTGGCCAGGGACAATTTCCCTGCTCTTCTTCGAAATAGTGCCATGGGATCTTTTACTTCCATTTGAGAGAGCCGACAGGACCTCGGTTTAACTTCAAATCCAAAAGACTGCACCTCCGACAGTGTGGCACTCCCTCAGCACTGCACTGGAGTGTCAACCTAGATTTTTGTGCTCAGGTGTCTGGAGTGGGATTTGAACCCACAACCTTTTTGACTCACAGGTGAGGGTGCTACCCACTGAGCCACAGCTGTCACTCAACAGCAAAAGATTAATGGATGAGTTAACATATTAGACACCGAGTTTCTGGCAAAAAAAATGCAGCTTCAGTATTAAAAGAACTGAAATAAATACCCTGAAATATCAATGCAAACAGATTTAAAGTACAATATAATTAATAGCAATAAAAATGTTTGCATAAAAATAGCAACATTTCAAAATTGCAGGGGTAAACTCATCACTCACTCTTTCTGTACCTGTATCGGCGTTCTGCCTGTGTCATGCCCTCAATAAATGCAAAGAAAGTTTTCCTTAGAAAAGAATGAGCTGTGACTAATGCATCTCTGCATATAAAGTGAGTATGATTCACTCAAAATGTCAGATTTAATACAAAGTCTTTGTGTGGTTGATTCTCAATTTCTGCTTCCACAGATCATCGCCAAAATCATCCCAACATAAAGAGAGCGGCGTTGGCAGCAGAGGAAAAAAAAAACACGCAAACAGGGCCAGCAAATCAACACGAAGAATGTGTTCAACTTCTTCCACATAGTGAAGGAAGGAACGGTTCGGAAATTCTTATCTTGCACCAGCATCAATAAAATGCCATCCGTAAGATGCCGACAGGAAAAAAAAGAGGTGAATGCAAATGTGATAAACAGCGCTGAGGCAACGAGACAACACATTACTGAAAATAGAATGCTAAGGGGTTTTTTCTACTTGAGTAATCTAAAGGGAATAATACAAACAAGACGAAGGAAGATGTCTTTCCCAGAAGACTTACAAAGACAACTACCTCCAACCACACAGCGACTCTCGAGTCTCATTATGCATTTTCAATATATGCGTCATTAAGCTGCCCTCTCTTAGCACAAGTGGACTGAATTGAAAGTACAAATGGGCTCATACCGTCAACTAAACCTAAACTGGTACTGTGTATACACATTGGCCGCGATTCCACCAGCTGTGGCGAGTCTGGTGCGGCCGGAGCTGACAGCGGCCTCAAACTCCGCACCCGTCTTCAACTCGCCTCTTCCAAGTGATTTTGCCCTGATTGGGCTTGTTAAGCCCCGCCCTGCGAGGTTCCTGGACAATTAAAATGAAGCGGGTCTGATGACATCATCTGATGATGCGTCATCAGCCGGTTTCCTTAAAGGGGCCATGTCCACATTCATTTCGACAGTTATGCTGTCAGTGTTCTACAGCATTGAGGTGCTGTAAACACCGATAAACACTGCACAAAGGTGCACAGCTGCACCCAGACTCACCCATGACTCCCTCCATAAGCATGCAGGGAGGTTCTCTTCTATTCCAATGGGGGGTAGAGACCTCCCCAGGACATCAACGCAGCCTGGTTGCACATTGCACAGGAGGACACAAGCAGGGATGTTGTCAGGAGGACCAGGCTGGCGTTGCGCAAACCTTTCAATGATCTCAGTAGATCACGAAACGTTACTGCAAAGCCACACTCAACCTCATCCTGCTGTGCCTCTCATCACATCCCCATCACTCTGCCTTCCCTACCCTACTCCTGCACATCCTTACTCACACCAACTTACCTTGCACCTCCACCCATCTCTCCCTATTATATTATCACTTCCCCATCTCACTAGCCACCCCTCACACTCACCCTCATCCTAGTGTAAGCATACTAATTAACAACACACAAGGGTAGGCACTTATGTGGTTTAGCCAATGTTCATGTAAACTTTCTGTTAATGTGTTGGCAAGCATTGAAATCCGTATTTTCGCCACTTTGCCTTTTTGGACAGATTTGTATGCACCTTTGAAAGTGTCTTAGTGAGTTCCAGTAAATGGTGAGACATAACGTCCCCCCCCCACCCGCCCACCCCAATGGTGATGAGTGTGAAAGGAATGGCTTGGACGTTATAGCGATGCTTTATGGTACTGGTGTGGGGTGGTGCCAACCTGGTGCATCACGTGGTAGCCAGGGTGTACAGTGTTAAATGAAGCAAAACGGGACATGGTGAGGCCATCGCTGGTGTCCCGGGCAGCAATGTGCACGTGCCCTGTGATGATGCCCTGTGTCCTGTGCGGCATCAGTTGATTGCGGAGAAGGTTGGTGTGGATGTTGGTGCTGCTGGTGTGCCCGGTGATGCTGGTGTTGGGGCTGATCGTCTTGTGTTTCTGAGGAACAAGGTGAGATTTTTTTCAAGGGCACCGATGCTGATGGAATAGATGGCAGGTGAGGTTGAGATGACAGAAGTAATCTGTCAGTGTTGAGATAGGTTGTTCCAAGGAGGTGACAGTGGATAGAGAGATTACTCCAAACACTTCAAAAGTGCATAAAGTTCAAAAGTGGGTTCGAACTCATTAATGCTCCATCTTCTAAGATTGGGAAGTGAACAGCTGTGAAATGGTAAGTTTTAGACCACTCTTGCAGCTTTCACCTATTCACAGCAATCCACAGTCATTGAGAACCCGACATACTTACCTAACGTGATAGCCGCTCTCCGGGAACCTCGTTGAAAACCTGGTAAAATGGTAATTACATGAGAAAATGGTTATCTACCTTTTACTAAGCTTTTAACTATCTAAATTGGCTGACCCGTCGCTTGGTGTCGAGTCTGTTCAGGGATGACAGACCCGACACTTAGGAAACTGACAAAGAGGTGGGTTAACAGCAGGATACCGACCCGCTGTCAATCTTTGTGATTTTGACAGCGGACCCGCCTCCAAACCTGCACTCTGAGCGCCGGTAAAATTCCAGCCTTTGAGCGGGTGGAATTCAACATTGCTGTAGGCGCAAAACGGGTGGTAGCAGATCGGCCTCCGTTATATACCCGCCTGTTATACACTCTACCCGTTATACACCCCGACCGTTACACACCGCGCCTGTTTACATCAGGTCCATTATATACACGCACGTTATAGAGTGAGAGTGACTGCCTTTGACATCAAGGCAGCATTTGACCGAGTGTGGCATCAAGGAGCCCTAGTAAAATTGAAGTCAATGGGAATCAGGGGTAAAATTCTCGACTGGCTGGTGTCATACCTAGCACAAAGGAAGATGGTTGTGGTATCGGAGGCTAATCACCTCAGCCGCAGGATGTTACTGTAGGAGATCCACAGTGCAGTGTCCTAGGCCCAACCATCTTCAGCTGCTTCATCAGTAACCTTCATTCCATCATAAAGTCAGAAGTGGGGATGTTCGCTGATGATTGCATAGTGTTCAGTTCCATTCGTAACTCCTCAGATAATGAAGCAGTCCATGCCCGCATGCAGCAAGACCTGGACGACATTTAGGTTTGGGCTGATAAGTGGCAAGTAACACTTGTGCCACACAAGTGCCAGGAAATGACCATCTCCAACAAGAGAGTGTCTAACAACTGCCCCTTGACATTCAAGAGCATTACCATCACAGAATTCCCCACCATCAACATACTGGGGGGTCACCATTGACCAGAACCTTAACTGGACCAGCCACATAAGTGCTGTGGCCACAAGAGCAGGTCAGAGGCTAGGTATTCTGCGGCGAGTGTCTCACCTCCTGACTCCCCAAAGCCTTTCCACCACCTACAAGACACAAGTCTGGAGTGTGATGGAATACATGTGATGGAATACTCTCCACTTGCCTGGATGAGTGCAGCTCCAACAACACTCAAGAAGCTCGACACCATCCAGGACAAAGCAGCACACTTGATTGGAACCCCATCCACCGCCTTAAACATTCACTCCCTCCACCACCGGCGTACCGTGGCTGCAGTGTGTACCATCTACAAGATGCACTGCAGCAACTCACCAATGCTTCTTCGACAGCAACTTCCAAACCCACGACCTCTACAAGCTAGAAGCACAAGGGCAGCAGGCGCACGGGAACACCACCACCTCCAGGTTCCCCTCCAAGTCACAGACCATGCTGACCGTTACAGACCCGCCCGTTACAGAAATTATACCATCTAGTCCATAGCCAATGAATCATTGTTACAAACAAGGGATTTAATTATGAAATTCAAAACCCTTAAACACTGGTACAGATCCTGAAATCAAATGTAATAAAATTGGCTAATCCAGTCTGTGTGGGCTGGATTTGCCATTGGTGGTGGGTTGGGGGCGGGTCAGGTGGTCGGCGGGTCCCGATCCCGTCTCCGCTGTCAGGCGGGATAATTTAGCTATTTTGCCCGAATTGGGCAATTGGTTCCCAACGTGTGCGCACCCCTGGCCCAATGAGTCTTTTGGGCCTGAAACTCGCCTCTGATGATGTCATTTATCCAGCTGCATTTAAGGGCTCCAAGCAGCCTTGGTTCATTTTCTGCCTCTAGATATATCTTTGCTACTCTTCTAACTGTTTGGTGCTCGTGAGATGTCTAGTTCAAGGCCCAAGGCTTCACCTCGGTTTGATGAGGACTCCCTCCATGCTCTGGTGGAGGCAGCCAGAGCTCAGAAGGAGGTGCTGTTTCCTTCCTCTGGGAGGAAAAAACCTCCCTACCAGACCAAAGCTGTGTGGCTGCAACTGGCTCCGGAGGTGAGTTCCAGATCAATGTGCAGTAGAACCTGGCTGCAGTACAAAAGGAGGTTTAATGAACCTGTCCGCACAGGAAAAGTGAGTATAACATCACCTTTACCATCATTCTGCTCCCCATCTCCTCTCAGCACCAGCACTCTGCATTGTCAACCTACTCCTACACATCCCACTTTACCCTTACATCCCTTGCACCCTTAACCATTCCCACTCTCTCTATGTAAACATTCACTTAACTATTCGACTATGCTGCCCTCACACTCCCTATCACTGTTATGCTATGACAACAACTAACAACACACAGGGAGGGCCCTTGGTATTGGGAACTCACTCCATCTTTGTGTCCTTCTAGGCATCTATGCTATGGATTCTCTACACTCACTCCATCGTTCTCACTCAAACTCCACTTGTGTCCCTCATTGCAGGAAAAGAGAGCCCACAATAAGAGGGAAAGGGCGAAGACAGGAGGAGGGCCACCCTCAATAGCCCAGCTCACCAGCGCTGAGGAGGCGGCCCTCGAGATCGTGGGAGCCGAGGAGGATGTGCAAGTGGGGGACGGACAGACGGGCGCATCAGAGCAAGCTGGTGACAGAATAGTTTTGCATCTTTCTCATTTACATTGCATGAGTGACTGATATGGCTTCTGATGCTCAAACAGATTGACTTATGATCATCTGCACAATTCCATGTGCATGCTACATTTATATCACATGTCTAACCCATGCCTTTACTCCCCCACAGGACCACCGAGAGCCCCCCTCCCCACTGTCCAGGAGGAACAGCCTGAGCCTCCAGACTCCTCAGAGGAAGCTGCAACTTCTGAGGGCACAGCGTCAGCAGAATTAAGCACACCCAGCACCAGCGCAGACACTCACATCTCGGTGGGACCTTCGGGAGACAGAGTACTGTTGTCAGCTGGTGTATCACAGCTCACAAGTGAGCATCAGCAGGTGGTGGAGACAGGGACAGCAGTGGAGAGTCCTCGTCGGAGGCCGCAGCTCTGCTCAGCTGCATGTGGACCCTGTGCCTCCGGGTCCATCCAGAAGGAGAGCGGTGCTGGAACTCCAGGAACAGGTGCAGGAGTCTCTGGCAGGTTTTGTCTCCAGGTTCACTACGAGTGTGGAGAGGATGGAGGAGTCCATCGCTAACATGAGCAGAGCCTTTGTGGAGGCATTGGCGCATGAACGCATCACCACGGAAAGGATGGCTACGGTAGAGGAGAGGATGGCTACGGCCATGGAGGAGCTAAGTCTGCAGAGTGTTGAAAACATGGTGTATGTTCAAAATAGACTGACATCTCTGGAGGAGCGATGGGCAGCTATTGAGCAGAGAAACTAGAGCTTCATGGAAGTCCTCTGGAGTAGTACTGCCAGTGCAGATACGGGTCTTCATGGCCCCCCTGATGTGCAGCAAGGTGTTGTCAAGCCACTTGCTAGCTCTGAAGTGGGGCTACCCATGAGAGGGATGTTGGTGGCAGACAACAAGGAAGTGGGGGCTCCTCTCCAAGCGTTCACACTTCCATGCCACTGCGGAGCCCTTGGTCAGAGCCTCACCAAATTCCTCACCCAACTGAGATGTGCGTCTCAGCCCCTGTACAGCCGCAGGAGGAGCAGAATGTTGGCGAGCCCTCACAGGCTCGCAACCCCAGAGGACGCCCGCCATAGGTGTTGCGGCAGGAATAGCATGAAAGTGAGCAAGGGACCTCCACATCTGCTGAAGCCACAGGGGAAGCACCACATAGGAGCACGCATAAGAGGAAGATAAAGCACAAGTAGTCACAAGGGTAGTCACTTGGGTCTTCTGTTCAATTGTTAAATGCCATCCTTTCGTCAATGTAATAAAATGAAGTGATGGCAAACTGTTGAAGTTCTGCCCTCTGTCATTTCACAAATGGAAGTTCCACATTGAGGGCTCAGTGTGAGGTGGATTTGTCATGATGGTGGTCAGAGTGATAGGAAGCCATAGGTTCTTGTCCATTGTCTATGGTGTGGTAAGAAGGTGCGAGCCAAATGTGTTTGATCAGGCAACCTAAGCAAATTTGGCCAAGATTAGTGCATCCATTGCATCCCGGGCAGCAATGTGCTCGCGTGCTGCTGCAACTGGTTGATGCACCTCCACAAGGTCTTCATTCTCATCCTCATCCTCCTCCTCATCTGAGGATGCTCTGCGCTGAGCCACTTGTACCTCAGGCAGCTGCAAGCCCCGATGCTGTGTGATGTTGTGCAGTGCACAGCAGACCACGATGATCCTGGAGAACCTGGCTGCTGAGTACTGCAGGGCTCCACCTGATCTATCAAGGCATCTGAATCGCATCTTCAGCAAGCTGATGGTTTGCTCGATAATGGATCTGGTCGAAATGTGGCTGGAGTTGTAGAGCTCCTCAGCTTCGTTGGATGGCCTCCTGAATGGCATCATTAGCCTCGTCTTCAGGGGATAGCCCTTGTCTCCAAGTAGCCATCCACAAATTTGGTTTGGTGGACTGAAGAGCAGAGGTACGCTAGACTGCCGCAGGATGAACGAGTTATGGCAACTGCCAGGGTATTTGGTGCAAACATGCAAAATGTCCTTCTTGTGGTTACACACCAGCTGCACGTTGTAAGCGGTTTTGATCCTAGCCCAATTGCTAGACGGACGGTTCGAATCGCCCCCGCCTTACAAAAGTTCTATACCCGGGAATTATTATTCAGAGTGCAAATGAAATAAGTCACGGACAGGAATGCTTCGGTGAAAAATCGTACTTATATTTATTTGGTCTAACATACACTGGCTAAAACATGCACTACTAAACAAAATCACTGTCTCTGTGGAGAATAAAAAATCCAGGTTACAAACAACATACATACAACTGGGGACTATGACAAGCAGTAATTCCCTTGTTGCTATGGTGGAATCTAATTCCACCCCTACCAACGAATTACCCAGTCGCATAAGCCCCTTCGCCTGGCTGAACCAAATGAAGCTCCCACCCCAGAATAGCCCAAAAGCTTCACTTCTGAGAAAAACTCTGAGCCCTCTGGTTACCGGCTTGGGACACTCGAGACCATGCTTACCACCACACACAGTCAGTCTCAATCGCTCCACTTAGCTGCCTCTTCCTCTGGTACTTCTTGTTAGGTCGATCTTGGTGCAGAGAGAGAGAGAGAGAGAGAATGGTGGGAAAGGGTTTATCTTTATAGGAGTCTCGCTACCCCTGTCTTTCTCGCCAATCTTTAAAATCCTTTTGTTTCTAAGTACTCCGGTGCTTAATCAGTGATGGGTCATCTTCAGACCCATGAGTATTCCGTGATTGGACTACTGACCCTAAGTCTGGGACATCTCTCGGTCTTTGTGTTGGGAAAAACTGGCTCCTCTCCGGCTGGCTAGGCCAGTGGGTTCATTGTTCTGCTTCTCTTCTGAGATGGAGGTGAAAAGTGCTTTTGCATATTGGAGTGGCTTTCTAATAGGTTCAAGTTCAACGGGTGCCTCAGGGTCCTCAGCCCCTTTGTCAATGGCCCACCTTCCTTTTTCCAGGACTGTCGGGCGAACCCATACATTCGGGATGACTGACAGTTCTTTTGTCACAGCCAACTGCCATGCATTCTCTGGAGTTTTAACAAACCAGTTTTTCACATATCTGCACAGGGTGATCCCATCACAGGGAAAATACCCTCAGAAAAATCCCATAAAGTCCACAAAATATACTCGACTGAGTCCATTCTTCAAACATAGACTTTGCGATCTCTTCAACGTTGAGGGAGTGGAAGCCCTTGCGGTTGACAAAAACAGCTGGGTTGTGATGGGGTGCCTTAAGGGCCACATGTGTGAAGTCTACGATGCCCTGCACCCTTGGCAAGCCTGCCATATTTGCAAAGCCAACCGCACGCGCGGTTATACTTGCTTGATCCGTGGAGAAGTGTATGTAATTGTGCACCTTTGCAAAGAGGGCATCGGTAACCTGCGTGATGCAAGTGTGTGTGGCCAACTGAGAGATGCTGCTGATGTCTGCTCATGATCCCTGGAAGGAGCCTGAAGCAAAAAAGTTGAGTGTGGTGGTGACTTTGACAGCCACTGGTAAGGGGTGTCCACCCGATCCTCTGGGCTCCAGGTGTTGGTGCAGCATTGTGCAGATGTCACCCACTACCTCTCGCGAAAGTCTCAGCCTCCTTTGGCACTGCTGCTCAATCATGTTGAGGAAGCTCATCCTCATCCTGTAAACCCTGTTTTGGGGGTATCTCCTGCGGCGACGTGATTCCCTGTGCTGGTGCCTTCTGGCCTGTGCACCATCAGGTGGATGAGCAGCAGGTTGGTGCTCCTGTTGTTGCTGCTGCTGTTGCTGCTTTTGTTGTTCCGGGTTCTGCTGCTGCCATGGCTGGCTGCTTTTCGTCATGTTTCCCATGCTGCTGGTAGTTCCTCAGTTGAGGAAGCGCTCAGTCAATGTGGGGAGAGGGTTTTCCCAGGAGGTCACAGTGGAGATGGATCTCAGCTTCACCACTTCCAAAAACCAGTAGACCTGCAAAAAGTTCTCCAAGACCTGAAAAAACAAAGTTCTGCCACCTGCAACTGATCCTTGTTGAAACCTCTGTTTTTATAGAAACATAGGGGGAAAAATTCAGCTGCTTGCGCCTCCCGTTAGCGCCTTAAGAGGGTGCTAATGGGGCGTAAAGCAGCTAACGCCCGGGCGCAGCGCCGCCCACGCCTCCCGAAAAATTTAGTGGGAGGTTAGCGGCGGCGGCAGCCGGTAGCGCCCTGTGGCGCTGCGCCGCCGGCGATGACGTCATCGCCGTGCGCAGCACCCCGCTCGCGCCCCGGCCGTGATCTTCAGTCGCGCCCCCTGATTTACTGCCAGACGCTATGTCCGACGGGTTCAGGGAGGCGTATGTGCGGCCGGGGCGGCGATATTTAAAGCGGAGGTGGCAGGCGGCCATTTTTGTTGCTGGCCGCCTGCCAGCACCTGCCCCCGGCCCCCGTGAAGCCCCCCCACCGTGAAGTGCCGGCTGCGCTCCAAGAGCCCGGCACTTCTCTTGAGTGCCGGGCTCTTTTGCCGGCACTCCCGATCCCTGGGGGCCCAGCTGGGCCCCGGTTCGCGCTGCGCAGGGTCCCTCCCCTTTAAGAAGGGGAGGAAGGCCTGCAATACCGCGGCGCGACGTGCCGCAGCGCGTGGCGCTGCGGCACGTAGCGCCAGGATATTCACTCGCAGCGCCCCAAGAGGGATGCGGGCTGCTTCCAGTTGCGCCCCGCTTCCCTCTTGGGGCGCAACCACTGAAGTTCCGGCGCGGGGCCGCTAATTTTTTCGGGGCGCTAAAAGTCGCGCCCCGGCGAGGTTAGCGCCCCAAATGGGGCGCGACTCAATTTTTACCCCATAGAAACATAGAAGATAGGAGCAGGAGTAGGCCGTTCGGCCCCTCAAACCTGCTCCACCATTCGACGAGATCATGGCTGATCATCCAAACTCAGTACCCTGTACCTGCCTTCTCCCCATATCCCTTGATACCTTTAGCTTTAAGAAATATATCTAACTCATTCTTGAATATATTTAATGACTTGGCCTCAACTACCTTCTGTGGTAGAGAATTCCACAGGTTCACCACTTTCTGGGTGAAGAAATTCTTCCTCATTTCTGTCCTAAATGGCTTACCCCTTATCCTTAGATTATGACCCCTGGTGGAGCTGCAGCTGTTAGGAAGCCAGCCACTTGTGAACCCGACAGAATTAGCTGGCGTGTTTCGGAGAGACATGCAGCATGCTGGAATTGTGGCAAAATTTGAAAGGCCTCTCAAAATGGGATTATAGAGGTACTTAAGTGGTAGTTATGTGCCGTAAGGCCCTATCCCGCCATTTGGAGGCGGGACCGAAACGGAGTCTGCAAGCCCGCCTTTGGGAAAGTTGCGCGGAGGTGGGTTGACGGCGGGATCGGAACCCGCCGTCGTTTTTTCAAAGTTTCCCACCTGACCCGCCTTCAAACCCGCCTCCTCAGGGCTGGTAAAATCCAGCCCCATGTCTCTTCGAACAATCAGTTTGAAGAATCTCACTGCGACACGCCAAGTGTCTAAACCAGGAAGTATAAATTAAATTTAAATCATGTACAGAAAGTGAAAAAAAAGATTGGGAAAGAAAGATGGGATTAAGAGAGAGAGATAAAAGAGAGAGACAGAAAAAGTAAAAAAAAACATTATTTAACTTCTGAAGGATTGAGATTCCATACTTGCAAAATCAAATTTTCAGGGCCAGAGAGGTTGTTTGGCAGAAACTATCACATTTCACGCTGTTAAAAATTCACTTACTCATGAATCTACCAGGCCTAACTTTTTCTGGCATGTTTAGTGGTTAACTAGTGGCTAAGTACGGCAACTTCACGCCCTTACATTGATTTCAATGCCGAGTCTATCAGTGAGGTACTGTTATAGACTCATATATAACTTTTATTATATGATTGTATAGTAAAGATTCAACACCCACTATTTTAGATTGAACTTCAAAATTTAATGTGGCCAGGGTCCCTTTAAGGATCCCAGCTTAAAACACGGCTTGAGTGACGTCACCAGGGTAACTTGACCCGCAACTTCCGGATTTCCATATTTAACTGCATTAGTGCGGACTCCAGAAGTCACTTCCGGTTTACTCATAACAACACTGAGCACTGATCAACTCACCGTTACTCTTAATGCAAAATCCAGGCCAATGTGTCAGAAATAGAGAGTAAGGAGGAAAAATAATTTTTTTGGTAGATTTACTACTATCAGGATCCTCAGCTGAAGTGGTCTGAAAGGCCGGGAGTTTATTAGTGGATCACAACCTGACAAAGTTTCGAAAACCACTAAATCCTTTCCAAAACAACCAACGTTCTGGGGTTATCTTCAGCAACATGAGTCCACGATAAAAGAAACTTTATTTGAGAAATGAACCACATGGAGCTCTTGAGCAGAGAGCAGAGAATCAGTTGTCACTGAGTCTTCTACCCTGACCGTTCGCTGACAGGCTGGCTGCTTGGGGACAAGGGATATCCCCACAGGACATGGCTCGTGACGCCTGTCAGGAACCTCTGCAGAGTCGCAGACCAGCGATAGATGCAGAACCACGACTCTACCAGAGCTCTGATCGGGCAAACCGTCGGCATCCTGAAATAGAGGTTCCAATGCTTGTAGTGATCTGGACCCATCCTGTAACAGTCCTGGGAGGGTCTCCAGAATTGCGATAGTCATCTGCATGCTCCATAGCTTTGCCCTCCAAAGGGGGAAACCCTTGCAGTCACCTGAGAAGGAAGATGTGAAGGTGCAGCAGCAGGAAGAACAACAAGACACCGAGGTTGCTAAGGAAGAACAAGGGCCACCAGTCCTGCCAGATGTCAGAGCTGTACTCCAGTGTAACGTCAAGGAAGGCTTTGGCTGAATCATCCCTCCCCTCCCCAAACACTTACATTCCCTCCTACTATCAGAGCAAGTCCTCACGCCCTCCAGATGAATGCCTTCAACTCAAACACCAGCACGAGTATTTCTATCACATCTCCTGACGTGGACAACCAACACTCATCCAAAAAAGCTCTGCACAGCCAGATTCCATTCACAAACTGTGATTTCAAATTGCCAGCAAACACATACAAAAACTAAAGGCTACCCTGGTGCAAACCCCTAGGGCTGAATTTTCCATGGTAGTAGTGGGCACGATTGGTGGCGGGTCGGGTGGGAAAGTTGTTTTTTTTGACAGCGGGTCAGGAACCCGCTGTCAACTCGCTCCCACGCGCCTTTCCCCCAGGCGCGTCTGTCAGCATGGAGCCAACCCGACCGGCAGTGGCGGGGGACCCAATTGAAATCATTATGAGGTACTTTACAGGCACTTAAGAGCCTTTTTCTCCCTACTTTTTAAATTTCCCTGCATGGCCACGGGATTCACACAGCTCGGGAACCATGTCTGCCAACCTGAGCCGGGAGTTCCATGGCCATTGCTCCAGCTGATTACTTGACAGCATGGAAAACAAACCAAAATAAAACCATGTTGATTACATCAGCTAACAGATTGATGGAGGTTCTGTTCTACTTGAAAAGCTACTGATAAATGTTAATTTTTCACTGGCCATTCTCGACTGTTGCCTTCCAACTGAACAGTAATTGTAGTGAATTGATCTGCACTTTAAAAAATGACATATAGCATTTAAATAAATGTTTGTGTTGTTTCTGGTCATGTTTTTCTCACAGTATACTGTGATTGTCCAGTTACACATTAAATCAAGGCATCAACCATAACAATTTTATTCTCATCACTCATTCCTCTGGTTCAATTTGCTTTCAGTCCCTAAATATGACTAATTTAATTTTTCAGTCTGAGACTTTAGGGTGAATTTCTGCAGAGGTTCTCTCACTTGTCCATGTTTAACTTCAACAGAAGAGCTGCAGAAATCCCAGAAACACATTGTAAGCACCACTTACACTGTTTGCCAGGGATTCCGCAGCTCTTCCGCTGAACTTGCATAAGATTCACCCCTTTACAATTACATTTAAAATCTGCTAATTTTATGAATTACCTATACACTCATCTTTTATTTATATCAGTTACTGATACAAAAGTCTATAGTTTTGTGATTAAAGCACCAATAACTTCACAATTAATGTACTTTATTAATTATGTTCTTGATCGTATTTATAGATGGAGTCATATTACTTAATGACAATTTTATTTAAATATTTCTTTGTCACTCATATATAACTTTTATTATATGATTGTACAGTAAAGATTCAACACCCACTATGTTAGATTGAACTTAAAATTTAATGTGGCCAGGGTCCCTTTAAGGATCCCAGCTTAAAACGCGGCATGAGTAATGTCACCAGACCCGCTCAATCTCAGTGGGCTGGGTAACGCATTGGGCGGGGTTAATAGGCCCCATTAAGGTAAGTTCATTTTGTACAGCGGGATGGAGCCAGCAGCGGGGTCGGGACCCATCATGGACACCGGCCGCACCGGACCCACCAAGGTAAGCAAAATTCTGGCCTGAGTGTCTGTCATAGGTGCTTTTCTACCTAGTAAACATAGAAACATAGAATCTAGGAGCAGGAGAAGGCCATTCGGCCCGTCGAGCCTGCTCCGCCATTCAATACGATCATGGCTGATCATCCAAATCCAGTACCCTGTCCCTGCTTTAATCCCCACAGTACACATATCCCACCCTACCCCCGTAACCCCACGTATTTTAATTCCCCCCTAACATATCCCATCCTATCCCCATAACCCCACATATTTAATCCCCCCTAACACTAAGGGTCAATTTATCATAGCCAAATCAACCTAACCCACACATTTTTGGACTGTGGGAGGAAACCGGAGCACCCGGAGGAAACCCACGCAGACACGGGGAGAATGTGCAAACTCCACACAGACAGTCACCCGAGGTCAGATTCGAACCCGGGTCTCTGGCGCTGTGAGGCACCAGTGCTAACCACTATGCCACCGTGTTGCCCTACGAGGTGCTTACCCAAGTGGTTACAACATGGGGGATGGAAGGCTGCTGTGCATCCAATGGTGACTCTTGAGATGGTCGTCGTGGGTGACCTTGATGAACTTGGAGCTTGGCAGCACACTGCAGTATCTCAGCTAAGTCCAGGGCAGTCCGTCTCAGCGGCTTTCTGGTACCAGAATTGGCACTAGTTGAGGGGGTGGGGAGGGAACAGGCACGCTGTGGTCTTGAGAGAAGAGTTTGAGGGGAGACTTGATTGAGGTGTATAAAATTATGAGGGGCCTAGATAGAGTAGATAGGATGAACCCTAGCAGAGAGGTCAATAACCAGGGGGCATAGATTTAAAGTAATTGGTAGAAGGATTAGAAGGGAGTTGAGGAGAACTTTTTTCACCCAGAGGGTGGTGGGGGTCTGGAACTCACTGCTGAAAGGGTGGTAGAGGCAGAAACCCTCATCATATTTAAACAGTACTTGGATATGCACTTGAAGCGTCGAAACCTACAAGGCTATTAACCAAGAGCTGGAAAGTGGGATTAGGCTGGATAGCTCTTTTTCGGCCGGCACAGACACAATGGGCCGAATGACCTCCTTCTGTGTAGTAAATTTCTATGATTCTATGGGGGCGAAACTCCCCTCGTTTGCGCCTCCAGTGGGAGGCGCTAACGGGGCACAAATGGCTTTTTGCCCCCTCGAGGTAATAACCGTGCCTCCTGCGAAATTCCACGGGAGGATAGCGGCGGCGCTACCGGGTATCGCTACGATCTTCTGCGCCCAGAGATCATGATGTCATCTCCGGGTGCAGCGCCCCGGTAGCCCCTCGGGAGAAAATTTCGCACTCGCGCCCTGCAGCAGCGCCGGGCGGTGTTACCGACTGCTGCGGGGGTCGCGAACAGCGAGGCCGGCCACTCGCGGGGCTCAACTTAAAGGCACGGTGGGCGGCCGACCAATAAAAAAAATGACAATTTTTTTTTTTACATTTTTTTTCGGCCACCGGTCGCGGCATCTGTACCGCGATCACTCAGCCCGGCACTCTGCTTGAGTGCTGGGCTGATCGCACGGCACTCCTGCTCCCCGGTGGCCCAGAAATCTACAATGAAACCTGCAGAGCTCGCAGGGTGGGGCCCTTCCCTTTAATGCAGGGACGAGCCCCTGCAACGCGGCAGCGCCATGCGTGGCCACAGGTGGCGCTGCTGAGCACGTCGCTCCGGATCGGGACATTCCCCAGCTCTTGCACTCCAAGAGGCGAGCGGAACGCTTGATTTAGCTCCACTTCCCTCTTGAAGCAAAAAGAGGGAGTTTCACAAATGTTTGAAAAGGTTAGCGCCTGCCACTAATTTTCCAAACATTTTTCACTTAGCGCCCCAAATGGCCCTCATGGGGAATTTCTCCCCCCTATGATTCTCTGTGCCTCTCCCACGGTTCCACTGCCATTCACGAGTGGCCGCGCCTCAGTATTCCCACTGCTCTGCACGAAAAGATGTGAAAACTCGTGATTATGCTTTCCTTCAAGTTTAGCAAGATAACTCTCCCCCTCCCTATTGCATCGCAATATCTGCAGCTCGGACTCCAGCTCAACAACTCTGAGCCAAAGTTCCTCGAGTTGCAGACACTTGCTGCAGATGTGGTTGCTCGGGATCGCGATGTTCTCCACAAACTCCCACATGCTGCAGTTACGGCACACCACCTGCCCTGCCATCTCTAACCTTGTTTAATTTATTAATTAATTAGTTAAGGCTTTTATTCAATCGATATTTTAGTTTTACTGTTTGATCATTTTATCTAGTTTAAGTTATTAATTTAATATGTACTAGCAAGTTACAGTTTCTCAGCTCTTAATTTAACCCCCTTCCCTAACTTAGAGAGCAAAAAAAAGCTGTAATACTCACCAACCAATCACCTACCTGCTCTCCTGTGTCGTCACTCTTTGATTTTTTTTGTTGTTGTTTTTGAATCGGAGCCTCGTCGCTGCCACTGCTTTAATTCAGCTCCGCTCTCGGGCCGCTCTTTATCCTCTCGCCGCTGCCGCTGCTTTAATTCAGCTCCGCTCTCGGGCCGCTCTTTATCCTCTCCCGCTGTCACTGCTTTAATTCAGCTCCGCTCTCGGGCCATTCGTTATCCTCTCGCCGCTGTCACTGCTTTAATTCAGCTCCGCTCTCGGGCCATTCGTTATCCTCTCGCCGCTGCCGCTGCTTTAATTCAGCTCCGCTCTCAGGCCGCTCTTTATCCTCTCGCCACTGTCACTGCTTTAATTCAGGTCCGCTCTCGGGCCGCTCTTTATCCTCTCGCCGCTGCCGCTGCTTTAATTCAGCTCCGCTCTCGGGCCGCTCTTTATCCTCTCGCCGCTGCCACTGCTTTAATTCAGGTCCGCTCTCGGGCCGCTCTTTATCCTCTCCCGCTGTCACTGCTTTAATTCAGGTCTGCTCTTGGACTGCTCTTTATCCTCTCGCCGCTGCCGCTGCTTTAATTCAGGTCCGCTATCGGGCCGCCCTTTATCCTCTCGCTGCTGCCGCTGCTTACTTCTGCTCCAGCTAGTTACGGAGTATGCAATGCAAAAGGAGTGAGGGACTTTTTTACAGAGGCCGGAGTCTGGAGGAGCAGAGAGTGGCGGTTCAGTGACTATTTAAACTCAATTTTGTGGGCTTTCTTTCAGAGGCCAGGGTCGGGAGGAGCAGGTTCCGGGAGAGGGAAGCAAAAAGTATTCGTAGTGTGACGTCACCAAAAAGCAGTTAAGTGATTGGTTGGTGAGTGTTTTCTTTCTCCATTTTTCTAAACTTAAATTTTGTGGTTTCTACGGTCTGTTTGTGTAACGGGAAATACTGTTAAGCAGGGGCCCTTGAATATATCACTTAATTCCAGTGTAATTGGTGGGATCCATTTAATTTAAATTTAATTTTAATTAATTAATTAATTAAAGGGTAAGTCATGGCAGGACAGCTCGGTGCTGTGACATGCTCTTCCTGCACTATGTGGGAAATCAGGGACACTTGCTGTGTCCCTGACAACCATGTGTGCGGGAGGTGTATCCAGCTGCAGCTACTGACAGACCGCATTGCGGCGCTGGAGCTGCGGATGGATGCATACTGGAGCATTCGCGATGCTGAGGACATCGTGGATAGCACTTTAAGGGAGTTGGTCACACCGCAGGTAAAGGGTGTACAGGCAGGAAGGGAATGGGTGACCACCAGGCAGAGTAATAGGCGCAGGCAGGTAGTGCAGGGGTCCCCTGTGGCCATCCCCCTCTCAAACAGATATACCGCTTCAGATATTGTTGAGGGAGATGGCTTATCAGGGGAAGACAGCAGCAGCCAACTTCCTAGCTTAGTAGGTGGTTCTGCTGCACAGGATGGGAGGAAAAAGAGTGGGAGAGATATAGTGATAGGGGATTCTATTGTAAGGGGAATAGATAGGCATTTCTGCGGCCGCAAACAAGATTCCAGAATGGTATGTTGCCTCCCTGGTGCAAGGGTCAAGGATGTCTCAGAGCGGCTACAGAGCATTTTGGAAGGGGAGGGTGAACAGCCAGTTGTCGTGGTGCATATAGGTACCAACGATGTAGGTAAAAAACGGGATGAGATCCTAAAAGCAGAATATAGGGAGTTAGGAGGTAAATTAAAAAATTGGACCTCGAAAGTAGTAATCTCAGGATTGCTGCCAGTGCCACGTGCTAGTCAGAGTAGAAATAGAAGGATATTTCAAGTGAATGCGTGGCTAGAGGAATGGTGCAAGGGGGAGGGATTCAAATTCCTGGGGCATTGGAACCAGTTCTGGGGGAGGTGGGATCAGTACAAAGCGAACGGTCTACACCTGGGCAGGGCCGGGACCGATGTCCTAGGGGGAGTGTTTGCTAGTGCTCTGGGGGAGGGTTTAAACTAAAATGGCAGGGGGTTGGGAACCTGAGCAGGGAGACAGAGGACCGGGAAACAAGGATAAAAGCAAAAGATAGGAAGGAGAAAAACAAAAGTGGCAGTCAGAGAAAACAACGGTTTAAATCAAACATGGCCACAGTAAATACTAATTCTAATAGGTCTAAGAGCGTTAATAAAAACAAGCCTGAAGGTTTTGTGTCTTAATGCAAGGAGCATTCGGAACAAGGTGGATGAATTAGCTGCGCAAATAGAGGTAAATGAATATGATTTGATTGGGATTACCGAAACATGGCTCCAGGGTGGCCAAGGCTGGGAACTCAACATCCAGGGGTATTTAATATTCAGGAAAGATAGGCAAAAAGGAAAGGGAGGTGGGGTAGCATTGCTGGTGAAAGAGGGGATTAACACAATTGAAAGGAAGGATATTAGCTCTGATGATGTGGAATCTGTATGGATGGAACTGAGAAATAACAAGGGGCAGAAAACGTTAGTGGGAGTGATATATAGACCTCCAAACAGTAATGCGGAGGTTGGGGATGGCATTAAAAGGAAAATTAGAGAAGCATGCAATAAGGGCACTGCAGTCATCGTGGGTGACTTTAATCTACATATAGATTGGGCTAACCAAATTAGTAACAATACTATGGAGGAGAAATTCCTGGAGTGTTTACGGGATGGTTTCCTGGACCAATATGTCGAGGAACCAACCAGAGATCAGGCCATCTTAGCATGGGTATTATGCAATGAGAAAGGATTAATTAGCAATCTTGTTGTGCGAGGCCCCTTGGGTCGGAGCGATCATAATATGACAGAATTCTTCATTAGGATGGAGAGTGAAGTAGTTGACTCAGAGACTAGGGTCCTGAATTTAAATAAAGGAAACTACGATGGTATGAGGTGCGAGTTGGGTAGGATTGATTGGGGAATGTCACTCAAAGGGTTGACGGTGGATAGGCAATGGCAAACATTCAAAGACCGCATGGACGAACTACAGAATTTATTCATCCCAGTTTGGCATAAGAATAAAACAAAAAGGGTGAATCAACCGTGGCTAACAAGGGAAATTAGGGATAGCATAAGATCCAAGGAGAGGACATATAAATTGGCCAGAAAAAGCAGTAACCCTGAGGATTGGGAGCAGTTTAAGATTCAACAAAGGAGGACAAAGGGATTAATTAAGAAGGGGAAAATAGAATACGAGAGTAAGCTTTCAGGGAACATAAAAACTGACTGTAAAAGCTTTTATAGATATGTGAAGAGAAAAAGATTAGTGAAATCAAGCATAGGTCCCTTGCAGTCAGAATCAGGGGAACTTATAATGGGGAACAAAGAAATGTCAGGCTAATTAAATACATATTTTTGTTCTGTCTTCACAAAGGAGGACACAAATAACCTCCCAGAGATGTTGGGGAATATAGGATCTGATGAAAGGGAGGAACTGATAGAAATCAGTATTTGTAGGGAAATGGTGTTAGGGAAATTGAAGGGATTGAAGGCCGATAAATCCCCAGGGCCTGATAATTACATCCTAGGGTACTTAAGGAAGTGGCCCTAGAAATAGTAGATGCATTGCTGATCATCTTCCAACATTCCATGGAATCTGGAACAGTACCCATGGATTGGAGGGTAGCTAATGTTACCCCACTATTCAAAAAGGGTGGTAGAGAGAAAACGGGGAATTACAGACCGGTAAGCCTGATATCGGTAGTGGGGAAAACGCTAGAGTCCATTATAAAAGATGTAATAGCTGAGCACTTGGAAAACAGTGACGGGATCGAACAAAGTCAACATGGATTTACAAAAGGTAAATCATGCTTGACTAATCTACTGGAATTTTTTGAGGATGTAACTGGTAAAATAGATAAGGGAGAACGAGTGGATGTGGCGTATTTGGACTTCCAAAAGGCTTTTGATAAGGTCCCGCATAAGAGATTAGCGTGTAAAGTTAAGGCACATGGGATTGGGGGCAAGGTATTGACTTGGATAGAGAACTGGTTGGCAGACAGAAAGCAAAGATTTGGAATAAACGGGTCTTTTTCCGAGTGGCAGGCAGTGACTAGTAGGGTACCGCAGGGATCGGTCCTTGGACCCCAGCTATTCACAATGTATATTAATGATCTGGACAAGGGAACTAGATGTAATATCTCCAAGTTTGCAGATGACACAAAACTGGGTGGGCGTGTGTGCTGTGAGGAGGATGCCGAGAAACTCCAGGATGATTTGGACAGGTTGGGTGATTGGGCAGAAGCGTGGCAGATGCAATATAACGTGGATAAATGCGAGGTTATCCACTTTGGTGTCAAAAACAGAAAGGCAGATTATTATCTGAATGGCAATAGATTGGGAGAAGGGGAAGTGCAACGAGACCTGGGTGTCCTTGTGCACCAGTCGCTGAAGGTAAGCATGCAGTGCAGCAGGCGATTAAGAAGGCAAATGGTATGTTGGCCTTCATAGCGAGAGGGTTTGAGTACAGGAACAAGGATGTCTTGCTGCAGTAGTACAGGGCCTTGGTGAGACCACACCTTGAGTACTGTGTGCAGTTTTGGTCGCCTTATCTGAGGAAGGATGTTCTTGCCATGGAAGGAATTCAGCGAAGATTCGCAAGGCTGATACCTGGGATGGCAGGAATGACGTATGAAGTGAGATTGAGTCGATTGGGCTTATACTCGCTGGAGTTTAGAAGAATGAGAGGGGATCTCATTGAAACTTATAAAATTCTGACAGGACAGGACAAACTAGATGCAGGAAGGCTGTTCCCGATGGTGGGGGACTCCAGAACCAGGGGTCACAGTCTAAGGATAAGGGGTAAGCCATTTAGGACAGAATTGAGGAGGAATTTCTTCACCCAGAGAGTGGTGAACCTGTAGAATTCTCTGCCACAGAAGGCAGTAGAGGCCAATTCATTAAATAGATTCAAGAAGGAGTTGGATATATTTCTTAAGGCTAAAGGGATCAAGGGATATGGGGAGAAAGCAGGGACAGGGTACTGAATTTGTATGATCAGCCATGATCGCATTGAATGGTGGAGCAGGCTAGAGGGGCCGAATGGCCTACTCCTGCTTCTATCTTCTATGATTCTATGATTCTAGGCAAGAGTTAGCAGTTAGTGGCAGTAGTAAATGACTAGCAGTTCAATACAGCACCAGGTTGAGAGAGTTAAGTGAGAAGTGAAAAGGCGGATAGGATGGACAAACACGCAATGGCATGTATCCTGCAACTTTGCCACCTTCCATGCTTCTAGCCCACCCTCTGCCCACTTCAGTCATGGCAGCCTCTTCCATTGGTGTGGGCACTTGGGTTGATGGTGGCCATTTTCCTGTGCATCCAGAAAACCAAATTCTACCTTAATTATTCCGCAATCAAACGAACCTTGCCGTATTCTTGTGGATAGGCAATCTCTGATATTCCATTATAAAGGAATGCATTGCACATACAGAGGAGAAATACTTCTGTTTATGTCACAGTTACTTTTTGGTATATGTGGACTTTTCAAGGTGAGATATGACAGTGCGAGGAAATGGGATTTTTATTTTCACTGTACACTTAATATCAGTATCAATCACGTCTGGCATGGGTTCAGTAAAGCCTACACTACTGCACTGGTGTGACATTTCAATTGTCCAGATTCTTTATCCTCATCTCTCTTTCAAGACTGTTGAATTATGTACTGTGCGGCTAAAACTGAAGGCAGTTTTGTGCTGAAAGTATCAAAGCCCATTTTACTCCGAACCTGAGCATCTCAGCTATTTGGACTGATTCTACCATTCAGCAATTTACTTTTCTTTAGTTAGTTTCAGAAATGAATCTGGCTGCAATTCCCGCACAAGGTTGACTCATGTAGATTCTAAAACTGGAAATTGCACTTTCAGCCCACTTAACTCAACATTATACTCTCACTGTAGCCTTCCTTTCCCTGGGTCTCAGCCATCCAATTTCAGAATTATCTAAAAACGTGTGACACAGATCCTGTCTTGAATGCACAAGTCTCTGTTCAAACGATTGGAGCACTTCTTGCTAATATTGTTGCAGAAGATAGAAGCATGAGAAAGAAGACAGAATTTGCCTACTGTCTTATTCTCTATAAAATATGTCCCATGTCAATACTTTCTTCAAGTAAGTGAGATGAAACATTAGTTCAGTTAAAATAGTAATTGTCAACTTTTAAATTTAAACCATTATCTGGCTGGCAAGTAAGTTGGCACTTCAGTTAAGCCTCAGGTAGCTTTTCACTATTAGTTCCCATGATGGTTATGTTACAAGAGGGGAAGACTGGCTGAGCTGAGTTGGCAGGCAATTTCATTGGCACTCTGAATTTTCCACCCTCTTGCCAAACTAGTTTTTTTAACAGTAACATTAAGCTGCAAATCTTAACATCAACTGCTTAATAATGCCAATTAAAGGCTCTTATCACCTATTGGTGCTTGCTGCAATCGATGCCCCACTGGCACTCATTGCTCCAGAATGAGAAATAGCTGTGGAACAGGGAAACATACTGGGGAACATCACAGCTGCAAAGCCACAGGACAGAGAGGGCAGAGCAGGACTAGGCCGCAGAGGCTGCCGAAGAATCCTAAGGATTCGGCCCAGCTCCTTCACACTTTATCACCATCCAGTTTCACGGAGGGGGCCTAAAACAGGGGTCAGGTGTTAGAAACCAAACGCCTTTTTTTTTTAGGTGGCCACCAAGAAGGTGAATATTAGTAAAACGGAATCACTGTGTTAAAATGAGAGATCTTAACGTGTACAATTAATGTTCTGAATGATGTTGTCTAGCTTGTTCTTTCACAATTCCCACAAATGCTTGATGTAGTTCATTATTGTAAGCCATTCTTTTCCCATTTTAGCTTTACTCAGCAAGTTACATGTTCAGCATGTAGATTTGAAGTAATGATTGTTATTTCATCCCCTGGATGCTAGATCAGGGTGGCACTTTGCAGAATGCAGCACCAGCTCACATTCAGAAGGTATTCAATCATTCTGGAGATTAGAACGGGTAACGCACGTGAATAAATGCGTCCGTATATTTTTAATGAGAAGAATTCTGCTCAACAAGAAAATATTGAACCATGTCAATTTGTCAGCCACCCGGACTGCAGCAGTTCAAGAAGGCGGCTCACCACCACCTTCTCAAGGGCAATTAGGGATGGGCAATAAATGCCGGCCTTGCCAGCGACGCCCACATCCCATGAATGAATAAAGAGAATGTGCAACATGTGACTCCGGGATTCACGCTGTTACAGCATGTTGGTGATAAGTACTGAACCCACTGCGCCGCAGAGGAGTGGGACACGGGTCTGTACCTGCAATTCCCCACGCGATGAGGTCTCAATCTCGGACGGACAGTCAGTGAAAGGTGCCAGGCAGACGGTGCAGTTCCCAATAGGTAAGGAGGGAAGCAGGGACAGAGTGACTCCAGGACTTGCCAGGTAACCTCTTTAACAGTTGGTTACAGAGATGATTTGGAGCTCTGCTTTACTGCACCTCTGCACTGTCTTCATTTGGCAATTCTAACTAAACAGCAAAGTAGGAGTGGGTTACCACAGATTATTTTTTAGAAAACAATCTCTCTTTTCCTTGTCATCTGATGTCCATTTTCTGAAAGAAAGCAATCATTTGTTGTGTTTCTATATTTTATATCTTGAAGTCCTCTTATTAATTGGGCAGGTCTCAGCCAGATCTTCAAACTACTATTCCAGCCTCTGGGTCCTTTCATTTTGCATTGATTTGCTAGTTTAGTGTCTGTCTGGCGCCTGATTTATTTTTTTAGTTTTCATTCTGTCTCAGGTACCTTTATTGTCCTTCACTCTCTCGTTCCCTCACTCTCTCTCTCGCAGTCTCTCTCTCACTATCTCGCTCTCTCGCTCGCTTACTCTTGCTCTCTCGCTCGCTCACTCTTGCTCTCTCGCTCGCTTACTCTTGCTCTCTCACTCGCTCACTCTTGCTCTCTCACTCGCTAACTCTTGCTCTCTCACTCGCTAACTCTTGCTCGCTCTCTCGCTCGCTCACTCTTGCTCTCTCACTCGCTCACTCTTGCTCTCTCACTCGCTAACTCTTGCTCTCTCACTCGCTAACTCTTGCTCTCTCACTCGCTAACTCTTGCTCTCTCACTCGCTAACTCTTGCTCTCTCACTCGCTAACTCTTGCTCGCTCTCTCACTCGCTCACTCTTGCTCTCTCAATCGCTAACTCTTGCTCTCTCACTCGCTAACTCTTGCTTGCTCTCTCGCTCGCTCACTCTTGCTCTCTCACTCGCTAACTCTTGCTCGCTCTCTCACTCGCTCACTCTTGCTCTCTCACTCGCTAACTCTTGCTCTCACTCGCTAACTCTTGCTCGCTCTCTCGCTCGCTCACTCTTGCTCGCTCACTCTTGCTCTCTTGCTCGCTCACTCTTGCTCGCTCTCTCGCTCGCTCACTCTTGCTCGCTCTCTCTCGCTCGCTCACTCTTGCTCTCTCACTCGCTAACTCTTGCTCGCTCTCTCGCTCACACTTGCTCTCTCGCTCGCTCACTATTGCTCGCTCACTCTCGCTCGCTGCTCACTCTTGCTCGCTCACTCTTGCTCGCTCACTCTTGCTCGGTCACTCTCGCTCGCTGCTCACTCTTGCTCGCTCACTCTTGCTCGCTCACTCTCGCTCGCTGCTCACTCTTGCTCGCTCACTCTCACTCGCTCACTCTTGCTCGCTCACTCTTGCTCGCACTCTCACTCGCTCACTCTTGCTCGCTCACTCTTGCTCGCTCACTCTTGCTCGCTCTCTCGCTCGCTCACTCATGCTCGCTCACTCTTGCTCGCTCACTCTTGCTCACTCTCTCGCTCGCTCACTCTTGCTCGCTCACTCTCACTCGCTCACTCTTGCTCGCTCACTCTTGCTCGCTCTCTCACTCGCTCACTCTTGCTCGCTCACTCTTGCTCGCTCTCTCACTAGCTCACTCTTGCTCGCTCACTCTTGCTCGCTCACTCTTGCTCTCTCACTCTTGCTCGCTCACTCTCGCTCGCTCGCTCTTGCTCGCTCATTCTTGCTCGCTCTCTCGCTCGCTCACTCTCACTCGCTCACTCTTGCTCGCTCACTCTTGCTCGCTCACTCTTGCTCACTCACTCACTCACTCACTCTTGCTCGCTCACTCTTGCTCGCTCTCTCGCTCGCTCGCTCACTCTTGTACTCTCACTCTTGCTCTCTCACTCGCTCACTATTGCTCACTCTTGCTCGCTCACTCTCGCTCACTCACTCTTGCTCGCTCACTCATGCTCGCTCATTCTTGCTCGCTCTCTCACTCGCTCACTCTTGCTCACTCTCTCTTGCTCGCTCACTCTCGCTCGCTCACTCATGCTCGCTCACTCTTGCTCGCTCACTCTTGCTCGCTCACTCTCGCTCACTCACTCTTGCTCACTCTCTCTTGCTCGCTCACTCATGCTCGCTCACTCTTGCTCACTCACTCTTGCTCACTCTCTCTTGCTCGCTCACTCTTGCTCGCTCACTCTTGCTCGCTCTCACTTGCTTGCTCACTCATGCTCGCTCACTCTTGCTCACTCTCTCTTGCTCGCTCACTCTTGCTCACTCTCTCTTGCTCACTCTCTCTTGCTCGCTCACTCTTGCTCACTCTCTCTTGCTCACTCTCTCTTGCTCGCTCACTCTTGCTCGCTCACTCTTGCTTGCTCTCACTTGCTCGCTCACTCTTGCTCGCTCACTCTTGCACTCTCACTCTTGCTCGCTCACTCTTGCTCTCTTGCTCGCTCTCTCTTGCACGCTCTCTCTTGCTCTCTCTCTCTTGCTCGATCACTCTTGCTCGCTCACTCTTGCTCACTCTCTCTTGCTCGCCCTCTCTTGCACGCTCACTCTTGCTCGCTCTCTCTTGCTCGCTCACTCTTGCTCGCTCACTCTTGCTCTCTCACTCTTGCTCGCTCACTCTCGCTCGCTCGCTCTTGCTCGCTCATTCTTGCTCGCTCTCTCGCTCGCTCACTCTCACTCGCTCACTCTTGCTCGCTCACTCTTGCTCGCTCACTCTTGCTCACTCACTCACTCGCTCACTCTTGCTCGCTCACTCTTGCTCGCTCTCTCGCTCGCTCGCTCACTCTTGTACTCTCACTCTTGCTCTCTCACTCGCTCACTATTGCTCACTCTTGCTCGCTCACTCTCGCTCGCTCATTCTTGCTCGCTCTCTCACTCGCTCACTCTTGCTCACTCTCTCTTGCTCGCTCACTCTCGCTCACTCACTCATGCTCGCTCACTCTTGCTCGCTCACTCTTGCTCGCTCACTCTCGCTCACTCACTCTTGCTCACTCTCTCTTGCTCGCTCACTCTTGCTCGCTCACTCTTGCTTGCTCTCACTTGCTCGCTCACTCTTGCTCGCTCACTCTTGCACTCTCACTCTTGCTCGCTCACTCTTGCTCTCTTGCTCGCTCTCTCTTGCACGCTCTCTCTTGCTCTCTCTCTCTTGCTCGATCACTCTTGCTCGCTCACTCTTGCTCACTCTCTCTTGCTCGCCCTCTCTTGCACGCTCACTCTTGCTCGCTCTCTCTTGCTCGCTCACTCTTGCTCGCTCACTCTTGCTCTCTCACTCTTGCTCGCTCACTCTCGCTCGCTCGCTCTTGCTCGCTCATTCTTGCTCGCTCTCTCGCTCGCTCACTCTCACTCGCTCACTCTTGCTCGCTCACTCTTGCTCGCTCACTCTTGCTCACTCACTCACTCGCTCACTCTTGCTCGCTCACTCTTGCTCGCTCTCTCGCTCGCTCGCTCACTCTTGTACTCTCACTCTTGCTCTCTCACTCGCTCACTATTGCTCACTCTTGCTCGCTCACTCATGCTCGCTCATTCTTGCTCGCTCTCTCACTCGCTCACTCTTGCTCACTCTCTCTTGCTCGCTCACTCTCGCTCGCTCACTCATGCTCGCTCACTCTTGCTCGCTCACTCTTGCTCGCTCACTCTCGCTCACTCACTCTTGCTCACTCTCTCTTGCTCGCTCACTCATGCTCGCTCACTCTTGCTCACTCACTCTTGCTCACTCTCTCTTGCTCGCTCACTCTTGCTCGCTCACTCTTGCTCGCTCTCACTTGCTTGCTCACTCATGCTCGCTCACTCTTGCTCACTCTCTCTTGCTCGCTCACTCTTGCTCACTCTCTCTTGCTCACTCTCTCTTGCTCGCTCACTCTTGCTCACTCTCTCTTGCTCACTCTCTCTTGCTCGCTCACTCTTGCTCGCTCACTCTTGCTTGCTCTCACTTGCTCGCTCACTCTTGCTCGCTCACTCTTGCACTCTCACTCTTGCTCGCTCACTCTTGCTCTCTTGCTCGCTCTCTCTTGCACGCTCTCTCTTGCTCTCTCTCTCTTGCTCGATCACTCTTGCTCGCTCACTCTTGCTCACTCTCTCTTGCTCGCCCTCTCTTGCACGCTCACTCTTGCTCGCTCTCTCTTGCTCGCTCACTCTTGCTCGCTCACTCTTGCTCGCTCACTCTTGCACGCTCACTCTTGCTCGCTCTCTCTTGCACGCTCACTCTTGCACGCTCACTCTTGCTCGCTCTCTCTTGCTCGCTCACTCTTGCTCGCTCACTCTTGCTCGCTCACTCTTGCTCGCTCTCTCTTGCTCGCTCACTCTTGCTCGCTCACTCTTGCTCACTCTCTCTTGCTCTCTTGCTCTCGCGCTCGCTGCTCACTCTTGCTCGCTCACTCTTGCTCGCTCACTCTTGCTCGCACACTCTTGCTCGCACACTCTTGCTCGCTCTCTCTTGCTCGCTCACTCTTGCTCGCTCTCTCTTGCTCGCTCACTCACTCGCTCACTCTTGCTCGCTCACTCTTGCTCGCTCTCTCACTCGCTCACTCTTGCACGTTCACTCTTGCTCGCTCACTCTTGCTCGCTCACTCATGCTCGCTCACTCTTACTCGCTCACTCTTGCTCGCTCTCTCTCGCTCGCTCACTCTTGCTCGCTCACTCTTGCTCGCTCACTCTTGCTCGCTCTCTCTTGCTCGCTCACTCTTGCTCGCTCACTCTTGCTCGCTCACTCATGTTCGCTCTCTCACTCGCTCACTCTTGCTCGCTCACTCTTGCTCGCTCTCTCTTGCTCGCTCACTCTTGCTCGCTCACTCTTGCTCGCTCTCTCTTGCTCGCTCACTCTTGCTCTCTCGCTCGCTGCTCACTCTTGCTCGCTCACTCTTGCTCGCTCAATCTTGCTCGCTCTCTCTTGCGCGCTCACTCTTACTCGCTCACTCTTGCTCGCTCTCTCTTGCTCGCTCACTCTTGCTCTCTCGCTCGCTGTTCACTCTTGCTCGCTCACTCTTGCTCGCTCACTCTTGCTCGCTCTCTCTTGCTCGCTCACTCTTGCTCGCTCACTCTTGCTCGCTCACTCTTGCTCGCTCACTCTTATTCTCTCTCTCTTGCTCGCTGTCTCTTGCTCGCTCTCTCGCTCGCTCACTCTTGCTCTCTCTTGCTCGCTCACTCTTGCTCGCTCACTCTTGCTCGCTCACTCTTGCTCGCTCACTCTTGCTCTCTCTCTCTTGCTCGCTCACTCTTGCTCACTCTCTCTTGCTCGCTCTCGCTTGCTCGCTCACTCTTGCTCGCTCACTCTTGCTCGCTCTCTCTTGCTCGCTCACTCTTCCTCGCTCACTCTTGCTCACTCTTGCTCGCTCACTCTTGCTCGCTCACTCTTGCTCACTCTTGCTCGCTCACTCTTGCTCGCTCTCTCTTGCTCGCTCACTCTTGCTCGCTCACTCTTGCATGCTCACTCTTGCTCGCTCTCTCGCTGCTCACTCTTGCACGCTCACTCTTGCACGCTCACTCTTGCTCTCTCGCTCGCTGCTCCCTCTTGCACGCTCACTCTTGCTCGCTAACTCTTGCTCTCTCTTGCTCGCTCACTCTTGCTCTCTCACTCGCTGCTGACTCTTGCTCGCTCACTCTTGCTCGCTCTCTCTCGCTCGCTCTCTCTCACTCGCTCTCTCTTGCTCGCTCACTCTTGCTCTCTCACTCGCTGCTGACTCTTGCTCGCTCACTCTTGCTCGCTCTCTCTTGTTCGCTCACTCTTGCTCGCTCACTCTTGCTCGCTCACTCTTGCTCGCTCTCTTGCTCGCTCACTCTTGCTCGCTCACTCTTGCTCACTCTCTCTTGCTTGCTCTGTCTTGCTCGCTCACTCTTGCTCGCTCTCTCTTGCTCGCTCTGTCTTGCTCGCTCTGTCTTGCTCGCTCACTCTTGCTCGCTCTCTCTTGCTCGCTCACTCTTGCACTCTCACTCGCTCTCTCTTGCTCTCTCACTCGCTCTCTGTTGCTCGCTCACTCTTGCTCGCTCTCTCTTGCTCGCTCTCTCTTGCTCGCTCACTCTTGCACTCTCACTCTCACTCGCTCTCTGTTGCTCGCTCTGTCTTGCTCGCTCACTCTTGCTCGCTCACTCTTGCTCGCTCACCCTTGCACTCTCACTCTTGCTCGCTCTCTCTTGCTCTCTCACTCGCTCTCTGTTGCTCGCTCACTCTTGCTCGCTCACTCTTGCTCGCTCACTCTTGCACTCTCACTCTTGCTCGCTCTCTCTTGCTCTCTCACTCGCTCTCTGTTGCTCGCTCACTCTTGCTCGCTCTCTCTTGCTCGCTCTCTCTTGCTCGCTCACTCTTGCACGCTCACTCTTGCTTGCTCTCTCTTGCTCGCTCTGTCTTGCTCGCTCACTCTTGCACGCTCACTCTTGCTCGCTCTCTCTTGCTCGCTCTGTCTTGCTTGCTCACTCTTGCACGCTCACTCTTGCTTGCTCTCTCTTGCTCGCTCTCTCTTGCTCGCTCACTCTTGCACGTTCACTCTTGCTCGCTCTCTCTTGCTCGCTCTGTCTTGCTCACTCACTCTTGCACGCTCACTCTTGCTCGCTCTCTCTTGCTCGCTCTGTCTTGCTCGCTCACTCTTGCACGCTCACTCTTGCTCGCTCTCTCTTGCTCGCTCACTCTTGCTCGCTCTCTCGCTCCCTCACTCTTGCTCGCTCACTCTTGCTCGCTCACTCTTGCTCGCTCTCTCTTGCTCACTCACTCTTGCTCTCGCGCTCGCTGCTCACTCTTGCTCGCTCACTCTTGCTCGCTCTCTCTTGCTCTCTCGCTCGCTGCTCACTCTTGCTCGCTCACTCTTGCTCGCTCTTTCGCTCACTCTTGCTCTCTCTCGCAGTCTCTCTCTCACTATTTCTCTCTCTCTCTCGCTCGCCTACTCTTGAGTGCTCTCTCGCTCGCTCACTCTTGCTCTCTCGCTCGCTCACTCTTGCTCTCTCGCTCGCTCACTCTTGCTCTCTCGCTCGCTCACTCTTGCTCTCTCGCTCGCTCACTCTTGCTCTCTCACTCTTGCTCGCTCACTCTTGCACTCTCTCGCACTCTCTCTCTCTCTTTGTTGCAATCTCTTTTCTTTCACTCATTGACTATGTTCCCTTCTTTCTTCACTAGAAGTACCCATCATTCCTGCACTTTACTTTCTCTTATTGTTTAATTTGTTTTTTTTAAGTTTGTGCAGTTAGTTCCAGTTTTTTATTTCCTCTGTTGCTTTCACATTTAAACCCTTTCCCTCTCTGCTGTGTCACTCCCTGGCCATATCTAGACCTTTATGGTTTATATTAATGTGCTGTCGCTTTGTCCTTTGGTTCGCTTCCAGATTCACGTTATACTCTCAAATCTGACAGTGCTTGTGTCCAGCATCACAGCGAATAGGATCTGGCCCAGGACACGAGAGCAGCCGCTCCTCATCAGAATGGGAATGTGTCTCCAATTCCATATGCTGTTGTACGTTATGGTGCTTTCACACTGCAGGTTTAGTATTGCTGCAAATTTGTTTCAGCTTTACACTGACGCTGAACTTGTGCGGGTAGATCTTGACTTTGTGCGATAATGTAAAACTGGTGAGAGCGAGTCGGCTGCCGGCTATTCCAGTGACATCAACGGACATAAAAATGGGGAGAGATATCAAATGGGCCGCTGGCTCACTATCACCCATTTCACATGATCGCACAATGTCATGATTTACTCCTCGAGTGGAAATCAGGTAGTGACTCTCCGGCCCCCGTGTAGTGATTCTCTCTCCTCCGTGTAGTGACTCTCCCTCCTCCGTATAGTGACTCTCCCTCCTCCGTATAGTGACTCTCCTCCATGTAGTGACTCTCTCTCCTCCGTGTAGTGACTCTCTCTCCTCCGTGTAGTGACTCTCTCCTCCGTGTAGTGACTCTCCCGCCCCCGTGTAGTGACTCTCTCTCCTCCGTGTAGTGACTCTCCCGCCCCCGTGTAGTGACTCTCTCTCCTCCGTGTAGTGACTCTCCCTCCTCCGTATAGTGACTCTCCTCCATGTAGTGACTCTCTCTCCTCCGTGTAGTGACTCTCTCTCCTCCGTGTAGTGACTCTCTCCTCCGTGTAGTGACTCTCCCTCCTCTGTGTAGAGACTCTCTCTCCTCCGTGTAGTGACTCTCCCTCCTCCGTGTAGTGACTCTCTCTCCTCCGTGTAGTGACTCTCCCTCCTCCGTGCAGTGACTCTCCCTCCTCCGTGTAGTGACTCTCCCTCCTCCGTGTAGTGACTCTCTCTCCTCCGTGTAGTGACTCTCCCTCCTCCGTGCAGTGACTCTCCCTCCGTGTAGTGACTCTCTCTCCTCCGTGTAGTGACACTCCCTCCCTCCTCCGTGTAGTGACTCTCTCTCCTCCGTGTAGTGACTCTCCCTCCTCCGTGCAGTGACTCTCCCTCCGTGTAGTGACTCTCCCTCCTCCGTGCAGTGACTCTCCCTCCGTGTAGTGACTCTCTCTCCTCCATGTAGTGACACTCCCTCCTCCGTGTAGTGACTCTCCCTCCTCCGTGTAGTGACTCTCTCTCCTCCATGTAGTGACTCTCCCTCCTCCGTGTAGTGACTCTCCCTCCTCCATGCAGTGACTCTCCCTCCGTGTAGTGACTCTCCCTCCTCCGTGTAGTGACTCCCTCCTCCGTGTAGTGACTCTCCCTCCTCCGTGTAGTGACTCTCTCTCCTCCGTGCAGTGACTCTCCCTCCTCCGTGCAGTGACTCTCCCTCCGTGTAGTGACTCTCCCTCCTCCGTGTAGTGACTCCCTCCTCCGTGTAGTGACTCTCCCTCCTCCGTGTAGTGACTCTCTCTCCTCCGTGTAGTGACTCTCTCTCCTCCGTGTAGTGACACTCCCTCCTCCGTGTAGTGACTCTCTCTCCTCCGTGTAGTGACACTCCCTCCTCCGTGTAGTGACTCTCCCTCCTCCGTGTCATGACTCTCTCTCCTCCGTGTAGTGACACTCCCTCCTCCGTGTAGTGACTCTCCCTCCTCCGTGTAGTGACTCTCTCTCCTCCGTGCAGTGACTCTCCCTCCTCCGTGTAGTGACACTCCCTCCTCCGTGTAGTGACACTCCCTCCTCCGTGTAGTGACTCTCCCTCCTCCGTGTAGTGACTCTTCCTCCGTGTGGTGACTCTCCCTCCTCCGTGCAGTGACTCTCCCTCCTCCGTGTAGTGACTCTCCCTCCTCCGTGTGGTGACACTCCCTCCTCCGTGTAGTGACTCTCCCTCCTCCGTGTAGTGACTCTCCCTCCGTGTAGCGACTCTCCCTCCTCCGTGTAGTGACACTCTCTCCTCCGTGTAGTGACTCTCCCTCCGTGTAGCGACTCTCCCTCCTCCGTGTAGTGACTCTCTCTCCTCCGTGTAGTGACTCTCCCTCTGTGTAGCGACTCTCCCTCCTCCGTGTAGTGACTCCCTCCTCCGTGTAGTGACACTCTCTCCTCCGTGTAGTGACTCTCCCTCCTCCGTGTAGTGACTCCCTCCTCCATGTAGTGACTCTCCCTCCTCCGTGTAGTGACTCTCCCTCCGTGTAGTGACTCTCTCTCCTCCGTGTAGTGACTCTCCCTCCTCCGTGTAGTGACTCTCTCCTCCGTGTAGTGACTCTCCCTCCTCCGTGTAGTGACTCTCTCTCCTCCATGTAGTGACTCTCCCTCCTCCGTGTAGTGACTCTCCCTCCTCCATGCAGTGACTCTCCCTCCGTGTAGTGACTCTCCCTCCTCCGTGTAGTGACTCCCTCCTCCGTGTAGTGACTCTCCCTCCTCCGTGTAGTGACTCTCTCTCCTCCGTGCAGTGACTCTCCCTCCTCCGTGCAGTGACTCTCCCTCCGTGTAGTGACTCTCCCTCCTCCGTGTAGTGACTCTCCCTCCTCCGTGTAGTGACTCTCTCTCCTCCGTGTAGTGACTCTCTCTCCTCCGTGTAGTGACACTCCCTCCTCCGTGTAGTGACTCTCTCTCCTCCGTGTAGTGACACTCCCTCCTCCGTGTAGTGACTCTCCCTCCTCCGTGTCATGACTCTCTCTCCTCCGTGTAGTGACACTCCCTCCTCCGTGTAGTGACTCTCCCTCCTCCGTGTAGTGACTCTCTCTCCTCCGTGCAGTGACTCTCCCTCCTCCGTGTAGTGACACTCCCTCCTCCGTGTAGTGACACTCCCTCCTCCGTGTAGTGACTCTCCCTCCTCCGTGTAGTGACTCTTCCTCCGTGTGGTGACTCTCCCTCCTCCGTGCAGTGACTCTCCCTCCTCCGTGTAGTGACTCTCCCTCCTCCGTGTGGTGACACTCCCTCCTCCGTGTAGTGACTCTCCCTCCTCCGTGTAGTGACTCTCCCTCCGTGTAGCGACTCTCCCTCCTCCGTGTAGTGACACTCTCTCCTCCGTGTAGTGACTCTCCCTCCGTGTAGCGACTCTCCCTCCTCCGTGTAGTGACTCTCTCTCCTCCGTGTAGTGACTCTCCCTCTGTGTAGCGACTCTCCCTCCTCCGTGTAGTGACTCCCTCCTCCGTGTAGTGACACTCTCTCCTCCGTGTAGTGACTCTCCCTCCTCCGTGTAGTGACTCCCTCCTCCATGTAGTGACTCTCCCTCCTCCGTGTAGTGACACTCCCTCCTCCGTGTAGTGACTCTCCCTCCTCCGTGTAGTGACTCTCCCTCCTCTGTGTAATGACTCTCCCTCCTCCGTTAGGCATTTACGAGTAACTGCAGCTTTGGTTCCTCAGACTGATACAATTATAGCGAGATTGCACTTTAATATTCATGGCATAGGCCTCTGCGGATAAGAAATTGCTTCTTTTAATTAAACATTGGCATCAAGCTGATATCAGGAATTGAACGCTAAGAAGATATCAAGAAGAATAGTCTGTTTAATTCATGCTGCTCTCTTGTTTCGAGTTATGTACAAAACTCAAGCAGACCACTTTCACCTTTCTCTTTCATTGGCTACAAAATTATATTCCTCTCGAGAGCCAAAAGTAAAAACTGATTGCGGGAAATCTGAAGTAAAAATATAGTATTCCTTGATACCATAGTGAGCCAGGAATCTCTCGATTTCTTTTTCGAATACTTGAAAGGGAAAGTGGCAAGTTGGAGCCAAAATTGGCTCAGTGACAGGAAGCAAAGGGTAGTGCTTCACAGGTTTCTTTGTGACTGGAAGGCTGTTTCCAGTGGGGTTCCACAGGGCTCAGTAACAAGTCCCTTGCCTTTCGTGATATATATATCAATGATTTAGACTTCAAAGTAGGGGGCATGATTAAGAAGTTTGCAGATGATACAAAAATTTGCCGTGTGGTTGATAGTGAAGAAGAAAACTGTAGACTGCAGGAAGATATCAATGGACTGGTCAGGTGGGCAGAAAAGTGGCAAATGGAATTCAATCCGGAGAAGTGTGAGGTAATGCATTTGGGGAGGGTTAACAAGGCAAAGAGAATACACGATAAATGGTAGGACACTGAGAAGTGTAGAGGCACAGAGGGACCTTGGAAAGCATGTCCACAGATCCCGGAAGGTGGTAGGACAGGTAGATAAGGTGTTAAGAAGGCATACGGGATACTTTTCTTCAATAGCCGAGGCATAGAATATAAGAGCAGGTAGGTTATACTTGAACTGTATAAAACACCAGTTTGGCCGCAGCTAGAGTACTGCGTACAGTTCTGGTCATCACATTACAGGAAAGATTTGATTGCAATAGAGAGGATACAGAGGAAATTCATGAAGATGTTGCCAATTTTAGCTATGAGGAAAGATTGGATAGGCTGGGGGTGTTTTCTTTGGAGCAGAGGAGGCTGAGAGGAGATTTAATTGAGGTATATAAAATTATGAGGGGCCTAGATAGAGTGGATAGGAAGGACCTATTTCCCTTAGCAGAGAAGTCAATAACCAGGGGGAACAGATTTAAAGAAATTGGTAAAAAGGTTTAGAGGAGAGTTGAGGAACAATTTTTTCATCCAGAGGGTGGTGGGGGGTCTGGAACTCACTGCCTGAAAGGGTGGTAGAGGCAGAAACCCTCATCATATTTTAAAAGTACTTGGATATGCACTTGAAGAGCCGTATCCTACAGGGCTACGGACCAAGAGCTGGGAAGTGGGATTAGGCTGGAGAGCTCTTTTTCGACCGGTACAGACACGATGGGCCGAATGGCCGCCTTCTGTGCCGTAAACTTCTATGATTCTATGATTGATCGGGAGTATGAAAGGCAATGTGACTGCGGTCAATCATGCCATGCACTTGGGGAAAGCCTGCGATCCTGGCAACCCCAGAGCCCTCCTGTCTTCCTGCTTTGCTGCCTCTATTGGAAAGAGATGAAGTTGTTTGCTTTGGCAAAGAGTGCATCAGTAACTTGCATGATGCAGGCATGCATTGCAGATTGACTAACATTGCTTATGTCACCTGCTGTAGACTGATATGACCCTTAGACTTAGAAATTCAGGGCCACAGAGAATAAGAACATAAGAACATAAGAAATAGGAGCAGGAGTCGGCCATTCAGCCCCTCGAGCCTGCGCCGCCATTCAATAAGATCATGGCTGATCTTCGACCTCAACTCCACTCTCCCGCACTCTCCCCATATCTCTTGATTCCCTTAATATTCAAAAATCTATCGCTCTCTGTCTTGAATATACTCAACGACTGAGCCTCCACAGCCCTCTGGGGTAGAGAATTCCAAAGACTCACCACCCTCTGAGTGAAGAAGTTTCTCTTCATCTCAGTCCTAAATGGCCGACCCCTTATTCTGAGACCGTGACCCCTGGTTCTAGACTCCCCAGCCAGGGGGAAACATCCTCCCTGCATCTACCCGGTAAAACCCTGTAAGAATTTTGTATTTTTCAATGAGATCACCTCTCATTCTTCTAATCTCCAGAGAATATAGGCCTAGTCTACTCAATGAAGTGTGTGATTTGGTGCTGAGGCTGCAGTTGTTGCTGCTGTCGCGGGGGAGAGAGCTTTATAACAGCAAAGCTGCCAGACACACTGCTCTTCAGCTAACTGGAGGTGCCATGTTCTTGCCCTATAAACACACGGGAGGTAAGGACTCCTGAGCCCTCCCGTCCTTCACCCTCCTCGCCCTGCAGCTGCAGGACTCTCCGCTCTCACTGGCTGTTCCGACAGCCACAATAACAGACCGAGCAGCACCGCCCCCCCCCCGCCCCCCCCACTGTTGCCAAAGGAGGTTGCAGAGCAGAAATTCTCTCTCTGCTCCCCAAAAAAATAACCTACCACAATCCTTGCAGTCTGCTGTAGAAGCCAACACTGCCAGAAATTGGCACAAAAGCCCACTTGTGGTTTAAAACAACTACCCAGGTATTACAAAGTGCAGCTGAAGATTCCTTTAAATGACTCTGGTACAGAAACCCTCCCGACTATTTCCATCCAGGATTTATGGGTGGGTTTTAGAGCGGAGGAAATCAGCGCAGAGGAAGTTGACAATGCCGATAGGTTCCAGAAACAGCCACAGGACCCTCATTTACTTATATTTATATTTATTCAGCATCCTGGACGACAGAATGTGCCCACCTCAAAATGGCATCGTCCAGCGAACATTTTTATTTTTATTCGTTTATGGGATGTGGGCATCGCTGGCAAGGCCAGCATTTATTGCCCATCCCTAATTGCCCTTGAGAAGGTGATGGTGAGCCACCTTCTTGAACCGCTGCAGTCCGTGTGGTGAAGGTACTCCCACAGTGCTGTTAGGGAAGGAATTCCAAGATTTTGACCCAGCGACGATGAAGGATCAGCCGATATACTTCTAAGTCAGGATGGTGTGTGACTTGGAGGGGAACTTGGAGGTGGTGGTGTTCCCATGTGCCTGCTGCCCTTGTCCTTCTAGGTGGGAGAGGTCGTGGGTTTTGGGAGGTGCTGCCGAAGAAGCCTTGGCGAGTTGCTGCAGCGCATCTTGTAGATGGTACACACTGCAGCCACGGTGCGCCGGTGGTGGAGGGAGTGAATGTTTAAGGTGGTGAATGGGGTGCCAATCAAGCGGGCTGCTTTGTCCTGGATGGTGTCGAGCTTCTTGAGTGTTGTTGGAGCTGCACTCATCCAGGCAAGTGGAGAGTATTCCATCACACTCCTGACTTGTGCCTTGTAGATGGTAGAAAGGATTTGGGGAGTCAGGGGGTGAGACACTCGCCGCAGAATACCCAGCCTCTGACCTACTCTTGTTGCCACAGTGTTTATGTGGCTGCTCCAAGTTTGGGCTCCTCTGAGCTCCACAAAAAACATTTCTTGGGCCATCAGTGCACAACCCAGATTTCCCTCATTCACCGTATAATTATTACTTTTAATTTTGCTTTACCAAATTGTACCACCGCAGTTTTACTGACTGTGTGAACCACCGCTCCGTCTTGTGCTGCCTGTCTTCCTGTAAATATTAGAGGCAGAAATCCTCATCGCATTTAAAAATGACTTGAACTGCTGTAACCTACAGGGCTACGGACCAAGAGCTGGAAAGTGGGATTCGGCTGGATGGTTGTTTTTCAGCCGACGCGGACACGATGGGCCGAATGGCCACCTTCTGTGCCGTAAATTGCTATGATTCTATGATTCAATTGAGCCAGCATCACAATAAAACGTGATTATTTCTTAAGTTGCACTGACCTAAGTTTCCCTTGGTTTACATTCAGTCTGTCACTGCTCTCCTCATGCTCAAACTGTACATCTGCCACAGCAAATGTCGGTGCCTGACATGTCCAATTCCAAACGTTGCGTCAAGCTCATTAAATGGCTTACACTGTCATTAGGTGTTGTATTCCTGACAGTGCACATAGGTCAGTGTCATTTAGATATAAAGTCAAGAATAATATTAATATTTCATGAGATTGTCATTGCCCTTTTCTGTAATAATAAACGCTTCAAAAATTGCTACCAGCATAACAACTTTGCCACTTTAATATTATAGGGAAAACAACTTATCTCATTATCATTCATATAGCGACCATGTTCTGGTTTTATTTTCTAATATTATAATCGATGAAGATATTATAAAATTAACTTGAGCGTTTAGTACTGTTGTCTCATTGACCAGCAGTTACTTTAGAAATATAGTACATGATCTTTGAAGCTCTACAAAAAAAAGCATCTTATTAATGAAGGAGACCCGAAAGGTTGGAATTATTGGACATCATGGCATGGCAGACAGACTGAGGCGCTGGTGAGCGATTTAAATGCACGAGAACTTTTGAGAAAGTTACATTAAGTGCTCTTTTGATAATGAGTTAGTGACAGCGATGCTGCCACGATAAAATGATGTAGTGCAGTGCTCACAGAACAACTTATGCAACATAACCAGCCTATGCTTCATTCAAAATGGCTTTTACTATGCGGCTAATTATTTAATTTGCCTGAATAATATTACAACCACAGTCCCATAAATAAGCGCTTTAAGACTTCTAAGTAACAATTACATTTTTAATCTACCATATATGATAACAATATATTGTCTTCTTCTTCTTAGGCAGTCCCTCGGAGCCGAGGATGACTTGCTTCCATATTAAAAATGAGTTCTCAGGTGACTGATGAGTCCAATGCGGGACCTACAGTCTCTGTCACAGGTGGGGCAGACGGTGGTTGAAGGGGCAGGTGGGTGGGGTGCTTGGGTTGATGTGCTATTTTAAAGGGAAATGGTAATTCTGACGTGTGTTAGCTTTACTGGTGAGTAACACTCTGAATCGGAGCCTTGGGTTATGGGTTCACATAAGGTTTAAGCTCTTAATCGAAGCTGTTAGTCCAGGGAGGGAGTTACATCCTTCTCCTGCTCCGCATTCCTTCCTCAACCAGCAAAACAGATCAGCTGCTCACTTATCTCATTACTGTTTATGTTAAATTGCTTCCCCATCCGCCGACAGAACAACGGCCACTTCAAACTAATACGTTGCAGGCCTCCGTGTCAGAAGGTTGTGGGTTCCAGTCCCGCTCCAGAGGCTTGAGCATAAAAATCCAGGCTGGCACTCCAGTGCAGTACCGAGGGAGTGCTGCACTGTCGGAGGTGCCGTCTTTTGGATGGGTTGTTAAAAAAAAAACAGGAAGACAGGTTATTATCTGAACGGCAATAGATTGGGAAAAGGGGAAGTGCAACGAGACCTGGGTGTCCTTGTGCACCAGTCGCTGAAGGTAAGCATACAGGTGCAGCAGGCGGTTAAGAAGGCAAATGGTATGTTGGCCTTCATAGCGAGAGGATTCGAGTACAGGAGCAAGGATGTCTTGCTGCAGTTGTACAGGGCCTTGGTGAGACCACACCTTGAGTATTGTGTGCAGTTTTGGTCGCCTTATCTGAGAAAGGATGTTCTTGCCATGGAGGGTGTGCAGCGAAGATTCACCAGACTGGTACCTGGGATGGCAGGAATGACATATGAAGAGAGATTGGGTCGATTGGGCTTATATTCGCTAGAGTTTAGAAGAATGAGAGGGGATCTCATTGAAACTTTTAAAATTCTAACAGGACTAGACAGACTAGATGCAGAAAGGATGTTCCCGATGGAAGGGGAGTCCAGAACCAGAGGTCACAGTCTAAGGATAAGGGGTAAGCCATTTAGGACTGAGATGAGGAGGAATTTTTTCACCCAGAGAGTGGTGAACCTGTGGAATTCTCTTCCACAGAAGGCAGTTGAGACCAATTCATTAAATATATTCAAGAAGGAGTTAGATATATTTCTTAAGGCTAAAGGGACCAAGGGATATGGGGAGAAAGCAGGGACAGGGTACTGAATTTGAATGATCAGCCATGATCGCATTGAATGGCGGAGCAGGCTCGAGGGGTCGAATGGCCTACTCCTGCTCCTATCTTCTATGAGGCTCCGTCTGCTCTCTCAGGTGGGCATAAAAGATCCCACGGCACTATTTTGAAGAAGAGCAGGGAAAGTTATCCACGGTGTCCTGGCCAATATTTATCCCTCAATCAACATCACTAAAAAAACAGATTATCTGTTCATTATCCCATTGCTGTTTGTGGGAGCTTGCTGTGTGCAAATTGGCTGCCACGTTTCCCACATTACGAGTTACTACACTTCAAAAAGTACGTCATTGGCTGTAAAGCACGTTGGGACATCCTGTGGTCGTGAAAGGCGCTATAGAAATGCAAGTCTTTCTTTTCTTTTAGATCTTACGAACTAACGCTGTTTGTATGGAATTTTGGGTGCTGAGACAGGGTATCAGTGATTCAAGGGCAGAGGTCAGCAGGACTGTCAATCCATTAAAAGGAAAAGAAGGGGTAAAGGAAACACTGCATTTTTGGTTTCAGGAAACAATATTAAAAACCCCACCTATTTCATTGTCTCCAGTGTATCTCTCACACACTTTGTTGCCGAGTCCTTTCAGTGAAATCAGCACAGCTCCCCATCCGAGCACATCGGATTGTATATCTTCGCCAATATACTGGGGCCAATTCTCGTGTGTGGGCACATTGGGCGGGCAATGGGTGGATCATTTGGGACGCCCACCCAATGTCATTGCTGAGAGGTCGGAACCATTTTCACTGTCAGAACTCCTTCGGCGAGCGGCCGAGGCTGAAGGAACACTGCCAGGAGTCTTGCTGATCAGGAGAGGGGAAGTAATTCTGTGCACAGCGATCAGTTTTTATTGAAGGGCCAGATTTTTGCTTTTTGCTTTCTCAGACTAAAGAGAATTGGATATATTCTTGAAATGGAAATATTTGCAGGGCTATGGGGAAAGAGCAGGTGGAGTGGGACTAATTGGATAGTTCTTTCAAAGAGCCGGCACAGGCATGATTAGCCAAATGGCCTCCTTCTGTGCGGTGTGATTCCATGATTCTATAAATGAACCTTTTAGGGGTCATTCAGCCTTTTCAGTAGTATGAACCACTTAGTTCATTATTCAAGCTGCCTTAGCCCTGGTTGGTGAATTTATAATGCTTTATTTATGTTTCATAATTTGTCTAAATCTATGGTGTACTTTTTCTGTGATATATAGGGAGGGAATTTCCACAGGGTTCTCCTGATTATCCACCATAAATTCAGTGGAAGAGCAGTGAGATGGCCAGCAAAACCGGTGTAAACTGTATATTTTTTTTGATATATTGGCAATGTGCTATGAACCATACTCGCTGACAAAGCTCAAGAAATTCTTTTACAATTGTTGGACTCTTAAGCTTGCTTAATTATGTTCAATATCTGGACTGCAGCGGTTCAAGTAGACGGCTCACCACCACCTTCTCGAGGGCAATTAGGGATGGGCAATAAATGCTGGCCTTGCCAGCGACGCCCAGATCCCATAAGCGAATAAAAAAATAATCAACTGGATGGCTTAATTTACAATAACTAGAAAATTACCATGTGTAGATGGGGAACAAAACCACCAGTCCTGCAGTTGTATGGTAACTGGGATTACTTTGTCCATGTGGAACTAAACCGTGAACTAGTTCTTTATAAATGGATTTCGTTAAACATTGCACAGCTGAGGACATCTGCCATTACATGTGGTTTGCAAATAGTTATCACCAAAAGAGCCTTTACACCTGCATACAGGATTACATAGGCTCAGATATATGCCATGAGCAATGTCATAAATATCCTTGAAAACTTCATGTTGGTTGAGAAATGAATGTTGACCAACATTATTGGGAGAGCTTCCTGCTCTTTTCCAAATTGTGCCAAATTATCTTTTATGGCTATCTGAATCGCAGGAACTGGCAGATGGGATCTTGTTTTAATGTCTCACCTAAAGGATGGCACCTCCAACATTCAGCAGCCCATGGATGGGCCAGGACACTATGAATGGGTGGAGGCAGGGCTGGAGGCCAGGTGGCGATCAAGGATTGAGGACCGTCGGCTCGCACTGCTCTTACAACAGCAGGTAACCCATGAGAACATTCTCCAAAGTTAGGTGTGAGAGCATGCTGATTGTTACTTGGCAACCACCAGGGACCAATGACAAAGGTTACTATGGAGCTGTGAGAAATGAGAGTTTGCAGACACGGGAATCCCAGACAAACAGGACAGACGACTCAATGCTTTTGTACGTACAGATGTAGGACTGCAGTGAAACAAGGATTTATCGGCCAATGTAAGTGAAATAATAGAGAAAATACAGAGTCACAATTTTGCAACCATTTATTGTATCAAAACCATAGTGATGAAAAGCTGAGCTATCAAATCTCGATAACTAAATGATGGTACAATGAAGGCAATGCATGTTGTACACTTAACAAGAAATGTCACCTCCTACTGTTATGTGCATCTTCTTTAGAAATTTGGATTACAAGCTCCAAAAACCACATATAAAATTAAATCAGAAGTGCCCTTGACCGAAACTTCTACCGCTTAAAGCTTATTAATGTGTTCTATTTCTAAGCAGTCTCCCAGCTCAATGAAGAATGTACATCCCATTAATGTTTAAGGCTATTGTCAAATGCAGCAACCAAATCGTCATCTGCGTGACTTGAATAACAAACTGTCAAATATATATGAGAATGGCTTTGCAGCTTATTGTTTTCGGGAGAAAAAAAACAATTACAGCTGATCATTTGCAATGTCAGTTTGATTTGAAGCCTCCAGCCTCCTGCGGGGACTTAAAATTGACTCAAATTAATACCTTAATGATCCAATATGTTAGATTACTAATATCCTGCAGTTTAAAAGCAAAAAGAAAAAAAATGGCATGGTACAGAAGCTGACATTTGTTGGGTTGAGTGAATTAATGATCAGGCAATTTACATTAACCTCAGCAAAGGTTACAGTTCTGCAGGTGTTAGTGTTAGAGCTGACAGGTCACAGAAAAGCAGATTGCAAAGAGCCGAGCAGCCTGAATTGGGCAACTGTATCAAAAGCAAGTGTGTAGATCAACTAAAGTAACATGTCTGCGGACTCGGTGAGTTTGATTTCCAGATGTTTTAACAATATTTCGAGTGGTTACCTCTGACTTATGCCTTAAGGCAACATTATACACCCCACTTAAAATGCAAAACAGTGCATTTCCCTTCGCAAATTATTTAACTTGAACACAAAACTCTCGGACACTTTGCGCTGTGCCTGTCTAAGGTTCTATTTTCCCCTTCATTTACTCCCATGTAATTGTTAAGTAAAGATTGAGCGGAAAAATAGGAGTTTTTGGAGCATGGTGTCTGGATTTCAGCTACCGCTGAATGCCAAGTTGATAAGCAGAAAAAACAATTACTACTTTGAAGAAACAAAAAATGCCACTCATATATATATTTGTAGGCTGTAAAGTTGAATTTTTTTTTTTATTGATGGACCCAGTTTTAGCAGAATTTGCATTGATATAGAGCCATTCACATCCTCAGGATGTCCCAAAGCAGCAGTTCATAGCCAACATAGTACTTTGGAAGTTTTGTCACTGTTGTAATGTAGCAGCCAATTTGTGCACAGCAAGCTGCCACAGACTGCAATGAGATAAATGACTTGATAATATGTTTTAGTGATGTTGGTTGAGGGATAACTATTGGCCAGGACACAGCGGGGGGAACTCCCCAGCTCTCTTCAAATAGTGCCATGGGATCTTTTACATCCACCTGACAGGACAGATGAGGCCTCAGTTTAACATCTCATCTGAAAGATGGCACCTCCCTCAGCACTACACTGGAGTGTCAGCCTAAATGTTGTGCTCAAGTCTCTGGAGTGGGACTTGGACCCACAACCTTCAGACTCAGAGGTGAGTGTGCTACCCACTGAGCCACAGCTGACACATACAGGCTGGAATTCCAATTGCAACCACATGTTCCCTTCCCTCCCCCTCATTTTTGGGCGGTTTTGTAGTGTTAAAAAGAGAAAAAAATAGGGCAGCGTGCCTCACCATCGCAATCCATTCCACAAACATGGCCACCAAAATTTTATTGCAAGAAAACTGCCAGTCCCCATTGCCATTTACCGTGAGTCTGCTCTACTGCATGTAAATGAGGGTAGATGTGCGTATCTAAGCCAACATGCGATTTCCCCCAATTACTGCCCCAAACCCAACCATAGGAAATAACATAGAAACATAGAAACATAGAATCTAGGAGCAGGAGTAGGCCATTCGGCCCGTCGAGCCTGCTCCGCCATTCAATACGATCATGGCTGATCATCCAAATCCAGTACCCTGTCCCTGCTTTAATCCCCACAGTACACATATCCCACCCTACCCCCGTAACCCCACGTATTTAATTCCCCCTAACATATCCCATCCTATCCCCATAACCCCACATATTTAATCCCCCCTAACACTAAGGGTCAATTTATCATAGCCAAATCAACCTAACCCACACATTTTTGGACTACTGCATGGTATAAGACTGGTGGTATAAAGAGCAAAGAAGCATCCCTGGGACAGACACCGGTAGGGCAGACCCACCAGAGGTGGTGGCTCAATGGTATACAGTTGGGAGGAAACGGCCCTGGGAGTCCTCAACATTGACTCCGGACCCCATGAAGTCTCATGGCTTCAGGTCAAGCATGGGCAAGGAAACATCCTGCTGATTACCACCTATCGCCCTCCCTCAGCTGATGAATCAGTACTCCTCCATGTTGAACGCCACTTGGAACAAGCACTGGCGGTAGCAAGGGCACAGAATGTACTCTGGGTGGGGGACTTCAATGTCCATCACCAAGAGTGGCTCGGTAGCACCACTACTGACTGAGCTGGCCGAGTCCTGAAGGATATAGCTGCCAGACTGGGCATACGCAGGTGGTGAGAGAACCAACATGAGGGAAAATCCTACTTGACCTCGTCCTCACCAATCTACCTGTTGCAGATGCATCTGTCCATGACAGCATTGGTAGCAATGACCACCGCACAGTCCTTATGGAGACGATGTCCCATCTTCACACTGGGGACACCCTAGATCGTGCTGTGTGGCACTACCACCAGTGCTAAATGGGATAGATTCAGAACAGATCTAGCAGCTCAAAACTGGGCATCCATGAGGCGCTGTGGGCCATCAGCAGCAGCAGAATTATATTCCACCACAATCTGTAACCTCATGGCCCGGCATATCCCTCACTCTACCATTACCATCAAGCCAGGGGACCAAGCCTGGTTCAATGAGAAGTGCAGAAGAGCATGCCAGGAGCAGCACCAGGCGTACCTAAAAATGAGGTGCCAACCCGCAGAAGCTGCAGTGGAAGCAGCATGCTATAGACAGGGCTAAGCAATCCCACAATCAACGGATTAAATCAAAGGTCTGCAGTCCTGTCACATCCAGTCGTGAATGGTGGTGGACAATTAACCAACTAACAGGAGGAGGAGGCGCCATGAATATCCCCATCCTCAATGATGGTGGAGCCCAGCACGTGGGTGCAAAAGACAAGGCTGAAGCGTTTGCAACCATCTTCAGCCAGAATTGGCGAGTGGATGATCCATATCAGCCCCCTCCTGACATCCTCACCATCACAGAAGCCAGTCTTCAGCCAATTTGATTCACTCCACTTGATATCAAGAAACGGCTGTGCGCACTGGATACAGCAAAGGCCCTGACAACATCCCGGCTGTCATGCTGAAGACTTGTGCTCCAGAACTAGCCGTGCCTCTAGCCAAGCTGTTCCAGTACAGCTACAACACTGGCAACTACCCGACAATGTGGAAAACTGCCCAGGTATATACTGTCCACAAAAATAGAACAAATCCATTCCGGCCAATTACCACCCCAATCATCTACTCTCAATCATCAGCAAAGTGATGGAAGGTGTCGTCGACAGTACTATTGTGAAGGAATAAGCCATATAACCTATTCAGAAAAATACACCATTCCATGAAAGAGTTCTGGCCTTATTAAAACATGACAAACTGGATCTGGAAATCTAGAAACCTAACTATGAAAAAGCTGTGATAGCATTTTGGCTATTGAGATAAGATAGTTGTTGACACTGAATCAATAACCTTATTGAAACAGAAGGTTAAAGGCTCCCGACAGTCTGAATCTTTCGGAACAAGACACTGGTTCACCCTGGTTAAGGTGTTCTAATTTACACTTCGTAAAGAAGCACATAAAATTAAGAAACATCTGCCTTCGTAAAAATGACATCAAGTAAAACGCGCCTCCCATTACACCGTTTTTTTATGATAAACTTAGAACACCTAGAGAAGAGACATAATTCTGTAATGCTACCAGCTGAGGTGACTGTAAGAATTGCAGGGGTCAGCAGAATAATGACTAGAGATAATTAGCTTATAACAGCAGAAAACCTTAAAGGAAATACCACTGGAAAAGGGTATAAATATTGAACTCTCAAATGGGATAACAGACTCGCTTTAAAGGGGCAAAGCAATTCTCGGCTTCAGAGGCGGCTCTGTAAGTCTCCAACTCTTTGTACCTTGGGGATCAAAGGTATTTGATTTTGGTGGATATCCTGTAGAAAACTAAGAACTGTAAAACTGTAGCGAAGTTAAGATTTGAGAGTAGGTTCTCTGATAATAGAATTGTAAGCTTTCTCTTTTTGGAACTGTTAATGTTGTGACTGACTCACCAACTGTAAATTACATGTCGGTTCTTTAATAAATCTATATATTTTTAGAATTGTCTCACATAAGACTTCTGTATCAAACTCGCAAACTCAATCTCTGTACACTCTTTGGTGAGGAGTTGCAGAATTCTGGGGGATTTTTCCGGACCCTCATAATATCCGGAATGTTACAGTCTAGCTAAACTTATTAAAAGTGCTATCTGGAGGACGGTAACATTTTCAGGTTGGTCCAGACCTTTAGACCCAATTAAGCGTCTTTAGGATTCGGCTACCTCAAACTTTAGTTAAAAGTGAACGTCTGGGGAATACACCTGATCTGGGGTAGCCCTAAAGGGGCTAGGACTAGTAATTATCCCTTCACTATCAAGCAACACTTACCAATAATCTGCTAACTGATGCCCAGTTTGAGTTCTGCCAAGACCACTCGGGGCCAGACCTCATTACAGTTTTGGTCCAAAAATAGACAAAAGAGCTGAATTCCAGGGGTGAGGTGAGAGTGACTGCTCTTGACATCAAAGCAGAATTTGACCGAGTGTGGTATCAAGGAGCCCTAGTAAAATTGAAGTCAATGGGAATCAGGGGGAAAACTCTTCACTGGCTGGAGTCATACCTAGCACAAAGGAAGATGATTGACCTCCAACAACCACAATCATCTCAGCCCCAGGACGTTGCTGCAGGAGTTCCTCAGGGCAGTGTCCTAGGCCCAACCATCTTCAGCTGCTTCATCAATGACTTTCCCTCTATCATAAGGTCAGACGTGGGGATGTTCGCTGATGATTGCACAATGTACAGTTCCATTCACAACTCCTCAGAAACTGAAGCAGTCCATGCCCGCATGCAGCAAGACCTGGATGACATTCAGGCTTGGGCTGATAAATGGCAAGTAACATTCGCACCACACAAGTGCCAGGCAATGACTATCTCCAAAAGTGAGATTCTAACCACCACCCCATGACATTTAATGGCATTACCATCAACGAATCCCCCACCATCAACATCCTGGGAGTTAACATTGACCAGAAACTTAACTAGACCAGCCACATAAATACCGTGGCAACAAGAGCAGGTCAGTGGCTAGGTATTCTGTGGCGAGTGTCTCACCTCCTGACTCTCCAAAGCCTTTCCACCATCTACAAGGAACAAGTAAGGAGTGTGATGGAATACTCTCCACTTGCCTGGATGAGTGCAGCTCCAACAACACTCAAGAAGCTCGACATCATCCAGGACAAAACAGCCCACTTGATTGGCACCCCATCCACCACCTTAAACATTCACTCCCTCCACCACCGGCGTACCGTGGCTGCAGTGTGTACCATCTACAAGATGCACTGCAGCAACTTGCCAAGGCTTCTTCGGCAGCACCTCCCAAACTCATGACTTCTTCCACATAGAAGGACAAGGGCAGCAGGCGTATGGGAACACCACCACCTCCAAGTTCCCCTCCAAGTCACACACCATCCTGACTTGGAAATATATCGCTGGTCCTTCATCGTCGCTGGGTCAAAATCCTGGAACTCCCTCCCTAACAGCACTGTGGGAGTACCCTCACCACACGGACTGCAGCGGTTCAAGAAGGGGGCTCACCACCACCTGCTCAAGGGCAATTAGGGATGGGCAATAAATGCTGGCCTTGCCAGCGACGCCCACATCTGGAACGAATAAATAAAAGGATAGTGTAGGATGCTGTGAGGGAACTTTATTGCATCTTTGTGGAGATTTACTGGGACAGAAATTGTTGGTTGTTTGGACTCTGGAGCTTCATCAAAGAGTCCCCTTGCTATTAGCACTCGATACCAGACAACGTTAAATATTGGAGTGGGGAAATAGATTTTCCTGTGAGAATTCCTCTCTTCCAATGTAATGAATAGGCAGAAGTTGAAGGTTTGGAACTGGCTAGATTTAGAACTTTGGGGATAATCCTAACCTAACCAACCCTGGGGGAAAATGACAGGATCAGACAGTCCGCCCATTTTACTTCTCGTCCAACTTTACTTTGTAAAACAGGTGGTGGATCCATTCCCGTCAGCTTCCCGCAGGGTTGGTTAGGTTGAAACTACCCCTCTGACTGAGGCATGGCAGAAGATGTTGGCTTCGAACATGTAGATACCCACTCCACAGGGTTTACAGACCTACTTACAGTTCCTACTTCGATTTTTCCATGAGTTATGCCAGCTGTTGGCTACAGACTTGCAGCCCAGCTCAATAACGAGCGCAACCTGCTAAATGGCTGTTGAAGTCACCACGACCATGACTTTTTATGCCACTGGGTCATTCCAAGCAGCTTCAAATGAACACAGCCATCTATGTCAATTTGCATTGCATCGGTGCATCAAAAAGATGATGGATGCTCTATTCAGATGGGCTATACAATTGATATCCTCCTTGAGATGTGCAGTGAGCTTCCATGGAATTGAAGGATGCCCCCAGGATTAGAGTGTGACTGATGGAAGGATGTTCTTGCCATGGAAGGAGTTCAGCGAAGATTCACAAGGCTGATACCTGGGATGGCAGGAATGACATATGAGGAGAGATTGGGTCGATTGGGCTTATACTCGCTGGAGTATAGAAGAATGAGAGGGGATCTCATCGAAACATATAAAATTCTGACAGGTCTGGACAAACTAGATGCAGGAAGAATGTTCCCGATGGTCAGAGAGTCCAGAACCAGGGGTCATAATCTAAGGATAAGGGGTAAGCCATTTAGGACAGAAATGAGGAAGAATTTCTTCACCCAGAGAGTGGTGAACCTGTGGAATTCTCTACCACAGAAGGCAGTTGAGGCCAAGTCATTAAATATATTCAAGAATGAGTTAGATATATTTCTTAAAGCTAAAGGGATCAAGGGATATGGGGAGAAAGCAGGGACAGGGTACTGAGTTTGGATGATCAGCCATGATCTCATCGAATGGCGGAGCAGGCTCGAGGGGCCGAATGGCCTACTCCTGCTCCTATCTTCTATGTTTCTATGTTTCTATGTGGTGTTAAGGACCCTAAATATCATCCCCAAATGTAATTTAGAATCTGCTAAATATCATCAACAGAAAGAAGTATAATTCTATTAATGTGCAGCTAGTGTGCGATACCAATCACTTGATCTTGCGTGTGAATGATTGCCATCCAGGAAGCCGCCATACTGCATTTGTATGTCAACAATAAACAATATGTGCATTGTTGAGCTAGTGTCAGCTATGGCTCAATGGATGGCATTCTCGCCTCTGAGTCAAAGGGTTGTGGGTTCTAAGTCCCATACCAGGGACTTGAGCACAAAAAATCTAGGCTGACACTCCAGTGCAGTGCTGAGTGAGTGCTGCACTGTCCGAGGTACCGTCTTTCAGATGAGACGTTAAACTCAAGCCCTGTCTGCCTGCTCAGGTGGACGTGAAAGATCCCAAGACACTATTTCAAAGAAGAGCAGGGGAGTTATCCCCAGTGTCCTGGGCCAATATTTATCCCTCAATCAACATACCAAACACAGATTATCTGGTCAGTATCACATTGCTGTTTGTGGGAGCTTGCTGTGCGCAAATTGGTTGTCGTGTTTCCTACATTACAACAGTGACTGCACTCCAAAAAGTATTAATTGGCTGTAAAACGCTTTGAGACATCCGGTGGTCGTGAAAGGCGCTATATAAATGCAAGTCTTTCTTGTTTTAGAACTCGATATCAGAGTAGTCTCTTCAGCTCTGGTTGATGACACCTTTGCAGCATTCTAGCTCTGCAGTGGTGAACAGGTATCATGAGTTTCTGGATCCACCCAATATGTTAAAGAGCAAACCATCAGCATGTTAAAATCCGACTTCAGCTGCCTTGATAGGTTCTTGCAGTAGAGTCTGGCAAGGTTTTTCAAGAATAATTGCTGCCTATTGCATGGAATCATATAATCATAGAATAGTACAGCACAGAAGGAGGCCATTCAGCCCATCGCATGTTGTACAATCAGTCCTTCCAGGTGATGGTGAGGAGGAAGGTGACGGAAGAGTTCCTCCATCACCCGATCATGCGCAGGTTAGCCAGGATGGAGAGAAGGCGCTTGAGATAAACCCATTGCAAGCAAGTCAGGAAAAATGGCAACAACTTTTGCTAATAAAGGTCAAGCATGACCTTCATAGCAGCCAATAGATCACCGAGGGAGCCACCTGAATCACCCAATGAGCAACATTCCCCAACCAATGAATCTATGGCCCTTTCAGAAAGAAGCTATTACCTCAAAATATTAGCATAAGGAACAGGGAATAGGGGACTCCGGCAGAATATTTCACACTCACCCAGTTCAGCTGACAAATTTCACGTTCACCGATGACAAGAAGTTATATCAGACTACTTCTACATCTTATGGCCATGTCTATCCTGTGTGAATACCTTCTTACTAATAAATACTCTTAACCTCTGATTTCTATGTGGTTCTCTCTGAGAGAAGGAGGGTTGACAGGAGGCTCGCTGGAACGTATCCACTGGAGCCTCTGAACACTGAGCTGATACCCGTTGAAGAGCTTCCATCTTGTGCATGCTTCAGGGCCTAATAGTTGCCATTGCTCCCACTAGGGCACTCCTTTGCCTCTGATTATGGATCAACATTTGCTTTAGGAGCAGGAAATAAGTTGAGAAAGGCACCTGCTTGACTCAACATTTAACTTAACCCAAGTGCCTGCAGCCAACCAATGGTGAGTATTGGAGAATATATATTCACTTTTTGCAGCTTTTTACTGAAACCCAAGGCAGAACGGCTGATGCAAGACGTATGGGTAGGATAAAGTGTAGCAATATGCGTAAAGATAGCTAACCTAAGAAAGCCCTTCTGAAGCCCCTAAACTCAGGATAAAACATCTTGGGTAAACCATACAGGAAGCATGATTTAACATTTTAAATAACTTACTTTACCAGCTGTGTAGGAAGGTATATCGACAGGGACGTGTGTAATGGAAGATAGTTGACCACTGTCTAAAAGGATGATCATTTTGGACAATGGAACCGGATTTGATAAGGGTGAGGCCCCTATGGTTGTGCGATCTGTTCAATGACCTGAGGTTCATAAGATGCCCAACAAAGTTAAACTCAATGACCTAAGCATCACAAGCTAAAACTTGATGACTTAAGTGAACTGTAAAAGAAGAGACAAAGCTCTTGCTGTTGGTCACTTTGGGAGAACGGGAGATAGCATCTGAACTCAGCCGACTGTTCCAAGTGTGAGCATGCAGTCAACTGTTTAATTACAGCTTGTATTAGAATAGGCCTGATAGACTCTTGTTAACTGCCTATTAATGTTCTATCTAATTGAATTTGCATGGAATTTTGACGAATAAAGTAATATGTTGGACTGTTGACTCATGAGTTAATTAGAGCCAGAATTTAACAGTGAGAATCCTTAAGGGGCAAACTGTGCAGCAATCTTTAACTTTCTATTCTAACACCACCATCCTTGGTCTCAGGAAGTGGGATAAAGTGTATGTGTGGGGTGTGAGGTGCCTGCAAAGTATTAATTCTTCTATTATGTTACATTGTGCTTCTTGTATCTTGTCTGGATGTGCATGGATATTCATGACGTTCCATACCTTGGGCAACTTTGTGAAATCATTGAAGGATTTCCAGCAATGTTCAGGTGGCACTGACTGCCTGTGCCACCACCTTCCAGACCGCTTTCACCACCCTATTATGCTGCCAAAGAGCTTCTCCCTCCTTGTCCTTATCTCTGCCAATCACACAGTCACTGGTCTGTCTGACAATCTGGTGGCGCCTTGCCATAATAGACACCCCCTGATGCTGCTTCTCTTTCTGCTATTGCAAAATAGTTTCTGCTCTCACACTTTCTGTCTCTCTTCATCCATCTTCAATGCTTCCAGCCCTTTAAGCACCTGTAGCTTTTTAAATGCTGCTGAAATGTATTGCCCTCCCTCCCAGAGACAGCACATCAGTCAGTAGCAGGCACGCTGCTGGAAATCTGTCAATGAAATGAGTCGCGCCTCAGCAAAAATGCTGTATGTAAATGCTCCCTATCTCTGTAATCTCCTGCAGCCCCACAACACCCCTGAGATATCTGCGCTCCTCTAATTCTGGCTTCTTGAGCATCCCTGATTATAATCGCTCAACCTTTGGTGGCCGTGCCTTCTGTTGCCTGGGCCCTAAGCTCTGGAATTCCCTCCCTAAACCTCTCCGCCTCGCGACCTCTCTTTCCTCCTTTAAGACGCTCCTTAAAACCTGCCTCTTTGACCAAGCTTTTGGTCACCTGCCCAGATATCTCCTTGTGTGGCTCGGTGCCAAATTCTGTTTTATGACACTCCTGTGAAGCTCTTTGGGAGCTATATAAATACAAGTTGTTGCATGTTCCCGGTGTTATAAGCTGGGTGGGTGAAATTCCTGCCTCATCGCTCACCCGTCAATCTGAGGGAAATCCAGCCCAGCTCTTTTAAGGAACTTTTCAGCACTTTCAGCAGAGGTTGCTGGGCAGCAGAAGCCTGCTGGATTTTTCCTCTTCCTAGCCCAGTACGAGTCATGGCAGATTTACTTAAAAGCATGTGGTACGCACGCCAACGAGTGTCCATTATCAAAACCACCTTTCATTATGTCTTTTCATTCTGCAGTTAGCACATCCTGGTTGTCACATTCAGAGAGAAATAACACTGTCAAGATAAGGATGTCAACAGCTATGTGTTCTATCTCTGGTTAGTAAGTCTTCTAATGTCCCCAGTAGATCATGGCTGGAATGGCCAAGTGCATTAAGGGACAAAATACATCTATGCCTGATGTAGTGAATTAAACTTTCTTCCAGTTCTTGTTTTGTAGCTTGAGCGATAGTTGCAGGAACTGAACATAAAAAGAAAGATTCGAGAAGAAATAATCTGCTGAGCTTTATGCCCTGCACAATAGAGAACAGTTGAATGTCAAGAGCTATCTCTTCCCACTCAACCGTGTGATCTTGTTACAACAGGGTGAATGGTGATCAGAAAGCTTATTCATGAACAACACACAATGTTTATGGCCAAGTGCTGTGTCTGGCAGTGTTTGCAAATGTCTTTTCATCATATCATCCACTCTTGGATGTAGTTTGCAATACATCTTATAATTGTTGGTCTGGGTACTTAAGCCGCGATTCTCCTCCCTTTGCTGGGTTTGTGCGTGGTGGGCCGAACAGCTGCAAATGTGATACTGCCACCAATCCACTAGTTCCTCCCAGAACCCTTGTTGGCCACGTAGAGTGGTTTGGAGGTTAAAACAACTACTCTTCATGGATTTACATGAAATGAGGCAGAGCCAAGAGGTTCTCATTGGAGCAGACCAGCAACGACCCCAAAGAGATCTGTTCAAGCCAGTGGAACATAGGAATTGTCGGACAAAAAAAGACCAAAGTCCAGCTTAGTTCGCCTTCTACCATCCTGGTAGTCACATGATGCAACGATAAGAATGTGCCCAGGGCAATTAGCGCCAATTGAACAATACCACATATAGCAACTTAATGCCGCAAAAGGTACCAGGCCAGGCAAGGTAAGTACAGCTAAATCTTCCAAAAATACACTGCACTAAGTATTCTGCCACTTACAACCCACCTTACCCTCACAATATTAAAAGTCATTGAAAAACTTATCATTAATGTTCAGGAGGTAGCACCGCACGTTTGGCACCCTAGCCTTCACCTAGAAATGTTCCTTCGCACAATCTTACATGCTGGCACCTCAATTAAAGCCTCACATTACCCCATTATGGTCTGCAGACTGACGTCTGGATCTGACTGTTTCTCAAGGCCTCAGGTCCATATTCCCAGTGAGCTACAGGCAGTGTCCCAAAGCTCACAGGCAGCTCACCGATGGCGGGGGCAGGAATTCAGGGGGGGCTCCAGCACCGAGCCAAGCCGAAAATGTTATCCTCAGGGATGGGAGACAATTGCGTGGGGATGGCGGGGGGGGGAGGCTGTGGCGGGGAGGGGGGGGGGGAGGGGGTTACGTGGGGGATGTGGGCAGGCCAGCAATTGTTGGAAGATTTTTTTGGGGGTCAAGAGGAGTATGAATGCCGGCCTCACAAAGAAACATTAAAAGCTAAAACGTACTTTTTTCCAGAGCCGCCTGCAGCGGTCCCTTTAAGGACATCATGGGACTCTGATTAGTGTATTACAAATAGACTCCTGTCTGAAACAGGCAGTTGCCTGCGCCATCCACTCGGAGGCCCCAAACCATAATGGCGGCAGGCGGGAACTGAGCAGGAACAGGGCGGTAAGCGAATCACGGCAATTTTCCGGGGCGCCACCGCCCTGTTCCCGTGATATGTGGGGTACTTGCACAATGTTAACTCCACACTAAGTGGCCCCCTGATGGGAGTAAGCACATTGTAGCAATTACACTCCAATATTTTCTCATGTGTTACTGGATTATTGTTTGACAAAATATTCTAGAGGCATTGTAAAAAGCAGCTAGTTATTACCACACCAAATGGGAGTGTTGATTCAGACATAACACCCCATAGGGTCACTTACAACAAAACACCGTAATGGTGAGAATTTGAAGCAAATTCAAATAATATAACAGCTTTGAGCCAGTTAATGAAATGTTTAAACAGACAATCCCTGGCCAATAGGACAGCGAACTTCAGAACACATATAGAAAAGCAGCCTGGTGGATACCAGTGGTGTATGGACAGGGGTAGATATGTGTCTGGATTATCCTGATTAGATTGTGTTTTTGATTGATACCTGCTAATATTTTGCAGCACATGGCTATATTTAAGATGTCTATTCAGATGCATACATTTGTTAGTAATCAACTGTCTTTATATTTTTTTAAAGTGAACTTCATGCAGAAGCCCGCAGTTACAGAAGTCATTTTGAGGTTGGTATCTTTCTTAAAGAGACTTATTTATATTGCATAATAAATTGCAGAAACTAGGCAACCTCAAGGTAGGGATATATTTGGGAATCGATGACCATAACGGAATTATGCTCAATGTAAGAACACAATAGGGGAACACAATTAAGGACAATGCTATTTCACTGAAAAAAAGGCAAATTATAGAAAGATAAAATGAATAAATGGAAGGAACATTGGCAAATACAACTGTGGATCAACAATGGGAAATATTTGCGAAGTAAAAAAGTATGTAAGTAAGTAAGGAAGTTATGATGAACCTTTATAAAACACTGGTCTGGCCTCAACTGGAGTATTGTATCCAACTCTGGGCACCGCACTTTAGGAAACATGTGACGGCCTTAGAGAGGGTGCAGAAAAGATTTACGAGAATGGTTCCAGGGATGGGGGACTTCAGTTACGTGGATAGACTGGAGAAGCTGGGGTTCTTCTCTTTAGAGCAGGGAAGGTTGAAAGGAGATTTGATAGAGGTGTTCAAAATCATGAGGGGCCTAGACAGAGTAGATAGAGAGAAAATGTTCCCATTTGGCGGAAGGGTTGAGAACCAGAGGACACAGATTTAAGGTGATTGGCAGAAGAACCAAAGGCGACATGAGGAAAAACTTTTTGACGCAGCGAGTGGTTAGGATCTGGAATGCACTGCCTGATAGGGTGGTGGAGGCAGATTCAATCGTGGCTTTCAAAAGGGAATTGGATAAGTACCTGAAGAAAAAAAAATTGCAGGGCTACGGGGAAAGGGCGGGGGAGTGGGACTAGCTGAAGTGCTCTTGCAGAGAGCCGGCACGGGCTCGACGGGCCGAATGGCCTCCTTCTGTGCTGTGAACATTCTATGATTCTATGAATGTCTACATTTACTGTTTTGAGGTGGACAATAATGGTCTCTCCACTGCCATTATGTTGCACCTTGTTGAAACCTGACTTAATGGGCTTCCCTATTCTGAAGTGCCCTTACTGTTTGTAATGCATATTTATCATTGTGGTTCAAAATGTAATAGTCCAATGTTGAGGAAATAAATACCAATTTCTTAAAAACTGATAGAAAATTAAATGTAGAGACCCACAGACATTGGGTCGAACTTCCTTTGGGGCCCAGCTGGGCAAGTGCAGCATATCTGAGGGGAAATTTAATTGATGTGTATAAAATTATGAGGGGCCTAGATAGAGTGGATAGGAAGGACCTATTTCCCTTAGCATAAAGTTCAATAACCAGGGGGCATAGGTTTAAAGTAATTGGTTGAAGGATTAGAGGGGAGTTGAGGAGAACTTTTTTCACCCAGAGGGTGGTGGGGGTCTGGAACTCACTGCCTGAAAGGGTGGTAGAGGCAGAAACCCTCATCACATTTAAAAAGCACTTGGATATGCACTTGAAGTGCCGGAACCTACAGGGCTACGGACCAAGTGGGATTAGGCTGGAGAGCTATTTTTCGGCCGGCACAGATACGTCGGGCCGAATGGCCTCCTTCCGTGCCATAAATTTCTATGATTCTATGATATCTAAAGTGCACTGTACCTGTCAAAAAGGGAAGCGTTAGACTTCCTAGCACAGCCCGTTTGCATTGCCTGAGTTCACTCGCGGTACAGTCCCATTCTCTCTTGGCCTAGCACCGGAAAGCAGGGCAGTACACAGGGGCCTGCAGCTGTGCTTGTGAATTGAGGCCCAAAGATCTTCTAGGGGGTTGAAGCGTCTGTCTAACGCCAACCCTCGGCTCCTCTTCAGTCTGCTGGAGTCCTGGCCAACGTTCCCTTTAAGCTGCACAGCTGTCTGGAGGTCCCGCTCAACCGGCGCACCTAAATAGGAGACACCACGCATGTGCGGGAATTTGAATGGGCCGCGCGCCCTGTTAAAGGGTCCGCGCACCCAAAACATTTTTTTGAAGGGAGTATTGGTCCTGGCCCAAGCCAGACTGCCGGGTTACTACAGGTGCCCGGCTGCTGTGGTGCATTACGGTCCCACGATGTGCTCACTGAGGCAGGGAGCCAGAAACACCTCACCTGATTTTCAATGTAAGGTTGTATCCGCGCCTGCTCCAGCCATAGACATCACTTGGGGGGGGGAGTCCCAGGAAATCCTGGGGCGGGGTAGTGGCGCGGAGACCTGAAATAACGGGTCGCCACCCCTCCTTCCTCTTTGAGTGTTCTCCAGGTGCTGGGACAAGGAAAATCTCCCCTCACCTGTATATGTTTAACCACTATTGGAGCTGCTTTGAATCGTCCAATCGTGATCTTGCTGGAAACACCAAGCACCATGATTAGAACTCCACTAATTTCAATGTCAAATACAGCAAACAAAGTGTTATTCTTCTTAATCGTCGACAAATGTGTTGAAGATGTGAAGGAAGCTTAAAAGATGATGCCGCAGCCTGATCTTGATTTTCAACTGTGACGCTAATCAAAAGAAGGATTGTAAATTTGAAGCGATTGCTGTAGAGAGGCAAGCCGCTGTGTATATTGTTTTCATCAGAGTGCAATTTATCTGTGAGGTTACACTGTCAAAAGAAATCTTATATTAAAATGCACTTAAGTGCAAAGCACAGATTCTCTTTTGACCCAGAATAACCCTGTGGCAATATTTGATGGCAAATCCCAGCAATTCATTGGCTCGATAAGGTTTCCAGCAGGTCAGCCCATTGCTGGAAGGAAAGCTACAAAACCGGTTACACATTGTGCTCTCGAAAGTTTATGCGAAGCGATGTTCTGTGCGGACGAATGAAGTCTGAGGTCATGCGAGGTCATTCCACCTCTGGACACAGGGCCTGAACTTTATGTTTGTTACGTGTTGCATTTGAGCAAAAAGCAGACATAATGAGGGCGAATTCCTGCAGCGATTTCCCCACCCCCCCACTCATCCGCTGTAACTCTGCTGGAAGAGACACGGAAACCCTGGAAAAACAGACGGCAATAATCCGCAACGCGGCAAATGCAAGTCAAATTTGTGCAACAACCCATAAAAGGTTGTGAAAGCACAAATAACATTTACTAAAGGCTGTAAATATAAACTGCCGGACAGAGGAAAAATGGCTTCTTTCGGAGACTAAGGAACGGAAATGGATTACGGCCAATTTCAGGGTTGATTGTAGCCGGCAGGAGTAGTGTGGAGCTAGGAGGGACATTCCTGCTCATCCTGGATCCACGGGAACTTAAAATTAAAAAAATATATATATATATTAAAATTTACCTTTTCAGCCCGATAAGAAGTGGGCAGGAGTGTGTTGGGAACGCAGCAGTAAGTAATCTACTGCTATTTTAACCATCCGCCCACCTCATTCCCATTGGGCTAAAATCGATGCTTTGTTCATCTTGAGCTTGAAATATGCCATCCTATGCACTCTGCTTCCTCCCTACACTTTCAGCGTCTTTAGAGCCAGAATCATTGCACCGTCTCCACTCTGAATCTTCTCCCTAAAGACCTGCAGATTGCAAACCTGGGAACCTCCCTCGGTCTTCCCTTCCTCCTACACTCTACTGACTTCTAACATTCATGCTTGGCATCACCCAAGCACTACACTGCAATATGGCCCAAAGATAGTGGGCTTAGCCCTCCTGGTCAATGAGTAAAAAGGAACAGTTGGGGGTGGGGGGAATTTTGCCGGCGCTCAGGGGGCGGGTTTGGAGGCGGGACTGTTGGCAAAATTGCAAAGATTGACAGCGGGTCCCGAACCCGCTGTCAAGCCGCCTCCATACAATGTTCCCAAGTGTCGGGTCCCGAATTGCGCAGGGACCCGACACCTAGCGGCGGGAAGAGGATTATAGGCACTTAACTGCCTGTTAACAGGTAGTTAACAGGCAGTTAAGAGGCTTTTTTAAATTTTGCCAGGTCGACTGCGGGCTTCCCGACGTCTGGACACCAAGCCAGGTAAGTGTGGCGTGCTGTGGGTCTACTGTAATGTTTCTTCATTGATGACAGCTGCAGAAGTTGGTGTGGAGGATCCAATGGTATACTGGTGAGTTTCAAGGTAAGAATTGCTGGGAAAATAATTTTTAATGTATTTAGACTTTTCTGTAGGTAATAAGGTTTGAAGTGTTTGTGTAGTCCCATCTCATTGGGAGAACCTCTCTCACCAGTGACAGATCGCTTCTGTAACTTCACCTGCAGCTTCCATCTGTTTTATCCTAAGGAGAGAGTCTCTGGAGAGCCTAGGCACAAGGGCTCACCTTTGTACAGTGATTGGCAGTGTTTGCAGCACCTCAATGCTGCCAAACACTGAAAAATCATCTGTCAAACAAAAATGAGCGTGTCCCCTTTAAGAAAACCGGCAGATGACGCGTCATCAACTGACGTTATCTGACACTGGCTTTCTCTTAATTGGCCGGCAAGCCTGCAGGGCGGGCTTAACAAGTCCAATTGATGCAAAATAGCGTCTGTGCGTCGGGCATCGTTGGGGGTGGGATCGGAACCCGCAAGTCAGCTGACCCGCTCCCAACTCGCACCAAAAGGTAAGATCGCGCCCTTGGGAGTTATGCTTCTGATGAAGAGAGAGTGTGTGACTGCGCGTACGTGCGTGTGTCTGTGTGCACGTGCATGCGTGTGCGTCTGTGCGTGCATGCGAGTGTTTCTGTATGTGTGTGGCATGCGTGTGTGTCTGTGCGTGCATGCATGCGTGTGTGTGTGTGTGTGTGGCATGTGTGTGCATGCATGTGTCTCTACGCGTACATACGTGTGCGTCTGTGTGTGCATGCGTGTGTCTCTGAGTGTGGCATGCGTGTGTGTCTCTGCATGTGCGTCTGTGCGTGTGTGTGCGTGCAAGTGGTGTGTGTACGTGCATGTGTGTCTCTGTGTGTACATGCTTGAGTGTCTCTTTGTGTATGTGTCTCTGTGTGTGCATGCATATGTGTGTGTCTCTGCATGTGCGTCTGTGTGTGTGTGTGTGTGCGCATGCGGTGCGCGCGCGTATATGTCTCTGTGTGTTCATGCTTAAGTGTCTGTGTGTGTATCTGTATGTGTGTGTGTGTGCAAGGGTGTCTCTGCATTTCTGTCTGTGTGGTAATGTTCTTTACCCAAAATGGTACTCTATATTTTTCAGGCTTCTTTTGTATCTCCATTAATTTGCTTTTATTGCAGCTTTCCAGAACCTTCCAGGGGGGTTTGGTCTTTATTTGCAGCTATGAATCTTGTTTAGTTTTGTAATTTTCAATCTCTCCTTTCCTTCGATCAGAGCCTTTCAGGGGATGTTTGCTGTTTAAAACTTTGGGAAGCTTATTGAAGGCTGCATTCTTGGACTTATCTCAGGAGTCTGATTAGGTCTTTTTGTTTGCTTAGCATTCATGCTGATCCCTTGCGAGAGATGGAATGAATAAATGATCCAAAAAATTCCCCAAAGTGGGCACAGAAGACACAGGCAATCACATTGAATGCAGTCTCTAAATTTTTCTGATTAGTTGCGAACTAACATTAATTGTAAAGGCTAATTTTGGTTCTCGATATTCAATTAAGATATCCTGGGAGGTTTAATACATGTGACAATGACAGAGACACGGGTGCATTGACTCTCTCATGGGATCCTGAGTGACGTAGCAGAAAATCTGTAGATGGAAAATAATCACATCAAGCTAAGATTTCTTTTAAACCAATTGATTAACACAACTTCAGGGATTTACAGTATTCAGGTCACACTTCTCCCCACTTGAAACGTAGACTAGTGACACTAAGAAGCATCATAATGAGAACACCCTGTGGCAATTAAAGCATTTCCTGTATTCCATTATGTCCAGTAAACAAAGTAAGACTTAAGAAGAATGAATTAGTGCCCAGGGCCATAACATCTTAAATTCTCCCAATAAAGCAGGAAACAACCTCATCAAACAGAGTTTGAAAATGTTTTTGTTTGTTCGCAAACTCATAAAGCGAAAACTAAAGAAAGACTTGCCTTTCTACAGCGCCTTTCACGACCTCAGGACACCCCAAAGCGCTTTACACCCAATGAAGTACTTTTTTTATGAACTGTTATAATGTGGGAAACGCGGCAGCCAATTTGCGCACAGCAAGCTCCCACAAACAGCAATGTGATAATAACCAGATAATCTGTTTTTAGTGATGTTGGTTGAGGAATAAATATTGGCCAGGACACCGAGGATAACTCCACTGCTCTTCTTCAAAATAGTGCCACGGGATCTTTTACGTCCACCTGAGAGAGCAGACTCTCATTCGTCTTAACATCTAATTCAAAAGACAGGTCATGGTACAATGATGCAAATTATATCTCTGTGCCACTCTGAGATATGCAGTAATCGGGACCCTTTCTGCGCCCCATCACCATAAGTATTTGTAGAAAACGTATTGATCAGGATGAAAGTGCAGGAGGCACTGCGCCTCATTCTTTGCTCTGCGTTGCCCCATCATGCGCGGTGCTTGATCGAGTGGCTTGGCTGAGAAGTTTATAAACCTAAGTCAAGTGGTGAGAGCAAGGCATGTGAATTATGGTGACAAGCAGCCCTGGGATCTGAACTGATCACCTTCTGGTTGCGAATCAAGCACTCAACCGCTTGCACTCTCGAGTCACCCAAGACTTTCATTTTAATGACAGCTTCTTTCCGCTAAGCAGCTGTCCCTGGGCTCTGACAAATTAATCACACATAAGGTGACCCGCATTTTGAAAGCGCCTGCCAGAAGGCTTTGAACTAGTTGATAAAGAAGTGAGGAGCATTATCACACATGTCATCCCAACAAGACTCATTTTAGTCACCAACTAGATGCTGTTGTAAAATCAGCAATGTGATATTTAACAGATGATGGTGGCAATTTTCCTACATCAGATATATATTTTGTGTACAATTATTCAATGTGGGCATAGCAATGACAATATTGATGAAACTACTAGTCAGTCTCCTGTGCCATTGTACACGAGGAGTCGAGGCCAATCGTGGACTTGTGAAGTGGGGTTAGAGAGCAGAGGGTAATTAGAACAGGGCGCACAGACATAATCCAGTCTGCATTTTAAAGTCACATATTCTGTCCTTGTTTTTATATAATACTTGGGGATCTGATTTTTTTTTTTAAATAGTTAAATAGCAAAATTTACAAAAATTTGGGGGTGGGTTGGAGTATAAGAGGAGCTCTGTAGTGCAGGCTGGGGAACTGGGAGATGCAAACCTGAGTTGTTACAGCACCACCACTGTTGGGAATATGTAATTACAGTGTGACGTGTTTACATAGGCAGTCTCCATTATAAATGGACATAGGAATTTAGAATGGAAATAGTTGCAAAAAATGTGACAAAAACATGACAACAGGAAGTAAGACTTTGTAGACAGGAAGTGCACACACAGATGGAAGATTTTAAATATAGATAGATGAAGTAATAAATCGGCTTATAATGACCAATAGCGAATTTTATAATAATGAGATTAGTAATTGAATTTTAGTAAAGTGTACCTTATTTCAACAGTTACCAATGTTCAGAAATTTATAGAACAGCCTTCCCTTCACCTGTCCTTTACCACACCCCATCTCACCCACTGGATTGGAGCACAGCAAACATCATCAACAACAACAACAACATGTATTTATACAGCGCCTTTAATGTAGTAAATTGTCCCAAGGCGCTTCACAGGAGTGTTATAAAACAAAATTTGACACTGAACCGCACAAGGAAAAATTAGGGCAGATGACCAAAAGCTCGGTCAAAGAGGTAGTTTTAAGGAGCGTCTTAAAGGAGGAAAGAAAAGTAGAGAAGTAGAGAGGTGGGAGAGGTTTAGGCAGGGAATTCCAGAGCTTAGGGCCTAGGCAACAGAAGGCACGGCCATCAATGGTGGAGCGATTATAATCAGGAATGCTCAAGAGGGCAGAATTAGAGGAGCGAAGATATCTCTGAGGGTTGTGGGGCTGGAGGAGATTACAGAGATAGGGAGGGGGCGAGGCCATGGAGGGATTTGAAAACAAGGATGAGAATTTTAAAATCGAGGTGTTGCTTAACCGGGAGCCAATGTAGGTCAGCGAGCACAAAGGGGTGATGGGTGAACAGGGACTTGGTGCGAGTTAGGACACAGGCAGCAAAGTTTTGGATGACATCAAGTTTACGGAGAGGAGAACATAGGAAGCTGGCCAGGAGTGCGTTGGAATAGTTAATTCTAGAGGTAAAAAATATAAATGGCAAAACCGCAGGTAAGAAACAGATACAAGTTTATTAAATACGTGAGCTAATATATACACACACAATATATTTATATTCTAGAAACACAAAGCATACAGTTTTCAGAAATACATTCACGCTCCCTTTCATATGCTGCTAAGAATGATCTGTCATCATTTTAATACTGTAAAATTCCATCTTGCATCAGCTGTCGAAAACAAATTGCCGCTCACTTCAAACAAAGTTGCTTCACATTGTCATTGTACATCAACAGGATTTCTTTCCAGGAAAAGACTTGCATAGAATTTACAGCACAGAAAAAGGCCATTCGGCCTAACTGGTCCATGCTGCTGTTTATGCTCCACATGGAGCCTCCACCCACCCCTCTTCATCTCACCCTATCAGCGTAACCATCTATTCCTACTTCATGTGGTTGCAAGTTCCACATTCTATTTATTTATTTAGGTTCTGGTCTCCCCCATAAGTGGAAACATCCTCTCCACGTCTACCCTAGCAAACCTCTTCATCATTTTAAAGACCTCTATTAGGTCACTCACCGGCCTTCTCTTTTATAGAGAAAAGAGCCCCAGCTTGTTCAGTCCTTCCTGATAGGTATAACCTCTCAGTTCTGGTAACATCCTTGTAAATCTTTTATGCACCTTCTTCAGTGCCTCTGTATCCTTTTTATGATCTGGAGACCAGAACTGTGCACAGCACTCCGAGTGTGGTCTAACCAAGGTTCGATACAAGGTTAACATAAATTCTCTGCTGTCCCTCTCGAAATGAACCGCAGTGCTTGGTTTGCTTTATATGGCCTTGCTAAGCTGCATCGGTGCTTATAGGGCTGGATTTTCCAAGCCCCGAGGAGGCGGGCATGGAGGCGGGACAGCCGGTAAACTCGGAGAAAGTGGGGGCGGATGGCAAAGCCGCCCCCATCCCGCCTCCGTGCCCTTTTGCCAGGAGGTTGGAAGATGTGCAGCTTCGGGTCCCGTCTCCTGGAGGCGGGAGAGGCATTTAATCCTTTTAACTGCCTGTTAACAGGTAGTGAACAGGCAGAAAAAAGGATTAGTGCCATTTTACCTTCACAGGTGACGGCTTCCCGACCTCGGAGAACCCCGCCGGGTTGGAGGAGACGTGGAGGAGGTCTGCGGCGGTCGGAGTCACCTGGAAATAAGGTGTAGAGATGAGCGATGGATGCAAGTGTGGCGTGCTAAGTATGCAAGGTGAGTGATAAGTTTAAAAAGTGTTCACTTACCTTGTTTTCTTTCTACAGCCTTTAGCCGCGGTGGATCGGGAGAGCCGACATCCTCCTTGTCAATTTCACAGACTGGCTGTTGGAATCTCCGATCCAACAGCCATATGAAATTTACAAATTTGAAAGGTTTGATGAGTTCTGAACACAAGGTCTCATCAAACTAAAGAGAATGTCAGTGTTTCACAGCTTCACATAGCTGTCAAATGCTAACATTTCTTCTTTGAAGAAGTCTTGACAGATAGCACGTCTGACATTGACGTGATCTGTCAGTGACTTCCTCCCTAATTGGCCTGCTGAGCCCGCAGGATGGGCTTAACAAGGTCAATCGGGAAAATCCCTCTGGTTGGTCAGGCGAGGATGGAGGCGGGACATTGACATGACAAGCAGCTGTCCCGGCTCCAACTCGCCTCCATTCACAAAATCCAGCCCTTAATGATTTGTGTATCTGTACCCCCAGATCCCTCTGCTCCTGTCCCCCATTTAGACTCTTATTTTTCAAGCAGTATGTGGCCTCCTTATTGTAATACCTCATAATTATCTATGAAATTAATTTGCCAATTACACACCCATTCTTCAAGTTTGTTAACATCTTGTATTTTGTCACAGTCCTCCTCTGTATTAACTATGCCCCCCAAATTTGGTGTCATCCGAAAATTTAGAAATTATACTTCTGATTCCTGAGTCCAAATCATTTATGTAAATGGTGAACAAGAGTGGTCCCCGCACCGATCCCTGTGGAACACCGCTTCCCACCTTCCACCAGTCTGAGTAACTACCTTTAACCCCTATTATTTAAACTAATGGAAAAAAAGTGGGAACAGAAAATAAACTTCTTTCCATGTTATTACCACTAAAAGCGCAGGGGTTGAACTTCCTCGGGGAAATGATCCTCATCACGCGCCTTAACTTGAGTGGAAGTTCCCTGCAAACCCAATGGAAACGCTTCGGGCGGGTTCTGTCGTCCTTCCGTCAAAGTTACAGAGGACGATCGGGAAATTCAGACCCAAGCACTTTGTTCCAATGATACCCGCGAGCAATGCCAGACGTAGTGGCCATAAACTCTAATAATGTTATAAAAAGTGTGTGTTGCTGTGGGTTAGCATGCTGTTCTTTCCAAGAGCTTGGTTCAGGTCGGGTGGGTGTCTTGTTCCTTTGCGGTAAGAGTTTAATGTGAAATGAGTTTGGGTCATCGTGAGCCTGTTCCCAATGAGCTCAAGGAAGGTTGGATTAAGAGAGAGAGAAAACAAGAGACAGAAAGGAAAAGTAAGAAAACAATTTTAATATTTTACATTTAAAAAAATCTCTGACAACCATTTACTAGGAATAAGATTCCGCAGTTTAAATTGTTCCCCTTTCTGGGCCAGAGAGGTTGACTGGCATTACAGGAACATAAATCTCCTCATTAAAAAGCTACTTACGCTGTTGAGTACCAGGCCTAACTTTCCGTGGCGAGTTTAACGGGCCGTTGATGTGCAAATGCAGCAATTTCATGAAACTCACGGGGAGGCTGAGGGCGAGCTGCCATTTTCGTGAGGCTAATGGCGGAGCCGTAAATTGTCCAGCAACTTGTGGCGATTCGCAACTCACGGCATGTCTCTTCCTCGTCTCAAGTGGCTGGACAATTTACGCATTAATAAGGGCGAGCGCCATCAAACTTGCTGTTACTTTGGCAGCAAATTCTGGGCCAACATTACTCTGCGAAGTAAAATGCCCATCAAGTGTTTTTCACAAGTTGAGCTACCTTTTTTTTTTCACACATTCACGGGATGTGGGCGTCGCTGGCAAGGCCAGCATTTATTGCCCATCTTTACTGCCCTTGAGAAGGTGGTGGTGGTGAGCCGCCTTCTTGAACCACTGCAGTTTTTCGTAGCAGACAACTGAGTGTCTCGCTCGGGCCATTTCAGAGGGGCAGTTACAAGTCAACCACATTGCTGTGGGTCTGGAGTCGCATAGCGGCCAGACCGGGTAAGGACAGCAGATTTCCTTCCCTAAAGGACATTAGTGAACCAGATGGGTTTTTATGACAATCCGATAGTTTCATGGTCACCTTTACTGATACTAGCTTTTTTTTAAATTCCAGATTTATTGAATTAACTGAATTTAAATTTCTCAGTTGCCAGTGGTGGGATTTGAACTCAACTCTCTGGATTAGTCCAGGCCTCTGGATTACTAGCCCAGTAACATAATCACTATGTGACCATTTCCCTATAATATAACCTTCCTAAGATTCCATAAAATTAATATTTATATGAAACACCCTTGGGGTTAAAGTTCACCTCCACTGCCTGGGCTGTAATCTGGCAGAGTGGATTTTCTGCCCATTGTAGAATACGTTCGATTGAATCCGGGGGCGAAGGAACCGGGCGGGTTCTACAATTGGCTCCGTGAAGATGAAAATTTACATTTACATTTTTCCAGTTCTGGCGAAGGGTCATCGGCCCGAAACGTTGACTCTGTTTCTCTCTCCACAGATGCTGCCCTTGAAAATTTACATCCTCATTTCAAACAAAGTCGGATTTTTTTTTTTTACTGTTTCTAAACACTGAGAGAGTTCTCCAAACAACATATCTTGTAATTCTCGATTGTCCCATTACCGGCAGCGGAACTTTAACAGCTGCTTCGTCCAGGCCTGAGCAAATTTTACCAGACACCTGACCGAGATTATATGGCGGTTGTTTCACATAAAACAAAGAGCTGCCCTTGAAGTGCGATTTAAAATGCACAATTAAGCACATGTGGCAGTTGGCTGAGCTCTCGAACCTTCTCGCACTTTCTCCTTGGAGTACTGGAAGAATTGAAATTCAAGCGTTTTATCAGCAAGCAGGATAATCTCAGCCGGTGCTGGAGGCCTTCGAAGGCAGCACCATGATTCATGCATTACAAAGGTTCAGCTGACTTATTTATTGACTTCTTCACACATGGGAAATTCCCCCACAAACCTGCGAAACCTCCGGACCAAAACCAGCTGTTGCCCGCATGTCATAAATGATGTTGAGCTCCTAAAGCCATGGCGACAGCAGTTGTTATAAGGAATTTTTTATCAGCTGGCATATATGCCAACACAGTTAACTGTTAATTCCTTCTGGTTCAGAGAATAGAGCTAAACAGTTGACTATACACCATAGCAAGAAATTAAGTATAATTGGTTCGTGTAGTTGTGTTTCTAAGCAATCTATTTTGTTAGAGTGAGAGTATTAAGCAAGATAAGGGCCGTTCAAAAAATTTTCACGAACAAGCTATTACGATTGGTGTCTACTGTGGAATAAAAATACAGCGAAAAAATCTGTAAGGCTGTCTTGTGTTTATGCTGTAGTTGTTTGCTGTTTTGACGCTTCGCTTTTTTTTAGAATGGGTAGCAGATGCTTGGACTATTTTGCACAAATTAACATCAGAATTTTGGCTAGAATTAGAGACTAAGAGTAAATATGTATCAACATATTAAATTGATCTGAGCTAACAAATCAGGATCATGATTTGACACCAATGCCAGTCACCACAAAGGTGACAGGTAAAGACATTGATATGCTTATTGCACATGTGACTGCCTGGTGAACTTTATAACCACAGGAGTGAAATGAGCCTTTCTTTCTGCACAGGTGTCTGCTGTGGCTCAGGTGGTAGCACCCTTGCCTCTGAGTCAGAAGGTTGTGTGGTTCAAGTCCTGCGCCAGAGACTTGAGCACCAAAATCTGGGCTGACACTCTAGTGCAGTGCTGAGGGAGTGCTGCACTGTTGGAGGTGCTGTCTTTCGGATGAGACGTTAAACCAGGGCCCCGTCTGCTCTCTCAGGTGGATCTAAAAGATCCCATGGCACTATTTCGAAGAAGAGCAGGGGAGTTATCCCTGGTGTCCTAGCCAATATTTATCCCTCAATCAACATCACTATAACAGATTATCTGGTCAATTGTGAGAGCTTGCCTTGCCATGATTCCAACATTACAACAGTGACTACACTTCAAAAAGTACTTCATTGTCTATAAAGCTCTTTGGGACGTCCAGTGGTCATGAAAGGTGCTATATGAATGCAAGTCTTTCTTTCTATTGATCATACGTATAGATTCAGGTCTGTCTGAATTTAGCTCGTTAAGGCAGGTGAAGTAAAAATAAAAGTTTGTCTTTCAATGGTTAGTCTTGCTCCTTTAAGAAAAGAGTTGCGTTGGTAATTTTCTATTATAAACACACATAATTGCATACAATTTTAGTTATCTTCTAGGAGTATATCAGTGTGACGATGAAACCATGGATAATAGCACAAAAGGCAACTATGAACAACAATTAATGTGGTACGTACTCAGTATCTTTGAAACCTGAACTATTTCTTCAGGAACTGATTTCTTCCTATCGCGACTCTTTTTTTCTCCTCTTGTCTAGTCTCTTCCTACCTACATCCACCGCCCTCCGCCACTTTTAACAGTTTCCAGTTTCCTGGCCCTAAACGTCTCCTTTTCACCATGGATGTCCAATCTCTCTACACCTCCATCCCCCACCAGGATGGCCTGAGGGCGCTCCGCTTCTTCCTTGAACGGAGGCCAAGCCAGTCCCCATCCACCACCACCCTCCTCCGCCTGGCTGAACTTGTTCTCACATTGAACAACTTCTCCTTTGACTCCATTCACTTCCTCCAAATAACAGGTGTTGCTATGGGTCCTAGCTATGTCTGCATTTTCGTGGGATATGTGGAACATTCTTTGTTCCAGTCCTACTCAGGACCCCTCCCTTAACCTCTTTTTCCGGTATATTGACGACTGTTTTGGTGCCATTTCCTGCTCGAGCCCCGAACTGGAAAATTTCATCAACTTTGCTTCCAATTTCCACCCTACCCTCGCCTTCACATGGTTCATCTCCGACTCTTCCCTTCCCTTCCTCGACTTCTCTGTCTTCATTTCTGGGGATAGGCTATCGACCAATATCCACTATATGCCCACTGACTCACACATCGAACTTGACTACACTTTCTCCCGCCCCGCTTCCTGTAAGGACTCTATTCTCCAAATTTCTCCGTCTCCGTCGCATCTGCTCTGACGATGCCACCTTCCATACCAGTGCTTCCGAGATGTCTTCCTTTTTCCTCAACCGAGGATTCCCCTCTACCGTGTTTGACAGGGCTCTCGACCATGTCCGTTCCATTTCCCGCACTTCTGCTCTCTCCACTTCTCCTCCCTCCCAGAGCCATGATAGGGTTCCCCTTGTCCTCACCTTCCACCCCACCAGCCTCCACATTCAACGGATCATCCTCTGCCATTTCCGCCACCTCCAGCATGATCCCACCACCAAACACATCTTCCCCTCCCCTTTCAGCATTCCAAAGGAACTGTTCTCTCAGCGACACCCTGGTCTACTTGTCTATCATCCCCAACACCTGCTCCCCTTCCCATGGCACCTTCCCGTGTCAGCGCAGGAGATGCAACACCTGCCCTTTTACCTCCTCCCTTCCCAACATCCAGGGCCCGAAACACTCCTTCCAGGTGAAACAGCTATTTACTTGTTCTTCTTTCAATTTAGTATACTGTATTCACTGCTCACGATGCAGTCTCCTCTACATTGAGGAGACCAAATGCAGATTGGGTGACCACTTTGCGGAACATGTCTTTTCAGTTGTCAAGCGAGCTTCCGGTCGCCTGTCACTTTAATTCTCCGTTCCACTCCCTCTCTGACCTCTCCATCCTCAGCCACCTATACTGTTCCAATGAAGCTCAACGTAAGTTCGAGGAACAGCACCTCATCTTTCTATTAGGCACTTTACAGCCTTCCGGACTCAACATCAAGTTCAACAATTTCAGATCATAACTTCTGCCCCCATTCTTTCAAACAGCAGCTGTTGCTGATGATCCTGATATTCCCATTTACACCTCTTCTATACCCATCTTTTGTTTCTTTACTTGTCCCATTACCATCGCCTTTCACCTTGCACCATCATCCCATTTGTCATTTAATCTCTCCTGCCTTCCACCCTATCACAGACCATCACTTTGTTCTTTCCTCCCCTCCCCCTTTCCCTGCTTCTGCACTTGCCTGAAACCTGTTACATCTCTAATCTTTCCCAATTCTGATGAAAAGTCATCGACCTGAAACGTTAACTCTGTTTCTCTCTCCACAGATGCTGCCTGACCTGCTGAGTGTTTCCAGCATTTTCTGCTTTTATTTCAGATTTCCAGCATCCGCAGTATTTTGTTTTGTATTTATCCAGGATAATAGTTTCCATAAACTTTAATCTCAGGTTAACGTGTGTAACCTGGTTCTGGAGCAAATTAGATTAAGCCAAGAATATTGATCTGGGTAGCTTGAAATATTCATTCAGATGTTTTGAGAAAATTAGATTGACTTTGGACTGTGCTAAATTAGTAATGAATGCAATTATATGAATTTTTTTTTTCATTATTTTAACAAAAGCATTAATTCATTTACTTTGACAGGTTAGCACCTTAATTAAAATGGTGGACAGAGGATTCCCTTGGAGACCGAAGGAATCTCTCATTATCGTATTAGTTAGCAGGAGCCATGCAGATAGAAGGAAGAGAGTTTAAAAAAAAACTTTTATTCCACAAATACAATTTCTAAATTAACGGCTAACTAACTTTTTTTTGCAGAATCTCTTTCAAAGGAAATGGTTCTACAACATAGCTTAGTTTCTGTTACGCTGAATTTGCCTTGTTTATATTATATGGCAGATTAGACATCACCAGAAACATTATGGATGCACAAGACTTGCACCTGTACAGTTCCTACAAAGTCTTATTTGTGACTGTAAGATTCTGGCTGCGAGCCTTGTCTGATATGGAGGGAAGGTTTGTGCAGATGCACCGAGAGTACGGTTAGCAACTAGGGCTGGGCAATAAATGCCACCGTTGCCAGCGATGCTCAAATCTTGAGAGTGAATAAAACAAAAGGTGAGGAAGATAGTAATAGACTTCAAGAGTACATAGACAGGCTGGTGGAATGGGCGGACACATGGCAGCTGAAATTCAACACAGAAAAGTGTTAGGTGAAATATTTTGGTCGGAAGAATGAGGAGACAATACAAGCTAAATGGTACAACTTCAAAGGGGAGGCAAGCAATGTACCCCCTAATTTTTTTTGGGTGCGCGGCCCCTTTAAGGGGCTACCCGGCCCATTCACAGTTTCACGCATGCGTAAAATTTAACATTACAGAAGAGCTTTACTAGAATGGTTTAAGGGATGAGGGATTGCAGTTACGTGGATAGACTGGAGAAGCTGGGGTTGTTCTCCTTAAGCAGAGAAGGCTAAGAAGAGATTTAGCAGGGCGGACTTAACAAGGTCAATCAAGGGAAAATAGCGTGGGTTGGCCGGACGTCGCTGGGGGCGGGACTGAAACCCGACAACCAGCAGTCCCGCCCCCAACGCGCCCCCATTGATAAAATTCCCCCCTAAAGACACCCTGAAAAAAAGCTGTAATTTATTTTTGTGGTATGTGGAGGAACAGGCGTGGGTCGCTGTTGGTCAGGGTTCGCTCCCTCTGCGATCGCGACACCCCCAGGCATTTGCTGCCCGCAGCTCACTGGTTATATTCAAATGCGGTCAGGGCCTCAAAATGGCTCTGGCCTCTTTACCGTGGGAACGGGCGGGCTGCTGGCTCATTGTTAGTTCATCGCTCCCCCTCTCCCCACCCCAGTGGCACCGCTCCCCCCCCCCCGAGGCACCGCACCCCACCAACCCTCCCCCGAGGCACCGCTCCCCACCCCCCCCCCGAGGCACCGCTACCCACCCACCCCCCTCCCCCCGAGGCACCGCTCCCCACCCCCCCCCGAGGCACCGCTCCCCACCCACCCCCGGCCCCGAGGCACCGCTCCCCACCCCCCCCCCGCCCCCGAGGCACCGCTCCCCACCACCCCCCCCCAAGGCACCGCTCCCCACCCACCCCATGATTTGGTCCCACCTCCATCAGTCGGGAGAGGTAGTTAAGATCCTTAAATAGTAGTTAAGGGCCTCTATAATCCTATTTTGACAGGCCTTCGTTATTTTACCACATTTTCAGCGTGTTGCACGACCCTCCTAAACCACGCCAGCTAATCCTGGCGGGTTGACAAGTGGGTGGCCTCCTCACAGCTGCAGCTCCACCATTAAAACAAAGCTTTCATCAGGGAGCAGTTGCAGGTGGCAGAACTTTTGTTCCACAGGTCTTTCAGTACTTTTAGCAGGCCTACAGAAGTCGGAGGTGCTGCAGCTTCTATCTCTCAACTGTGGGACCTCCTTGGAAGACCCTCTCCCCACTTGGACTGAGCGCTTCCCCAACGGAGGTATCTGCCAGCAGCATGGGAACCATTTATTTCCTTTCACCATGGACCTCAGATTTGGATGAGGAGCAGCCACGGCAGCAGCAGAACCAGGCAGCTCAGCAGCAACAGCAGCAGGAGCCCCAACCTCCTGCTCACCCACCTGATGCTGCACAGGGCAGAAGGCGCCAGTGCATGGAAGCACGTTGTGCAAGGAATCCACTCATCCTGGCCTGATTTGCATAGGTTGCCCATTTTGGCACATGTCCTTGGCTCCATCTTAACACATGATAGACAATGGACATGACTCTCTGGGGTAAAAATTCACGTGGTTGCGCCTCCCGTTAGCGCCTTAAGAGGGCGCTAATGGGGCGTTAAGCCGCTAACGCCCGGGCGCAGCGATGTTTGCGCCGCTCGAGAACTTAACTTGAGATTGTGCGGCGGCGCTAAAACTTACCGCTGCGACCACCTGCGCGCGCAGATTGTGACGTCATTCCATGGTGCAACGCCCTTGGGGCGCCCCGGAGCGGAAATTGAGTGGCGCCCCCTGCCTTACCGCCTGGCGCTTCCAACGACTGGAAGACTGGAACGCTATCAATCGGTGTGGGGCTGGGGGGGGCGCTATTTAAAGGGGGCCTCTTCCTGTCTTTTTCTGTGGTCGACATTTATGCACCACTCGTTCTGAGAGAGAGAGAGAGATTCGGAGAGAGAGAGAGAGAGACTTCTACATTGACTCAACGCTTTGTGAGGTAGTTTTGCCTATTCATCCTAACTTTGTTGCTATTTTAGTTGCTGTACCTCATTACTTTTCTGGCAAAGAGAATATGGGGGCTGCAATGATTGGGGGCGTCGTCCTGCTCCAGCTGAATCGGAGGATACCGAGACGCAGACAGAGAGTGGCAATGATGGCCAGACGGAGGAGGGCCATCAGGCGCATGTACAGGAGAGCTTACCCTCCCAGGGTATATCGTGAACAGCTCTCCTACATCCATATGTCCGAGGAGCTGTGTTTGCGAAGGCTGCGATTCAGCAAGGAGGTGGTCACTGAGCTCTGCCACCTGCTGCAGCCAGATCTGCAGCCTCAGCTGAGGTCCAGGACGTCTCTGTCGGTGGCAGTGAAGGTCACAGTGGCTTTGAACTTCTAAGCCACTGGCTCATTCCAAGCTGCTGTTGGGGACCTCGCCAATATCTCCCAGTTTGCGGTGCATCGCTGCATCCGGCAGGTCACCAATGCCCTCTTCAGAAGGAGACGAGACATCATCTCTTTCCCTATGACCCCAGACAAGCAGCGTGACCGTGCTCTGGGCTTTGCGAGGGTAGCGGGCTTCCCCATGGTGCAGGGCGCCATTGACTGCACGCATGTGGCTTTGCGTGCTCCGCGAGAGAATGCAGAGGAATTCAGCAACAGAAAGGGGTTCCATTCCTTGAATGTGCAGTTGGTCTGTGACCACAGACAGGTGATACTCGCTGTCAATGCCCACTATCCGGGCAGCTGCCACGATGCTTTCATCCTGCGCCAGACTACTGTGGCAGAAGTTTTCGAGGCACCGCATCAGCCAGTTGGTTGGCTTCTGGGGGACAAGGGGTACGCATTGAGCACCTGGCTGATGACACCGCTCCGATCGCCAAACACCCCTGCTGAGCTGCGGTACAATGAAAGCCATCAAGCAACCAGGAACATTATTGAGCGCACAATCGGCGTGCTGAAACAACGGTTCCGCTGTCTGGACCATTCCGGAGGAGCCCTGCAGTACTCGCCTGAGCAAGTTTCGAACTTCGTAGTCGTGTGCTGCATGTTGCACAACATGGCAATCCTCAGGACCCAGCCAATGCCACCAGGCCTTGTAGCACCACCAGAGGAGGAGGAGGAAGAGGAGGAAGAGGACGAGGACGATGATCATCAGCAGCACCAAGGCAGGAGGGCGGCCCACAATGGTCAAACTGCAAGGGCCGTCCGTCAACGACTAATAGCAAGCCGCTTCTAGGGCCCCTGCCATTGCTACAAACACTAATCAACCCAGCACGCAACCCCTAAGCCGGCCAAGGCACCAATAATTCCAACCACCAGCCATGTATATTTTGAATACAGAAACTTATTTATTTTACAAACTCTGTGTGTGTCAATTCCTCATGACAAACTCATAGAAATAAACACAAAAAAACAGTCAATAACATAACTGGTTCTCACAACCTGGAGATAATGTCCAAAACACTAAACAAAAGTTGGACCATGAACCTCGGCCTTTAATAAAAAAATGACCAGCATTTTGTCACACCTCCTACTTTTTGACCTTCGAGGGTGATCTCCTTCCCTTGCGCACTTCCCCCCTTCTAACCCTACTGCTCCTCCGTAATGGGACCTCAGTGGCTGCAGCAAGGCTGGTGGAAGGCTGCTGCTCGTCAGACCCTGACACTGCAGATGCCCCTGAAGGACGGCCTCGACCACTTCTGGGCCTGGAGGGCCCGGCTGCAGACTGCACCAACTCTGCATGGGCGGCAGCAGTCTGTCCTACAGGCGGTGGCAAGTGCAGTGGAGAAGTGACAGTGTTGGCAGCAGGAATGCTGTCATCGTGAGAGAGGACAGCAACTCCCTGCTCGCCCGACACACTGGCACTCCCACGGGGCAGCACTTCAGCATCCGGAGCAATCTGCCGGAGAACAGATTGCTGGCCTGCTGCGGCGCGGTGACAGCCCTGGGGACATGTGCACGAACCATCGAGGTTGGCAACAGTCTGTGCTCGCGTGGCCTCCATCTGAGTCTGTATGAGAGCAGTCAGAGGTGGGATCACGGCAGCCAGTGACTGAATTGCAGCACTAAGCGTTAGTGTGGCATCCGCCTGTGCTACAGCGAAGTGCTCCACACTCCTTGCCAGTGACTCAATGCATTCGGGCACCCTTCCCACTGCACCCATGAGCTCAGTGTGCATGCACACCGCCTGGGTGTTCATTTCTGCAATCAGTCGCTCCTCCTCTGCGTCCATTGCAGTAGGAGTGTCTGGCATACTCTCCCTCTGGGGAGAAGGCCCCCGTTCTTCTCTACCCCCCCCATGGCGTTGCTGCAGCCCGCTGGGTCCTGGAGCTTCACCATCATCAACCCCTTCCCCCCTGCTCCCCTCCGGGGAAGGCGTGTTCCCAGTGTGGGCATGGGCTTCCTCGGGAGAGGGTGGCACTGATGCTCTGGCTTCCTCTTCCTCCTCAGCTGCAGCATCACTCCCAGTGGCAGCTTCAGGGCCCGTCTCCTCAGCTGGTGAATCACCATCTGAAAGCAGGGAGGTACAAGAGTGGCTTTAGCGTGAGGACAGGGTGGCAGTAATGGAGGAATAAGTGCAGCGAGTTAGCAAGTTGTATTGAAAGTGTCAAAGGCTGGTGTTGTGAGGGACAAGTGGAAGGACAGAGGACAAAAAGGTGATGACCTTACCATTGCTGTCCAGAACGGGATCGGCGTCTCCAGTGGCGACGGGACCGATCACCCGGCTTGCCACAATCCTGTGGACGCGCTCCTCCAGATCGCTGAGGGGTTGCAGCTGAGGCCGCCCTCCACCTGTCGATTGCTGCTGTCTCCGATTATGCGCCAGCTTGGCCTGTAAGAAAAAGGACAGCATCTGAATAAATATACAGCCATGGTCTTGCCTGATGTGCCTCCCAGAGGTGAATAGCCCTTACTGTATACAGCCATGGTCTTGCCTGATGTGCCTCCCATAGGTGAATAGCCCTTACTGTATGCAAAGTGTGGAATGTGTGTGTGTGTTTGATGAAAGGGCCATAGGTGTTGGATGAGTGTTGTGCATTGTGGTTTTAAGACCCTCTGGCCATAGAGTGAGGTTGAGATGGAGGGATGGAGAGGTATTGAGAAAAAGCCACTCACCCTGACGACCCGAGTGAGGTCGTTGAACTTTTTGCGGCATTGAGTATGGGTCCTGGGCACCATGCTCCTGGAGGAGACGCTCTGAGCCACCTCCCTCCACACTCTTCTGAACTCGCGTGGCAAAGGCCTCCTGCCACTCTCAGGGAACAGCATACATCGTCTGCGCTCCACTGCGCCAACCAGAGCATCTAAGGCCCGCTCGGTGAAGCGATGAGCGCGTTCTCTCACCCTCTCCATGCTTGGCAGCAAAATGGATTCACAGGTCTCTCCAGGCTGAGATTCAAGGCTGCAATGAGCAGGGTGTGGCTGGGGAGCAAGTGGCCCCCCCCCGCTTTAAGAAGTGTCCGGCGCCAGTGTGTCTGTGTTCCCTCGCTAACTGGCAGCAGCTGCGCTGCGCTTGCGCGCTGAGTTAGCGCCTCACTCCTTGGCCTTTGCGCCTTAAGGCAGGTGTGCAGCGCCTGCTTTAGCGCTCCACTCACCTCCCGGGGCGGTAAAAGTGAAGTTTCCTGTCAGTGCCGATAATTAGCGCCAGGCGCTAATATTTGCGTCCGGACGATATTTGCGCCCCAAATGGGGCGCGACCTAATTTCTACCCCTCTGGCTTCTTTTCACTCTGGCCACCAACCTGACCATGCAAGTGTCGCGGAGCCCACAATGTGGAGCTGGCTAAGGGGAAATAACAGATGCCATCACGCCAACAGTTTGCCATCAAATCATTTTTATACTTTCAAACAGGGATGGCATTTCGTCAATAAACAGAAACAATCACCCAAGTGGCTACCCCTGTGACTAATGGTGCTTTATTTTTCTCTTACGCGTGCTCCTACGTGGTGCTCCCCCTGTGGAGCAGAAGTGAAAACCCCTTGCTCACTTTGACACCTTTGGTGGGTGTCCTCTGGGTTTACGAGCCTGTGAGGGCTCGCCAAACCTCTGCTCATCCTACAGCAGTGCAGAGGCTGAGATGCCGATCTCAGTTGGGTGCGGACTCTGGTGGGGCTCTGACCGAGGGCTACGCAGTGGCATGGAAGTGTGAGCGCTTGGAGAGGAGCCCCCACTTCCTTGTTCTCTGCCACCAACTTCTCTCTCATGGGTCAGGTCCACCTCAGCGCTTGCACATTAGCGGGGCCATGGGGACCTGTATCTGCACTGGCAGTCCTACTCAAAAGGACTTCGATGAAGCTCTGGTTTCTCTGTTCAATAGCTGCCCATTGCTCCTCCAGAGATGTCAGTCTATTCTGAACATTCACCATGTTTTCCAGACTCTGGCGACTTATTTCCTCCATGGCCGCAGCCAGCCTTTCCACGGAGGTTGCCATCCTTTCCGTGGTGCTGCGTATATGCGCCATTGCCTCACTAATGGCTCTGCTCATGTTAGAGTTGGACTCCTCCATCCTCTCCACACTCGCAGTGACCCTGGAGACAAGACCTGTCAGAGACTCCTGCACCTGCTCCTGGAGTTCCAGCACCGCTCTCCTTCTGGATGGACCCAGAGGCACAGGGTCCACATGCAGCGGAGCAGAGCTAGGAGAGTCCTACGACCTCCGCCGAGGACTCTCCACTGCTGTCCCTGTCTCCACCACCTGCTGATGCTCACCTGTGAGCTGTGATACACACAGTGACAACACTACTCTATGTCCCGAAGGTCCCACCGAGGTGTGCGTATCTGTGCTGGTGCTGGGTGCGCTTACATCTGCTGACGCTGCGTCCTCAGAGGTTGCAGGTTTCCCTGAGCAGTCTTGCTGCGCAGCCTCTTCCTCGTCGACAGTGGAGTGGGGCTCTGTGGATGGTCCTGTGGGGGAGTAAAGGCATGGGTTAGACATTTGACGGAATGTGGCATGCACATGCAATAGTTCAGATGCTCAAGTGGCATTTTAATAATGTACTCCAGCAGCCATTTCAGTCACTCAAGCAGTGTAAATGAGAGAGACGCAAAACTATTCTATCACCAGCTTGCTCTGCATCACCTGTCTGTCTGTCCCCCACTTCCATCTCCACCTCTGTGCCGGCGATGTTCAGGGCCGCCTCTTCAGCCTGGGTGAGATGGGCTAGGGAAGGTGGCCCTCCTCCTGTCTTCACCCTTTCCCTTCTATTGTGGGCTCTCTTTTCCTGCAGTGAGGGAGACAAGTGGAGTTGGAGTGAGAATGATGGAGTGAATGTAGAGAGTCCAGAGCATAGATACTTAGAAGGAGACAAAGATGGAGTGAGGTTCCATGTCCAAGGGCCCTCCCTGTGCGTTGTTAGTCATTGTCATTGCATAACATTGAAAGGGAGTGTGAGGGCAGCATAGTCAAATAGTCAAGTGATTGGGTTCATAGAGTGAGAGGGATGGTGAAGGGTGCAAGGGTTGTAAGGGCAAAGTGGGATGTGGAGGAGGAGGTTGACAATGCAGAGTGCTGGTGATGAGAGGAGAAGGGGAGCAGAAGGAGGGTCAAGCTGAAGGTATACTCGCTTTGCCTGATCTTACAAGGTCATTGAACCTTTTAAGGCACTGCATCCATGTTCTGCTGCACACTGATCTGGAGGTTATATCCCTTGCCAGCTGTGCCCACACAGCCTTGGTTTCTTTGGGAGGCCTCTTCCTCCCAGATGAGGGGAAGAGCACCTCCCTGCTAGCTCTCACCCCCTCAACCAGCATTCCCAGCGCCTCATCGGAGAACCTCGGGGAGGCCCTTGCCTTGGAGTTGGCCATTGTTGAAGCAGATAAAAGTTTGGAGGTGGTGCACCATCGTCCAAAATCCAGTGGAATGAGCAAGCAACCCTTAAATAAAGCTGGATAAGTGACGTCAGCAGAGGCGAGTTTCAGTCCCAAAACATTAATTGGCCCAGGGGAACTCACACCTCTGAAATCAACTGGCCAATTAGGGGAAAATCACAATTTTTTCCCACCTCTCAGTGGAAGCGGGTTTGGAACCATCCCAAACCGAAACCCGCCTCCATTGGGAAAATCGCGCCCACAGAGTCAGAAGATTGGAATACAAATCCAGATTGGAGTACAATGCAATGGTCAGAACACATTTGGAGCACTGCGCTAAATTCTAACCACCACAGTACAAAAAGGACCTACATATCCTGAGGTAAGGGTGCAAAAAAGAGCAAGAATTTCTAGTGTAATGAAAAGTTGAACAGAGCTCAACTAATCTACAAAAAAGATACAGTGGGCATCACATTGAAGTAGAAAATATTAAATTAAATTGTTAAAATATCCTGGACTACTGGTTGAAAGTAAGTCAGAATGGTAGACCAGAGAATGTCCAAACTCAGAGCAGATATTAAGAAGAGCTTCTCAACTGAAATAATAAATTGTGGATGTTCCATATGGATTTGGATGCTAGTATGAGAGAGTTAGGATACTAAAAAGATGAGACTCTCTGGGCTAAACTGTTTAGCTGCCAACTAGAATTCTAACGCTGAAAAATTGGTGATTGCTTATTTTTGCATCTCTTAGGCATAGAGCGAAGCCAAGCCTAGATTAAGGCTCCCATCTTTTTAGCAAGAAAGGAAGCTGTGGCTTTTTATTTCCTGGCATTGTGCACAAAGTACAGAGTCTTGGCAAAAGCATTGCGCATCCACAGCAGGTGGAGCGAAGTAATTCATGGTTACGCAAGAAGTAAAATACCGCGGCTGCTGGATATCTGAAATAGAAAGAGAAAAAGTGCTGGAAACACTCAGCAGGTCAGGCAGCGTCTGTGGAGAGAGGAAGGTCGGGTTGTCAATTCAGGTCAATGACGTTTCGTCCGAACTGGAAGATGTTCGAGATGAACAGCATTTAAGCAGGTACCGAGCGAGGGAAAAAAAGGGGGAAGGAAAAGAGAAAGGAGAGGTCTGTGATTGGTTTGAGGGTCGGAGTTGATTACATGACAAAAGTGCACCTGAATTGACTGTGCATTATACACCCTGTCTGACTTTCTGTTCCATTGAAGTCAATGGGAGGTGACTCGGGGGAGGTGTATGATGGGCAGTCAATTCGATATCGCACATTTACACCATTGCTTAGTTAAAATTAACTCAATTAAGTGGTAAATGCCATCTAATCATTTTCCATATTATGCTTATTATGTATGTTATTGTGGCAGTTGATAGGTGTCCATGTTCTAATAATGTTTGCTTGTTTCCTTGATGTCCTATTTGACCCTCAGATGAACTCCCGACCCCATATCCGCTCCATCACCAAGACTGCATACTTCCACTTCCGTAACATCGCCCGTCTCCGTCCCTGCCTCAGCTCATCTGCTGCTGAAACCCTCATCCATGCCTTTGTTACCTCTAGACTTAACTATTCCAATGTTCTGCTGGCTGGCCTCGCATCTTCCACCCTACCTAAATTTGAGCTCATCCAAAACTCTGTTGCCTGAATCCTAACTCGCACCAAGTCACGTTCACCCATCACCCCTGTGCTCACTGACCTACATTGGTTCCCAGTCCGGCAATGCTTCGATTTTAAAGTTCTCGTCCTTGTTTTCAAATCCCTCCTTTAGCCTCACAACCTTCCAAGATATCTGCACTCCTCCAATTCGATATGCTTTGTACCACCATTGGCGGCCGTGCCTTCAGCTGCCAAGGCCCTAAGCACTGGAATTCCCTCACTAAACCTCTCCATCTCTCTACCGCTCTCTCCCCTTTTAAAACACTCCTTAAAACCTACCTCTTTGACCAAGCTTAGGTCACCTGTCCCGATATCGCCTTATGTGGCTTGGTTTCAAATTTTAATTGATAATCCTCCTGTGAAGCACCTTGGGACATTTTAATACGCTAAAGGCGTTATATAAATACAAGTTGTTGCTGTTGTTGTTGTTCCTCTATTCAGGTGTTGCACTTTATTAAGAGGTTTGAAGTCCACTTTAATCACTTGGTACTTCCAGTAAGAACTGCTATCCAATAACCATACTAAGAATAATACATTAACTGACAATAAATACATAATAATGTGACAAAACTGGTCTATTATTTTGACTAATTGTACATTGGTATCTTAATTCTTGCTTTTCATTTTGGGAAAAGCAGATCTGCGATGTAAGGTCCAGGGGAACTTGATAGCTAGGTTGAGCTTGGTGCCAAAGACCACTGGAATTTATTGGCGAATCAGTCGGGCAGTTGTTGATGACTCCCTCTCTATCCCACTTACTTGTCTGAAAATGATGGCAGCTCAGATAGAGCATCTTCCTTGATCCTACCTCACTGAAGCCTTTTTCTGCCTGAAGAGCAGCTGGTGAGGGCTATAATTGGCTTACACTCTAATTGATTTGTGCCTGATGTTCCATCATCTGTCTCATGCCTTGATGCATTCATGGGGCAGATGTATGTACTCCAACAGGGACCAGTGCTACCTGTTCTGGACACCAGTCTCTCAGAGCAGGCAGACCTCAATAATGAGATTCTGTCAAATGTGTTGGCCTGCTCTAGAGGCAAGGAGATGGAAGGGATGAAGAAACTAAGTGAATAATATATTACAGAACATCTGCCCCAATAAATGGATAGCTCCAAGCTAACAAGATATGACTATTGCCGAATCATATTTTATTGGCTCTCCAGCTATCATTCCTATTTTATATACGCTATTTCTTGTAAACTGAGCCTTTAGGCATAACGGGAATACTTTTCCTACTTTATGTCCAGTAGGGATTCCCTTCCTCGCTGGAGCAGACAAAAATTTGCATATGCACTAAAATGTGTCAACAACTTGACATCAGAAAATTATCCTGAATATGTGACCAGGATTATCTACGGTTACTAAGGCAAACTCAGCTTATGGTTCCCACACAACACTTATACACTGAAAACGTGCTCTGCTTGGATAAGAAAGCAATTAAATATCTTAGTAACCTTTGCTGAGATAGTCCTGATTGAACCATATAATGGGAGATAGCGTTGCGTACTCCTGTGTTAATTAACCAGTCCTGTGCTTGCTGACGGTTCATTGTGTTCTTTTGCACAAGTGTCTCCGTTAAATGAAATTGCAAACTCTCAAGTGCAGGAAGTGGTTGCATGGAATGGCCAGGATGAGTTACCTGTCTAATGGACTAATGTTGATCGGTGCATGTTTGCTTGATTAAAACATGCACCGGAAAAATGCTTCCTGGGCGGATACCTAAAACGGGCGTTTGGCCCCTTATAACTGTAGCACACTTGCTTCACAAGGAAAGCTGTTACAGAGTTATGTCATCCCCTGGCGGATGAACTGCACACAATTTCTATGACAGGGACAGCTCTTCCCTGAGTGCAAAGGTCACAATTGCAGTTATAGGGGGAAAAATTCAGTTGTTTGCGCCTCCCGTTAGTGCCTTAAGAGGGCGCTAATGGGGCGAAAAGCAACTAGCGCCCGGGCGCGGCGATGTTTGCGCCGCTCGTGAAATTAACTAGACATTTTGCGACGGCACTAAACACTACCGCCACGATCTCCTGCGCCGGCAGATCGTGACGTCAGTCGAGTGCGCAACGCCCCGGTAGCGCCCCGGAGCGGATATTAAGTGGCACCCCCTGCCTTACTGCCTGCCGCTAGCAATGACAGGTTGAGGGGAGCGTTTTGCAGTCAGGAAGGGACTGGGGAATTGCTATTTAAAGGCGACCGCTTCCTGCCTTTTTTTGTTGGTGACATTTTTGAACCACGCATTCTGAGAGAGAGAGAGAGACTTCTGGAGAGATTCAACACTGTGTGAAGGAGTTTTGGGTACTGAGCAGCACTTTGCAGGTTCATTTTGATTTGCCCTTCCTTGTATCGATTTAGAAAAGACTGTGGGGGCTGCACTCTGAGCACTTTCCCTGGACCTCTCCATTGTTCTTTCCTGCAGATTTGATGTAGAGGTCTCTCCAGGCCGAGATTCAAGGCTGCAATGAGCAGGATGTGGATGGAGAGCAAGATCAACCCTCCCCTTTAAGAACTGGCCGGCGCCATTGTGTCTGTGTTCCATTGCTGACTGACATCACATGAGCTTCCCCAGCGCTCTGAGTTAGCGCCTCGCTCCTCGGCCTTTGCGCCTTAAGACAGATGTGTAGCACCTGATTTAGCGCTCCAATCACCTCCAGGGGCGATAAAAGTCAAGTTTGCAGTTGGAGGCGATAATTAGCACCAGGCGCTAATCTTTGCGCCCGGCCGATAATTGCGCCCCAAATGGGGCGATACTGAATTTCTCCCCCATAGTGTTTTCACCCACTGCGTCCATCCAATCCACAACTGAGGCTATATATCAAAATCAGTCAGCTGTCCACAGATGCACCAAGCAAGAGACAATAGGTTAGAGGAAGTAGAAAAAGGCAGTAGCTGGACAGGCATTAATCTATTTTCTGATAGCAGGTTTCTCAGAAGTGTCGAGCATTGTCAATGGCACCCTTGCTTCATGAGGAAAGCTTTTGCAAAGATACCATTGCATTACCTAAGACACCAGTCACTCCTGTAAGTGGACCTCGCGTCCTCTACAATCTGGAGTGCATCTTTTCTGACACTATCAAGGTAAATGATTGCAAGACCCAGAGATCGTAACAGAGAACTGTCACTCTGTACACCAGCTATTGGAATGCAACATCTGCCACATTGCAATTCCTCTCTTTGAAAGCTATTGTGCATAGACATTCTTACAAAATCTAAGCACAGGTTTTGAACCAATAAGTGCTTTTATTTACATAAGATTGATTAACATACAGTAACTAGTAGAACACAGTGAAATATACATTGTTCTGCACTCCTTGAATATATAAAGATATCACTCATATTCTCTTTGGCCCCAAATCTCCTGGGGGTCTGTTCCCTCGGCAATCTGAGGAGTCCCCAGCCACCTACTTCCCTGGCTAGGCTGGCATCACATTCAAAACCAAATAGCCTCGCAGCTCTTGGCTACAAGATTCACCAACTGACTGAAGACTGTATACTGGTTGTGGACTATCAATATGATTCTGTAGGAGGAGGGCCCTGAACAGTGAACCATTTCTCTTGGGTTTCCACTCATCTTCTGGCAGAGATATGGCAGGAGATTCAGAGAAGCCTCAAAGACATAGGGCTGGATTTTCATTGACCCGTGGAGGTGGGTTTGGAGGCGTGTGGGGGCTTAAATTGCGAAAACTGGCGGGCGGGCACAAGCCCGCCTCCATCCCGCCTCCACGCAATTTTCATTAAATCGTGTCTACTGGTTCCGACTCCGTCCCGCCTCTAAGAGGCGGGATAGGCTGTTAAGGCCCTTAACAAGCACTAAATTGCCTCTATAATGCCATTTTGAAAGGCCTTTGTGATTTTAACCCCTTTTCTATGTGAAGCACGCCTGTTCTGAGCCACGAATGTGAAACCTGGCGGGAGCACATTTGGATAGCGCTGGCTGGCTGGCTGGCTGGCTGGCAGGCTGGCAGTGGTGGTGGATGGATGGGAGACATATCTGGGAGTGGTGTTGGATGGATGGGAGACATATCTGGGAGTGGTGGTGGAAAAATATCTGGGAGCAGACTTAGGGCTGCTGCTGCTCATTTTGCATCCAGGTCCTCTCACAGCAAAGGCCAGGCAGTCTCTGAAGACCTTCAATGCAGCAGCAATGATGACATCATCAGAGGCGACTTTCAGACTGAAACCACTAATTGGGTCATGGGTTCCCACATGCTGGAACTCAATTGCCCAATTAGGTGAAAATCGCATCAATCTCCCACATCCAATTGCAGTCGGGTGGATAACACGACCCCAACCCGCCCCAGTATCAAAATCCAGCCCATACTATCCCAAGAACCCCAGCCAACCAAGGGCCCTACCCACACCTCAACAACATTTGCCACTCAAACTCACTACCCTGGGTTGGGGTCGATTCATTGTTTCCATGATCATTGGCTTGCAAATCCCCCCAAATATTTTCTAAAACAAAGGCAGCAGATGATTATACCTCTAATAATTTCATTAGAAATAAATAGCCATTCATCAATAATGAATCAAGGCAATCTCTGGCAATGGTGGGTTGTTTATGATTCACCGTCTTGGCCCCGGGTTGATTACCCAATCACTACTTCAGACAACCATGGTGCAACCTATAAAAAAACTCAGACCTTAAGGAATCCTTTCCCCAGACAACTCTGCCGTTCTGAGCTGATGGCTTTCTGTTGAAAAGATACTTTGTATGGCCTTGTGTGTGTTAATCCTATACATGCTGTTCCCAGCAGTACAAACCATAAATTTAAAGAATTCAGCCTAGACAATAAAGTACATTGTGGTCACAGGTACGAATGTGGTTCCTGGTGTAGGGACAGTGCGCACACAAGGCTGAGAAGTAGTCACACTCGTGTTTGGTATCTCCTCCAGAACTGCTCTTCCTCCTCCAAATCTGGGACTGCCATTGGAATTGCTAAATCAGTTCCCGTCAGTGTTGTCAACTCTGGTTGGAGGAATTCCTGGAGATTTCATCACCTGATCTCGCCCCCCACCCCCCCACCTCCGACAGTCGTTTTTGCCCCCCTCCAATATTTTTACAATAAGCACACAAAAGTGTTCAAAGAAAATGAATAAAAAACACACCATTTTTTTAACGCCCCTATGATTTCTCGCTCCTGGGTTGCTGGCAGCAGTGTCTAGAAGATTAATCATTAATTACAGGAGACTCCAGGAATAATCCCTGGAGGGTTGGGGCCCCTAATTCCCATTTGGCCCCAATTTTAACGCCAGCTGGATTCCCCGCTCAGGCCCGAGTTAAAATTACAGTCGGGTCTCAATGATGTCATTGGGCCGCAACGTGCATCTGTAAAGAAGGATCCTGTTGGCTCCGGGCGCGGGTCCTTGCTGCCCGCTCAGGACAGCAGATTAAAATTGCAGATGTTGCCATTATGGCGGCTTTCGGACAGGTAAGAGCCAGGAGCGATTTTAACCGCCCGCCCGCCAGGTTTCTGCTGAGCGAGTAGGGTTAAAATCGTCCCCAGCTGTAGGTGAATTAGGAGCTGGAACCAAAACTATTTTAGGAAAAGGAGTTGTAAATAAAATCTTACATTGCAAAATCAAGGCCTAAAGAGTAACAAACAGCAATGTGCCAAAGAAAACGCTAATAAAGCAATATAAAAAGCAAAAAATCATTACAAACGTTCAAACCAACATTGAAAAGTACCATAAACCATTAAAAAGGCAATGCTGAATGACTGGGCCATCCAGAGGAGACTTCTCCCAAAACATTAGATTCAGCTTGCAACTGATAACATACAAACATATACGAACATACGAATTAGGAGCAGGAGTGTGCCACTCGGCCCTTCGAGCCTACCCCGCCATTCAATAAGAGCATGGCTGATCTGATTACTCCACATTCCCGCCTACCCCCGATAACCTTTCACCCCCTTGCTCACCAAGAATCTATCTACCTCTGCCTTAAAAATATTCAAAGACTCTGCTTCCACCGCCCTCTGAGGAAGAGAGTTCCAAAGACTCACGACCCTCTGTGAGAAAAAAATTCTCCTCATCTCTGTCTTAAATGGGCGACCCCCCTATTTTTAAACAGTGACCCCCCTAGTTCTAGATTCTCCCACAAGAGGAAGCACCCTCTCCACATCCACCCTGTCAAGACCCCTCAAGATCTTATATAACCATACAATTTGCATAAAGGTATAATGAGGATTGCTTTGGATGAGCTGAGAACACACAGAGAGACATTTTGGGTGGCAAATTTGAAGCGTTGCAAATGAGACAGAGTTCTGTGCCTGATGCTGTGATCTGTGCTACCATCCAGCGATGCTCTGCATTGGGTGCAGGTCCTCGAATAATGGTCCACTAATGTAAATAATCATTAGCCTTCTCAAAAATATCAAATTATGAATTAGGCCTTAATGATATTGTGCATATTAATTTAGATGGGGCTATGAGAATAATATAATCACCAGTGTTACTGTTATATTATGTCCATGTTTTAATTGCTAATAAATGTATCATTAATTGTACAGATGATTGCAATACTTTGGTGCATTAAAGTTATTTGCTTCTGCTAATTGTTAACTGTAATTAAAGTTTAATATGAATACAACATAAGAAAAAATATTATAAGATTTAGGAGCAGGAGTGGGCCATACGGCCCCTCGAGCCTGCTCCGCCATTCAATAAGATCATGGCTTATGATTTTGTGTGAAGCTTCATCTGTTGGGAATTTAGGCTTCACAGAGTTTCCAACCATTTACTTTATGTAAAATCATAAAGTTTATCCTATTATGCTACCGTATTACAGGTGCAGTCCCAGTTATGCCCATCCCAGAGAGGCCTGGAAATCTCAAGGCAGCGCAGGTCGAGGCAGAGATCAGACGGAGAGATTCTGCTCTACCTTTCCCTCTCTTCAGCATTTGGGAACTCAAACTCAAGACAGGTGCTGGCACATCGGCAGTCCGATTTACCCTCTGCCCGAATTAACTGAAGGAGATGGAGCAGAGTGTTACAGGGGCTGCCGATTCACTATTGCCCAGACAGATTTCACCCCCAGTGTTCCTCCGCTTCTGCAATGAGGAAAAGCAACTCTATAGTTCCTTGAAAGTACAAATGCAGGTAGATAAAGCTATAAACAATTCAATAGTAGTTTCAGCTTTATAAATCATAGAATCAATTAAATTTATGGCACAGAAGGAGGCCATTCGGCCCATCGTGTTTGTGTCGGCCGAAAAAGAGCTACCCAGCCTAATCCCACTTTCCAGCTCTTGGTCCGTAGCCCTGTAGGTTACGCACTTCAAGTACATAGCCAAGTACTTTTTAAATGTGATGAGGGTTTCTGCCTCTACCACCCTTTCAGGCAGTGAGTTCCAGACCCCCACCACCCTCTGGGTGAAAAAGGTTCTCCTCAACTCCCCTCTAATCCTTCTACCAATTACTTTAAATCTGTGTCCCCTGGTTATTGACCTCTCTGCTAAGGGAAATAGGTCCTTCCTATTCACTCTATCTAGGCCCCTCATAATTTTATATACCTCAATCAAGTCTCCCCTCAGCCTCCTCTGCTCCATAGAAAACTACCCCAGCCTATCCAATCTTTCCTCATAGCTAAAATAAAATAGGGGCATATAGTAGAAGAGTAAAGAGGTAATGATAAATTTGCACAAGTCAGTGATTATTCCACTGTTAGAGACTGTGTGCAGTTTTGGGCACCCATTACAGAAAGGAAATTAAAAAGAGTGCAGAATAGATTCACCAGGATAATATCAAGGCTGAGAAATTATAATTCTGAGCAAAGTCTACAGATACTGGCACTATTTCCATTGGAGCCGAGAAGGCTAAGAAGAGATTTAATCAAGGTATTTAAAATTCTGAAGCGTTTTGACAGGTGAATAAGGAAAGGCTATTTTCTCTGGGTGGGGATTCAGTGACGAGGAACCATCAGCTTCAAATTGTCATTAAGTGAGTGAGGAGAGAGGTTTGGAGACATACATTTAAACAGGAAGTTGTTGGAGCGTGAAATGCTTTGCCACAGGGAGGAGCTGAGGCAGAAATCATTGTATCTCTTAAGAGAAGAGGAAGTAAACATTTGAAACAGAATAAAATGCAGGGCTTTGGGCAGAGAGCGGGGAAGTGGGATTAGTTTTGAATTGTTCGAGTAAAGACCCAGTACAGACACGATGGACTAAAGAACATCTTTCTGGGTTGTAAACATTTATGGTTCTGTTTTTAGTGTAATTACAATGAGAGTATCGTTAAATGTACTTGTATTCCAATTGATAGTAGTGTTGTTTCATTATTTACTGACAGAAATTATTATATTTAGTGAGGAACAGCACCTCATCTTTCGATTAGGCATTTTACAGCCTTCTGGACTCAACATAGAGTTCAACAATTTCAGACTATAACCTCTGCTCCTATCTTTTTTTCATTTAATTTTTTTCTCTCTCTCACATGGCAGCTGTCTTTCATTCTGCCATTGCCATTTACACTTCATCTAGAGCCATCTTTTGTTTCTTAACTTGTCCCATTACCATCTCCTTTTGCCTTGCACCATCTCTTAATGTCTCTTAATCTCTCCTGCCTTCCATCCTATCACAGACCTTCCCTTTTGTTCTTTCCTCCCCTCCCCCCCTTTCCCTGCCCCTGCACTTGCTTAAAAACCTGTTCCATCTCCAGCTTTTTCCAGTTCTGACGAAGGGTCATCGACCTGAAACATTGGCCCGAAAATTAGACCTAATATGCGAGAGTACGCACTGTGTACTCTCGCGTATTAGGTCCCGAATTGCCGGTTTCCTGCATGCACTGCGCATGCGCGGGAAACCGGCACTTCGTGTATTGCAAAGGGGGCGGTTCCTAAGTGAACCGCGTGTGCACTACAGGTTGTGCGCACGCAGTGCACTTAGTTTTTTTTTCATGTTTGAACGCGCAGTTAAGTGGTGAAGATTTTACACATAAAGAAAGCAGGCGTAGGACCCCCTTTTAACAAGGTAAGTAGTTAATTAAGTGTTATTTAAAAAAAATTTCAACAGGTTTATCTTTTTTAGAGACTTTAAAGAAAGGTAAATTTATTTTTATAACTTTTAAAAAGAATTTAAATTTTTTCAAAAATTTAATTTTTTGTTTAAAGTGGTTAATTTATTTAACTATAGTTATTTTATTAATGTGATGGCTTTTTTTTAAAATTTAATTGAGGTTTAGCTGTTCTTTTGGGGGCGTGTAGTATTCATAGCTTTGACAGCCCTTGCTGTCAAAACTATGAATGAAAGATGGTGTGCTACCATTGGCTCTAACTGTCCCACGTGATCCCAGAGCTCGCACGAACTAATTGCGCCTCTGGGACACGCAAGCACTGCACGCCGGCAACAGGGAGAGGCCCTCAAACTGAAGTTCATGTGGGCCCGAAACAAAAAGGTAGGCACGGAGTGCGATATCGCGGGGAATCCTTACCCCCGCGGCAACCATCGATGTTTAATTTCAGGGCCATTAACTCTGTTTCTCTCTCCACAGATGCTGACTGACCTGCTGAGTATTTCCAGCATTTTCTGTTTTTATTTCAGATTTCCAGCATCCGCAGTATTTCGCTTTTATATTTAGTTTCTTTCTGTGGCGATTATTTCAATTTTTGGAAATTAGTAATCGTTGATGACTGGAATTTTGTTGTGATCACTCTACTCGACAGAAACAATTTCTGAAAGTATCTATACTAGTCATATACCTAGTCGTATATTTCGATTTAAGTCAGTTGTATTGTAATGGAGTGTTGTTACGGACTATAGATGCATGCCTCACCCCTGAATGTCAATGACCCAAACCCTGTAACTCCAGCAGCAAGACTGATCCACATCCGACGTCACTGCCTCAGGACCTGAGCTGTAAGATAAAAGTGCCTGAACACTTGCAGCTCTTGATCCGATAAAATGTTCTTTTTGTGGCTCTCGAGTTTTGAAAAGTTAGTCCTCCCTGCCGAACATGATCAAAAAAAAAAAAAAAATCAAATCCAAATAAAGTTGGATTAAAAAGGCGTGAATCCACAATCTGACCGGTAACTCTGATCATGGAATCACTCCTAACCGTTTATGTTCTTTGGTTAAAACTAGATCAGAATTATCTGTGCTGCATCATATCAGTGCACAAGGTTAGATTATGAGGAGAGATTACATTAACTAGTCTTGTATTCCCGGGAGTATAGAAGGTTAAGGAGTGATTTGATTGAGGTTTTTCGGATTTTGAAACAAATTGATAGGGTAGATAGAGAGAAGCCTTTTCCGCTGGTGCAGGTGTCTCGGTCAAATGGACATAACCTTAAAATCAGAGCCAGGCCATGCAGGAGAGAAGTTAGGAAACACGGCTTCACGCGAAGTGTGGTAGAAGTTTGGAATTCTCACCCACAAAAAGATGCTGGCCCAATTAATAATGTTCAATCTGAGATCGGTAGATTTTTGCTAGCCAAGGCTTTAAGAGGATATGGAGCCAAGGCGGGTGGATGGAGTTAGGATGCAGATCTCATCTGAACGGTGGAATAGACTCGAGGGGCTGAATGGCCGACTCCTGTTCCAATGTTCCACCGTGCTGATATATAACAGCTGTCTCTTTATCACAAATCGCACATATATAATTGTGCATTGTACAGCTGCACACTGTTTGCTAACTTTGTATAGAGTTTTCTAACTCTGTGGACGAGGACTGGCTGACAAGTCAAACGTGGACCTGAAGGACACTGCTCTTAATTCCCGTGCAATCGAAACCGGGCTTTGAAACACTGAACTGAGTGCTGTGGCCTGTGAGCAAAGTTAGACTTAACTTCCAGCTCTTAAATTTTACTTCTGATGAAGCTGATGTATTACTGCAGGTAGTTTAATATACATTACTAGGATTAGATGAAGTAGGGTGGGAGGAGGCTCGTGTGGAGCATAAACCAGCTGGGCCCAACGGCCTGTTCTTGTGCTGTATTTTTTTTACCTTTGCAGTCTCGCAAGATTTTGGAATAAAACCAGGAATCTAGCTGTGGAAAAATGCCAAAATGATGCATTTAGGGAATAAAATTTCAATAATCCACCACAAGTTAATTATGACTGTTAAAGATACAAATGTAATTTTACTTCCCTTCTGTGACTGTTTTAAGTTAGTAAGATTTTTAAATACCTACTGTATGTAGTAGCTGGCATGAGTCCAACAAACAAATTAACATTCATTTAATTTCAAAAGAGACAATTTTAATTTAAAAAGTATTCCCAACCTTCTCTGTCAGCATATCATACTCCTTTTTCCAGATATGCAGGCAGTCAAACCACATGTTCCCCAGTTCTGACGAAGGGTCATCGGCCTGAAACGTTGACTCTGTTTCTCTCTCCACAGATGCTGCCTGACCTGCTGAGGATTTCCAGCGTTTTCTGTTTTTATTTCAGATTTCCAGCATCCGCAGTATTTTGCTTTTGAACACATTTTTTCCAGTCCTTTACCAATCCTACTTTGCAGCTAGTCATGAACATGTATATATGAGAAGCCATGAAGTGACTCACATGGTGCCAGCTTTGCGTTGTTGGTAACAAATCTTGCTTCTGAGTCAGAAAGTTGTGGGTTCAAGCTCCACTCCAGAGGCTTGAGCACATAATCTAGGCTGGTACTTCAGGGAGTGCTGCACAGTCAGAGCTGCTGCCTTTCCGATGAGATATTAAACTGAGGCCTTATCTGCCTTCTCAGGTCGACCAAACAGATTCCGTGGCACTATTAGAAGAAGATAAAGAGGGATCCCACAGGGAGTAGTTGAGGCGAATAGCATAGATGCATTTAAAGGGGATGTTAGATAAGCACATGAGGGAGAAAGGAATCGAAGGATATGTTGGGGTTAGATGAAGAGGGGTGGGAGGAGGCTTGTGTGGAGCATAAACACCGGCATGGACCTGTTGGGCCGAATGGCCTGTTTCTGTGCTGTAAGTACTTTGTAAAAGAGATAAAGGGAGAAAGCAGGGACAGGGTACTGAATTTGGACGATCAGCCATGATCTCATTAAAGGGCGGAGCAGGCTCGAGGGGCCGAATGGCCTACTCCTGCTCCTATCTTCTATGTTTCTATGTAACAGTGCGTCAGCCGTTGCTCAGTGGGTAGCACTCTCGCCTCTGAGTCAGAAGGTTGCGGGTTCATAGTCCCACTCCAGAGACTTGAGCACAAAAATGTAGGCTGACACTCCAGTGCAGTACTGAGGGAGTGCTGCACTGTCAGAGGGGTCGTCTTTTGGATGAGGTGTTAAACCAAGGCTCCGTCTGCCTTCTCAGGTGCACATAAAAGATCCCATGGCAGTATTTTGAAGAAGAGCAGGGGAGTTATCTCCGGTGTCCTGGCCAATATTTATCCCTCAATCAACATCACTAGAATTGATTATCTATTCATTATCACCTTTAACACAGCATTAGTTTCCACATGTATGCTGACGACACCCAGCTTTACCTCATTACCACTTCTCTCGACCCCTCCATGGTCTCTAAATTGTCAGACTGCTTGTCCGACATCCAGTTCTGGATGAGCAAAGATGTTCTCCAATTAAATATTGGGAAGACTGAAGCCATTGTTTTCGGTCCCCGCCACAAACTCCGTTCCCTAGCCACTGACTCCATCCCTCTCCCTAACATCTGTCTGAGGCTGAACCACACTGTTTGCAACCTTGGTGTCATATTTGATCCTGAAATGAGCTTCCGACCACATATCCGCAGCATAACTAAGACCACCTATTTCCACTCCGTAACATCGCCCATCTCCGCCCTTGCCTCAGCTCATCCGCTGCTGAAACCCTCATCCATGCCTTTGTTACCTCTAGACTGGACTATTCCAACACACTACTGGCTGGCCTCCCACATTCTACCCTCCGTAAACTTGAGGTGATCCAAAACTCGGCTGCCTGTGTCCTAACTCGCACCAAGTCCCGTTCTACCATCACCCCTGTGCTCACTGACCTACACTGGCTCCCGGTTAAGCAACGCCTCGACTTCAAAATTTTCATCCTTGTTTTCAAATCCCTCCATGGCCTCGCCCCTCCCTATCTCTGTAATCTCCTTCAGCCCCACAACCCTCCGAGATATCTGCGCTCCCCTAATTCTGCCTTCTTGCGTATCCCTGATTATAATCGCTCAACCATTGGTGGCCGTGCCTTCTGTTGCCTGGGCCCCGAGCTCTGGAATTCCCTGCCTAAAACTCTCCACCTCGCTACCTCTCTCTCCTCCTTTAAGACGCTCCTTAAAACCTACCTCTTTGACCAAGCTTTTTGTCACCTGCCCTAATCGCTCCTTATGTGACTCGGTGTCAAATTTCTTTGTGTTATAATACTCCTGTGAAGCGCCTTGCGATGTTTTACTACGTTAAAGGCGCTATATAAATACAAGTTGTTGTTGTTGTCGCTGTTTGTGGAAGCTCATGTTTCCCACATTACAACAGTGACTGCACGTCAAAAAGTATTTCATTGGCTGTAAAGCGCATTGGGACATCCGGTGGTCGTGAGAGGCGCGAAATAAATGCAAGTCTTCCTTTCTTTTACTACTATTCATTAATACTTTATTGGCTGTGAAGTGCTTTGGGACATCCTGAAATGTGCAAGGCATCATATAAATTCAAATTATTTCTTTTAACCATCTGCATTTCCTCCCTTCGTGTGCTGATGCTGAACTGCATCATCTCCGTGGCCCCGATTTTAACTGGGGGCTAGTTTCTAGCAGGTAAGTTTTGATGTAAGTTCAAAACTGACCCGATCTGGGGTTACGTTTACGATTACATGAAGGTGACAAGGAACTGCACCCACCATCAGCGCATATTGGAGAATCATTGATGCTTTTGGAAATGAAAATCGGGAGAGATGTTTAACAGGCGGCTGCTCCGATCTTGCCTGTTTTACACTATCGACCAAAGTCAAAATGACCCCCGAGGCGTGTTATTAATGAAGTATGATGAAGAAAGTGATACAGAACCACATACTGGAAGGATGTGACATAATAATTGTTATAATATGGATAGTGATGACTATTATATAGTGAAACCTAAAGCAGTAGCTGTGGCTCAAATGCTAGCACCCTCACCTCTGAGTCAGAAGGTTGTGGATTTAAGTCCCACTCCAGCCACTTGAGTGCAAAAATGTACGCAACACTGAGGGAGTGCTGTACTGTCGGAGGTGCCGCCTTTCAGATAAGACCTTAATAATAAGGGGCTGCCGTTTCAAAACTGAGATGCGGAGAAACTTCTTCACACAGAGGGTAGTAAATCTATGGAATTTGCTACCTCAGAGAGCTGTGGAAGCTGCGACATTAAATAAATTTAAAACGGAGATAGACAGTTTCCTAGCTGATAAGGGAATTAAGGGTTATGGGGAGCGGGCAGGGAAGTGGACGTGAGTCTAGGTTCGGATCAGCCATGATCCTATTGAATGGCGGAGCAGGCCCGAGGGGTCGTATGGCCTACTCCTGCTCCTACTTCTTATGTTCTTATGTTCTTATATTAAACCGAGGCCCTGTCTGCTCCCTCAAGTGGACATAAAAGATCCCATGGCACTATTTTGAAGAAGAGCAGTGGAGATATCTCCTGGTGTCCTGGGCCAATATTTATCCCTCAATCAACATCACTAAAACAGATTACCTGGTCATTATCACCTTGATGTTTGTGGGAGCTTGCTGTGTGTCAAAGTGGCTCCTGTGTTTCCTACATTTCAACAGTGACTACACTTCAAAATAGCATTTCATTTGGGACGTCCGGTGGTTGTGAAAGGTGCTACAGAAATGCAAGTCTTTCTTTCTTTAAAGTTTGCGACATCACACCAGTGTTGAGGGACCTTGAAAAGGAAATGATAATGGAGAGAGATGTACAACGGGCGTCTGATCCGAAATCGCCCATTTTACACTATCGCTTCAAAGTCAAAATGACCCACATATTGTTGTTGTAAAACAGCAAACTCGCAGTGAGCAACTCCATGGGAGATCTGCTAGTTAATCTGAAAAACATTATTATGGAAATACAGCATGTCATGTAGGAGAGCGGGTTGAGTTTTAAAATTAATTTTGGTTTTTAAAATGATTAAAAAATATTTTATAATGGGCACCTGCGCCTGGAATTTCCATGGTTGGGGGGGACGGGGGGGTGGTAGAATATCCAGGGTGGGGGGGGCCTGGATTGTGATAGGTAAACCGAGGAGAACGGGCTTCCCTTCAGGCCCTGACGAATTTAGCAGCAAGGCCTGATTAACATTTCTTTTTCTCCTTTCCCCCCCTAGGCAGCCATCCAGATTGAAAGGCTGGCTGGCTGTCAGGCGGTTAGGCCTGTGGCACCAGGCCGCAGCTGGGGAGCAGAGAGGAGGGAGGGATCGAGGGCGGGTAGAAATGTCATGGATCGAAGGCCGGAGGGGAGTCAGGGGCCGGGAATCGGAGGCCGGAGGAGGGGCTCGGAGGCCGGGGATCGGAGGCCGGAGGAGGGGCTCAGGGGCCGGAGGCCGGAGGAGGGACTCGGAGGCCGGGGATCGGAGGCCGGAGGAGGGGCTCGGAGGCCGGGGATCGAAGGCCGGAGGAGGGGCTCAGGGGCCGAGAATCGGAGGCCGGAGGAGGGGCTCGGAGGCTGGGAATCGAAGGCCGGAGGAGGGGCTCAGGGGCCGGAGGCCGGAGGAGGGGCTCGGAGGCCGGGGATCGAAGGCCGGAGGAGGGGCTCAGGGGCCGAGGATCGGAGGCCAGAGGAGGGGCTCAGAGGCCGGAGGCTGGAGGAGGGACTCGGGGGCCGGGGATTGGAGGCCGGAGGGGATCCAGGGGCCGGGGATCGGAGGCCGGAGGAGGGGCTCAGGGGCCGGGGATCAGAAGGCCGGAGGGGGAGTTGGAGTCTGGGGATCAAAGACAGGAGGGAGGATTGGGGGGTTGGGGATCAGAGATCGGAGGTGGGGTTGGGGCCAGAGGCTGGGGTTCGGAGTCCAGAGGGGGAATCGGAAGGTTGGAGTGGGGGTCGGGGGTGATTGGAAGGGTCGGGGGTGATTGGAATGGTCGGGGGTGGTGTCCAATTATGGGGGGTAGGTGAGGCAGTGATCCAGCAGTCCTCGCCTCTCTTTAGTTGTCGGGTTTCCCTTGGCCGGGGAAGTCCAGCCTCCATGGGTTAAATTTAAAATGGAGATTCAAAATGAGGCACGCAGCCTCATTCCGTAAAAAACGGAAGTGGGCGGGCTGGAGGTGGGTTGGGGTCGGGCTTCCGATTTCTGCCACTTTATTCTCCCATCCGACCGAAACACACCCGTCTACTGGGGTTAAGTCGACAAAGGGATAGAGGCAGGTTAATTGAGTGGGCAATAAGGTGGCAGATGGAGTATAATTTGAGCTTATTCACTTTGGTAGGAAGATTAGAAAAGCAGAATATTTTTTAAATGGTGAGCAACTGTTAAATGAGAGTGTTCAGAGGGACCTGGGTGTCCGTATACATGAAACACAAAATGTTAACTTATAGGCACAGCAAGCAATTCGGAAGGGAAATGGTACGTTGGCCTTTATTGCAATAGGGTTGGAGTACAAGAGTAAGGAGGTCTTCCTGCAATTGTACAGAGCTTTGTTGAGACCACACCTGGAGTATTGTGTGCAGTTTTGCAAGGGCTAGAAATTCATTATAGCCAAGGAATGGGCAGCATTTAGATTAAAAATGGTTAAGTAGCGCCAGATGAAAATCGTCCAGACTGCATTCAAAATTCGTCCTCACTCCTCATTAAAATGATTAGAGCCATATACCTAGTCTAAAAACCCAAGCTCATTGGCACTACACTGAAAAGATGGACCAATATCGGGTGTAGTCTAAACGCAAGTAATGATTGCCACAGGCTTTTTTCACTGCTTAAAGGGGAGGTTCATTGATGCTGCAGCACCTCATTCTCAGCATTGTTGGGTGTACAACTACCTCAACAGCATAAGAAGAAGGACAAGGAGAAGGAGGACTTATTTACAAATGCTGATGGCAGATCGCCGCCCCAGGGAGAGAGCCCGGAGGTTTTCTGAGGGAGCTCTGGAGGCATTGGTTTTAGTGGTGGTGAGAAGGCGGGCGGTCCTGTACCAACTGGCAGGAGGCCCTCGCCGCAAGTCTGCCAGACTATGTGGAGGGAGGTGGCACAGCACGTCACAGGCAGCACTGTGGTCCCCAGAACCCACACCCAGTGCAGGAGGAAGTTTAACAAGCTCACACGGGTGGTCAGAGTGAGTGAAGGCTTCAACAAATGTTACATACCACCATCTGTACCACAAGCTTCATACACTGCTCAATGCACCACACCCCCAGCACTCACCCACCAACAATCTCTACCTAGTAACAGTCACACCCACATCTCACACCTTGCACACAATGACAGCTATTCAACTATGGCAGGCACAAGGGTCATTAGTTATTAGAATTCATGTGATATGTGTGATATGTTTACAGATAAATTTATTAATGGTGCTTGGAATATTTTGTGGTCTCTCTCATTTCACCTTTGCACCCAGGAGGATGCTGTGATATGCCATGAGACAGGGATTGTATGATGGGGATGTGGTGAGCTACGGGGATCTGGGGTTTCATTCATGTGAATCAGAGTCTGATGAGCTGGTCATGGACAGCCCGTCCAAAAGGCTGATTGTCTTGCTGCCTCTGCCCTCCCTCCTGTTCCTCCTCCTCCTCATCCTCTTCCTCCTTGTCCTCCTCCTCCTCGTCCTCTTCCTCCTCATCCTTCTCCTCCTCGTCCTTCTCCTCCTGTTCCTCCTCCTCCTCATCCTCTTCTTCCTTGTCCTCCTCCTCCTTGTCCTCCTCCTCCTCATCCTCCTCCTCCTCGTCCTTCTCCTCCTGTCCTCCTCCTCCTCGTCCTCCTCTGACTCATCCTCTTCCTGTGAGGAAGTGTTGTGAGCAGAAGCCTTTAACAAATAATGAGTGACTTCTGCACTTGAAACAATACTCCCTGTCACCAAAAAATCTTGAAATAACTAAAGAGAGCTGTTTCAGTTGCAGCAAGTAGCAAACAGGCACTGAAACTGCAGAACCATGTTAGTTGCAGCTGATTGGGGATGCTGCCTTTAAGTAATGCTGCTGCAGCCTGCTTCCTGCTTATAGATGCCAGTTCTCCCTATCGTTGTTCCAAGCTGCCGTTAAGGTAGGTGGCTAAATCCAATGTTGTAGATCGGGCGTCCAGTGAGTGTTGCACACTCACTGACGTCACGATCTCCATGATGGCGAGCTCCCTGGCACTAAGGTTTACCGACAGCGCTACTGACACTATCGATATGGCGTGTGGCGCTGGAACCGGCATCAGCTGTCATTACAGCTGTCAACGGCATTTCAGCGCCATCTCTTGGCGTTAACGTGTGGCACAAGCCACACAAATTTCTCCCCCTAGGTCTCCATACCTAAGGAAGGATATATTTGCCTTAGAGGCAGTGCAACAAAGTTTCACTAGATTGATTCCTGGGATGAGAGGATTGTCCTATGAGGAGAGTTTGAGTAGAATGGGCTTATATTCTCTGGAGTTTAGAAGAATGAGAGGTGATCTCATTGAAAGATATAAGATTCTGAGAGGGTTTGACAGGGTGGATACTGAGAGGTTGTTTCCCCTGGCTGGAGAGTCTAGAACTAGGGGTCACAGTCTCAGGATAAGGGGTCGGCCATTTTGGACTGAGATGAGGAAAAATTTCTTCTCAGAGGGTGGTGAATCTTTAGAATTCTCTACCCCAGAGGGCTGTGGATGCTCAGTCGTTGATTATAGTCAAGACAGAGATCAATAGATTTTTGGAGTCAAAGGGAATCGAGGGATATGGGGATCGGGCGGGAAAGTGGAGTTCAGGTAGAAGATCAGCCATGATCTTATTGGATGGCGGAGCAGGCTCGAGGGACCGTATGGCCTAATCCTGCTCCTATTTCTTATGTTCTAAGTGTCTCTGTATATTGATCGTGCAAAATTCCACACATAAATAACAAGCCTAGGGCTAGGAATTCGACTGGAGCCGCACCCGTTTTTCAGGCGCAAAACAAGCCTCGAACCATCGAACATGGCGGGCGGGGCACGCGCTCATTATCCGCTGGAAGTGCGCTGTCTGCCATACTGTAACGGACTGTTACCAAGCCGTCCAATGCGCACACTAGGACTATTTAAAGCGATGAATAAAACGTTCAAATTAGGGTCCTACATTTGTTGCAGGTCTCTTTCGTGAGATTGGTCTGCTCCAGCGCTTGACTCCCCACGTGATAAACTCGCCCAGTAAATCGTGACACTAACAGACAGGAAGGACCCTTCACCAGCGCTATTTAAAGGGATCATCCACTACTCACAGGTTAGGCGTTGGTTTGTGATTTCAGGCTGCTGGTTAACTTTGGTGTGTTTGTTGGCCTATTTTCTGACTGTGTGAATTTAATTCTGCCTGATGAGAAGAAGATTTTGCTGGTGCTGGGCTGTTGTTGGCTGCCTTTTAAACAGTTGTACTGCAGTCATGGGCGGAGTGGAAGAGCTGCCTTTGGGGCTGGTGGAGGAGGGGGAGCAGCAAGGAGAACAGGAGAGAGCAGGAGCAGCTCGCAGATGAGATAGGCAGAGGAGAGCACTGCACTGGAGGCCACACACACAGCGAGTCTTCAGGGACCACCTCTCCTACATGAGTGATGTCTCGGGCACCGTCGCTTCACAAAGGAGCGATGTCACACTGTCACCTGCTGCAACCAGAACTCCAGCCTCGCACCAGGGCACGGACAGCACTGCCTGCCCCTGACCCTTAACCTTTGTGCCACGGGCTCCTTCCAGGCTGCAGCCGGTGACATCAGCAGCATCTCCCACTTTGCTGTCTGCCGTTGTATCAGGGAGGTCACCGAGGCTCCCTGCACCAGGAGGAACACCTACATCTCGCTGCCCATGGACACAGCGAGGAACTAGGCTTCGCCCACATCGCAGGCCTGCCCCAGGGTTTCACTGTGCCATGGACAGCACCCGCATTGTGTTGTGTGCTCCCCATCACCCGAAAGGCAGTATATCTAACAATGTAGCAGTCCTGCAATGCTGCACTGAACTATCATACTAAATTATGCATTGAAGCCCTGGGGTTAGTCTTAGGACTCACAACCTTCTGCCAAGTGTGCTATCACTGAGTCAAGCTGATATTATAGGGCCGATTTTGCAATCAGGACTCCCCTCGAGCAAGGTTCCGTGCTGGGAAAGGAGAATTGCAGGATCAGCCCTTATAAGAAAAGGCCTGAGAACAGGTCTCCAGTGCTCTCGCTAAGGAAGCTACATGGCACAGGGAGATTAGAAGATTTTTTTTTTAAATAACGTGTAGGTGATCTTCTTTATAATAAATAAAAGCTGTAATACTGTATTCTGAAGTGGAGAGAGGGGAAAGCGAGATGACAGGTAAACTGAAGAAAGAAAATGTTATTTTTCTCTGGATTCTAACCAGAACAATAAGTGAAAAATGTAGGGAAGTTCATGACTGACAGCATATCACCAGTGTTCTTTCATGAATATAATTGACCTGTACTTCAAGCGGCTGTGAGTTATTACGGTTTTTTCTCACGAAATAAAGAATGTCGGCAACAAACTAATATGCTGAGTCATTCTACTGATTCTCATTGTCAACCATTCTCAGGGACCCTCATCGCATTTAAAAAGTGCTTGGATATGCACTTGAAGTGCCGTAACCGACAAGGCTACGGACCAAGAGCTGGAAAGTGGGATTAGGCCGGAGAGCTCTTTTTCGGCCGGCACGGACACGCTGGGGCCGAATGGCCTCCTTCTGTGCCGTAAATTTCTATGATTCTATGACCTGGGATTGGGTATTTGGAGGAATTTGGGCTTTCCTTCCACCCACCACAAAAAACCACGATCGAAGTAAATGGATAAACGCCCCCAAAAGATGGCTGATGGAGGAATTCCAGTTGAACAAGGTCATTACAAGGGCCAAACGTTTCTAATTGCAGATGATGTACAAATCACTTTCTGCGTCCATGTGATTGCAGCCCAAGCTCCAGGAATCATTTGGTGTGGCTTTTTGCACTGTTCCAGCAAGCTGTGCAGCTGTACTATAAATATATTGGAAAGCCAATTGGTGCCATTAAATCTGAATTGGAAGCGAGTTTTTCAAAAGGTTCGGCTGTTTTACTAGTCCTGTACGTACTGCTCTCCGCACGTGAAATTCGTCAATACAGTTCGTGTTTCATCTGTGGATCTGGTGTGGCTCTGTTTTGTGCAAATAGGATCTAGTATTAAAGATTTATATTTTAATAACTGTTTCACTGATTTGAAATAAAGCATCTGTGGATTGAATGTACAAAATTAAGGTTGTTCATTCGTTTCGCTAATCCTGCGAAATATTTACACGACATAAAACACATTAAGGATAATAGACTTGTATTTTATAATCTTATTTTTTAACTTAAAATGAAGCAGGAAGCTGGAGTATATTTATATGTGGTTTTACTCCTCACAACTGATCCCACTTCCTCAGCACTGCCGTCTCTCGAGGATCACTCCATAAAAATGAAAGAAAAATGACTGCGGTCTTGTTGAAATGTTCAAGTGAAGAATAAAAGACACAGTAAACTTTTCAGTGGAATAACCTTCACGACTTCTCTTGTTATATGTTAATGATGTGCCTGCAGTGCCCTCTGTTGATTCTTTTTCCAGCGTGTAAGTATTTCTGGCAACAAGCTGCTCTCAGAGTGATGCCATTTTGTGCATCCCAGGAATCAGTGGCAGAAGCAAAACTCTGACCTTTCTTCAGCTGAACAGTAACTGCAACAGAAATGACAGACTGGGAGCGAAGACATGCGGTCAGCTTCTGTCTGAGCTTCAGTTTTCAGTGTCAGCCGTGGCTCAGTGGGTAGCACCCTCGCCTCTGAGTCAGAAGGCTGTGGGTTTAAACGCCCACTCCAGAAACTTGATCGCAAAAAAATCCAGTGCAGTGCCGAGGGAGTGCTGCACTGTCGGAGGTGCCATCTTTCGGATGAGATGTTGAACCGAGGCCCCGTCCGCTCTTTCGGGTGCATGTAAAAGATCCCATGGCCACTATTCCAAAGAAGAGCAGGGGAGTTCTCCCCGGTGTCCTGCCCAATATTTATCCCTCAATCAACATCACTAAAAAACAGATTATCTGGTCATTATCACATTGCTGTTTGTGGGAGCTTGCTGTGCGCAATTTGGCTGGCGCGTTTCCTACATTACAACAGTGACTCCACTTTAAAAAAAAAGCGCTTTGTGGCGTCCGGTGGTTGTGAAAGGTGCTATATAAATGCAAGTCTTTCTTTCTTTCCTTTTGTTTCAGTCCAATTTCGACCATGCCAAGGCCTCAGTACTTGAATCACTGCACCTTCACAAGAAGTGGGACCACTTTTCCAAGAATGTGCTGGCTGTTGGCAACATCACCAGTACATGTTACAGCATCGCTTGGGAAGTTCCGAGATGTGCTTCTAGCCCATGCAGTTCCGCACTGTCACCGTAAACTCCAGCAATTACCTGCATATCCAATTCTTTAACATTGCAATGCTCACACCACGACCACCGACAGATAGACATAGAATGTACAACATATAAACCTAACCAGCGTTCTATTTTACTTAAAAGTAATATTTAAAGGACAAAAAAGCTCAGGCAGCAAAGACTATGGCCTAGAAGCTTGGCCATGTAGTGCTGGTTCTAGGGCACTAGCAGGCCGACTCAGGTACCAGCCGGAAGTGCGCTGCCCCCTCCATATTGGGTAAAGTGGTCGTACTAGCGTCAGGAGAGCACGTCCGGATGATTTAAAGGGCCCAATATTTTATTTAAATTAGGGTCCTGCACTTCTTGCTGGACTGTTCTCGATTGTCCATCGTCCCATGCTGAACTCGCACAGCATGACATGGTGCCATGGTGCCAGGGAGCGCCCCCCCCCCCCCGCCACCTTACCAGCGCTAGTTAAAGGGACCTTGCAGTACTAGCAGGCAGGTTAGTTGCTGGTTTCTCATTTCAGGCTGCTGGTTAATTTCTGGATGTATTTTATCGCTGAAGAAAGTTCATCTTGTCTGCTGAGAGCAGGATGTTTCTGGGTCCTGCCCACTTTCTCTGCTGCCTCATGTCAGCCTTGATTAAGGAAAGTGAGAAGTCGCACAACACCAGGTTATAGTCCAACAGTTTTATTTGAAATCACAAGCTTTCGGAGCTGCTGCCCCCGAAAGCTTGTGATTTCAAATAAAACTGTTGGACTATAACCTGGTGTTGTGCGACTTCTCACTTTTGTCCACCCCAGTCCAACACCGGCATCTCCACATCTTGATTAAGGAAATCGCCCTTACCGTCCACTTGACAACCCTGACAATCCCCCCTCCGACACTCCCACCCTGCCCGACGCCGGACTTACCTGACATCCACTCCCCGGCTGCTTTCCCTCCGGACAGGCAGCCGGCAATCTGGCCATCTGGCTGTCGGGCCAGAAACCTGTTGAGAAAGTTTAAAACAGGTCCTGCCGTTAAATTCGGCAGGACGTGCAAGAAACCCGCACTTCCGGGATTCCCGTCCGAAAATCCTCCTCCCGCAGTTGTTTTCCTGCTCCGAGTTATTAGGGGGCCCTATATTTGTCTGTGCCTGTACAGAAGCATATTGTTATCTAACTGGCGGGGAAAATAAACTCAACGTGATTGATATCTTGCAGTACAGACACACAAATTTTAATTTTTTTTGGCTTTCCTATTTTTAATAAAAAGATTAGATTCAGCTTTTCAAAATGTTGATGATTTAAGTCCTAACCTGAGTTTGTGCCGCTCAAAGCTTCTCAAACAAATATGGCAGTGCTGCAGATCTCCTAACTGATACTCAATGCTATCCTTATAATAGCCTAGGTTTTCCTGTACAACATTCAAGGCAAATCCCTACTGACCATTTCAATCGCACCTCATACTGATAGTCAAATTCTTTAATCATTTCTTAGGGCTTCCCCTGTGGATAGTTCAGGCTGGCGGCTGATATTGTCTGAATGTGAATGCTGGAGATCGGTGGGATTTTACAAGTATGAAGTCTGTGTAATTCAGCAAACCATAAATACGCAACTTTTTACATGATAAGAATGCTGAGAACCTGGTAATTAAGATTCTGGTGACTGAAAAATATATGAATATTTATTGCTTTCGATCAAATCTGCTGGAAGATTGGCAGGGAATAATTAGCCGATCTGACCATGAACACTTGGATATAAATGCAAGTCTTTCTTTTGTTGAACAGCACATGTAAAATTCCCTTTCCGAAAGCGTCCGACATCTTTCTTACTCAAAACATCTGGCGCTATTCCCTCTGCTGCTCCTGCTCCTGTGGAAATAACAGGGGCAGAGCCTGTCGACAACCAGATTGTGCTTCTGTCGTTGATGTAAACCGATATTTTGCCAGGAGCTGTGACTGAGATATCCCTTCTCCATTACATTCTTTTTGTTACAGGTTGGTGGGGTTAATCAGGAATGAAAGAGGAATGGAATGTAGAAGAATAAATTAGAATTCTGCGAGCTTCAAAATTAAAAGCAAAACAAATCTACTTTTGCCACCATTACATTTAAATCCTAGTTTAATTGGTGCCCTGCACTGTTGGGAAACTCCTTTCTCTCAAGAACAACAGCAACAATTTGCATTCGTATAGCGCCTTTAACATAGTAAAACGTCCCAAGGCGCATCGCAGGAGCTTATTCAAACAAAATTTGATGCCGAGCCACATAAAAAGAAAAAGAAAGACTTGCATTTATATCTTCTTCTTCTTAGGCAGTCCCTCGGAACCGAGGATGACTTGCTTCCACACTAAAAATGAGTTCTCAGGTGACTGATGAGTCCAATGCGGGACCTACAGTCTCTGTCACAGGTGGGGCAGACGGTGGTTGAAGGGGCGGGTGGGTGGGGTGCTTGGGTTGACGTGCGCTCCTTGCGCTGTTTGCGCTTAGCTTCCGCTTGCTCCCGACGAAGAGACTCGAGGTGTTTGTCGCCTTCCCGGATGCTTCACCTTCACTTTGTGCGTGCAGTCTTGGGCCAGGGATTCCCAGGTGTCAGTGGGGATGTTGCACTTTTTCAAGGAGGCTTTGAGGGTGTCCTTGAAGCATTTCCTCTGCCCACCTGGGGCTCTCTTGCCATGCTGGAGCTCCGAGTAGAGTGCTTGCTTTGGGAGTCTCGTATCGGGCATGCGGACGATGTGGCCAGTCCATCGGAGCTGATCGAGCGTGGTCAAAGCTTCGATGCTGGGGATGTTGGCCTGAGCAAGAACACTGACGTTGGTGCGCCTATCCTGCAAATGGATTTGCAGGATCTTGCGGAGGCAGCGTTGGTGGTACCTCTCCAGTGCTTTGAGGTGCCTGCTGTACATGGTCCATGTCTCTGAAGCATACAGGAGGGCAGGTATCACTACTGCTCTGCAGACCATGAGCTTAGTGCTGGGTTTGAGGTCCTGGTCTTCAAACACTCTCTTCCTCAGTCGACCGAAGGCTGCACTGGCACACTGAAGGCTGTATTGGACTTCGTCATCGACATCTGCCCTTGTTGACAGTAGGCTCCCGAGGTATGGAAAGTGGTCCACGTTGTCCAAGGCCCCGTCATGGATTTTGATAATCGGGGAGCAGTACTGTGTGGTAGGGGCAGGTTGGTAGTGGACCTTTGTCTTACGGATGTTTAGTGTAAGACCCATGCTCTCATACGCTTCGGTGAAGAGTGTGCGCAGATGCAAGCGTCGTCTGCATACTGTAATTCGATGACAGAGGATGGGACGACCTTGGATCTGGACTGGAGGCGACGGAGGTTGAATAGTTTCCTGTTTGTTCTGTAAATTAGCTCCACTCCAGCGGGCAGCTTACTGAGGGTGAGATGGAGCATTGCAGCCAGGAAGATCGAGAAGAGCATTGGTGCGATGACACAGCCTTGCTTGACCCCGGTCCATACGTGAATTGGGTCTGTGGTGGAACCGTTGGTCAGGATCACGGCTTGCATGTTGCCATGAAGCAGGCGGAGGATGGTGATAAACTATTGAGGGTAGCCGAATTTGAGGAGGACACTCCATAATCCCTCACAGTTGACGGTGTCGAAGGCCTTTGTGAGGTCAAAGAAGGCCATGTACAGCAGTTGGTGCTGTTCCCTGCATTTCTCTTGTAATTGACGCTCAGTGAAGATCATGTCCATTGTGCCACTTAGTGGGCGGAATCCGCATTATGACTCTGGGAGGAGCTCTTCAGCCACTGGGAGAAGATGATTGAGGAGGATTCTTGCGATGACGTTCCCTGTGGCAGACAGCAGGGAGACTCCTCTGTAATTACCGCAATCAGACTTGTCACCTTTCTTGAAGATGGTCACGATTACGGTGTTTCTGAGATCCCCTGGCATGCTCTCCTCCTTCCAGATAAGAGAAATGAGTTCACGTAATCGCGCCAATAGTGCTTCTTCGCCGTGCTTTAGTGCCTCGGTGGGGATTCCATCTGCTCCTGAGGCCTTGTTGCTCTTCAGTTGTCGGATGGCCTTTTCAACCTCATGCCCTGCTGGGGTTGTGCTGAGGTGGTGGTGGGTAGCATGCTGCGGGATGGAGTTGAGGACACTCGCGTCGAACACAGAGTCTCGGTTAAGGAAATTTTCGAAGTGCTCCTTCCAGCGAGCACTGACTGCCTCTCTGTCCTTGATGAGTACCTCTCCATTCTTGGCCCGCAGTGGGGTAGGACCTTGGGTGCATGGGCCGTAGGTGGTCTTGACTGCGTCGTGGTTGTTGGCTAACTGCTGGATCTCCTGCGCTTTCTCCACCCACCATCTGTTCTTTAGGTCGCGAGTTTTTTGTTGGACCTCGGCCTTCAGGCGTCTGTAGAGCTGTTTTCTTGCTCTCGAGTTCTATTGCTGTTTCCAGATCAGGAATGCCTTGCGCTTGCAGCTTATTAGCTCCTGGATCTCCTGGTCGTCCTCGTCGAACCAGTCTTGGTGTTTCCTGGTCGAGTGACCGAGCGTCTCTTCACAGGTACTGATTATGGTGGCCTTGAGTGCAGACCAGTGCATTTATATAGCGCCTTTCACGACCACTGGAAGTCTCAAAGTGCTTTATAGCCAATGACGTACTATTTGAAGTGGAGTCACTGTTGTAATGTGGGAAATGCGACAGCCAATTTGCGCACAGCAAGCTCCCACAAACAGCATGTGATAATGACCAGATAATCTGTTTTTGTTATGTTGATTGAGGGATAAATATTAGCCAGGACACCAGGGATAACTCCCCTGCTCTTCTTCGAAATAGTGCCATGGGATCTTTTACATCCACCTGAGAAAGCAGACGGGGCCTCGGTTTAACGTCTCATCCGACAGTGCGGCACATAACTAGATATTAGGGCAGATGATCAGAAGCTTGGTCGAAGAGGTAGGTTTTAAGGAGTGTCTTAAAGAAGGAAAGAGAGATAGAGCTGCAGAGAGGTTTAGGGAGATAATTCCATAGCTCAGGGTCTCGGCAGCTGAAAACACAGGCACCAATGATGGAGCGATTGAAATCGGGGATGCTTAAGAGGCCAGAATTAGAGGAGCGCAAATATCTCGGAGGGTTGTGGGGCTGGAGGAGATTACAGAAATAGGGAGGGCATGGAGCAATTTGAAAGCAAGGATGAGAATTTTTAAATCAAGGCGTTGCTTAACCGAGAGCCAATGTAGGTCAGCGAGCACAGTCAGTGATCGGTGAACGGGACTTGGTGCATCTGATAATTATGGTAATTATGATGCAAATGGTCAAAGGACAAATGTTGTCATTGGGTATCTGTATCAGATGTTTATCTGCTGAATGATTTGTCATTCTCTGCTGTGACATTTAGCTTATTTAACAGAAACGATATGTTGCTTGTTATCATTGGTTGAGTTTTGCACCAGTCTTGTGTTTGTGTTGTTTATTTGTTGTCAGATACCATTGTCAGTAATCTGTGCCATTGTTAGGAAGGATGACAAGGCTTTGGAGAGGAGGCAAAAGAGATTTACTAGAATAATGCCAGGGATGAGGGACTTCAGTTATGTGGGGATACTGGAGACGCTGGGATTGTTCTCCTGAGAGCAGAGAAGGTTAAAAGGAGATTTGATAGACGCGTTCAAAATCATGAAGGGTTTTGATAGTGTAAATAAGTAGAAACTGTTTCCACTGGTGGGAAGGTTGGGAACCAGACGACACAGATTTAAGATAATTGGCAAAAGAACCAGAAGGGAGATGAGGGGATTTTATTTTTGCACAGTGAGTTGTTATGATCTGGAATGCGCTGCCTGAATGGGCGGTGGAAGCAGATTCAACAGTAACTTTTGAAAGGGAATTTGATAAATACTTGAAAAGAAAAAACATTGCAGGGCTATGGGGAAGGAGCAAGGGAGAGTGGGACTAATTGGATAGTTCTTTCATAGAACTGGCACAGGCACAAGCACGATGGGCTGAATGACCTCCTTATGTGCTGTAAGATTCTATGACTCCGTGATTGTTAATTTTTAATCTATACAGACTGTGCAATAGATTTTCTGAATACCGCCCTTTTCATGCGAGGGGCGAAACTTTGACCCGCCACCCGATCCTGCCAATGACCCCGCCTAGCTTTCTGGGCCAGACGTCAGTGCATATTCATGACTGGCTTCAGCAGCAATTCCTGCCAGCAAGCAAGGGTCGCCCAACAACCCCAAGGGAAATCAAAGCCATGCTGCTGCTGCCGTACCAGAAGAACTGGAACGTAATACCATAGGCCCGAATGGCTGGACCAGGATGATCAGTCGGGAGACCTCTACTCAGCCCTTTCCCTCCATTTTCCGCATGTGTGGCCATTCCTGCTGGGACCCTGGGCCTACTGCCATGCTTCACATGGAGGTCCCAGCAGCGACAGGAATAGGGACAGAATTGAGCGGAGAAGCCCAGTCCTGTCACTCCCCCACCCCATGACCATCCCCACCGGTATTTGCATGTGGTGGACGGGAGAAAGGTAGCCAGTGGCGGAAGGAGGGAGGGAGTTTCAGGTCGGAGTGCTGAGATGGCGGGAAACCACATGTCTAATTTTGTCCCTTCTTCCACTGCTTTCCCACCCAATTCAGGCATCATAGTGGAGCAAACTCCAGCATTACGAAAAATGGGTTTAGAATGCATGTACGTAAACGCACAAAGTGTGGTGAATAAGGTTGGTGAGCTACAAGCACAATTAGCCGTGTGGCAATATGATGTTGTGGCAATAACGGAAACGTGGCTTAAAAACGGTGAGGACTGGGCGCTTAATATTCAAGGGTTCAAGGTGTTCAGAAAAGATAGGGAAGGAAAAAAGGGAGGTGGGGTGGCAGTGCTGATTAAGGAAGACATTGTAGTGTTAGAAAGGGAGGATGGTCTTGAGGGGACAAGGACAGAATCCATTTGGCTAGAGTTGAGGAGCAAAAAGGGTATGATCACGCTATTGGGGGTATTCTATAGGCCTCCAAATAGTGAGAGGGAGGTAGAGGAGCAAATCTGCAGGGAAATCGCAGAGCTATGCAAGAGCGATAGAGTGGTGATATTGGGGGACTTTAATTACCCAAATATCGATTGGGATAGTGCAAGGGTAAAGGGAAAGGAGGTGGAGGAATTTCTGAAATGTGTTCAGGAGAATTTCCTGGACCAGTATGTTCTTGGCCCAACTAGGAAGGAGGCATTGCTGGATCTGGTGCTGGGGAATGAGGTGGGCCAAGTCGACCAAGTGTCTGTGGGAGAACACTTGGGTACGAGTTATCATCGTATCATAAGATTTAGATTAGCAATGGAGAGGAGCAAGGAACAATCTAGAGTGGAACTTCTAAACTGGAATAGGGCTAACTTCAATGGGATGCGAAAACATCTAGCCAGGGTAAAATGGAACCAAAGACTGACAGGAAAAACTGTAAAGGAACAATGGATGATCTTAAAGGAGGAGATGTTCCAAGTACAGGCTAGGTATATTCCAACAAGAGAGAAGGGTAAGGGAACCAAAGCAAGGGCTCCTTGGATCATGAGGGAGATAGAGAAGATGATGAAACAAAGAGGGTGTATGATGCATGTCAGGTGAATTCTTCAAGGGAGAACCAGACCAAATACAATAAGTTGAGAGGGGATGTGAAGATGAAAATAAGATTGGCAAAGAGAGAATATGAGAGTAGAATGGCAGTTAACATAAAAGGGAACCCAAAAATATTCTACCGGCATGTAAACAATAAGCAGGAAGTAAGAGGTGGGGTGGGGCCTATTAGAGACAAAGAAGGTGATATATGCTGAGAGGCGCAGGGCCAGGCTAGAATACTCAATGAGTACTTTGTATCGGTGTTTTCTAAGGAGGTGGATGCTGACAAAATATCGGTAGAAGTGGAAAAGGTAGAAGCAATGGAAGGGGTAAAAATTGATAGACAGGATGTACTAGAAAGACTGGGTATGCTTAGAGTGGACAAGTCGCCTGGTCCAGATGGCTTGCATCCCAGGTTGCTAAGGGAATTGGGGCAGGAGATAGCGGAAGGGCTTGCCATAATTTTCCAATCTTCCCTAGATGCGGGGGAGGTGCCTGAGGATTGGAAAGTGGCAAATGTGACACCATTGTTCAAGAAAGGGTGTAAGGACAATCCTAGTAACTACAGGCCGGTCTGTTTAACATCAGTGGTGGGTAAAGTTTTAGAAACAATAATCAAGGAAAAAATTAACGAGCACTTGGCGAGGTTTAAGCTAATTAAGGAGAGCCAACACGGATTTGTAAAAGGCAGATCGTGTTTGACTAATCTAATTGAATTTTTTGATGAAGTAACAGAGAGGATTGATGAAGGGAATGCAATGGATGTTGTCTACATGGATTTTAGGAAGGCGTTTGACAAAGTACCACATAGAAGGCTGGTTAACAAAATTGAGGCTCATGGAAGAGGTGGGTCAGTGGCAGCTTGGATAAGGAATTGGCTTAAGGACAGAAAACAGCGAGTTGTGGTAAATGGCTGTTTTTCAGACTGGAGGATGGTAGACAGTGGTGTTCCTCAAGGGTCAGTGCTGGGGCCAGTTCTTTTTTTGATATATATAAATGACCTGGATATTGAAATACAGAGTAGAATTTCTAAATTTGCTGATAACACCAAACTTGGGGGGATGGCAAACAGTGATGATGATACCAATTGACTGCAACAGGACATAGAAAGGCTAGCAGAATGGGCAGACAAGTGACAGATGGAATTTAATACAGAGAAGTGTGAGGTGATGCATTTTGGCAGAAGGAACAGGGAGAGGCAATATACACTTAATGGCACAGTTTTATAGAGTGTGCAGGGACAGAGGGACCTGGGAGTTATTGTGCATAGGTCCCTGAAGGTGGCAGGACATATTGAGAGAGTGGTTAGCAAAACATATGGGATCTTGGGCTTCATAAATAGAGGTATTGAGTACAAAAGTAGAGAAGTTATGCTGAACCTTTATAAAGCGCTGATTAGGCTACAACTGGAGTATTGCGTCCAGTTCTGGCCACCACACTTTAGGGAGGATGTGAAGGCCCTTGAGAGGGTGCAGAGGAGATTTACCAGAATAGTTCTGGGGATGGGGGATCTTAGCTGCAAGGACAGGTTGGAGAAGCTGGATTTGTTGTCATTAGAGCAAAGGAGGTTGAGGGGTGATTTGATAGAGGTGTACAAGATTATGACAGGTTTGGATAGGCTAGACGGGGAAAGGCTCTTCCCACTAGTTGATGGTACAAGGACTAGGGGACACAGATTTAAGGTTTTGGGCAAGAGATACAGGGCGGATGTGAGGAAAAACTTTTTTACGCAGCGAGTGGTGAGGACCTGAAACTCGCTGCCGATGGAAGTGGCGGAAGCAGAGACACTCAATGTTTTCAAGGGGAGACTGGATAGGCACTTGAGGGAAATAAACTTGCAGGGCTACGGGGATAGAGCGGGGGAATGGGACTGACTGGATTGCTCTACAGAGAGCCGGCATGGACTCGATGGGCCAAATGGCCTCCTTCTGTGCCGTTATGACCCTATGGGGTAAAAATTGAGTCGCGCCCCATTTGGGGCGCTAACCTCGCCGGGGCGCGACTTTTAGCGCCCCGAAAAAATTAGCGGCCCCGCGCCGGAACTTCAGTGGTTGCGCCCCAAGAGGGAAGCGGGGCGCAACTGGAAGCACCCCGCATCCCTCTTGGGGCGCTGCGAGTGAATATCCTGGCGCTACGTGCCGCAGCGCCATGCGCTGCGGCACGTCGCGCCGCGGTATTGCAGGCCTTCCTCCCCTTCTTAAAGAGGAGGGGCCTTGCGCAGCGCGAACCGGGGCCCAGCTGGGCCCCCAGGGATCGGGAGTGCCGGCAAAAGAGCCCGGCACTCAAGAGAAGTGCCAGGCTCTTGGAGCACAGCCGGCACTTCACGGTGGGGGGGCTTCACGGGGGCCGGGGACAGCAACGGGGGCAGGTGCTGGCAGGCGGCCAGCAACAAAAATGGCCGCCTGCCACCTCCCCTTTAAATATCGCCGCCCCGGCCGCACGTACGCCCCCCTGAACCCGTCGGACATAGCGTCTGGCGGTAAATCAGGGGGCGCGACTGAAGATCACGGCCGGGGCGCGAGCGGGGCGCTGCGCACGGCGATGACGTCATCGCCGGCGGCGCAGCGCCACAGGGCGCTACCGGCTGCCGCCGCCGCTAACCTCCCACTAAATTTTTCGGGAGGCGTGGGCGGCGCTGCGCCCGGGCGTTAGCTGCTTTACGCCCCATTAGCGCCCTCTTAAGGCGCTAACGGGAGGCGCAAGCAGCTGAATTTTTCCCCCTATGATTATGACTCAATGGCCGCGATTCTGTCGGTTTGCCTCAAGTTTGCAACTTTCATATTTCTCAGAGTGTCTTTGTCATTTTTTAAAAGAAAGACTTGCATTTATATAGCGCCTTTCATGACCACCGGACATCCCAAAGCGCTTTACAGACAATGAAGTACTTTCTTTTATTAAGTGTAGTCACAGTTGTAATGTAGGAAAACCGGCAGCCAATTTGCGCACAGCAAGCTCCCACAAACAGCAATGTGATAATGACCAGATTATTTGTTTTTTAGTGATGTTGATTGAGGGATAAATATTGGCCAGGACACCGGGGATAACTTCCCTGCTCTTCTTCAAAATAGTGCCATGGGATCTTTTACGTCCACCTGAGAGAGCAGACGGGGCCTCAGGTTTAACGTCTCATCCAAAAGGCGGCACCTCCGACAGTGCAGCACTCCCTCAGCACTGCACTGGAGTGTCAGCCTAGATTTTTGTGCTCAAGTCTCTGGAGTGGGACTTTGAACCCACAACCTTCTGACCCAAAGGCAAGGGTACTACCCACTGAGCCATGGTTGACACAGTACTTCAGCACTTTAGTTTCAAATACAATGCATTTTGTGATCAGCATTGCACTCGCCATGGCTGTAGAAGTAATTATTATTTTGTGTCGTTAAACTTATCAATAATATCTTCTTTCATCAGTTTCTTTTTTTGTTATTGATCCTTTTTATTGGGTGCATTTGTTTGGCTTTCTAGATAGCTTCTAAACCTGTCAGTAATATTGATGTAAGACCCATCTACCTGATTTAAATGTCGATCAATACTTGTGAAGACTCCTCTTGCCCAAATCTCATTTTAGCTTGCAGGAAAATTCTGCTAAGAATTGTGTTTAATTTAGTAAATGTCCTTTTGGTGGTCTTGCTTTCTGTGTTGTATTTTAATAAGCCACCTTTTCATTGCAAAGCTTTTTCTCTTGCTTGCTTCCAGGAGAATATTTTCACATTTCTGTTCTGTTATTTATTTTGTGCATGGTGTCTTGGAGATAAATATTACTTGACTGCAGTTGTTCATAAGAATAATTATCAGTTAATCCACACAACAGGCTAGAAGATGACTCTGGATGGTATGAAGCTCGGGGTATGAACGCTGAATCCACGCTGTGCAAATCCAGTCGATGATTGGCACTGGTTGAATTCTAAAGGACGCGGATAGTAACTGTCACCATTTTGACCTCTACACTGCGATATGTGTCGGTAACTGTCTGTTCCTTATGCATATGGACCATAAATTTACATTGCATTACACACATTTATGACCTTTATGTCATGTGCGTCATCTGCAGCTGCTGTTGATGCCTCCAACAATCCTGACATAATAACAATCAGAACAACTCTTAATGGGAATGGTAGTGAACAAAGATATTTCGATCCCTGGTTACAATCTCTTTTAACAGGGCCACCTGCACGTAGGACAGTGTATTCCAAGCACCTGCTTTCTTGATTGAAAAAAATAGCAATACAACAGGCTAGCGTGGCTCCACTACACTCTATAATTACTAACAGTCACACATAGCTGGAGCAATCTCCAAGCAGAAGTAACGCTTATTTTTATTAAACATTGTCCAATTCACTTCATTACCACTCAACCAGGCACCAGTTGGCACTTCCGACCATCGTTTGTCCTGCATCCAAATGGCCTTTCTGTGGCGCCTCGGAAAGATGACAAGCACAAGGTTCGACTGCTTTACATGGCTAATTGCATTGATTTCAAACAGGCAATTATTCTCCTGGGCTGACATCTCATCTAGCAGTCAAAATATTCATCTGAGCTAAAGATGAAACAGATTGCACCCAGCGCTATTGGCTGTCATAGCTCTTCTAAGGAAAGTAACTTTGGAAAGGCTCCCAGCATCTGCTTTAATGAACAAGCTACATTAGCACTGACCAAATGATAGAAATGCTTTGGTAGATGGGAATAATCAAAAGGACAGGGAAGCACAGCTTTACATTAAATATGGCCCAGCATGTAAAAGACTCTGGGGTAATTTTTATGTTCTAGTCGAAAAGGAAGAAGAAAGACTTGCATTTATACAGCGCCTTCCGTGACCACCGGACGTCCCAAAGCGCTTAATACAAGAACATAAGAAATAGGAGCTGGAGTCGGCCATTTGGCCCCTCGAGCCTGCTCCGCCATTCAACAAGATCATGCCTGATCTTCTACCTCATCTCCACCTTCCCGCACTATCCCCATATCCCTTGATTCTCTTCCTTCCCAAAAATTTATCGACCTCTGTCTTTGAATATACTCAACGACTGAGCCTCCACAGCTCTCTGGGGTAGAGAATTCCAAAGATTCACAACCCTTTGAGTGAAGAAATTTCTCCTCATCTCACTCCTAAATAGCAGACCCCTTATTCTGAGACTGTGACCCCGTGTTCTAGATTCCCCAGCCAGGGGGAAACATTTTCCCAGCATTAACCCTGTCAAGCCCCTTAAGAATTTTATATGTTTCTAGTAAATCACCTCTCATTCTTCTAAACTCTAAGGAATATAGGCCTAGTCTACTCAATCTCTTTTCAGAGGGCAATCCCCTCATCCCAGAAACCAGTCTAGTGAACCTTCATTGCACTCCCTCTAAGGCAAGTATGTCTTTCCTTAGGTAAGGAGACCAGAACTGTACACAGTACTCTCTTTGTTTCTTAACTTGTCCCATTACCATCTCCTTTTGCCTTGCACCATCATCCCTTTTGTCTCTTAATCTCTCCTGCCTTCCACCCTATCACAGACCTTCCCTTTTGTTCTTTCCTCCCCTCCCCCCTTTCCCTGCCCCTACACTTGCTTAAAAACCTGTTCCATCTCCAGCTTTTTCCAGTTCTGACAAAGGGTCATCGACCTGAAACATTAACTCTGTTGCTCTCTCCACAGATGCTGCCTGACCTGCTGAGTATTTCCAGCATTTTCTGTTTTTATTACAGTACTCCAGGTGTGGCCTCACCAATGCCCTGTATAATTGTAGTAAGACTTCTTTACTCTTATACTCTAATCGCTTTGTAACAAAAGCTAACATACCATTTGCTTTCCTAATTGCTTGCTGTACCTGCATGTTAACTTTCTGTGATTCATGTACAAAGACACCCAGGTCCCCCTGAGTGCAAACATTTACCAGTCTCTCACCATTCAAAAATATTCTGCTTTATTGTTTTTCCTACCAAAGTGGATAACTTCACACTTCCCCACATTGTATTCCATTTGCCATGTTTTTGCCCACTCAGTCAACCTGTCTATATCTCTCTGCAGCCTCTTTGTGTCCTCCTCACAGCTTACTTTCCCATCTAACTTTGTATCATCAGCAAACTTGGATATGTTACACTCAGTCCCTTCATCTAAGTCATTAATATAGATTGTAAATAGCTGAGACCCAAACACTGATCCTTACGGTACGCCACTAGTTACAGCCTGCCAACCCGAAAAAGTCCCGTTTATTCCTACTCTGTTTTTTCTGTCCATTAATGAATCCTCAATCCAAACTAATATATTACCCCCAATACCATGAGTCCTAATTTTGTACAATAACCTCTTGTGTGGCACTTTATCGAATGCTTTTTGAAAATCCAAATACACTACATCCACTGGTTCCCCCTTACACATCCTACTAGTTGCATCTTCAAAAAACTCTAACAGATTTGTCAATCACGATTTCCCTTTCATAAAACCATGTTGACTCTGTCTAATCATTATGGCCCGTGTAGGGGGTGGTGGTTTGTGTCAGCTTCACCTCTGACTTCTGAGCAGTTCGAATCGCTCCCACTCCCTTGGTTCTAGACCTTGGACTTATTTGGGGGTTGTGAACAAAGGTGCAGTAGACAACTGAGTTTGATGCAAGAACTTTGATCTTTATTCAAGAAAGTAAAACACAACACAAACACTCTTAACACTCTAAAGGTAGGGAACACTTCGGTACAAGCGAGGGAAATAACATTAGAAGAATACTTCACCCCTCCCAATCCCACTTCACTAGCTAAGTTGGACTCTGGAGGACCAGGGATAATGCTCACCAAACAAATCCTTGACAGTTGAGAGTTAGGGTTTAGAGTCTTTTGAGTAAAAGGTTTCGTAAGGCCCTTGTTGCCACGAGGTGTCCGATGGTCACTGAGGCGGTCACTCTGGTTTCTTCTTGCATGTCGGCCTGCTTCTGGAGCTGTTGGCCTTCTTTGTTGAACTTCTTTCTCTTGCCCCCTTGTCTTGTTGAACTGTATTCTTCAGAGCTGTGGAACTGCCTTCTTGCAGAACTGTGGAAACAAAAATTTAATTTTTTGAAAAAAATAATTAAAGTTTTTTACGGGGCTAAAAATAAACTTACCTTTTTTAAATGTATTTTTAAATTATAAATGAGTGAAAAAATTTTTTCTTTTACTTTTTTAAAACTTTTTTAAGTAAGTAAGATTTTTAAGTGTTTTCAGCGGGCAGAGGCTCTCCAGAAAGCGGAATTCTCCACCCGCAGAGGCCCTTCTCCAGGGCAGGCGTCCGATCTGTCACGAGCATTTTTGACAGATCAGAAATGCCGGAATTCAGCGCATGTGCTTCGTATGTCTGAAGCCGGCATTTCCGATGTCCCTACGGGTGTGTACACAGCGCATACACACCCGTAGGCATCGGAAAATACGGGCCATTATGATTTTCTAAGTGCCCTGTTACCACGTCCCTAATAATAGATTCTAGCATTTTGCCCACTACTGATGTCAGGCTAACTGGCCTATAGCTCCCCGTTTTTTCTCTTCCTCCTTTCTTAAATAGCGGGGTTATGTTTGCTAAGTTCCAATCCTTGGGGACTGTTCTAGAATCTAGGGAATTCTGGAGATTAATACCAGTGCATCCACTATCGCTGCAGCTACCTCTTTTAAAACCCTAGGATGCAGGTCATCAGGTCCAGGGGATTTGTCGCCACTTAATCCCATTAATTTCTCCAGTACTATGTCTTTACTTATACTGATTTCTTTAAGTTCCTCATTCTCTCTAAACACTTGGGTTCCCTATTATTTCAAGAATGTTTTTTGTGTCTTCTAACGTGAAGACAGATACAAAGGGGGGGAAAAATTCATTTGCGAACATTTTGGGTCGCTAACATCGCCTGGGCGCTAAATTTAGCGCCTAGCGAAAAATAGCGCCAGCGATTGCTAACTTCAGTTTTAGCGCCCCAAGAGGGAGGTGGAGCGCTAATTCAAGCTTCCTTCTTAGAGCGCTAACCCCAAATATCGATGCGTTCTGTAGCGCTGCGCACTGGGCCACGTCATTAAAGGGGAGGGCCCAAGCCCACAACTCTGTAGGGCCCTACCTGGACGACTGGGGAGCGGGGTGCCGTGCCAGCAGCCCAGCACACAAGAGGAGTGCCGGGCTGCCAGATCGCGGCAAGGACCCCGCGTTCATGGGTGTAATGGGCTGCGACAAGAGAGAGCAGACGGGGCCTCGGTTTAACGTCTCATCTGAAAGACGGCACCTCCGACAGTGCAGCACTCCCTCAGCACTGCACTGGAGTGTTAACCCAGATTTACTTTTGTGTTCAAGTCTCTGGAGTGGGACTTGAACACACAAACCTTCTGGCTCAGAGGCGAGTGCATGACCAACTGAGCCACAGCTGACAATCTAGGACAATTAAGTCTGTCATTACCTTGCCAGAGGTACAATTCCAAGATCAGCTTCAAGCTACATGATTCTCAGGCCACTCCAAGGACTGATGGAAGATATTGGGGTAGATCATGACTTTGTGCGATGATGTATAACCGGTGCTGGCGAGTTGGCAGCCCAACTGACTGCAGTGGGAATAAAAATGGGGAGAGATGTAAAATAGGCTGCTGATTTGCTATCGCCCGTTTTACACTAATGCACAAAGTCAAGATCTATCCCATTGAAACCTGTTTCCAACATTGGACCCAGCCACACTGTTCTCCCTCCTCAGAGGCGACAAGTTACATAAAGTTCAAAGTCTCATTCTAAAAGTCCACTGAATTGTATTAACCCAATCATCAGAATCAAGATCAGGCATATAATATGAAACATATCCTTAGTGAATGCTGATTCAATTAACGCTTCTGATCCTGATGTCATTGATCTTAAAGTCTTACCCTTAAGAGTCATAGGGCTAAAAATTGAGTAGCACCCCATTTGGCGGTGATGACGTCATCGCTGGCGGCGCAGCGCCGCGGGGCGCTACCGGTTAGCGCCGTCGCTAACCTCCCGCTGAATTTCGCGGGGGGCATGGGCAGCGGCGCGCCCGGGTGCTAGTTGCTTTGCGCCCCGTTAGCGCCCTCTTAGGGTGTTAACGAGAGGCGCAAAGCAACCCAATTTTCCCCCCATAGTATTCACCCCAGATCAGAAGATCTTACAGCACCTTGAAAGAAAGACCCTGAGGTTTATTTGCCAAGTTGTATTCAAAGCTAACAAGTGGACCTGTGACACTCTGAATCTCATGATTGGGGTAGATCTTGACGGTGTGCGATAGTGTAAAGCGGGTGAAAGCGAGCCAGCAGCCCGGTCTACCTCTCCTGAGGAAAGTAGGCTTTGTTCCACTCTTCCCTCTCCATCACAAAATATCAGATAGATATCATCAAAACGATGTTCTGCAAAATGGAAAACTACCTTCTGCTAGAAAGCAGCAACTGAATTATTGCAGGTAAATATAGACTCAGAATTATCTTCAATATTGAGAAGACTGTCAATATTTCTGTCACAAAAGATTGACAATGATGTTGCTCAGTTTTATAAGTGCAGCAATGTCTCAGTTTATACAATCTGTTTAATTTGATAAGCACATCTGAAATGCACTGGGCAAAGTGATGAAAATTGCTGGAAAATCTGGCAAAAGGAATCATCTTTAACAAAACTTATCATGTCAATGTCAGTTCCATTGGGCAAACTGAAATAAAAAGAAAAATTTGCATTTCTATAGCGCCTTTCATGACCACTGGGTGTCCCAAAGCGCTTTACAGCCAATGAAGTGCAGTCACTGTTGTAATGAAGGAAACACGGCAGCCATTTTGCGCACAGCAAGCTCCCACAAATAGCAATGTGACAATGACCAGATATTTTTTTATTTAGTGATGTTGATTGAGAGATAAATATTGACCAGGACACCAGGGATAACTCCCCTGCTCTTCTTTGAAGTAGTGCCATGGGATCTTTTATAGCAGACGGGGCCTCGGTTTAATGTCTCATCCAAAAGACGGCACCTCTGACAGTGCAGCATGGATTTCGAAAGGGAAAATCTTGCTTGACCAACCTTACTGAATTTTTTGAAGAGGTAACAGAGAGAGTAGACAACAGTTATCCAGTAGATGTAATTTATCTAGATTTTCAAAAGGCCTTCGATAAGGTACCCCATAATAGATTGATGAACAAGGTCAGAGAATGCGGAGTCAGGGGACAAGTAGCAGAATGGATTGCTGGCTGGCTTCAGGACAGAAAGCAGAGATTAGAAGTAAAGGGTAGCTATTCACAGTGGCAGAAGGTGGGTAGTGGTGCTCCACAAGGATCAGTGCTGGGACCACTGCTGTTCACAATTTACATTAACGATTTAGACTTTGGAATCAAAAATACAATTTCTAAATTTGCTGATGATACCAAATTGGGGGGGATAGTCAATACTGAGGAGGACTGCAACAAATTACAGGAGGATATTAATAAACTTTCAGAATGGGCAAAGAATTGGCAAATGAAGTTCAACACAGATAAATGTGAGGTATTACGCTTTGGTAGGAAGAATAGGGAGGTCACTTATCATTTGGAGGGTGCGGGTCTAGGTGAGGTAGAGGAACAAAGGGATCTCGGAGTACAAATATACAAATCACCAGAAGTTGTGCCATAAGTTAGCAAGGCCATAAAAAAGGCAAACCAAGCACTAGGGTTTATTTCTAGTGGGATAGAATTGAAAAGTAGGGAAATTATGCTAAACCTGTATCAAACCTTGGTTAGACCACACTTAGAGTACTACGTGCAGTTCTTGTCGCCATATTATAAAAAGGATATAGAGGCACTGGAGAAGGAGCAGAGAAGATTTACAAGGATGATGCCAGAAATTCGAGGGCATACATATCAGGAAAGGATGAATAGGCTGGGTCTCTTTTCTCTTGAAAAAAGAAGGCTGAGGGGTGACCTAATAGAGATCTTTAAAATTATGAAAGGTTTTGATAGAGTGGATACAGAAAGAATGTTTCCACTTGTGGGGAAGAGCATAACTAGAGGTCACCAATATAAGATAGTCATCAAGAAATCCAATAGGGAATTCAGAAGAAACTTCTTTACCCAAAGAGTGGTGAGAATGTGGAACTCGCTACCACAGGTTGAAGCGAATAGTATAGATGCATTTAAAGGGAGGTTAGACAAGCATATGAGGGAGAAGGGAATAGAGGGTTACGTTGATACATTTAGATGAGGAAAGACGGGAGGAGGCTCGAGTAGAGCATAAACGCCGGCATGGACTGGTTGGGCCGAATGGCCTGTTTCTGTGCCGTATATCCTATGTATGTAATCCCTCAGTACTGTACTGGAGTGTCAGCCTAGATTTTGGTGCTCAGGAGTGGGACTTTGAACCCACAGCCTTCTATGAATCAGAGGCAAGGGGGCTACCAACTGAGCCACTGGCTGACACACAAGAATTCTGAGAGTTAACGCCAACTGATCTAATTTGGAATCAATTAGGATTGAGATTTCATTTTGGTATTGCCTGAACTCTTGACGATCCATGCTATTCACACTTTAACATGTCTGTGTTAGATCACCATTGTGTTTTGATGTTGCAGAACATCTTGCTTCACGTTGCACTTTCTATTTCTGGTGTGTTGTGCTTCTCCTCTGATTGCTGTGATTCTGTCTTGTGGTTGGTTTCTGAGACTTCTATGTTTGTGACACTATTAAGCTTTTAACAATTGAATTGACGAAACTCATGTTTTGTTCTTAATACTGCGTGTAGCTGAACATTTGGATAATCTTCCTCTGGGTTTTCTGCTATTTCTGGTATATTTATGTTGGATTTGTTTGTCCATGTTATTTTACCACTGTAGATAACTTTGTACAAGCTTGTGCCTTTTTTTATATCTTCAGTTAAATCTAACATGAAAAATTTGAGTGTGTGATTGCTGATGTCAACAAATGTCTGGTGGTTGATGCGGTGCTTTATGCTGCTCAGGATGAAGAGCCGTCGAATGATCTTTATTAAACTCCTGGGTGACAAGAATTACAATGAGAAGTAATTCTGCTTCACACTGTCTGATCTCGCCGCCATTAACCCATCATTGGAAAGACTATTAGAATAATGTATAGGCCATTTTAATAGCACACACCTCTACATTCATACTCATTAGAAAAATGCATTCCTTTCCTCCTAAGTACATTACTGATTAGAGAACCGTATCATTTACTATTACAGATTATATCTGGACTAGAATTCCTATTAATCAGCAGATAAAATCTTCTGCCTAGTCTATTCCAACAGCAAATTTGAACATAAACATTTTGGAAACACTTATTTTACCTTAAACTCTAGCTTTGCAAAGTGTCTTGCTGCCTATAAAAAGAACTTAACAGTGGATTGACAGAAAAAGGTGTAAAGACTAAAGTGAAAATAGTTGGAAAACATTTTATATTTGGATTAAAAATTTGCATGCAATTACTTTCATACAGTCGGGATAAATGTGGGATAGTGTTGTTGGATCAGGTCTGGGGTTCACTGGGCAACACACTTTCAGACTGGTTGGGTACAATTTAGCTGCCTCTTAACTAAGTGAATCTTATTTTTTTATAGCTTCGTTGAAATACGCACTGCACAAAAATCAGCCGTCAAATTTTGTTTTTAGATTTTTTTTAAGCTAAATAAACATCAGTGCGTAAAAACATTTTTATTATCTTCATGTCAGCAGATGGCTGCCACTAGTTGTTACAAATTTCAGATCTGCACTTGATATATTCTTGAGTTCAGCAACACCAATCTGCATAAGAACATAAGAATTGTGTTGTGTGAACTCATTGCTAGAATTTCACATCTACCCTCACGTGCGATTATTCTATCTTCCAGAAGGGAAACTAATGCACAATCTAGTGAGATGAGGCCAATTGCAAACAAACAGGCTGATTTACTTTATATTTAATTTGTGACTGAACAGAGTAATGTTTATAGTTCCGTTTCGTATCACTCCCTATAACATAGAAATTAACAAGGCACATCATATTATCACTGTTAAGGGGATAAATATAGGCCCAAAAATTCATCCTGCTGCGCGAGAGTACGCACTGCGTACTCTCGCGTATTCCCTCTGCAATTGCCGGTTTTCTGCATGCCCTGCGCATGCGCTGAAAACCGGCAATTGCTCTTTTGAAAAGGGGGCGGTTCCTCGGTGCATCGCGTGCACGCTACAGGCTGCGCGCACGCTGTGCACTTCATGCTTTGGACGCGCAGGTAAGTACTAAAGATTTTAGAAATGTAAAAAGGAGGAGTAAGACCCACTTTTAACAAGGTAAGTAGTGAATTAAGTATTTTTTTGAATTTTTTTTACAGGTATATCTTTTTTAGAGACTTTAAAGACAGGTAAGTTTATTTTTATAACTTTTTAAAAGATTTTAAATTTTTTCAAAAATTTAATTTTTTATTTAAAATGGTTAATTTATTTAACTATACTTATTTTATTAATGTGATGGGTTTTTTTTTAAATTTAATTGAGGTTTAGCTGTTATTTTGGGGGGGTGTAAGATTCATAGATTTCACAGCACGTATGTGAAACTTATGAATGGAAGATGGTGTGCTGCCATTGGCTCTAACTGAGTCACGTGATCCCACAGCTCGCACGAATTCACTACGCCGGTGGGATACGCAAGCACTGCCCGGCTGATGTCTGGAACATCAAGTTCGTGCGAGCTGGATCTGAAAAAGCACAAGCGAGGTGAGAGATCGCGGGGAAGGCTTACCCCCGCGGGAACAGAGCGAGATCAATTTCTGGGCCATAGATTTCTGACAAGTAATCTTTCTAGAACTGGCTAGCACTAAGCTTTAAGCAGTGAGCTCTCACTCTCTGGGGTAACTGATGCTAGACTTCAATGGAAATGAGAATCAAGAGAGATATATAAGAACATAAGAAACAGAAGCAGGAGTAGGCCATATGGGCCCTCGAGCCTGCTCCACCATTCATTAAGATCATGGCTGATGCTCGACCTCAACTCCACTTTCCCACTCGATCTTCATATCCCTTGATTCCCCTAGAGTCCAAAAATCTATCGATCTCAGCCTTGAATATACTCAACGACTGAGCCTCCACAGCCCTTTGGGGTAGAGAATTCCAAAGATTCACAACCCTCTGAGTGAAGAAATTCCTCCTCATCTCAGTCATAAATGGTCGACCCTTTATCCTTAGTTCTAGACTCTCTAGCCAGGGGGAAACAGCCTCTCAGTACCTACCCTGTCAATCCCCCTCAGAATCTTGTATGTATATAACGGGGTGGCTATTCCGATATCGGCCACTTTACACTGTCGTCCAAAGTCAAAATGACCCCGCTCTGTGTGACTTCCTTTCCCAGATCTCTGCAGCCTTGACTTATGACATTACCCCCGCTCTTCCTGTCCAGAGATTGGCTGGTCAATCTGCCATTAAACCCGCTGCTACCCTCCTCGGTCTGGCCTCTAGGCAGCCAATCCATGCTGAGCTGATCTGGATGAAACCATTCCAACATATGTGCGACTGCTTACTGGAATGTTTTTAATGAGCGTCCACCACCTTAAGCTGACGTGGTGCGTGGGAAGTACCCTCTGGATAAACACTTTGACTGGATCTAATAATCATTTTCAGCGCGTATCTTGTTCTGTGGGTTTAATCCCGTGTGAGATAAATATAGTTTAATATACAAAATACCTGCAATCCCTCCTAGGTTAAAGTGTCACACGTCCCCAGTAGACAAGCACACATTGGAAAAATGAGCCCTGATGAGTGAACTGCTTTCTACTAATCAAGTTAAGACGATTCTTGATAAGAGTAATGTTGGAATTTATTGGCTCTGACTGGTGGGAGTTCTGGTTATTTGATTATTGTGTGCTTGGGCTACGGAAACAGAGTTATTGCTTTGTGTTACAGAAACAACATTGTTAGACGTTTCTTCAGCAACAGTCCTTTCTTCCTTTAATGAATTAGTAAGAGAAAGGGCCTGTGAAATATAAAACGAAAATTCTGAATGGTTCAATGAAATAGTTTAAAGTTTGCAAAACGCGAAGCTTCCCCGATGACTAAACGAGTTTGGCCTGAGAATAGCTGTGGCTTACAGAGCAGAAAGCTCCCTGGCTCAATCTCTTGACTACCTTGGCTCAATCGCCGGCGTCGCTCCTTTGGGGCGGGCAGCCTCCTCGCGCCTGAATTCAGGCAATTAAACACGGTGAGGGTGGGAACACATTGGGAACATGGCACGAACCCCCGCGCCATCTTGCCCCATGCCCGCACCATTCCCGCCAGGTGTTAGAATCGGCCCTTATTGCACAGCAGTTGAGGCACAACAATTGCTCTCAGTTTTAGGGAGGGGGGAGAAATCAGGAAGGGTTCCTGCTCCTGATTATTATTGATTCTTGCCAGAAGTGTGTGTATGGAAATTAGTGAAGGTAGGATAAGGCTTGCCTATGTTGCCCCAATAGATGCCAAGACTCATGTAGGAATGTTGCCCATTTGAGAGAGGTACCAGAGGGTGCCTGGTACTCCTAGACCTGTGACTCTGCAAAAGCCTAACACCATCTAGAAATGAGAGTCAATGTCATAATTCATTAACATTTTAGGTTAGAAATTAAGATTTTGTTAGTATTGTTTTTTGTTCAGTATTGACAGCAACAATTTGAAACCCCTAAATAAAGGTCCTAATTTTGGCCAAAAATTAATGAAAATGGAAAAAGAAACACTGAAACTGAAAATTCTAGTTAATTGCCATTGGGTTGAGAGGTTACCTCCTCAAGGTGGAGTCACATGTAAGGGGTCTTGCTCGTGCTGTGCTTCTAGGTGCTTGTGCGAGGTTAGGCCTTATTGCCTGTTCTGGTCTCCAGCCAGCCTTGTAGCACTAAACACCTGTGAGTGGTTCGACCCACTCGCCCTTACGGTTCTGACACTGGACTTAGGTGCGAGAGCAGTAATGCAGAGAAAACTCAGGTAGATCCGGTTGAATAGTATGAAATGGAAATCTTTATTGCATATTGTTCAAAATTACGAAATACCTGTCATAAGCACAGATTAATGACAGTACAAACTTACATACATTTATAAAACTGGGTTTAGGGAAACGAGGAGCGCACGACACATCGAAAAAGGGGGCACACATTATAATTATCCTTATTAAAAACCAGCCTCCCCTATCAATGCCTACTCTAATCTAGATCTGTAGGATCGAGAGACATGCTCACCACTCGTGATACCTCAGAGAATTCTGCAACGGTACTCGGCTGCTTTCGCCGCAGCACCTGACTATCCACGTGTTGACCAGGGGTCTCTGTACCCCACTTGTTTACTTGCTCTGCTCTGGCTAGCAGGCTAGAACGTCTGCTGTCATGAAGATCTGTGTGGACCTCGGACACCTTGTAGAATTCGAAGAAGAGTCCTCCTGTACCGACACCGGTTGTCGGTAGAACTCGAAGAAAAGTCTTCTTGGGCCAGTTCGTGTCGTAACCAGTTCAAAAATGGTCAATATATTTTCGGGCGCGGTCGGGGTTTACTGACCGCGGCGGCACGTGTAGTCGTCTTCTTCTTCTTCTTGTCTTGTCTTGTTTCGTCGGGCCTTCGAGTCCAAATACCGTTTACCGACCCTCGGGATGGTGCACCCGCTTATCGGCCTTCGCAGTCCAGCTCTTCACAGATCTTCGCGGCAAGCCACGAGGTCGACTCCAGAAAGGATCAGCGGAACGAGAGCCCGGAGAATACCAGCTCGATGAACGGCAAGAGCATAAGCGATGAGAGTCGTCAGGGATCAGAGAGTCAAGAGTCAAGAGAAAGATGGACGTTTGTTCACTACAGTTATAGTACTGTAATTCCTTATCTCCCGCCCAATCTTAATATTCATCTTTTGTAATATTTTGGTGCTCAAACTTCTTGTATGGGGTGATTCTTGTTTGTAATGGGTTTCGGTGATACTTGTAACTGGCCAAACACCCGTTAATGTGTCTCCCATTGTGGAACTGGCTAGGAGCCTCCCTGGCGGGGTTTTGGGGGCCTCCGAAATATTTGTGTAAGTACCCGCAAATGGCTCTCTCATTGTAGAGCTGCGGGGAATTTGCGTATTAATGTCTTTGGATGGGCCTCTGATTGCCCAGTACAATAGTCTCTTGCCTGTGCCTGGAAAACCGATTCCAGCACTTATATTTCTTGCTTTTGTGTCAAATGCAAATCGATCGCGTCCTGCCTTATACCAATGTATGCTGAGTATTATCCGATCTTGCTGAAATGTTTATTGGAACGCCATCTTGTCTGCCTACTGAAAAGTCTAGAAACTTCTGCCACGAGGCGCGGCGGCCATTTTACAGGCTTCTTGTGTCCGTTTTGAAACATGACAGCATTTTGCTGAAAATAAAACTACTTGAACGAAACTGTATCTCTCTTTCTCATTATTTTGAATCGCGATAATTTGCGAATTTTACAGTCCCTCCTGTTGATGCGAATAACTCCGCTTATCGTATCAATTAAAAGTGGTGGTGAGCAACATTATCTCAATTCTCCATATCCAAATACTCCCTTAACTTAAACTATCTAGGGTCTCTGTGCCATCCTTATTTCCCAGGGAAAATTACGTTATTTATATAACGGGAACAAAACTGTAGGCAGTATTGCCTTTCAACTTACACCGGATGCATGTCTTCCCGGTGCAACAGGCCGATGCCTCGTGCACCACCTGAACAAGCATGTTTTATTATTCAAAGGAAAAATAGTCAAACAGATCATTTAAACAACACAAAGTTAAAAATAATTAAAACAACTCTTTTAAAATATAGAGTTCCAAACTTGGTTACATGTTTTAGGAAAATAACAATCAATAAACAATTATGAGACACACATGGAAAACTGGAGTGGCGCCACTCAGGCCGTTTACGCGGCGCTTTCCTCGTGCACGCGCACGTAACGTTCTCGCCACTCTCCCGTGTTTTCTAGCTTGGTGAGGCGCTTGCCCCTCTTGCAGTGTACGACCAATAGGTACACTACAATTATTACCTGGCATACAACTAGAATATGGGAGGCTATTCTAATCCAGGAAGGCACTTCAATGTTGGTGAACAGATTCCACCACGGCGGGATTACTATGTCTAGAATTTCTGACCCTATCTCAACAGTCTTTTGCTCTAGGGTATAAAAATGTTTCTGCGAAACCGCAACGGCTTTCAAAAGCTTGGTGAGGTGTTCAGGGAGAGGGGGAATGATGTATCCGAAATGCGCGACGAATCGCTGCAAGTCGGTGAAATTCTCCTTTACCGTTAGATGAACAGTGGATGGTTCAGGGATCGGGACAATTCGCTGCTGTGCCACTTGAACTTCAGCCCTGGGTTTAAAACAGAAACTGCTGTCACTCACCGGACACCGGCTACGGTTTCCATGCTGGTAGTGTTGCGCTGCAGTGGTAACACAATATGTTCTACCCCCGATGTATGCTACCTGCGGAGGCACATGATCTTGTGCCATTGCCTCCATGGTGCAATTCATGGGCTTGGCGCCAGCCGTTCTGAACCCGCATTGTGGTGATAAAAAGGCATTCAAGTGCTGGGGACACAGGATGATGTGTGCTCCTCAGCCACGACAACCAGAGAGATCGGTACCTGTCATCGTTTGCTCCCAGCGGATGACGTAAGGTGGGACCGTTGCATAGCGAATGTGGGCTCCCCCCTGAATGACACCAATGTTCTCTACCCAATACACCGGGGCGGGCTTTGCTGTGTCGCCCAAAACTGGCATACGTAAAACTATACCCATAATGGTATGGTTTGATCGTCTGCAGTCCACGGGGACTGGGTATGCTTCTGAAGCTAGCCTGAGCTGGCACGGGCTTAATGCGTTCTGAAAAGGGTGGAGCGCCTGCAGGTGTTTGTTGTTTATCCAGGATGGGACCAAACCTTGTTTTAAATCCTCCAAATTACTGCGGCCCTCGCCCAGTAACCACGCCCCATACAATACGCACACCTCGTTCTGCGCAGCTTGATCGGATGCATTCCGATCTTCCCTGATCAGGGCATTTACCGTACGCGCATGTTTCTCCAGCTCAGCTATTATTTCCTTTAAGTGTAGCGTCATGGCCTGGTCCTCATGTAACTCAGACCCTACCACCTTATTTTCACCTGTTAGGATGCTTTTTAATTGTGTTTTTAAATCATTGATCTGGGTCTGCAGCTCCACGTTATCTAGAGTGTTGACCACAGATGTCCCTGTATTGAAAGCAGTGAACATGTCGTTCACAACACCCCTTCTCTGTCTCCCCGCCTGACCCAAAACTTCGTGTGGTGTGGTGTACAAGCTTGTTTTGTCAATCTCCGCAAAATCAAACTCGTAGAATTGTCTAAACATATTGGTCAACAGGACCTGGTACAATTGTTCTGTCTCTTTGGGGCACCACTTTGGCAACCGCACCTCGGTGAGGTTTAAAATCACCGAGGCCACCGCGTAATGTACCCCCTGAAATAGTATCTGGTCTGTTGGGACCAGTACCAAACCATTCCCGGGTCCCTTACTGGTTTTAGGGCACCCTTCCTCCTGAGCCAAAACCACCGGAATCGTGGGCGGGGCCTTGCGTGGGCGCGTGATGAGTTCAGTGGCGTTTACCGGGATCGGAGAGTATGGAGCTCCGTACCCCCTGGTGCTGGCATCCCACCTCATCCCTTTCCCGTTATCCTGCCACTGGTTTATGAAAAATATGGAGATGCCTTTGGGGCAAACGTGCTTCGACCCCCACATACATACATAGATTCCCTCATCCGGTTCCCACCATTTGTCCCAACAGACTTTCAATTGTCCGTTAGTCCCCGTAATTGTCTGATGGGTATTATTACCCAACCGCTCCCACTCGACCGAAGAATTCCTCATATTCCTGCTCAGCTTTCATAGCTACCACCATTGGCTCAATGGGACATTCCCATTACAAGTCAAACAAATCCTCTTGCCGACGGTGACGCTGACCCTGGGTGCGATGATCCTCACTTTGGGGCACATTAAAGAAGTCTCTTTGTAGGTAAATCCCGATGTACTGGAATATTCCGTTGAATTCGTTCCCAGCCATCCTGGCCACCTTCCCTTGTGGAAATAAGTGGCGGTCTCCTCAGCCTCTCGCCTCCCGGTTCCATCCACCGCGATGGGGGCCGTGTCACCGGAGCAACCAAACACCACGACATCCTTGGTGCGGCCTCGATAGGCCAGTCTGCATCCGAACGCCGCGAGCACTACCAGAATCCGTTCCATCCTTCCTTGGTTCCTGTGATCAGATAAAACGATGTAGCCAGCCTCCCAAGAGTCTCTGGCTTTTGTGAAGGGTGAGCGGGTCCCCTGACCTCGCCTCACGTAAAAAGACATGCATCCTGGATAGACTTTTAACTAAACCTATATCTAAACTCCCATCATTTATCTTTTACAATTTAAAATTAAACTATCAAACTTCCGAAACGTACAAACTATAACTAAAACTTCTAATTTATCCTTAACTTACAAACTGTACAGTGCCGCCCGTTCCCAGGGCGGCCTACTCAAAGTCTGCGACGGCTGCCACAAGCTTCTCCCAACGGTGGGAGGGCACTGACCCCTTCCTTTGATCTGCCGCAGCCTGTCGCTGCTGCGCTGGGACTGGGATCTCCCTGGGCTGCCTTGGCCTTGAACTTATGCCTGGGGGCGTACGGGGGACTTGACCATACCTTCCTGGGCTGGGGTGTCCGACTTGACCTACGGGGGGCTACCTGGGGCAAGAACTCCAGGACCGACGAACCGGGTACCGAGACTTCCACCGTCACGGCCTGTGGTCGCACCACAGCCGCTGGCTCCGCCTCCCCTGGCTCCGCCTCCCTGAACTCGGGATTTGCAGTCTCTGGTACCGCCCTACTTGGCCCAGTAAATAAATATAACTGAGTAAGCTGTCACTTCAGCTATTTTACTCCTCAAATATGTCACAGTTCTTGCATTGATTCAGCAAGAATACCACATCGCATTGCCCAATATCAGGGGGACTGCAGGCCTCACCATTCAGGAGCAGAGTATGAACCCAGATAGTCCCCCACCCCCAGCCCACTCCCCCCCCCCCAACCACCCCCCAACACCCCGCCATACACCCAAAAATGGCATGCCAGAATTCCCAGGCCAATGTTCATTATCTGATTACAAAAAACGAAAATGCTGGAAATACTCAGTGGGTCAGGTAGCATCTGTGGAAAGAGAAACAGAGTTAATGGCCGCGAATTTAATTGAGGAGGCGGGATGGGGGCGGGCCAGCTGGGCTCTGGGTTCCGGTCCCGCACCCAGCTGCATCCGCTCTGCAGATGTGATTTTACCTTGATTGGACTTGTTAAGCCTGCCCTTACTGGCCTATTAACAGGAAGCGGGTCTGATGACATAATTTGATGATGCGTCATCAGCCGGTTTCCTTAAAGGGACCACGTCCACATGGAGTTTGACAATTGTTCTGTCAGTGTTTGACAGCATTGAGGTGCAGCAAACACTGACAATCACTGCACAAAGGTGAACGCTTGCACCCAGGCTCGCCAATGGCTCCCTGCATATGCTTATGGAGGGTGTCACAGTACGCAGGAAGGTTCTCTTCCCTTCCAAGGGCAGAAGAGACCTCCCCAGGACACCAACTTACCTTGAACCTCCACCCAACCCTCTATCTGCTTTATCACTTCCCCATCTCACTAGCCACCCTTCACACTCACCCTCATCTTACTGCAAGCATACCAAGTAACAACACACAAGGGTAGGCACTTGAGAAGTTTAGCCAATGTCCATGTGAAGTTTCTGGTAATGTGTTGTCATACAGTGAAATCTCTTTTTCAACAAGTGCCCCTTATTGGACAGATCTGAGCGCACCTTGATAAGTGCCTTACTGTGTTCCAGTGATTGTTCAGTCATAACTCCCCCCTCCCCCCCAGCCTCACTATAGTGATGAGTGTGCATGGAATGGCTTGGACATTAAAGGGATGCTTCACGGTGCTGGTGTGGGATGGTGTCAACCTGGCGCATCATGTGGCAGCCAGGGTTTACAGCATCAAGACAAGGTAAATCTGGCCATGGTGATGCCATCACTGGCCTCCCGGCCAGCAATTTTGTCAGGGGCTGATGCCCTGTGTCCAGTGCAGCATCAGGTGATGGCGGAGAAGGTTGATGATGAGATTGGTGATGTTGGTGTTGGGGCTGATCGTGGAAGGATTCGGAGGACCAAGGTCTGATTGTTTCATTGGTTGCTGCAATAGATGGCAGCTGTAGGTGAGATGACAGAAGCGATCTGTCAATGGTAAGAGAGGTTCTCTCAATAAGGTGTCACTAGACATACAGATGAATCTAAAAACTTGTAATCTAAAGAAATCTCTTTATGTATTAAAAATGCAGTAACCAACATTGTCTGTGCTCTGAAACTCACCATCTGCAACATGACATCCTTGACACCACTTCTGCAGCTGTCAGCTTTTCACAAACATCAGAGCAGACTCAAAACACGCCAGGTTGAGCTTTCGTGTTCCCCGAACAGCGGGTAACCAGTGGGGAAGAAGGTAAAATTAGAAGTAAGCCTCAAAGTACTCTTAAATTGGCTCTTAACAAGCCATTTTGGTAGCTGAATTGTCTCCCCCGCCGCTTGGTGTCGGGTCAGTTCTGCGCAGACAGACCCGACACCTGGGAGACTCGCGTGGAAGCGGGTTGACAGCGGGTTTCCTACCCACTGTCAATCTTTGCAATTTTGACAGCGGACCCGCCTCCAAACCTGCCCTCTGAGCGTGATTAAATTTGCGGCCAATGTTTCAGGCTGATGACCTTTCTTCATCGTTTTCCATTACCTGATTAGTTCTCTGGCATTCCATGGGCCACAAATATAGATTTATCACAGAATGATACAGCACAACTGAGGTTAGTCGGCCCATCACAGAATCACAGAATCCCCACAGTGCAGATAGAGGCCATTTCGGCCCATTGAGCCTGCACCGACACATATCCCACCCAATCCCCGTAACCCTACGTATTTAATCCCCCCTGACACTAAAGGTCAATTTATCATAGCCAAATCAACCTAACCCGCACATCTTTGGACTGTGGGACGAAACCGGAGCACCTGGAGGAAACCCACGCAGACACAGAGAGAATGTGCAAACTCCACACAGACAGTCACCCAAGGCCGGATTCGAATCCGGGTCCCTGGCGCTGTGAGGCAACAGTGCTAACCACTATGCCACCGTGCTGCCCATTGTGCCTGTTAATTTGCTTCACCACTGCTTGTGGTGTTGTGTTGAGTTGATGGGGAGAATTCTATCAGAGGTGAGAGGTGGTCCACAATCAGTAGATAATTCCTTCCTTTCAACTCGAATAAATGCTTCGACCTTCTGCAATGGGAACTTTGGTGGAACAGAAGGAGCCATAGGTTCAACTAAGTTTTTTTTTCTCACCTCTGCACACTTCAGAGAGTTGTTAATTGTTTGTTAAACGGCTTGCTCGAGTCTGGCTACCAGATAGTACCCTTCACGTGTTCTCTACAGTTTCCAATTCCCTTGGTGACCTCCATGTATTCAGAGCAGGTTGAAATAGTCGAGAGCATTTTAACAGGAATCCATTTGAACCATTAGTTCTCATGCCCCGACACTACGATATCAGTCTGCTATCTCGATTTGATTTATTTGGCCATCCTTGCTGGGTTTTTTTCCATGATCAGCTTATCTTCTTGAAGCATGTTCTTCATCTCCTTTAACCAATTTGCTGTAGATGCTTTGTAAAATTCTATCCACTTGGAATCTATTGATCTGTTCCAGTAACCCCTGACCCTGCAGCTTATTTCAGGTTTTTCCCGGTACATCAGAAATCATAGACAAAAGTCACATGAATTGTGAACAACAATGTCGTATTCTGTGAGGTAAGTTGACAATATTTCAATGAAAATATATCAATGCCTTCTGACCTGTCTCAGTATGGAAACATCTTCCAATAAGATATTGGTGAAATCTCTCATATTCTCAAGTAATGGTAAGAGATCCTTTTTATTTTCTTCCTGTGATACTCATTGATCGTGAGGCTTGTACTACTTGAAACCTTATTTGGATTTCTGTAGTAGCATGGTCCCTGGTCTCTATAAACATAGGAGCAGAGGAATATACATGACTGGAACCAACGATATAGGTAAAAAAGGGGATGAGGTCCTAAAAGCTGAATATAGGGAGTTAGGAGGTAAATTAAAAAATAGGACCTCAAAGGTAGTAATCTCAGGATTGCTACCAGTGCCACGTGCTAGTCAGAGTAGAAATAGAAGGATATTTCAGATGAATACCTGGCTAGAGGAATGGTGCAAGGGGGAGGGATTCAAATTCCTGGGACATTGGAACCGGTTCTGGGGGAGGTGGGACCAGTACAAACCGGACGGTTTGCACCTGGGCAGGGCCGGGACCGATGTCTTAGGGGGAGTGTTTGTTAGTGCTCTGGGGGAGGGTTTAAACTAGAATGGCAGGGGGTTGGGAACCTAAGCAGGGAGACAGAGGAAAGGGAAACAATGATAAAAGCAAAACATAGGAAGGAGAAAAACAAAAGTTGCAGTCAGAGAAATCAACGGTTTAAATCAAACATGGCCACAGTAAATACTAATTCTAATAGGTCTAAGAGCGTTAAAAAAACAAGCCTGAAGGCTTTGTGTCTTAATGTGAGGAGCATTCGGAATAAGGTGGATGAATTAGCTGCACAAATAGAGGTAAACGAATATGATTTGATTGGGATTATGGAAACATGGCTCCAGGGTGGCCAAGGCTGGGAACTCAACATCCAGGGGTATTCAATATTCAGGAAAGATAGGCAAAAAGGAAAGGGAGGTGGCGTTGCATTGCTGGTTAAAGAGGGGATTAACACAATTGTAAAGAAGGATATTAGCTCTGATGATGTGGAATCTGTATGGGTAGAACTGAGAAATACCAAGGGGCAGAAAACGTTAGTGGGAGTGGTATATAGACCTCCAAACAGTAATGTGGAGGTTGGAGATGGCATTAAAAGGGAAATTAGAGAAGCGTGCAACAAGGGCACAGCAGTCATCATGGGTGACTTTAATCTACATATAGATTGGGCTAACCAAATTAGTAACAATACTGTGGAGGAGGAATTCCTGGAGTGTTTACGGGATGGTTTCCTGGACCAATATGTCGAGGAACCAACCAGAGAGCAGGCCATCTTAGACTGGGTATTATATAATGAGAAAGGATTAATTAGCAATCTTGTTGTACGAGGCCCCTTGGGTCGGAGCGATCATAATATGATAGAATTCTTCATTAAGATGGAGAGTGAAGTAGTTGACTTAGAGACTAAGGACCTGAATTTAAATAAAGGAAACTACGATGGTATGAGGCGCGAGTTGGGTAGGATTGATTGGGGAATGTCACTCAAAGGGTTGACGGTGGATAGGCAATGGCAAACATTCAAAGACAGCATGGATGAACTACAGAATTTGTTCATCCCAGTTTGGCATAAGAATAAAACAAAAAAGGTGACTCAACCGTGGCTAACAAGGGAAATTAGGGATAGCATAAGATCCAAGGAGAGGACATATAAATTGGCCAGAAAAAGCAGTAAACCTGAGGATTGGGAGCAGTTTAGTATTCAACAAAGGCGGACAAAGGGATTAATTAAGAAGGGGAAAATAGAATATGAGAGGAAGCTTTCAGGGAACATAAAAACTGACTGTAAAAGCTTTTATAGATATGTGAAGAGACAAAGATTGGTGAAGTCAAGCGTAGGTCCCTTGCAGTCAGAATCAGGGGAACTTATAATGGGGAACAAAGAAATGGCAGACCAATTAAATACATATTTTGGTTCTGTCTTCACAAAGGAGGAATCAAATAACCTCCCAGAGATGTCGGGGAACATAGGGTCTGATGAAAGGGAGGAACTGAAATAAATCAGTATTTGTAGGGAAATGGTGTTAGGGAAATTGGCGGGATTGAAGGCCGATAAATCCCCAGGGCCTGATAATTTACATCCTAGGGTACTTAAGGAAGTGGCCCTAGAAATAGTAGATGCATTGCTGATCATCTTCCAACATTCGATGGAATCTGAAACAATACCCATGGATTGGAGGGTAGCTAATGTTACCCCACTATTCAAAAAAGGTGGATGAGAGAAAACGGGGAATAACAGACCGGTAAGACTGACATCGGTAGTGGGGAAAATGCTAGAGTCCATTGTAAAAGATGTAATAGCAGAGCACTTGGAAAACAGTGACAGGATCGGAGAAAGTCAACATGGATTTACAAAAGGTAAATCGTGCTTGACTAATCTACTGGAATTTTTGAGGATGTAACTGGTAAAATAGATAAGGGAGAACCAGTGGATGTGCTGTATTTGGACTTTCAAAAGGCTTTCGATAAGGTCCCGCATAAGAGATTAGCGTGTAAAGTTAAGGCACATGGGATTGGGGGCAAGGTATTGACTTGGATAGAGAACTGGTTGGCAGACAGAAGGCAAAGAGTTGGAATAAACTGGTCTTTTTCCGAGTGGCAGGCAGTGACTAGTGGGGTACCGCAGTGATCGGTCCTTGGACCCCAGCTATTCACAATATATATTAATGATCTAGACAAGGGAACTAGATGTAATATCTCCAAGTTTGCAGACGACACAAAGCTGGGTGGGCGTGTGTGCTGTGAGGAGGATACCGAGAAACTCCAGGATGATTTGGACAGGTTGGGTGATTGGGCAGAAGCATGGCAGATGCAATATAACATGGATAAATGCGAGGTTATCCAATTTGGTGTCAAAAACAGGAAGGCAGATTATTATCTGAATGGCAATAGATTGGGAGAAGGTGAAGTGCAACGAGACCTGGTGTCCTTGTGCACCAGTCGCTGAAGGTAAGCATGCAGGTGCAGCAGACGGTTAAGAAGGCAAATGGTATGCTGGCCTTCGTAGCGAGAGGGTTCGAGTACAGGAACAAGGATGTCTTGCTGTATTTGTACAGGGCCTTGGTGAGACCACATCTTGAGTATTGTGTGCAGTTTTGGTCGCCTTATCTGAGGAAGGAGGTTCTTGCCATGGAAGGAGTTCAGCGAAGATTCACCAGACTGATACCTGGGATGGCAGGAATGACGTATGAGGAGAGATTGGATCGATTGGGCTTATACTCGCTGGAGTTTAGAAGAATGAGAGGGGATCTCATTGAAACTTATAAAATTCTGAAAGGACAGGACAAACTAGATGCAGCAAGGATGTTCCCGATGGTCGGGGAGTCCAGAACCAGGGGTCACAGTCTAAGGATAAGGGGTAAGCCATTTAGGACAGAAATGAGGAGGAATTCCTTCACCCAGAGAGTGGTGAACCTGTGGAATTCTCTACCACAGAAGGCAGTAGAAGCCAATTCATTAAATATATTCAAGAAGGAGTTGGATATATTCCTTAAGGCTAAAGGGATCAAGGGATATGGGGAGAAAGCAGGGACAGGGTTCTGAATTTGGATGATCAGCCATGATCGAATTGAATGGTGGAGCAGACTAGATGGGCCAAATGGCCTACTCCTGCTCCTATCTTCTATGTTTCTATGTTTCTATGGAAAAGGCTATTGTAATATATCTGGCTGATCCCGCTGTCTGGAAAATAAGATATTGCACAATGCCGCTCTTTACATCTCTCTGTTGAATTGGCTGAATAAATCAGACCCACTGCCTTTCCTTGGCAGTGTGTTGTATATATTCACGACCCTCTAGGTAAAGTCATAGAATGGTAACAGCACAGAAGGAGGCCATTCGGCTCGTCGAGACCGTGCCGGCTTTCTGCAAGAGCACCTCAGCCAGCCCCACTCCCCCGCTCTCTCTCCGTAGCCCTGCAAATTGTTTTCCTTCAGTTAGTTATCCAACTCCCTTTTGAAAGCCGTGATTGAATCTGCCTCCACCACCCTTTCAGGCAGCGCATTCCAGATCCTAACCACTCGCTGCGTAAAAAAGTTTTTCCTCACGTCGCCTTTGGTTCTTTTGCCAATCACCTTAAATCTGTGTCCTCTGGTTGTCGACCCCTCTGCCAATGGGAACAGTTTCTCTCTATCTACTCTATCCAGACCCCTCATGATTTTGAACACCTCTATCAAATCTCCTCTCAACCTTCTCTGCTCTAAGGAGAACAACCCCAGCTTCTCCAGTCTATCCACGTAACTGAAGTCCCTCATCCCTTGGAACCATTCTCATAAATCTTTTCTGCACCCTCATCAGTCAAATATAAACTGTCTTTTCACCCCCACCCCCCCACCCCCCCACAACTTCTAAGTTTGAGTCAATGCCCTCTTCTTGTAAAATAGCTAGACCATGTCAAAAAATATGTTAAACACAGTGACCCCAAATTGCCATGCCGTGAGTTGTACCATTGTTACGTCAATGAAGGAAAGACGTGCGGCCACTGGCAGTCTAGAGAGGTAGTTAGGCAAGGGTTTCCTGGGTCTGCTTATTTGTATCGTGCTTGGAATAGTCTTTGGTATAAACCCTGTGTGAAATGGCTGTAATCAGTTGGAGTACATAGAAACTGGAGTTCAGTCTTTGCAAGCACCAAACTTGCACACAGAACCCCAGTGGTGTCAGATGCACTGCACAGACTCAGAATCACTTCTTTATCAATGGGATGTCTCCATGAGTGCCATGTAATCTCAGGGTAGTTCACCTGTTTTAACTTCTATACAACGGTGACTGAGAGAAGTACCTGGAAGTGATCTGATACAATTTATTTTCAGGTCCTATTTGCAATTTTGAAACAGTTCTACGAGGATATCTGCTCTCAGTTTTCTCTTTGCTAATGACGGACAAAAGTGTTCTTCATTAAAGTTGTTACAGTTCTACAGCTATTCCTGGAGAACAGTATCATAGAGCATTAGATATCATACGCAATGAGCAAACATTACCACAGGCAACATGGCAATTTGACCTCTTAACTTCACTGAAATTTGGGACCCAATAATTGAACAGTTTAACAAAGATATAGAACAACGATAGAAACCTATTGCTTCCCTCAGACCTGAGACATGACAAATAAAATACTTCAGACAAGATAATAATTTGGGGGTATTTTCATGCAGTGAAGCATGCACAACAGAATAACCATTATTATTGCAACATCATATTTTGTAAGCAAATTATGCAGTGCCACTGATTGCATTCACCAGGCGCAAAAGGGACAATTTTCGTCCTGGCTTTTGGGCGGGAATAAGTCTCGTGAAACTCATGGAGCTGAACTAACCCAGGGGTGGCGTTAGGGGCCTGCAACCCATGCAATTGCACGTGGGCCCGAGCCAGACAGGGGCCCAGAACGGTTAATCTGGAAATTAAAAGCTGTTATCAGTAAAGGTGACCATAAATCTGTCGGATTGTTGTAATAAAAACCCAACATTGCTGTTTGTGGGAGCTTGCTGTGCGCAAATTGGCTGCCACGTTTCCTACATTACACCAGTGACTACATTTCAAAACGTACTTAATTGGCTGTAAACCGCTTTGGGACATCCGGTGGTCGTGAAAGGTGCTATATAAATGCAAGTCTTTCTTTCTTACACCATTGTGGTTGATTATTAACTGGTTCCGAAGTGGTCTAGCAAGCCACTCAGTTATATCAAACCAATATATGCCTCAGGTTCAAGAGGCGCACCGTGGCTGCACCATCTACAAGATGCACTGCAGCAACTCGTCAAGGCTTCTTCAACAGCACCTCCCAAACCCGCGACCTCTACCACTTAGAATGTCAAGGGCAGCAGGCACATGGGAACAGCACCACCTCCAAGTTCCCATCCCAAGTCACACACCATCCCGACTTGGAAATATATCGCCATTTCTTCATCTTTGGGTCAAAATCCTGGAACTCCCTACCTACCAACACTGTGGGAGTATCTTCACCACACGGACTGCAATGGTTCAAGAAGGCGGCTCACCACCTCCTTCTCAAGGACAATTAGGGATGGGCAATAAATGCCGGCCTTGCCAGCGACGCCCACATCCCGATAATTAATGCAAAAAAAAATATTCATGCACACGCACATCATATGAAATGCAAGTACTGAAGGTGAAAACATAAAGATAATTTTACTAAACATACAGGACTAAATATACAAAAGAAGGCAGCAATTTATTTATAATAAAAACAGAAAATGCTGGAAATACTCAGCGGGTCAGGCAGCATCTGTGGAGAGAGAAACAGAGTTAACGTTTCAGGTCGATGACCTTTCATATGCTTCTGTATTAGCAATTTATTTATGTTTTGTTGCTGAGTTTCAACCAGGGGCAGCAAGCCAGTCAGATGCTCTGAGTGGATTCAGTGGCAGGACACCTAGGGAATGGAAATAGCTTCTCCTTTAACATTTCTCCCCATCACAATTAATTAAACCTTAAGGGTAGAAAAAAGGCCATTTTTGTAACTTACATGAACGATTAGACAACGATGGCATTTTATTTTGCTTACTGAGGGGAGAGAGAGGCACGAGGGGAGCAGAAGATCAGCAGCACTCCTACAATAAGAGTCATATTCCAGGCTCCGACCTCTCTGCTCACTTTCTCAGCTCCCCCCACTCAAACTCCCACTGTCATGGCCAAGGTGGGAGAAGGAAAAGACGAAATTCAGCCCTCGCTGAGTAAGCACCACTCGACCACTCAGTTATTATACAAGGCCTGACTGCAATTAAAGCTAGTTTCGGCATTGTCATACGGCTCGGATATTGAAAATAACATCAGTGTTTCAGGACCTTTATATTCATTCGTTGTCATTTACTCTTGTGTTATCTATAGCTTATCAATTGGTCGACAATTTTTATATTTACATCGGAAAATCTACCTTAAAATCCACACACAGCACTTTTCAACAAGGATCACTTGATGTTGATCAGAAGCAGGAACCTGGTTGACCTTTCCCCCGAGGTCAGTTGAAGTACCCTAAATACCATCCTGGCCGACGTTTTGGGCCGCTAGCTAGATGCCTTTACGTTTACATTTCTCGTGTAATTTCCTTACGATGCAGCCAGTGTCGGGTGTTTGGGTGATGAACTGTTTTTTAAGTTGCTACGTGAAAAGCATGTTATGCTATTGGGATGTTTCTGCAGATTGTGTATTTCATATTATTTTTCTCATTCGAAGATTCTAGATGTCATCAATATAAAATCAACAAGTCTTCAGATCCTTCAGCAGTGTCCCGTTACGTAAGAAGAGCCATTTCCCCAACTCAGGATGTATGGCAGGCGGGGTTATCTCAGAGGTTCATGGTCAGGTCTCTGATTTTTCTGCTTTCTTTTTACCACAAGTATGTTCCAGGGTCACTCTCCTGTGCTGAGCTTGAATAAAGCAGGATCCGATTTTCGTTATCATTGGGTATGCTCACTGTTTTGATCTACAGCCTTGACAATGTTGTGAAGGCGTCCCCTCGGGATGAACGATGATACATGGGAATGGGTGGCATTTCTCATTACAACATGGTTAAGGCAGCGTAGCTTACCTCATCTCCTAGTCATTCATTTCTGCAATCTATTCATTGTCAGGTAGTTATCCCAGGTCTAACCAGGGCTCTTCACACAATAGGCTAAGAAGAAGCAGGTCCTTCTACCCATTTGCTCTCAGCCTTCCACAATACCGACTCTACTTCTTCCACCTTACAACATCTAGGGGGAGAAAATCGTGTTCGCCAGGAAAGCTGCCGAGTTAGCGGCCGCTGAAAATGGCCGCAATGCTAATGGGGCAAAATTCTTCAGGGGGGCTGGAGATTGGTGGCGCAGCGCTTACCTTCCCTGCAACGGCGTCCTGGTGGCGCTGCTGGAGGCCTCCAACCCGAAGTTCCTGTCCGGGTGCGGTGTTCAAGCTTCGCACAGCCTCTGGGAGCGAGGCTGCGGAGCTCGCAAGAAATTGTGGGCAATGAAAAGGCCTGCGAATTAAAGGGGCCATGCACTCAGAACTAATGCAAATTAAAATCCAGAGAAACAATGCAGTTTTCAGCCCTTCCTGCCTTTCAAAAAACAAATTGCAAATGCTACACCCTTGTTCAAAAAAGGGTGTAAAGATGAACCCAGCAACTATAGGCTGGTCAATTTAACCTCGGTAGTGGGGAAGCTTTTAGAAACAATAATCAGGGACAAAATTAACAGTCACTTGGACAAGTGTGGATTAATTAAGGAAAGCCAGCATGGAGTTGTTTCAGGCAAATCATGTTTAACCAACTTGATCGAGTTTTTTGATGAGGTAACAGAGAGGGTTGATGAGGGCAATGTGGTTGACGTGGTGTACATGGACTTCCAAAAGGCATTTGATAAAGTGCCATATAATAGGCTTGACAGTAGAGTTGAAGCCCATGGAATAAAAGGGACAGTGGCAGCATGGATACAAAATTGGCTAAGTGGCAGGAAACAGAGAGTAGTGGTGAACGGTTGTTTTTCGAACTGGAGGAAGGTACACAGTGGTGTTTCCCAGGGGAAGGTTCTGGGACCACTGCTTTTCTTGATATATATTAATGAATTGGATGTGGGTGTACAAGGCACAATTTCAAAATTTGCAGATGACACAAAACTTGGAAGTATAGTGAACAGTGAGGAGGATAGAGATAGATTTCAAGAAGACATAGACAGACTGGTGAAATGGGCGAACACGTGGCAGATGAAATTTAACGCAGAAAAATGCAACGTGATACATTTTGGTAGAAAGAATGAGGAGAGGAAATATAAACTAAAGGGTACAATCCTGAAGGGGTTGCATGAACAGGGAGACCTGGGGGTATGTGTGCACAAATCATTGAAGATGGCAGGGCAGGTTGAGAAAGCAGTTAAAAAAAGCTTACGGGATCCTGGGCTTCATGAATAGAGGCATAGGGCTCAATTTTCACCAGCCCGTGGACGTGGGTTTGGAGGCGGGAGTGGTGTGAAAATAGCAGATTCGGGGGTCCCCAACCCATCTCGCCCCCAACACGCCTCCATGCCAGATTCCCAGGAGGCGGGTACCCGACCTGTGCTGGGACCCGCCTCCCCGAGGCGGGAAGGGGATTAGTGCCAATAAACTGCCTGTTAACAGGTAGTTAAGAGGCAGTTTTTTGCCTAATCCCTATTTTTAGCCCTGAAGTGTGGGCTTCCCGACAGGTCCGAACCACGCTGATTTAGCGAGGCGGACCGTCGGTCTGGAGGGCTTGGAGGGGTCGAGATGTCCAGTGTGCAGGTGAGTGATGGGTGCATGAGTGCAGAGGTAAGTGTGTTTGGTGTGTGTAAAGTGTTTTAAGAACTTTTACTTACCTTAACTTTGTCCTGCAGGCTAGCTTCCTTAAGGTGTCGGGAGTCCCTCACATCCACGGCACAGAAAGCAGAATGGCCGCGGAGCTGTCAAAAGCTGCAGTCTCTGCTTTCTGTGCTGGATTGATTTCTAACTGAGTCTAAGTACAGGGACTCAAGTTAGAAATCATATTGTCAGTGTTTGACAGCTTCACAGAGCTATCAAACGCTGAAATTTCATCTGTCAAAAGCTCTTGACAGATGAAATTTCAATGGCTGACGTCACCTGTATCCAAGGGACCCTTGATTGGCCTGCTAAGCCCGCTGGACGGGCTTAAAAAGGTCAATCAAGGGAAAATACAGTGGGTTGGCCACAAGTCGATGGAGGCGGTACTACAACCCAAAAAGTGGGAGTCCCGCCTCCATCACATCCCCATTGACAAAATCCAGCCCATAGAGTACAGAAGCGTGGAAATTATAATGAACCTGCATAAAACACTGGTTCGGCCTCAACTGGAATATTGTGTCCAATTCTGGGCACCGCACTTTAGGAAGGATGTGAAGACCTTAGAGAGGGTGCAGAAAAGATTTATGAGAATGGTTCCAAGGGATGAGGGACTTCAGTTACGTGGATAGACTGGAGAAGCTGGGGTTGTTCTCCTTAGAGCAGAGAAGATTGAGAGGTGTTTTGATAGAGGTGTTCAAAATCATGAGGGGTCTAGACAGAGTAGATAGACAGAAACTGTTCCCATTGGTGGAAGGGTCGAGAACCAGAGGAGACAGATTTTAGGTGATTGGCAAAAGAACCAAAGGTGACATGAGCAAAAACTTTTTTAAGCAGCGACTGGTTAGGATCTGGAATGCACTGCCTGAAAGGGTGGTGGAGACAGTGGAGACTCAATCATGGCTTTCAAAAGGGAATTGGCTAAGTACCTGAAAGAATAAAATTTGCAGGGCTAGGGGGGAAAGGGCAGGGGAGTGGGACTAGCTGAAGTGCTCTTGCAGAGAGCCGGCACGGGCTCAATGGGCCAAATGGCCTCCTTCTGTGCTGTAACCATTCTATATGAAAAAAAACTGTAGCATTATAAAGAAGTCCCAAATGTGAATATTCAGCTCTTAAAGCTGAATTCTCTTCCTAAACTCAAAAAAATGGGAAAAGTGCTTCAGCACTAACAGAAATGGCTCAGCAAGCCAGGGAAGGGGCACCCAGGGTCTCGCACGCAGCACTCCAGCTTTGTGCAGGGAGTCAATAGTGCAAGACAGGCCCTCTACCCACAGGGGCCATGAGGCCTTCCAGAAAGAAAGATGTGGGAGTACATCACTGAGGTCGTCACTGCCAGCAGTGTCGCTCCCACCACCTGGTTCCAGTGCCCAAAGAAGCTTCATGACCTCAGACCACTGGTCAAGGTCAGTGAATGCATCTTCAAAAGCCGTCTCCTACCAACTGCACCACTAGCCTCACACACTGCTCAATGCCAGACCCCCAATCACTCACCTACCAACAATCTGCACCAATCATGAGGCACATCTCCCATTCCTAGCCTCACCTCACCCCCTTGGAGAAGACGATGCAGGCCATTCTTGGCAGGGGCATGTCTGAGACCTTGGCCAGCGGCAGGGCTGAAAGGATACAAAATACTGGCATCCTCATACGTTATCCTCCTTCTGGCATGCACCTTATGCTTTCCTGCCCTCCTGTCACCACAACTCCACCCTTGTGCCTTCCTCATTTCACACACCCAAGAAATGCAGCCTGTCCAGCCAGTGGGTGACCCAAGAAGAAAAGGAGGAGAGTGAAGAAGAAGAAGAAGATTGATTTGACATTTCCAGTCACCAGCTCCTCAAGGACAACCAGCAAGGCCATTTGCAGTGTCCCCCACTGAAAGTCAACAGCCTTCCACCGGCCATACTGCAGCCACTGGGCTAGCACTGTGTGACATCAGTACGATAGGCAAAGGCACTCACAAGACAGTCACTAAGAGAATGTATATGGGTGATGAGTTGATTTCTTGATGTCATATTGGATGGATAGATGTATAAAGTTGGATTGGAAAGTTTGCTTTGTGGTGGCTTTTATTTCAGCATCATGGCCAAGAGGACGTTGTGATGATCAGTAATAGAGGGAAAGTAAGGTGTGGGACTAATGTTGAAAGGGGAATTGGGGTAGTGGTCACTGGGACTGCAGACGATGATTCCATCCCGGATATTCCAGCCACAAAGGGGCTGTCTGGGATGCATCCTTCCATCTGCCGCCTCCTCTTCAGCTTCCTCTTCTTCTGTGTCTTCCTCTTCCCTCTGCGAGCAGATGCTGTAAATCTGAAATGCCAGCATAAAATGCTGGAAATACTCAGCTGGTCAGGCAGCATCTCGACCTGAGATGTGAACTCTGTTTTTCTCTCCATGGATGTTGCCTGACCTGCTGAGTATTTGCAGCGTTTTCTGTCTTCTCAAAGGCCTTCATTTACCATCCGAGCCCTTGCAAGCATCCAGCAGCACTCCCTACACACTTAAAAAACTTTTGACATCTAATGTAGCAAGCCACTACTTCAATAAAATACAAAAAAAAACAGTCCAAAAGCTTAAATACAAACTTTCCTGAAAGATGTGTGTGTCCCTTTAGGAGGTGCAGACATCACCACTGTCAGTCTGCTAGCATGCCAGGTTAACCTGGTGTGCTTAGGTCCCAGGGCTGAATTCAGCGCAAGGGTCGAAGTTCACGTTGGTGACGTTAAGTCGGCGTTGCATGCCAATTGACGTCACAAAGCCATCATTTTGTCCAGCATAACGCTGCCAGTTACCGGCAGCGCAAAGGTAGGAACCAAAACAGCAGTCACCATGGGACCCACCAGCAGCTGGTGAAAGGGCGGTGGCCGGCGTTTTAGCACCATTTAATGGCGCTACAGAGTGGCACTCAGGCCACAAATATCTAGCCCTAATCTCTACTTAAATGAGAACAGTCTCCAGGCCTCAAAAAAAAGAAAAGAAAGACTTGCATTTATACAGCGCCTTTCATGACCACTTGATGTCCCAAAGCGTTTTACAGCCAATGAAGTACTTCTGAAGTATAGTGTAGGGGGGTGGTGGTTTGTGTCAGCTTTACCTCTGACTTCTGAGCGGTTCGAATCGCTCCCACTCCCTTGGTTCTAGGCCTTGGACTTATTTGGGTGTTGTGATACAAAGGTGCAGCAGACAACTGAGTTTGATGAAAGAACTTCAATCTTTATTAAAAGGTAAGACACAAATAATAACACTCTTAACACTCTAAAAGTGGGGAACACTTCGGTACAAGCGAGGGAAATGACAGTAGAACAATACTTTCCAACCCCACTTTACTTGCTAAGTTAGGTTTTGAAGGACCAGGGTTAATGCTCACCAATCCTTTGACAGTTGTGCTAAATCGCGGTTTTGGGATTCGCTGTTTATGGCGGTTAGTGTCTGCCGTACCCCATACGCGGTAGAGGACTTCACCTGCGTCTCTGGTCAGTCTTCGCGAGTCCGCTGATGCGGTAGGATGTCGTTTTGGATTTATCTGGTGAGTACCCAATTTCTTTGGTTTAGCAGTAGGGTTTAGAGTCTTTGGGGAAAATCTTACCCAGGGGTAAGTCAGGAGTAGTTTGTAGTGTGGAAACTTTGCGGTTCTTCGGGTTTTCTTCCCTGGAGTTGGTCTTTGTTGGTCGCGGTGGCCTGCTATTACCCGGTCAGTTGGGGGTAATGCGCGGTTGTTGGTTTCGTGAGGCCTTTGGTTTCCGCAATGGCTTTAGGCCTTGTTTTGTGTGTCAGTCGACCTCGTGGAGCCGTCGGTGACTTGTTGCTGCTTGTTGCTCCGGGTGACTGTGTTGGGACCGTTGTTGGAGGTCCGTCGAGGTGGTATCTTCACGGGCTGGACTCAGGTGAGTGCCTGAGTGGTGAACGATGCCGACTCGCTTCTAGCTCGGGTTTTCTTCTTCCTGGTTTCTTCTTCTTCTGATGACCACCGGTTGCAACTGACGACTTGACTTTGAACTGCTTAACGGGCCTTCAATTATACTAAATTGAAGTGGCCTTATCTACCCGCCAAATCTGCTCAGTTCATTGTCTGACATTTGGCGGGCTCATAAATCGGTAACAACTTACTAGCGCGTTAACTGTTTTTTTAACAGGCCTTCAATCTCACCCATTGAACATGGCATATCTACCCACCAAATCTACTCAGTTCATTGTCTGATTTTTGGCGGGCCTGTTACCAGTAACTGCTCTGTAAGTGTCAAATGGGTTTTGGGATGGTTTGCATCCTGTCGATCTCCTTGGCTGATCATTGGTGATTGGTTTCGTGTTTTGGGTTTCTAGGCTGGACTCGGTCTTTTCTATAGAATGGTCCTGAGTGATTTGTATTATGCATGTTTTCTGATGGGTCCTGTAATCGGTTTGATGGAGCCTGTTATTTTGGGTGGGACTGTCTTCTCCCAGGGTCTATTGTTCAAATGTTATTGTCTGCTGGGGCTTGAGTGAGGTCATCCCGGTTCCCCAGACAGTGTAATTAACTGCAATAACCAAAACTGCTTTTACAGAGGTCAACCCGCCTTCTTATCCCTTTAGAGGCCCAGACATAGTTTTTAAAATGCCAAAACTTGGTTTTTGGTCTTAAATTCCTTAGGTTAGGCCCAAATGCATTTTCATCACTCTGAGGTAGTTCCAAAGTCCTTTTTCCTTAGGTTTTGGGGATCTGCCAATTTTGGAAACCTTACAATAGTCACTGTTGTAATGTAGGAAATGCGGCAGCCAATTTGCGCTCAGCAAGCTCCCACAAACAGCAATGTGATAATGACCAGATAATCTGTTTTTGTTATGTTGATTGAGGGGTAAATATTGGCCAGGACACCGGGGATAACTCCCCCCCTGCTCTTCTTCGAAATAGTGCCATGGGATCTTTTACATCCACATGAGAAAGTAGACGGGGCCTCGGTTTTAACATCTCATCTGAAAGACGGCACCTCCGACAGTGCAGCACTCCCTCAGTACTGCACTGGATGTCAGCTTAGATTTTTGTGCTCAACTCTCTGAAGTGGGACTTTACCCCACAACCATTATGGCTCAGAGGTGAAGGTGCTACCCACTGAGCCACGGCTGACACTAACACCCTTGCTAGTGGCTGATTTCAGCCGTTGATTATCCTCTAGTTAAAGAAATACTTGCGCTGTGTCCTAGGTTTGCCCTTCACAAACCTGAAGCCGTGCCCCCTTCTCCTTGATATTTGAAAGTATTTATTTGAGTTTACTTTTTCTTCCCTGTTAAGTATCTTATCTGCCTCTGTAAAGTCTCCTGCGAGTCATCTCTTTTTGGAGCTAAAGGCTAATGCACTGATCAAGCATTCTTCATAGCTCTTCCCTCTGATACTGGGATCAGCCTCATTGTTCTCCTCTGCCTTGCTATGCAGCACATTGTTTGGGCAAGGGGAGTACCAAGGCAGCTAACACCCCTTGGTCTCTTTCAGCTTCCTCTTAAGCAAGAGCTATCCCAGCCACAGAGTACGTGTGCCATTTATTGAGTATCTGCAGTGCCTAGCATTTGCCCGTATTGAATTTATCAGCTCAGGTGCAAACCCTGTTTAGCTCTCTTGGTGAGAACTTGGGTTGTCTTTAGCTAATCGGCAGTCTTCCTAGTTTTCCATCATAGAATCATAGAATAGTACAGCACAGAAGGAGGCCATCGGCCCTGTGACGGCTCTTTCAAAGAGCAATCCAGTTAGTCCCACTCCCCCGCTCTTTCTCCATATCCCTGCAAATTTTTCTCCTTCAAGTATTTATCCAATTCCCTTTTGAAGGCTACTATTGAATTTAACTACCTTGCATTACAGTGCATCTTCTTGTAGGCTCTCAGCTCCCATTAGCTATGCACTCTCTGCTGCTACAGCATCTTGTTATCACATCTCTATATCCAAAGTATGTGGCATTGTGAAACTGTTGACCATATCACCAATGCTAGTGCTACAACCAGTGAGAATGTTCAAAAAAAACAATTAACATGGTCACTGCTATCACTTCTATTTCAGCGCAAAAGCATTAATTATATCACCGTCCCACAATCACATGACCCAACTAGAACTACAGGTGAATCAGACGCCAGGAAATACGTCAGCACACCAACATCACACTGATTGCTGATCCATAATGTCCAATGCCTACTCACATTGAATTTTTGGCAACAGGCCCCGTGAGTGTACAATGGCCCTGAATTTGTTTAGAGTTTTACTGGTTTCTCATCGCAAGTTCGGAAAGACCAGAAGTTACTGAGGGAGACCACTAGAAAGGCCACAGAATTTCAAGGCCAACTTATTTAAACAACTCAAGGCATGGCAGATGAGTTTACATTTAAATGGATCAGTTATATCCCAGGTTTGCTACACTGCCTTCTTAGTGCATTCATATGAAATCCCTTAGACCGCTTTTAACAGAGGCATTAACCCATTTATTTAAAACAGGTTAATGCTTTCGCTAAAATAGCAGGCTTTGGAATTTCATGCAAACCCATTTAGTATTTGTGTGTTAATCTTCACATAGCATAACTTTGAGGTCCTACTTCTTAACTTCTAAATTAAAGCAAATGATTTAATTGTCTGTTAAATTACCAATCAGTAGAATTTGGATGTTTTGAACTTAATGGCTGGAATTTTTTGGGGTGGTAGCGGGCGCGATTGGTGGCGGGTCGGGTGGGAAGGTTGTTATTTTTGACAGCGGGTCGGGAATCCGCTGTCATCTCGCTCCCACGTGCCTTTCCCCCAGGCGCATCTGTCATCGCGGAGCCGACCTGACCGGCAGCGGCGGGGGACCCAATTAAGATCATTACAGGCACTTAAGAGCCTTTTTCACTGACTTTTTAAATTTGCCTGCATGGACACAGGATTCACGCAGATCAGGAATCACGTCTGTCCAGCTGAGGCGGGAGTTCCATGACCATTGCTCCAGCTGATTACTTGACAGCATGAAATGTACAGTAAAAGCTCCCACCTGACAGATGATCACTTTCCTCGAGCAGAAGCTATTGCTCAGTCCATTTCCAGCACAGATTCTGCAGGCTGCAAGTGTTTCCAGCAAAGTCTCCATCCAGTGTCACCTCATTGGAAGAACTCTCTCAGCACTGACAGAGTGCTTTTGTCACCTGTACTTCACCTGCCATCTATTCCATCAACATAGGTGCCCTTTATACTGTCTCACCTTGGTCCTCAGAATCCAATGCCGTGGTACACTGACAGCACTATGTTAGATGAAACTTCAAATGTAATGTGGCCATGGTCCCTTTAAAGACCCCGGCTGAAAACGCGTCATGAATGACGTCACCAGCCCCGCTCCATCTCATTGGGCCGAGTAACACGCTAGGCGGGCTTAATAGACCTCATTAAGGTAAGTTCATTTTCAACAGTGGGATGGAGCCAGCAGCGGGATCGCGACCCGACATGGCCACCACCCACACCGGACCCGTCAAGGTAAAGAAAATTCTGGCCAATGTAACAGCATTACATCAGCTCTTAGTAATTAAAATCTTTAATGGTGTCAATTTGGTTCTGACAATCTGAACACATCTTGATAATACATATTATTCCTTATATACAGCTTTGATTAATATTTCATTATGGCACTGACATAAAACTATAGGAGGGAAAATGATCAAAATGGGAAGTAATTAGGTTAAAATATAATTTGTACGGCAATATATGTAATTACTGTTTAACTGTTGATTTGTCTCTATAATTTGTTTTGTGGTAATATAGTTGTTTTGTCCCTACCTCTGTAATCTCCTCCAGCCCTACAACCCTCCGAGATCTCTGCACTCCTCAAATTCTGGCCTCTTGAGCATCCCCAATTTTAATCACTCAACCATTGGTGGCCGTGCCTTCAGCTGCCTCGGCTCTAAGCCCTGCAATTCCCTCCCTAATCCTCTCAGCCTCTCCGCTTCCCTTTCCAACTTTAAGACTCTCCTTAAAACTTACCTCTTTGACCAACTGCCTAATATCTCCTTAAGTGGCTCGGTGTCAAATTTTGTTGGATAACGCTCCTGTGAAGCACCTTTGGACGTTTTACTACGTTAAAGGTGCTGTATAAATACAAGTTGTTGTTGTTGTAGTGTTTAACTGTTGATTTTTGACAATGGTCGACAAGCAACAGGAGTTTAAAGATTATTAATTGTACATTATCACTGATTATCTTCGACCTCATTAATGACTGATTATTAACCATTAATTAATCCCCAGTCCTGATGAATTGTAATGAAGGTCGTGCTCCTTGCAAATATAATGCTTGTCAACTGCTTGATACATGTATGAACTGCAGACTGCCTGATGTAGAGGGTGTCCTTTGGGTGGTTTGGAATGATCCATTAACATGAAAGCTTCATGATGTGGGAACCTTCACTTATACACGAACAGCTGGCCCTGTTCCAGTGTCTCATCTCCTGACTCCCCAAAGCATTTCTACGATCTACAAGGCACAAGTCAGGAGTGTGATTCATTCTCGGGTTGGCAATCAATAACTAGTGGTGTTCCGCAAGGGTCAGTGCTGGGACCCCAACTCTTTACAATCTATATTAACGATTTGGAGGAGGGGACCAAGTGCAACGTATCCAAGTTTGCAGATGATACAAAGATGGGAGGGAAAGCAGTGAGTGAGGAGGACATAAAAAACCTGCAAAAGGACATAGACAGGCTAAGTGAGTGGGCAGAAATTTGGCAGGTGGAATATAATGTTAGAAAGTGTGAGGTTATGCACTTTGGCAGAAAAAATCAAAGAGCAAGTTATTATCTAAATGGAAAGAAACTGCAAAGTGCTACAGTACAAAGGGATCTGGGGGTCCTGGTGCATGAAACACAGAAGGTTAGTATGCAGGTACAGCAGGTGATCAGGAAGGCCAATGGAATCTTGGCTTTTATTGCAAGGGGGAAGGAGTATAAAAGCAGGGAAGTCTTGCTTCAGCTATACAGGGTACTGGTGAGGCCACACCTGGAGTACTGCGTACAGTTTTGGTTTCCATATTTAAGAAAAGATATACTTGCTCTAGAGGCAGTTCAGAGAAGGTTCACTCGGTTGATTCCGGAGATGAGGGGGTTGACTTATGAGGAAAGGTTGAGTAGGTTGGGCCTCTACTCATTAGAATACAGAAGAATGAGAGGCGATCTTATCGAAACATATAAGATTGTGAGAGGGCTTGATCGGGTGGATGCGGGGAGGATGTTTCCACTGATGGGTGAGACTAGAACTAGGGGGCATAATCTTAGAATAAGGGGCTGCCGTTTCAAAACTGAGATGAGGAGAAACTTCTTCACTCAGAGGGTAGTAAATCTATGGAATTTGCTACCTCAGAGAGCTGTGGAAGCTGCGACATTAAATAAATTTAAAACGGAGATAGACAGTTTCCTAGCTGATAAGGGAATTAAGGGTTATGGGGAGCGGGCAGGGAAGTGGACGTGAGTCTAGGTTCGGATCAGCCATGATCCTATTGCATGGTGGAGCAGGCCCGAAGGGTCGTATGGCCGACTCCTGCTCCTACTTCTTATGTTCTATGTTCTTATGTGATGGAATACTCTCCACTTGCCTGGATGAGTGCAGCTCCAACAACACTCAAGAAGCTCGATACCATCCAAGACAAAGCAGCCCGCTTGATTGGCATCCCATCCACCACCTTAAACATTCACTCCCTCCACCACCGGCGTACCGTGGCTGCAGTGTGTACCATCTACAAGATGCACTGCAGCAACTCGCCAAAGCTTCTTCAGCAGCACCTCCCAAACCCGCGACCTCTACCACCTAGAACGACAAGGGCAGCAGGCGCATGGGAACACCACCACCTCCAAGTTCCCCTCCAAGTCACACACCATCCTGACTTGGAAATATATCACCGTTCCTTCATCGTCGCTGGGTCAAAATCCTGGAACTCGCTCCCTAACAGCACCATGGGAGTACCTTCACCACACGGACTGCAGCGTTTCAAGAAGATGGCTCACCACCTCCTTCTCAAGGGCAACTAGGGATGGGCAATAAATGCTGGCCTTGCCAGTGACACCCATATCCCATGAACGAATAAAAAAAAAGATGCTGCAGCTTTGTGACTACCTGTCTTGCAAAGGGGAGATGGTGAAGAAAGATCTTCTTTAACACATCCAGGTACGTGTGGAGGGTTTATAACAGTAGGTCCTGTGCTCAGACAGAACTCCTCGGATGTCACTGCACCTCCTTTCTTTGCCTGCTCCTCATCTAAATCATGCAACACATTTAGTGGAATTCGCACCCTCGCCGCTTTGTGTGGTGATTTAAATGCCAGCACCAACTAACTACAATGAAGGAAACTAACAGCAGGAAAAGACTTGAAACAAAGCAAATGCTGGACTACCCAGTAAAATCCATTTAATAGATTCAGCATGGCACCAGTTTTCATTCCTTTAAGTATTTTAATGAAGCCCATACATGCCACCACAATTTTGTTCCCCAAACTATTTCTTTTTAATATTTGTTCATAGGATGTGGGCATCACTGGCAAGGCCAGCATTTATTGCCCATCCATAAGTGCCCTTGAGAAGGTGGTGGTGAGCCACCTTTTTGAATCTCAGAGGGCAGTTAAGAGTCAACCACATTGTTGTGGGTTTGGAGTCACATATAGGCCAGACCAGCAGATTTCCTTCCTTAAAGGACATTAGTGAACCAGATGGGTTTTTACAACAATCCAGTAATTTCAATAGTCACCATTACTGGTGCTAGTTTTTAATATCAGATTTATTTAATTGCATTTAAATTCCCCGGCTGCCTGTTGTGGGATTTGAACTTATGTCTCTGGATCATTAGCCCAAGCCTCTGGATTACTAGCCCAGTGACATTACCACGATGCTACCGCATCCAGTGGTTACTCAGAAAATGTGCTGCAAACAACAAATTGGGGTCTCACGACATTGGCCCTTCTGGACGTGTTACTGGAAGCACTTGATAAGTTCCTGGTAGGAAACATTGGAGCATGTAAGGGGAGTGGAGAGTAAGTTTCTTACCAATGTGTCATGAATAACTATGCTGTTCTGGAGCTTGCTCGATTGCCTTATGAAACCAGGGAGACTTTTCCCAGAGTTTTTCCTGAAATGGCCAGTTTTTTTTCTCTCTGTGTGTTCCAGTCGCCCCGTTATCAGCCTGCACTTCGAGCAACTTACAAGGCAAAACATTTTCGGGTTGAAGGGTGAGGGGAAAAGCCTAACTAATGGGGAATGCCGCAAGATGCCCTTCTCCAGCAAAGTCTGGGCCCTGGTTTCAAACTCCTTATGTACAGTGACTGTTTTAAAGAATTCACAGGCACTGTTGCCACAATGGCCTCCCCCTCCTGCTCAAGCAGACCTAGCTCCTGCCTACTGCTGGGACTGGATACCTTTCTTACACTGCTGGGTGAGTTAAATATTTTGATCTGTGTTTAAAGAAAGACTTGCATTTATATAGCGAGATGTCCCAAAGCACTTTCCAGCCAATTAAGTACTTTTTTGAAGTGTAGTCACTGTTATAACATAGGAAATGCGGCAGCCAATTTGCGCACACCAAGCTCCCACAAACATCACCATCCTCCGCCTGCTTCACAACAACATGCAAGCCGTGATCCTGACCAACGGTTCCACCACACACCCAATTCACGTACGGACCAGGGTCAAGCAAGGCTGTGTCATCGCACCAATGCTCTTCTCGATCTTCCTTGCTGCAATGCTCCATCTCTCCCTCAGTAAGCTCTCCGCTGGAGTGGAGCTAATTTACAGAACAAACAGGAAACTGTTCAACCTCCGTCGCCTCCAGTCCAGATCCAAGGTCGTCCCATCCTCTGTCATCGAATTACAGTATGCAGACGACATTTGCATCTGCGCACACTCTGAGGCCGAACTCCAAACCATCGTCAACACCTTCACCGAAGCGTACAAGAGCATGGGTCTTATACTAAACATCCGTAAGACAAAGGTCCTCTACCAACCTGCCCCAGCCACACAGTACTGCTCCCCGATTATCAAAATCCGCGACGAGACCTTGGACAACGTGGACCACTTTCCATACCTCGGGAGCCTACTGTCAACAAGGGCAGACGTCGATGACGAAGTCCAACACCGCCTTCAGTGTGCCAGTGCAACCTTCGGTCGCCTGAGGAAGAGAGTGTTTGAAGACCAGGACCTCAAACCCAGCATCAAGCTCATGGTCCACAGAGCAGTAGTGATACCCGCCCTCCTGTATGCTTCAGAGACATGGACCATGTACAGCAGGCACCTCAAAGCACTGGAGAGGTACCACCAACGCTGCCTCCGCAAGATCCTGCAAATCCATTTGCAGGATAGGCGCACCGACGTCAGTGTTCTCGCTCAGGCCAACATCCCCATCATCGAAGCTTTGACCACGCTCGATCAGCTCCGATGGACGGGTCACATTGTCCGCATATCCGATACGAGACTCCCAAAATAAGCGCTCTACTCGGAGCTCCGACACGGCAAGAGAGCCCCAGGTGGGCAGAGGAAATGCTTCAAGGACACCCTCAAAGTCTCCTTGAAAAAGTGCAACATCCCCACCGACACCTGGGAATCCCTGGCCCAAGACCGCACAAAGTGGAGGAGAAGCATCTGGGAAGGTGCCGAACACCTCGAGTCTCTTCGCCGGGAGCAAGCGGAAGCCAAGCGCAGGCAGCGGAAGGAGCGCACGTCAACCCAAGCACCCCACCCGCCGGCCCCTTCAACACCTGTCTGCCCCACCTGTGACAGAGACTGTAGGTCCCGCATGGGACTCATCAGTCACCTGAGAACTCATTTTTAGTGTGGAAGCAAGTCATCCTCGGTTCCGAGGGACTGCCTAAGAAGAAAAGAATGGCCAAATAATCTGTTTTAGTGATGTTGATTGAGTGACATTGGCCAGGACACGGGGAAGCACTCCCCTGCTCTTCTTTGAAATAGTGCCAAGGGACCATTTACATCCACTTGAGAGTGCAGACGGGGCCTCAGTTTATCGTCTCAGACGGCAACTCTGACAGTACAGCGCTCCCTCAGTACTGGCCTGGAGTGTCAACCTAGATTTTTTATGCTTAAGCCTCTGAAGTAGTACTTGAACCCACAACCTTCTGACTCAGAGGTGTGAGTACCACCCACTGAGCCATGGTTGACACTCGGACAGGATCAAGCAATAGGTTGGTAGGAGTGGATGTTCATGGAAATTCTCCCACTTGTTCACCTTCAGTATAGGATCAGGCAAAACCCTGGCAAACAATGTAAATACTGTTCCTGGGTTTTCACGAGCAGGTGACCCTCACGGAAATTCAACCCTCCCTCCCTAATGCCAGTGGCAACCAATTAACACCAATCAAGAGGAACATTGATGCCTGAAAGATAAGATTGACTTTTGTACAGTTCCATTGCCAGAATAATTACGTGTAATAGATGTGTTCTTAGGAATCAAGAAAGGTATTTAATAAAATCATTTCTGACATTAAGAGAAACACTTGTCAAGTGCACAGGGTAGGAGTGGATTGGCCAGCGACAGAGGGGATAAAGTGCACAGCAGTAGTGTGAGGACTGTTGGTGCTGCTCAATACTGCACAATCCCTTAATCTTTATTCAGTTGCAAAAGGAAGATCAGTTGGCATCAATTGTTCCTTCATCCTTTACCCTCTTCTCATTCCGATTTCAGGGCAGAAGGCAGCCACAGAAATGCTAATGAATTTAGACAAGTTGAGTGAGTGGGCAAATACATGGCAGATACAGTATAACATGGATAAATGTGAAGTTATCCACTTCGGTAGGAAAAACAGAAGGGTAGAGTATTATTTAAATGGTGATAGATTGCGAAATGTTGATGTACAAAGGGACCTGGGTGTCCTTGTACACCAGTCACTTAAAGCAAACATGCAGGTGCAGCAAGCAGTTAGGAAGGCAAATAGTATGTTGGCCTTCATTGCAAGAGGATTTGAGTGCAGGAGCAAGGATGTCTTACTACAGCTATGCAGGGCCTTGGTGAGACCACACCTGGAGTACTGTGTGCAGTTTTGGTCTCCTTACCTAAGAAAGGATATACTTGCCATAGAGGGAGTGCAGCGAAGGTTCACCAGACTGATTCCTGGGATGGCAGGACTGTCGTATGAGGAGAGATTGGGTCGACTCGGCCTGTATTCACTAGAGTTTAGAAGAATGAGTGGGGATCTCATTGAAACATATAAAATTCTGACAGGGCTAGACAGACTGGATGCAGGGAGGATGTGTCCCCTGGCTGGGGGGGTCTAGAACGAGGGGTCACAGTCTCAGGATACGGGGGTAGGACATTTAGGACTGAGATGAGGAGAAAGTTCTTCACTCAGAGGGTGGTGAATCTGTGGAATTCTCGACCACAGAAGGCTGTGGAGGCCAAGTCACTGAATATATTTCAGAAGGAGATAGATAGATTTCTAGACGCAAAAGGCATCAAGGGGTATGGGGAGAGAGTGGGAATATGGTATTGAGATAGAGGATCAGCATGATCATATTGAATGGCGGAGCAGGCTCGAAGGGCCGAATGGCCTACTCCTGCTCCTATTTTTCTATGTTTCTATGAATTGGAAACAAAAATATGGCCAATAATTAAAAATAAAACTTCTGGATGATAGCTGGAAAACAAATCCTGTCTTGTTTCAGTAAATACAACATGCAGCTCGACTCTGAGAAGCAAGAGATCCCCACAATATAAATAGATCATTATTCTAAGGATCTCTGTTTCTTCAAATGTTGCTCACCTGTTATATAATGGGCCAAAAGTTCGGCACTTGCCGGGTGAGTACGCACTGTGTACTCACCCGTAAGGCCACCTGAAGTCCTGGTTTCCTGCATGCAGTGCATATGCGCGGGAAACCGGAACTTCCGGTCTCGTGAAGGGAGGGGTTGAGAGGTGAACCGCGTGCACGGGAGAGGCTGCGCGCACACAGCGAACGTAGGTTTTTTTTCAGGTTTCTCCGGGAGGGTAAGTATGGAAGAAGATGCGCTTTTAAAAAGGAGGCGCAAGACCCGTTTTCAACAAGGTAAGTGGTTAATTAATTACAATTTAAAAATGTTTTCAACAGGTTTATCTTTTTTAGATACTTTAAAGAAAGGTAAGTTTATTTTTAGCACTGTTAAAAAGTTTTTAAATTTTTTCAAAAATTAAAATTTTTGTTTAAAGTAGTTAATTTATTTAACTTATAGTTATTTTATAAATGTGATGGTTTTTTAAAAAAATTATTTAAAGTTTAGGTGTTGTTTTGGGGCCGATTTCAATTCATAGATTTGACAGTTCTTCCTGTCAAATCTAATAATGAAAGATGGTCTGCTGCCATTGGCTCTCCATGGCCCACGTGATCCCAGGGGACGCATCGCACTAACTACGCCCCTGGGACACGCAAGCACTGCGCGCTGGCTCTTGGAGCAGGCCCAGCAGCTGAAGTCCCCGTGGGCCCAGAGGTCAACGGCAGGCGCGGTAGGTAGGTGCGCGCACGATCCTTGCACCCGCGGGAAGCCAGAGAGACTAATTTCTGGGACAATGTACCGTAGGCATAATTTCAATTCTTGTCTTCATCATTGAGTCACTGCCAACTAAAACGTAAACTGCTGCAGCAAGTGACAGATAGAAAATGACATGATTAGTTTGTTGCACAGACCGATGCAGGTCATTTTATTTTTGAATTAGTCACATTCATCCCAGAGAGAGATGTGCAATCAGGAGAACAACTTGAGGTTCACTGACACAAAATTGTGCTCTTCTTTTAAGTATTTGTGCAATTTGCATAAACAGCAATCATTCCTCCTATTAATAGAGACGATGCATTTGTTTTTCTAATTTGTTCTCTGGGTGTGGGGGACACTGACAGAACCACGTTTATTTATTGCCCAGCCCTTGTTGTCCTAAAAAGGTGGTGGCGGGCCTTCTCCTTGAACGGCTGCCGTCTGCGTGGTGATAGCGCTTCCACGCTAGTGTTGATAGGCAATTCAAGGATTTCGACCCGACGACAATGAAGGAATTGTATTATATGCCTAAGTCAGGATGATCTGTCACTTGGAGGTGATGGGGTTCTCACGATCTTGCTGCTCTTGTTCTTCTTGGTGGCAGAGCTTGTGCGACTGGGAGATTACATAGAATTATATAGAATATCCAGCACAGAAACAGGCCATTCGGCCCAACCAGTCTGTGCTGGTGTTTACACTCCACATGAGTCTCCTCCCATTCCATCTGCCTCATCTCAGCCTTTCAGCATATCTTTCTATTCCCTTTTCTCTCATGTACTCGTCTAGTTTCCTTTTGAAAGCATCTAAGCTATTTGCCTCAACCACTTCCTGTGGTAGTGAGTTCCACATTCTAACCACCCACTGAGTAAAGAAATGTCTCCTTATTTCCCCATTGGATTTATTAGTAACTATCTTGTATTTACGGCCCCTAGTTTTGGATTCTCCCACAAGTGGAAACATTCTCTCCACATCTACCCTGTCCAACCCATTCATAATTTTAAAGACCTCTATCAGGTCACCTCCAAGTCTTCTCTTTTCGAAAGAAAAACCCCCCAATTTGTTCAATCTTTCCCGATAGCTGTAATCTCTCAGTTCTGGCAGCATCTTCAGTACTTCTATGTTCTTTTTATAGTATGGAGACCAGAGCTGTGCACAGTACTCTAAGGGCTGGATTTTACCAGCCCTGAGGAGGTGGGTTTGGAGGCGGGACTGCTGGCAAAATCAAAAAGAATGGGAGCGGTTTCCGAACCCACTCCCAACCCACCTCCAAACAATCTTCCCAGGAGTCGGGTCCCCGATTTGCACATTTCCCGACTCCTAGCAGCGGGAAGAGGATTATAGCCACTTAACTGCCTGTTAACAGGTAGTTAACAGGCAGTTAAGAGACTTTTTCCCATTTTGAGTCTTCTACTGTGGGCTTCCCGATGTCAGGGAACCCCACCAGGGTAAGTGAGGCGTG